>CM073585.1:26022263-27259138 GCA_037074715.1 Magnolia kwangsiensis | reverse complement strand
TCCACACTGCCCATAACAACTGATCCACCAACCAAACCATCCGTCACTGTCATCGCACCATCCTCACCATCAAACCCATCCACCCTCATCATGTTAACATTTAAAAACCCTTGTGGCCCATCTGGTGTGGACTCATCAAAACCATTCAATCCGATAAATCCATCCTCATAACCACCATCAATGGAAGAAGGATCCACACCATAAATAGCGTTTATCTCTTCTAAAGGGTCCATTACTCCTCCACCAACCCCCATCAATGCATCCATAAAGGGACTTTCACCACCATAAATAAAGGGGCCACCACCCACCTCCCCTTCATTCATGGATTCACCTCCATCATGGCTAGCCATAAAGGATAAGAGGAAAGAGATAAAGACAAAAGAAGAAGAAGAAGAAGAAGACAAGGAAGAAGAGATAAAAGAGAAAAAGAAGGGGACAAAAGGGATGATCAAGGGGCATGGACGGACAAGAATATACAGAAAGCAACCTGGAAGAATGAACAGAGAAGAAGAAGACTTGCTGGAAGAAAAGATGGACGAAGGCGGTACTTTGATTACCGCTAGCGGTACTCAGAGTATCGTTGCAGGTACTGACACCCCTGAATCACTGCCGCACCTGACAAAGCAGGTGGAATAGGAAAAGGTTAGCGGCTGTAGTCCGACTACTACCCGGGCCCACAATCATGCACAGTCAATGGTGGGTCCGATTTTGGGACCCTACGAGCCCGTTTCATCTCTGGATAAAGGTAAGGGCTGCCAACAATAATATTCGAAGAACCAATGGCAAGAAAGACAGGCATGAAAAGTTTTTGTATATATTTGAGTAAAAGTTGTGTAAAAAAGCTTGCATACAAGATACAATGGAGACTAGTCATCCTTGTCAGGAATGTACTCATCCCTACCCTTTTGACGAACATGCGAACTCAAGATACTGCCACCAACAAAGCGCGCACCATTACCGGGAGCATCAGCGGGCTATAATATGGGACCGAAACCATACTGCTCACACCAGGAGCTATACTCTCTCGCTGGGTCGACGAAGGCGCTAGCGTCAAAGCCATCCAAAGCAGCAGCTAGTTCTCGCTATGGCACCGCCCTCCAATTAGATGGTCCAGATGGGGGACTGAACGGGACGAGGGGACTCCCCTCCAACTTTCAGAAAAGCCTCTCGCCAAGATATCTCACCAAGATACCATTTCATCACCCGAGAGTCCTCTAGGATACGACGTTGCTTTGAGGCTTGGAAAGCCTCCTGAGCAGCAAGAGAAAGGGTCGCGTTCGACTGAAGATTTGGTAGAGTATGAAACTACACAAATAGAAGGACACACATGAAGTACATTGCAAGATAACACAAGGCAGCATGGAACAGGGCAATTACTTACATTATCAGGAATTAGGGCATCGATGTTCAACCTCTAAGCGAGATTAGAAAACATGCATGTACGGCTGTGATCCTTGTACCACAACATTATGCAAGGAAAGGGAGGTGAATGATCAATCAGGGTGGGCGCCAAGTGAGCGAAGTAGTCGAAAAAGCACACCTGCATGCGGTTACAGTCAATGGATGATTTCAATCATCCCGAAAATGTAAAGAGTCAGATGCAGGGGATACGTCAACAACCGGATAAAAGTCAGTCAAAGATCGGCTAACGCAATGGCTGGCCTTGTCCAGCCCTTCATACAAATGAGCAAGAAGAGCTGCATTCCAATTGTACGGAGTAGGGAAAGTGATATCTAGCACCAACGTCAACAAGTGGGAACTCACGAGTTCGTTCCTATGGCAGAAGATCATCGCCCCCATCATGTACAGTATCAGGGCGCGAGCCTTCACAATGGTTGTAGCCTCGGTCTCAAGGATACGACGAGTGAAGTTCGATGACAGCCAAAGAAACTTGAACTGATGGCCCAAAAAATATGAAGCATCGGGCATCATCCCCAGGAGACTCATCCAATTATCCTCAGAAGGTACCGGGAGATTATCCTTGAAAGGGACAGATCCCCATCATACCTAAGCCCCAACTGCATGTAGATATCATATGGGGTAATCCCCCACTCTCCAAAGGGCAGATGAAAAGTATGAATCCTAGCATGCCACCACTCCACCAAGGCCGACAGAAGGGACATGTTCGTCTTGCTTAGACGTATCTGGAACAAACTGGAAAACAAGGTCTAATCCAGCACCTCGAAGAATAGAGGCTGCGGATCATGAAACTAATCAGGCCAATGCGTTCTAACTACGCGTCCCCTCAGGATCGCAGGTGTGCCACCCTCCCGAGCCACGTCAGACAAGTGATGACACTCAGGTGGCACGAAACAAGGGTCAGCTGACCGATGAGAAGAACCGACCTCACTCCTACCATGATGAGGCATGCTGCATAAACAAAACCCACAGGTAAGCATCCTCGAACATTCCAAAGCCCATTTTCCAAACCCATTTCAAAAGCCCATTTTCAAAGGCCCATTTCAAAATCCCATCCCAAGGCCCATTGCTAAGCCCATTTCAAAAGCCCAATCTAAGGCCCATCCTAAGGCCCATTCAAAAACCCATTTCAAGACCCACTTCAAAAGTCCATTTTCAAGGCCCACTTTCAAAGCCCATCCTCCATGCCCACATGTCCATAATCTAGGCCCACCCTCACAAGTCCATTTCTGGGACCACATATTCAAATAAATGTATCTAACCACATCAAGATCATGATGTGGGGCCCACTTGACAAATCCCATCCATACATCACCCACAAAAAGTAACCAACCATCAAAGTCTACACCATCAAAGCGCTCAAGTGGACCCCAAATCACCTGTTCAACGGTCTAAATCATTCAAAATTTTAAAAATAAAAAAATCCTAAATAAAAGGTGGGGCTTCTTTCTTATCACACCCCACTCTAACAAAATAAAAATAATAATAAACAAACAAAAATAAGAAAATTCAGCCAATCACTTAGCCCAAAAATAAAAAATCCAACAAAATCCAATGGTTGAGATCTAATCAAACGGTCCAACAGTCTCAATCATGGCTCTCCCAAAGTCCAAGAGAAGATCCAAACCCAACAATAGTTCCGTCAAACCAGAGAAAATGGTGATCCAGCAAAATCCAAATAAAACTCCTCAAATGGATGATCAAGTCACTTGTAAATGAGAGAGGGGAAGAAAATACAAGCCAAAAATCAATAAAAACCTCCACCAACGAACTTCCAAGGGCCACAATGGAGTCCCTATATGGCCAAGGGTCGATTTCAAATAGAGGAGAAGGAGCCACTGTTCGGACCAGCGCATGTAAAGGACCAGTGGACAAAACACTGGATCGGCAGCAATTGGATTGCCGCCCTCAACCAGATTCTCTTTGGACAGCGGGCCGGTCCCCCATGCCATGATTGGATGCTTAAATCTTCTCTTTATCCGCTGGGTAAAGCCTAAAGGAAAAAAGCAAAAAAGTAAAAAGGGAAAGATTCTCTCAAAATCTCATGATTCCATCCACAATCTCATGAGAAATTCAAAATCGTACGAGAAATTGAGAATATAAAGCACCCCTTGAAAATTGCTAGAAAAATGTAAAAATATGTAAAAAAAAAAAAAAAGGAGAAAAGGAAAATACAAATACGATAAAATGCCCCACTAGTTTATTAGTGGAGGTCATCTATCAATTTATAAAAACCGAATGATCTCGACCATCCATGAGATCAGATGAACCTTTTGACCCAAAAATACTTAAAATATCAGCCCCATTAATTTATTGGCAGAGGCCATCTAACTATATGAGTTGTACCAATAAGAACTAGACAATCTCGACCACCCATAAGTCGGACGAATCTTTCAAAACTTCAAAAAATATTTGAAGTACTAGCCCCATTAATTTATTAGTGGTGGCCATCTGACTTTTCTTACAATAAAAACTGAAGACGACACCCTTCCGCGAAATTAAATGAATATTTTCTAAAAAAAAAAAGAAAAAAAAGAAAAGAAAAATTTTAAAAATTTTTATAAATAAAATCTCCAAGGAGTCTAGTTCCAAAGAGATTAGATTTTAAACAAATTTTTTAAAAAATGCATGTTGCGCGCAGTACACTAAGGAATCTTCCATATTCTCCAGTTGCAGTCAATGCAAACAGCTAAATAAGATCCAATCTCTTGGTTTCCTCGAAGGAAGATCGAATCTGTACATGATACATGTACGATTGGCCTGATTTTTGTATCTGGACAGTCGTATGGATGCTAGTAAAAATGATTGGACCTATCTCTGGAAAGAATAATCAAACTCAAAGTGATAACAATCCATTGTAAAAAAAGTATCAGAATTAGAAGATTGCATGGAAAAAGATTACCTACACATACCTAGTCCAGGATGTTCGTAAAATTTGGTCAAGTCCAAGTCGGCATAGTGAGTCCCCCGTAAGGCCGCACCAATGCGCAGGGCTGCTAACCACTTTGATGATCAAACAGAATGAATACTCATATGGTGATTATATAGCAAAGGAATGACAGACCTAACAGTGCAGGAATCCTCGTAAAGTCGCACCAATGCGCAAAGGCCCTACTTTTTAAACTTACCCTCTAATTCTATAACAATCGGACGTGAAAAGGTTATGATTGGTGACCCGTAAAGCCACGACGAATGCGCAGGGGACAATCACAATATTTTCCTCAGCCCTCGTGATATGTGCAAGTCATATTTTTGTCCAAACAATCAACTGACAAGGATACAATGGCAGACAAAAGATTTGAATCGCTATCCTTTCTGACCAGAAGGGTGGGGTGTCCACTCGCTTTGACCATCGGCTGCTCACAACCTCGGCCAAAGAGGGGCATCTGTAGACACCCCATCCAGGCAAACATCTTGGGAAGACTAAAGAAAATTCAAAAATCATGATTAAATTCTAAACCCTAATCCCAGCTTAAACCTAAACCTAACCTAAAACCCTAATCACAGCTTAAACCTAAACCTAACCTAAAACCCTAACCCAAACCTCAAACTTCCAATCCGCAACCTGAAACCCTAATCCAAGCCGTTCAATCCACATATATCCCCTGCCTATACCCTATACCCTGACCAGAACCCTTTACCCAAACCTAAGTTCACCTATCTGAACCCTAAAATCTCGAAAAGGGGACTATTGGATGAACCAGTGCATCGAACAAGCCCACACACTTGAGCCCAGCCCGAGCCCTTACCGAGCGGTAGTTCAACTACCGTCGGCGGTACTTGGAGTGCCGCCACTCGCGGCCCGCGTGTGAACCTCTGGGGACAGCTGTCCCAGCATCCGAAAGACAACTTTCTTTAGAAATCACCCCTTATTCGACCTTTTTTACCATTTTACCAACTTTAATAGCCAATGAGAGAGCACCACATGGCGTATCTCTCCCCTTAACCAATCACCATTTACCACATCAGCATTCACCCCTCTCAAACATAAGAATTACCACTTTGTCATTGGAGAAGGCTATAAATAGCCTTCTCCCCTTCACATTTCACACCAACTACTCCTCATTTCCAAGCTTGAGTGAGAGGGAGAGGAAGAGGAAGGAAGAGAGTGAGGGTGAGGAGGAGCTCCCAAGCCTCTAAGTCTAGATTTTTCAGCTATCCCCTTATCCTACTCCCTACCGTCCCAACCATCTCAATCCGCAAGTCTAGCCTGGATTGATAATGGTTCAGTCCATGTCTTAACGTACTCAAGATCAAGCCAAAGATCCATTCGTTTTACATATAAGCATTCATCATAACATCTAGATCTCTAGTGAACATATAATCTTTGACTTGTCGTACTTCGGATCCTGTCACATAAGAAATTCTTATCATTCTAGTCCATTTTTCTTCACCTTTTTTGCATAAGCATCATTACATCCGCTTTCTAGACACATTCCCGGACGTATGCTCTGTAGCTTACAGAAATTTCGGATCTTGCTGCATCAGAAATCCGTTTATGCCTAGTCCTATCCCAACCATAGCATCCATTCCTTGAGATTTTCTTGCCACATCAAGTAGAGACCGTACATTCGTACGGGTAGAGAGGGTGCCTGACACCTTCCCTCTTTGTAACCAAGGTCTCTTACTCAGAATCCCGGATCATAAACTAGGAGTTAATATAAGGTAGGAGAGTTTTTGGATTTCTTTTACCTTACGTATTTCGTGGGTTCTAGCCGACCGCGGGATTCAGAAATCAATTGGCTAGTGGCGACTCCAACATTCACAAATCAACTAATCATCCCCACCATAAAAACATAACAAATAAATCGACGTGAGCGCTGATTTCCAGTGTCTATAGGGTGGTTGGAGAATTCTTTCATATCGAGAAGAGGAATCTCCTATCCCTGAGCCCGCTGATTATTACAGTCAGATCCATCTTATTGGACTAATTGTCCACTTGCAAAGCCTCCTCTTTAAACCGAGAAATGTAATCCTTCAATGGTTTTCAGCTTTTCTGCTTGAGGGTGAGCAGTGATTCGATGGCTTCCGACTCTTCTTCCCGATAATGAATTGCGACAAGAAGGCCTTACTAAGTTCGATGAATGTACTAATCGACTTTGGCTTGAGTTGTTGGTACCAATTTCTAAAAACCCCGTGAGGGTTATGGAGAATGCTCTACACATCATTGCTTCAGATATAGACTAGATCTATATCCAGGAGCGATAAGACTCCATGTGTTCCGTCGAGTCCTTAGAACCTGAATTTTGGATGACAGGGGGCATCCTAAACCTTGGAGGCATTGTTGCACCTATAATTTCACTAGTAAATGGAGGCTCTGTCTCCTCCATCATTGCTTCTACTGCAGTTAGAACATGCACCTATCAATCTCATTGCATGCTCCTAATCTGGTTTCGGAGCTCATCAAATTGAGCTTCCCATGGATCCCTGTTCTCAACAATCATTTTGTGAGGAGCATTGACCTCAGGTGTCCGGTCCATTCTTCACCTTTCTAATTCATGGCGGAGGTCAGTTGTGGCCAAGGCCAAGGTCTCAGACACATAAGTTGAAACCTGGGCAGCTGCATCTCGTACGTGAGTCAGAGCCAAGGCCGACTTGCTCCGAGATTGTAACGCCTTGGAAAAATCCGTACTGAGACTCGAGTACCAACTCGACCGGAAATCGCGTAGGATTAATTCCTTTAGAAAATAAGCGTAAGTTAGCTAGCGCAACGCTAGAGTAACTATGAAAACGTCCCTGAACACTTTAAATACGTTCTGCAAGACCCAAAACTTGAAAAATCAACGACGCTATAATATCCTGAAATCTTGGTTCAAACTCTAAACCCGTTTGCTTTCAGGAACTCCCTAAAACTTTGTATTGGATCTAGACAGCACGTCGAAAGTCTGTTACCTACAATCTTAGATCGTTATGACCGCTTAGCTAGACTTGACTATCATTTCGAAAATCAAGCCCAACCGACGTTCAGAGGCTTTTTCATTGAGCCTGGAGTGAAGAGTGTGAGAAAAGGGTTGGATTTGAAAATTTAAATCCAAATCTGGCACGTGACTTGGCGTGTTATTATTAAGCGTTCTGACCGTCAGAATTCAGCCAAATTTCACCCTCGGATCAGGAAAAATTTCTCTTTCATATCATGAGACTTGTAGACCTGATTTAGGTACGATGACCGCTGAACTGAAACTGGACCGCCACATGTGATCTGGGAACTCTACAGGACTGAAAACTTAGTGTGGACAATATCCAGTGACCATGAACTTAAGTCCGATTGCGTTCGGCCAGGGGACCTCCCGAAATGCTCTTTTGGATCAGAACAGCCCTGATTTGGTTACAACCCAAGTAAACTTTGTTCCCAAGCCTAATTTGGGAAAGTTTTATCCTATATAAGGGCTTTAAACCCTCACATATCTCACCCATCCGAATTTTCTAGAAACCCTAGCTAGAGAGAGAGAGAAGGTGAGAGTTTGTGAGAGAGTGTGGGAGAGATCTTCCTGCCACTTACACTAGCTATTGTACGTGCTAAAGCATCGCGTTTAAATCACTTTTCCAGTGATTCCAACGCACTTCTAGGTAAGGAAAACCCTAACCACTTGCTGATTTAAGGAATTCTTTGATTCAAATAGAAAAGAAGTTTATGTACTTGCGCATTAGGTCGTATTGACGCTGTTGACGAAGCGTATTCGTTCCGTTCGAAACGATACACATCTGAAGCGAAAGGTGCGGATTTTAGACGCTTTGATTGACTGATTTCAAAGCTTTCAATGTCGTTTAATAGTAGATTATCGATAGCAACGCCGTTTGACATGTACAACATGCTATCCATTTTTCATTTTGCAAACGTATGAAAAATATGAGATTTAGGGCATTTTAGTCATTGTAGGAAATACTGTTTCCATCCATATTTTGCTGAAATGTTTGCCATAGCTTTTTGTCATGTTAGGATATTAGGAATGTGTGCATGGTAGGTTTGGTGAAGAGATTCGCCCTAATGCGCACTTTGGGTCGACATACGCTATGTAGACTAAAGTGTGTAGACTAAGTGTTTGTATAAATGTTTGTACTAGTATGTATTGAGTAAATCGAGTTGTGAATGAGTTTTGAGATTGAATTCTCAAGTAATATGCTGATGTATATGATTTTCACCATGTTGGCTAAATGTATAGATTTCACTATATGTATGAAATGCATGTGTTGGATGAATTGCTTAAGTTGTATGTTATAACATGTGACAACATGCTTGTATTGTTGTATTACATTTTTATTACTCTCATATGATTACTGATGTTGATTTACAAATGTTTGGGGCTATGACCTAGTCCAGGCAGTCGGTAAATGATCAAATTCGTGGTTGGCTTCTATTTGCCACGAATGACGCGTCGATGAACGCGAGTCGTGTTTTGAGTTGGCGGCAGTGGTTAGGCCACACGAAGTGTTTTACGCACTTCATGTCGTTCGACTTGCGATGCGCTCGTACTAGTCGAGCCCGTCAAGTAACCCGACTGGCCGTTGTATGTTCACCCTGTATAAGTCATAACTGCTTGAACCTAGGGTACTGAACTTACCATTGGAAACCCTGTTAACCATGGTACCTTGATCCATAAAGACTCATGAGCCGGGCATGGTGGTATGGGACACCGTGGTCGAGCTGTCGGCCTAGCTGGGGCTACAAACCTTCCCGTAGCGACCAGTGAGCACCTATGACTCGTGAGTTGATTGTAGTGGTATGGGACACTACATTCGAGCTGTCGGCCTACACTGATCAGGTGACGAGCCTTTTGTAGTGACCGCGAGCGTATTCTGAGTCTACGAGAGACGACAACCCTTCCGTAGCAATAAGAGTACATTAGGCCTGTATTGATAAGGTAATGGGGGAGCGGTGCAACGAGTGCGAGCAATAGCCCTGACAGCCCTTGCACCGACCTATAAATATAACATCGTATGTGAATGCTAGGAGTGACAACCCTAGACAGGATCTGTGTTGGGATTGATATAAGGGAAGTACCTTAGTTTCCCAATACTGCTGAATGAAAGGACTAATAACAACTCGGTAAACATTATCCATATCGCATTGCATGTGCCTGAAAGATGTGGAGCACTGCGGGAAGAAAGCATGCCGCGGACGTAGATGGTGCCGCATGAGGGAGTATGTCGATGAGGGCATCCATTATGTCATTTCATGCATACATTAACAACAGAATCTAGGAATGATAGTTTTATTACTTTACTATTATCGGGTGATTGATTTGAGAACATGCTAATCTCTGGTCTATTATTTCACTAAGTTGATCACTCACTCGCACGTTACGGGATGGTGTTTGCAACACCCACCAGACCCTGTCTTAGCTGTAGGTGATGCAACGATTCAGGATGCAGAGCCAGACTACGACAAGGACAAGGACGAGTTCTCGTATATGCAGTTCTACGATGGCTTTGCGTAGGTGACCTGGATCGGCGGGACTTCTTAGTGGGACTATTTTTGATATTTCCTTTTTGTTTATGACATGTATTTGAGACTCAGAGATGTATTCATACTTTGGAGACAGTATGAGATTTATTTTGTTTTCCATACAGTGATATATATATCTTTCAGTCTTCCGCTTGCGTTTTATCACTGGATCTGGAGTATGAATTACAGTTTTGGTATAATCTTACTCATGTGAATGCTTTAACTCAGACAACATTGAATCATAATCATATTTGTTGCATAAGTGATGGTCTGGAACTCGGGAGTCGGGTTTATACACGACCCCCGATTTTCAGGGTGTTACAGAGATACTCCCATTTGCGAACCTATGAGGACGGGTGGCTCTACTGCAAGCAGAGCAACCTCTCCTTAGTTGGGGGGCGGATATTGACTCGCTGCCTATTGTCGCTTCATCTAATTGATCTCATCGACCAACGCCTGCACTTATTTTGTAGTGCTCAATATTTGCCAACGTAGCTCTGAGTCCGTTGAGACGGTCCCGTTGGGGCCGACTCAGCATGGAGTATTGAGGACAAGTGTCGTTGGCCAGCGGGCTCGGGCTCCATCGCTACTGCTGAAAATGCTTTCCGTTTTCCTTTAGTCGTTTCTAGCAAAGCTACAAAGAGTCTTTCATCTCATTTCCCACAGACGGAGCCAAAATGTTGATGTAAAAATCTGGTTCACCCTTGTCAAGCTCCAAACACTCGCTCCGAGCTCTGTAAGCCTGCCCAAGAGTAGTACAAAGGAGACCCTGGCTAGAGCAGGAGACCCTCCAATGTCAAAGTCAGGCTAGGAATCTAGGTCTAAGTAGTATAGCTGGGTGTAGGGTGTGAGATCTTGCATCCCTGTTCCTGTGTATTCAATGACTATTTATACTTTGCAATCGGAGTGGACGTGCCTGTATTTCTCGACACAATCTTAGCCACTAGCTACGAATGACGAATGTGCAGATATCGGCAATTTCGCAGTTATTCCAAAATCGTGTGTTACTAGGACGATACGCTGGTCATGTCTCCATTCAGACTAACTTGTCATTCTCGCGCCCATACTTTTTCTACTAAAGTTGACAGACAACACTGATGTTGTGCCTCAAAACTGAGTTCGAGATAACTTCATGCGGACGGAATGTGGTCGAGCTGAGTATAATCCCACCTAGTCTCACTACTCGGAGGTTTCTTCCAAATAGGACATGCTCTAGATTTTCCCATAACACCGTCCATCTGATTTTTCAAATCATTTTAAGGCATGAGCTCAAAATTGACGCATATCCACAGCGGATTTTCCAAATCATTTTAAGGCATGAGCTCAAAATTGAAACATATTCACAGCTCAAGTGAACTAAACCAGATAAAACAACCGAGATAATGACATGCACGGTTGAAACCTTCCCAAGGCTGTAGTGATGTTTATTTGTCATCCAGCCTGTCCATAAGGTTACAAAAATATGGAGGGAAGGAAGACATAAATGTCAGCGTGATTCATAATTTCTGCGGTCTCAAGAAGTTTTCATCCGTAGGCCTTCAATTCACATTTTCCTGTAGTGTGGTCCACGTGAGCTTTGAATATTCTCCAATTTTGAGCCCACGATATAAAATGAGTTGCTAATACAGATGAACAGCATGGATACGTGTATCACAGTAGACCCCAAAAAGTTTATGATTCCTTCTGAGTAGGTATTTAGAGTTAATGATCCGTAGGCAATCTGGTTCCTCCCTTTTCAAGTTGCTTTCTTTGTCCTTTTCTCCGCACAAATTGCATGTCCTCCTCCCAGAGTAACTTCCGAAGCAACTCCCAAGACACGCGGGCGATCACCTAGATTTTTTGACAAATCCACCTCGTATCCAAAATTCTGGGGTGGTCCACGCAATGCGAAAAAGGGACGCGGATTGCGTCCTAACCCCCGCCCGTCTGCAACTGGGAACGGGCAGGAGCTTTGAGTAGCCACCGTGCTGTATAGGTCTTATTCACATCGTCCATCCACTTTTTCGTATCATGTTAGGGTGTAACCTCAAAAATGAGGCAGATCCCAGGCTCAAGTGGACCACACAGGAAGCAGACGGTGATAATGATTATCATCATTGGAACTTTTCTAGGGCTCACTGTGATGCTTATTTTCCATCCAACCTATTAATTAAGTTTCATAGACCTGTGTGAAGAGAAAAACACAAATATCAGCTCTATTTAAAGTCCATTTGAGCCTTGGATCTATCTCATTTTTGGTCTTCTAACTTAAAAGGATACCAAAAAGTGGATGGACGGTGTGGATAAGATCCATATATCACAGTGGCCACTCAAAGCTCCTGCCCGTCCCCAGCTCGAGACATGCGGGGTTAGGACGCAATCCGCGTTCACGAAAAGGCGCGAATAGAAACGTCCACAATCTAAACATTCTTAGAGCCGACCATGTTATTCATAATCCGAACCCTTCGTAAGTTTATTACTACTTGTATGGCTTTCAAATGGAGGAACTTTCGGTGGGCAAGGCACAAGCAATTCACATCCCTTCTAGAAATTTTCTTACCTTCCACAGGTGAGAAGGATCAGAAACAAACAATAGTATTGGTGCGATTTGTAATACTCGGTTGTTTTCAGCACCAGGTGTTATCATAAAAACCTAGTTTAGTATATAGGGATGTAAGATGTCAAATTAGTTTAGGTTAACCGTTCATTTACACTTCTAACTTAAATCTAATCATCAGTTTACTCTTCAACCACAGATCGAGTTACCCGACCGTTGGATTGGTGAGATGGACCACTAATCTTCACCTTCACACCCCTAGAAACATAAATGAACCTTATAAACTCTTTCAATTATGGTTTCAACGAGATCTGGCCGTTTGAAATCAAACCTTTATGACCATTGCATCAGAAGTTAAATAATCGAAATCATTTTGAGAAGATCCAACCCATTCAAAAAGTGGGCCATTGAAGGCCGTGACCTTTATTTGAGTTGGAGCCAATCCTCAGCCCATCAGGATGATTAAAGTCATCCACTGAGATGGATCATATATATGAAGGTTTTTATTCCGGGATCCATGGCCCTTCGTAGATAGAAAAATCAAATGGTTGGTGTGGATTTCGCCATATATTCTTGTCGTATCAACTTTTCGATAGATTACAAAAATCTCAATTGTTTGAGTATTAAAACTTTGATTCCTAATAATTCGCAGGACAACCTTCACCTAAAATATTATGCAGAATAACCTTATTTTATGAATGTCTTTAAAATCAAACTTTCAAACTAGTAAAAGAATATAAAATGATTACAACATTCGCCACAATAATGAAATAATAAATAACATCAAACACCAAAAAGAAAAAGACATTTACCACATGACACAAGGAATTATAGTTGTTTGATGCTTAAAACAACCACACCTACTCACTCCCAAAATTACTAGCATCGTACTTTTGGCTTTCACTATAATAAGGTTTTCACAAGTTCACCTTAACAACCTCATACAGTTCCTTGTGATTTTCACGGGCTCACCACAATAAAAACTCATTTTGTGATTTTCACAGGCTATTACAAATAGAAACTCCACTGAGATTTTCACAGGCCATCTCAAACAAATCTCACCGAAATTTTCACAGGTTATCTCAGAAAAACCTAAAATAAAATATAGTAAATATACTTATCTTCAAATGGAGATTCGAAGACGAGGTAGAAGCTTGTAGAATAAGAACTTTTTTCTTGAACATAGATGGCACAATGTTCAATCGGACAGAAGGAATCTAGGGTTCTATAGATTTTATAAATGGAAAACTCAAATGCAACTTAATTCAATTCTCTTCGATCATAAAGAAGAGTATAGATTACTCTCTTAGAATAAGATTAAAAAGACCTTGAGATAAGGGAATTGAATAAGCTATAAATTAAATTTATAAATACCACACTGATAGCTTGCCGAGGACTTGAGCTTCTCTCCCTCTTGCAAAAGAATTATAGGAAATTTTCATTGTTATTTAAAATGAGAGAAAGCCTCAATTTATATGCAAAGAGGTTAGAACTTCGGCTAGCCTAAGACTGGCTTTGGCTAGTCGAATTTCACCGGATTTGTTCCAACGGTTATCGGATCGTACGAGATAAGATTTATCCAAAATTTCTTTGGCCCAAGGTTAAATTTGACTGGCCAAAATTCACAATCTGGCTAGCCGAATTCCTGCAAAAATCAAAGATTTGCTGTTGAGACTCAAATATTGCATATTTTTCCACATGTATATCTTGGTTTAATGAACATGGTAATGCTCAATGATATATTTTATAAATATTTGTATTGCAGGGTGAGTTGAAGAGCTTGGATTGAAAAAAATACTAAAGGCATGAATTTAAGGCTCAAGAATTGTCAATGCAAAGAACGGATCTTTGGAGACTAAGATTGAAGATTTCATGACCCCAAGATACATGAAAACCAAATAGAGAATGAAGTCAAAAGAATAGAGTGTTAAAATTCAATTCATTCTCTGTGTCATCGATCACTGTTCAATGACATCGTAGCCAGTGTTCGATGATATCGAACACAAATCGATGACATCGAATTTTCACAGGAAATCAAGTTGGCTGCTAGACACATTGGATGAAATTCTCGATGAATTAAGATATGATTCGATGACTCAAAGAAGATGCTCGATAACATCGAAGATTGTTCGATGGCATCAAATTTATTGAAGAAATTGAAGCAACTCACTAGACTATTTTGGACACTTTTTCAATTACTCGAGTACTTGATCGATGACTCGAAGAAGTTGCTCGATGACATCGAAGACTGTTCGATGACATCAAATTTATCGAAGAAATTGAAGCAACTCGCTAGACTATTTTGGACACTTTTTCAATTACTCGAGTACTTGTTCGATGACTCGAAGCTTTGCTTGATGACATCAAAGGAAGGTTCAATGACATATAGACTTACACAGTGCAAAACAAGAAAAGGTGCGACTTTTGTATTCAAACCCATTCGATGACATCAAAGGCGTTACGCAAAGTTACGCGGACTATGTAAATGTTTGTGATTTTGCAAACTTGCGAAACTTGGTCTATAAATATGGGTTCCCTAGGCACTTTTTAGAATATCTAGGTTTTTTAGGAGCAGAGTAAAGGGGTGGAGCCATCTCCCAAGAGTTTCTTCTTCTCTTATTCTTAGTTTTTAATGCTTTCTTTGAGGATTCTATATCCAATCATGTTTATGGTTGGCTAAATCTCTTAGCTAGGGCTAAGGGGTGAAGCTTATAGCGTGATTAGGATGTTTTTCTTGATTCTTGTTCTTGTTGAATGTCTTTTATTCTAATTTGGTACTTAAGGAATACATTTAGTTTTTAATGGTTTGTTGTGACACAAATTACAATAGATTTGTAATAGCTTTGAGTATTCTCTTTTTCTGATTTGAGATTGTGAAGTCAATAAATCATGTTGTTTACCATCGTCCCTTGGACATTTCTAGGTAATGGAATCTCTTCTAACCTTCACAATTCTCCTATGTTTGGTTGTGGGATTGGTATATCCGGTTGTTTGTCATTGCCTCATGGGATACTTAGATGATGGAATCACTTCCAATCCTCACAACTCTCATCCATTAATAATTAGGTCAATGGAAGTTTAGATATGATCTTATTGATATATCTTCCAATTAGATAGGATAGGACTCCAATTC
This sequence comes from Magnolia kwangsiensis, assembly GCA_037074715.1. Taxonomy (NCBI): domain Eukaryota; kingdom Viridiplantae; phylum Streptophyta; class Magnoliopsida; order Magnoliales; family Magnoliaceae; genus Magnolia; species Magnolia kwangsiensis. The sequence goes on along the minus strand of CM073585.1, from coordinate 27,243,607 downwards.
CAATTGGGTTCCTTGAATCAAATAAGGAAACATCCAAATAGTTGTAAGTGGATCCCTAGGCACCCTAGTTTCCACCTTTGAATTCTTAAGTTTCTAATTAAATACTTCACAATTACTTCCTTCTATTCCCAATTTAGATTTAGAGCTTCTTCTAGTTTTGATTCTAGTTACTTTCATAATACACATGAGATTAGTCCTTGTGGATTCGACGTCGGTCTTACCGAGATTATTACTACATCACAACCCTACACTTAGGGTTGTGAACAAGTTTTTGGTGTCGTTGCCAGGGACTAAAAATTATGTTTTCCTGAAACTAATTAGTTTTGGAATTAAGTTAAGATTAGAGTTTATTTAGTTTCTATTTTTAAGTTAGGGTTTTTCTAAATTATTTTTAGAAACTAACTTATCTTTTTATTTTTAGGTTAGGAACTTTCCTAATTTGTTTTTAGAAACTAACTTAGTTTCCTAATTTATTTTTTTTAGAAACTAACTTGCTTTTCTATTTTGCGGGATCTTAATATAGAAACTTTTAATTTGGTAACTTCTTTCTAAATCTCTCTCTTTCTATTTCTAGATTTCTTAATTGCTTCAGTTTTCTCTCTCTTAGGTTTAGGTTAGCTTAGTTACTTGAGGGTTGAGCGTGTTTTATGCCCAAGTGGGTGCGTGATAACACTCGACGTCTCTTGAGTGATAGAGGATTTGTTGAGTGGTTTATATCCATCCCAGGATTAGACACTACTAGATATCCTCAAAGTTAACTGAAGTTATGGTTGTCAATCAACCGGCCGATCAACCTCCAAATCCATCTCATCCTAAGGTTGAGGAAATCAAGGATGAAAATGAGGTACATCAAGCACCCCCACCTCATACTTTCCGAGATTATTTAAAACCGGTGAGGGTGAGCACACCTTCCTGTATATTTTGTTTAGAAAATACATGACATATGGATATTAAGCTAGGGGTGATCCAACTATTTCCAAAACTCCATGGACTTGAATCTAAAAATTCATATTTACACATGAAAGAGTTTGATAAGATTATACCCACTTTATATTTTCCGAACGTGTCTAAGGACACGGTTAGGTTGAAACTCTTACCGTTCTCTTTCAAAGAGAAAGCTAAGACGTGGCTGCATTCACTACGTTTATGATCTATTACCAGATGGAACAACATGATAAGGAAGTACATTAAGAAAAATTTCTCATATCTTAAAACAAATACTCTTAGAAAATTAATCATGAATTTCACCCAAAAGGAAGATGAAACATTCTTCCAATGTTAAAAGTGGTTCAAGGATCTGGTCAATTCATGCCCACAACATGGTTTTGAAACTCGATGAATAATGAGTTTTTTGTACAATGGGCTAACTTCTTCCATGAGCCAAATGGTCAACACAATGTGCAATGAGGAATTCATAAAAAAAAAAGGTCAATGATGACAAGCTTGCTAAAAAATGCAATCTTGGGACATCTCCCCAAAATCTAGCACCACTTCTAGGCCTACTCAATCAAAGGAGAGGGGCAGAATTAATCTTCTAAAATAAGATGATGATATAAATGCTAATGTTGATAATTTCATAAGAAAACTTGAGGCCATGGAACTTGTGAGACCCATATCCTAGCCTGTACCATTCCATAGGCCTCCGCAGTCCTCCCGGTCGAATTCCAGCGACCCGCGAACTGTTATCAGTGTTTGCGCGCGATCTTGAATCGTGTCTTGTATATCAGAGTCAGCTCGACTTGAAACTTGTACCCTTGTGACCGTGCCATCGTTGCGGATCCGACGCTGCGACTTACAAGCCGAGGCGAAACCCAGGCCAAGAGATGTGAGCCCGTGTTCAGTTCGAGGAAAGCGTCACGCGTTGCAATATTGAGAAAATCTCTATGATACATCATATCAATCCATCAATCAAATGTCAAGTACAACACCCATCCACAAGTACAACCATTCACCCCAAAGTCAACTCTCACTCTTACAACCAAGTACATTCATCCATCACTCACCATCCCTCTCTCCCATCACCTTTCTCTCTCTCTCATTCTCCAAGAAACCCTCGTCCAAGCAAGCTCCATGAGAGAGCTTTGTGTGGCCCATTTCCTATCTCCCATCTCCACCCTCCAAAACCAATCTCGACCGTTGAATCTCATCCATTTGAGCTCTAGAATGCATTAATGGAAGGAGGAGTCCTAGAAGATCAAAGGTGAGTAATTTTATTATTTAATTTTATGATTTAAGGGCCCACGTATGTGGGACCCATCTTGATCTATGTATTATATAAGGAAGGCCCATAGTGGCAGGGTCCCTCCCCTCCTCACTGCCAATCTCTCTCTCTCTCTCTCTCTCTCTCTCTCTCTCTCTCTCTCTCTCTCTCTCTCTCTCTCTTCTTTGGTTGTTTGATGGCCCACCTGATGTGTGGTGGAGATGCAGGGCATCCATCATGGTGGAGCCCACCTTGGTGTATGTGAGAAATCCACACCGCCCAACCTGACCCATGTGTTCATCCAGCCGTCCATATGGGACGGTGGACACCACCATGATGTATGCCTTCCATCCACACCGTCCACAGATTTAGATGGTGCTATGGCCCTCCACTGTGATGAATGTGTATATCCACACTTTCCGTCCATTTTTCTTAGGTGTGGGCCACCTCACACGTGTGGCTCATGTGACGGTGGGGCCACCTATATGTATGTATCATATCCAGTCATCCATCACGGGACATTGGATGCTATTGACCTGTAAATATATATATATATATATATATATATATATATATATATATATATATATATATATATATATATATATATATATATATATATATATATATATATATATATGTATATATATTGATAATAATAATAATAATATATATATATATATTTTTTTTTTATTGCATATATATACAGAGAGGTATATTTGGTGGGCTCATGGGACCCACCTGCTGACTGAGTAGCTGGGGTCTGATGATCCAGACTATCCGTCCATTTGAGGACGTGAGACCCCAGCACCATCCACCTCCTTTTGCCATATGGGTCATCCCACACATGTGGTGTGTGTGGGATGAGACCCACTTTGATGTACATGCCTTACATCCTAAGCATCCATTCATTTGAAAATGGTGGACCCTACAGTGATGTATGTGTTTTATGCATTCCGTCCATGCATATGGGACGTGGGGGCCACCCTACATGTGTGACCCACCTTGATTTATATGTTTTTATCTGCACTGTCCATGGTAGGGACGGTGGGTCTCCATAGTGATGTATCTAGTCATCCTGCCCATTCGGCCATACACCCCACCTAATGTACGTGTTGTATCCACTGTCCAGTAGCTGGATAGTGGTACACACCGTTGATGTATGTATTTCACCCACGCCACCCACCTGTCGGGCCTCCCGTGATGTGTGTTACATCCAAACCATCCATCCATCGGGTGAGATCATCTTAAGGCTTGAGATATAAAATAAATAAATAAATAATGAAGCAGATCTAAATCTATGGTGGGCCACATGTGTGAGACCCACCTTGATGTTTGCTTTATATCCATACCATCCAGAATATTTGGATGGTGCTGGACCATATTTTGGACGGTGTTGTGGACCCCACCTCGATGTATGTTCCATATCCACACCATCCACAATGTTTGGACGGTGCTGGACTGTCACGCCCCAAACTCGGAAACCGGGCTCACAAAATTCTCGATTGCCGAATATGGCACCGACAGCCTCCGTAGAACCCCATTCTCAGCTCCCAGCTCCCATTCGCCAGGTTCCGATCCTGAGATGCTACCAGGAGGATTTTCAAGGTCAGTTTGAATTGTGATTAGCATAACCAAAGGCATAACCCACAAACAACAACTAAAAATTTCATTACATTTTCACTATGATCAAAAACTTTATAAGTACAATGAGCATAAAGAGAAATACAATGACGAAGAATAAAAACTCCAAAATGATCTGCAAAGTGCTCCTGCCTCAGCGCTGCTGCTCCCCAACGTCACCTGCACGCAACGGTCATGCATAAGCATATAGAAAGCTTAGAGGGTGGTGAAAGTGTGTGTGCAAGGTAGTAATATGATCATACAATATCAGAGTAATGCGGAATATGCAGATGGATCCATAATATCATGAGCCGTACCAAGGCTATGCGATGCAAGTTGCAAGTCAATCATATAATCCTCATCTAAGTCCACATGTCAATACAGCTCAACTATGGGATATCACCGGGGTCTAGTACACTCTAAACCAGATCGCTGCCTCATCGCGTGTAATAAGATAAGTGGAAGAGACCTCACTATCTGTCTGCCAATATCGGGCTCGACTCGTCGATAGCGGACCCATTCCTCGAGCTGGTCAAACTCAGCCTAGCATTGCCCCCTACTCTCGGGCGAATAAGGCCGCACCCTCTTCCAACCGACCACGACACAGTGGAGAGCGCAACAGTCTGGTAATCGGCACTCAACGCTCATCTACCCACTCGATCTAGACGTTGGAATAACCTCTTGGCACCATAAGGCTTTAGGGACTTTCACCCAGGGATATCTATAGCACCCCATGTAGAATAAAATTTTTGATATCCAATCCTTCCAACCACGATGCGTCTGTGGAGGCTACGACCTTGATGTTGCTAGGCCGTACAATAACCATAACACACAATGTGAAATGCATGAATCACACTACCCAATCATGCAGCAAATCCTGCGCGTATCGTGCACTCATGTAGGGCAACATCGTCTAATCGGGGTCCTATAAACAACCTGCCCGAAGGCATATGCTATGATCAGTCACTTCTCATATCAAGCAGATGCTTATGATCATGAGTCATGGAACTATACTAAACATGTTATAATGAAATGAACTATCCTTACAATGTAGATGGGCCTGATGGCCTATACACAATAAGTACGGGCCTAATGATGGGCCCTAAGGAGAGTCGAAATGTGGACATCCAACCAACATTACACTCGCAATGTGGACGTCAAACCATCATTGCTCCCAAGGCACGATCGTCGCAAACATCGTTACATAATCAGTGTTGGGATCACACATTGCAATGGACCTCAGGTACATCCCATTGGGCCTTAAATACATCCAATGGGCCGTGTTATATGGGCCTTTTATTCGTCAAATGGGCCACATAAATGGACCACACCAATGGGCCTTATGTGCATTGCAATGGGTCATAACCCATGGGCCTCAGAGTAACATCATAATGGGCCTAATCACATAGGCCTTATGTGTCTTAAATGGTCCTAATCCCAAGGGCTTTATACATATCACATGGACCTAAACCCATAGGCCTTATATGTCAAATGGCCTACACTCATGGGCCTTATATGAATCAAATGGGCCTAAACCGACCCATAGGCCTTATATGTCAAATGGCCCTAAACCCATAGGCCTTATATAAATCAAATGGGCCTAAACCCATGGGCCTTATATAAATCAAATGGGCCTTACGTCCACATCAAAGTGGGCCCCCAAGGGTCTACTACCACTGCATTAAGATGGACCTTAAAACAGGCCAAGGTGGGGTCCACTTGGAATATGGATCTGAATCATCATTTTAAGCTCATGCCCAAACGAGCTTGTAACATGGATAGACTGTTTGGATTCAACACACGTCTCATGGTGGGGCCGACTATCATTGGACAGTGCACATAGAACACGTGCACCAGGGCCCACTGTAACATTTATTTGCCATCCAGCATGTGGCCAGGGGGGGGGGGGGGGGGGTTGGCGTGAATACAACACATGCCTTAGGTGGGCTCCACCGTCCAGCGGACGGTGGAAGAAAATAAATACATCACTATGGGCTCCACGTGGGGCCCGCCTCAATGTTTATTTGAGATTCAACCCGTTGATAAGGTCACACAACCCTGGATGAAAGGGGAAAACAAATTTCATATTGATCTGAAACTTCTGTGGCCCATATAAGGATTTCAATGATAAAGGTTTAATTCCACTGTTTCCTGTAGTGTGGGCCACCTGAGTTTTGGATGCAGCTGAAATTCGGAGGGGGCCCACTGCTGGGGATGGCCCACCTCGTGGACAGGTTGGATGACAAATAAACATAACGGTGGGGCCCACATGCAGGGTCGTGGGCCCCTGACGTCCGCCCGCCCAAACGCTGCATGCAGCAGCGTGCAGCTGCTGCCACCTGTCAGAGAGGCGGAGGCACATTTTTAATTTTTTTTTATTTCTATTTTTTTGAGAAAATTCAAATGTGGGGCCCACTTCTTGAAGATCTGTACCGTCCAATGGATTTAGGGGCCCAAAATACACTGAACAAGACCAATGTCCAGCATTTTTAGCATGCAGATGCAGCAAGGTGGGTCCAAATAGCTTTAAATGGTAAGGAATACAGTTTTCTATAGTATGGCCCACCTGATCAACAGTTCAACCTCATTTTTTGGCTCAACTCCTAAAAGGAGTTGGTAAAAGGGATGAATGGCATGGATTGAACACATATATCAAGGTGGGGCCTGCATGAGCCGGCCCACCTAAAACCTTCCCTTTTTCTTTTTCTTTTGGCAGAGACGTCCAGCGTCTCAGACGTTGGACGGTTGGATTTTTATTTTTATTTTTTTAAAAAAAAATATACGTTGAGGTGGGCCACCTCATGAAAAATAGTGTGGATACATTGCACACAAAGTGGGCCACATTTGATGATTTGGGTAAAAGTAAAAGCCTCATGGTGGGGTCCATTCAAATAGGCCACACCACCCTATTGTAATCTCATGAAAAAAAAATTAAAAAAAAGGGAGAGAGAGAGATGGAGAGTGGGACACACGAGTGATTAAGGGCTCCGCCACTATGAGCCCTCCCTTGCAAGAAATCATACAATAAAATGGGTCCCTTTACACATGGAACTAACAAAATCGAATTCAACGGTGGAGATCCTTTCTCCACCAATATGGACAGTCTAGATGACCTCCCTAATACAATGAAATAAACATCATGATGGGGTCCATGGAGAATGGCCCCATCATGGAATGATCATGATGATCCTAGTGGGCCATCGGCCACATCTTAGGGTCCCAAGTGAGATCCAAACCATTGATCGGTTGGCCTCACTTGGCCCATCTTAAAAGCATGAAAAACTACTATTAACTAGCACCCACCGTTCAATCTTCTTACTCCTATGGGTTCCTTAGCACCTTAGCTTCAACTTCAATGGATGAGATGAGGAATGGATGGCTAGGATGGGAGATGATGGGGTAAGAAAGTGGGCCACACTTAGAGCTTGAGAATGCTTGGAGAACTCTCATACGTATGGGATTTTCTTGCTTGGAGATTTGAAAATGAGAAAGAGAGAAAGAGTTGTAAAGGGAGAGAGTGTGATGGGTGATGGATGTGGTGAGTGATGGGTGTGTAAGAAATTCTTGACTTTTGTGGCCTTTTATGTAAGAAAAGCATGGGCTTGTAAGACCTTTTTTGACTTTTGTGGTTGCTTGAGTATGGGTGAAAGGTGATGCGTACTTGACATGTGATGTGATGAGATTGATTGATTGATAGGATTGATGTGACATCTCGTAGAGATTCTTTTAGGTTTTGCAACGTGCGGCATTTTTCTCGCACCGAACGTTGGCCCACATCTCTTTACCAGCGTATCGTCTCGGCGTGCAAGTCGCGGCATCGGAACCACAGCTATGGCACGGTCGCTATGGTAATAGTCTTGGGTTGAGTCGGTTCGGGTTGACGGCATATGAATCAGGGTCGCGCGTAACTATCGGTTAAGGGTCGAAGGTTGCCAAAATTCGACCGGTAAGACTACGGAAGTCTATGGAATGGTACGGACTAAGATACGGGTCTTACATGGACAACATCTGGATGATGTTGATTTACATAGATAATGTTTGGATGGTCCTAATTCACCTGAACAATGTTCGGATAGTCCTGATCATCATTAGTGGGCCATGTCCCCCATGGAATGACTGTGTACAGTGATACACATGTTGCACCTGCAACTATTGAAATAATTTTAGATGTGATCCAAGCTCCCACTTGAGAGGCCCACTATAATACACTTGTGGCCCATCTGTGAGGCCCACCTTGATGTATTTTATGACCCATTCGTCATGCCCACTTTGATGTATGTTGTGGCCCATTCGAGAGGCCCACTTTGATATGCTTATGGCCCATCAAAATCCATCTGTGAGGCATATGAGGCCCATTAGTACGGCCCATTGTGATGTATTTTTGGCCCCTTAGTGTAGCCCATTATGATGTATTTTTGGCCCATTAGTGCGGCCCATTGTGATGTATTTCTGGCCCATTAGTGCAGCCCATTATGATGAATTTTTAGCCTATTAGTGCAGCCCATTGATGCAGCCCACTATGATGTAATTGTAGCCATATGATGAGGCCCGATGCGATGTTTATGTGGCCCATTTGATGTGGCTCATTGAGGTTGTATGTGGCCCACTATGTTGAGTATGAGGCCCTTGTGAGAGGCCATGAGCCCACTATACGTTTGGTCCTATGAGGGCCACTCCTTAGGAGCGATGTTGGTTAAATGTCTACATTGATGGGCAATGATGGTTTAATGTCCACATTGTGACCTTTCCTTGGGCCTTTTTCATTTGATCATTAAGGCTGATTCTGATTGTCGAGGCTGAGGCCAATTCTGATTGTCGAGGCCAATTCGATTATTGAGGCCGATTCCGATTGTTGAGGGTGATTCCGATTGTCGAGGATGATTATAATTGTCAAGCCCGATTATGATTATCAAGGCCAATTCTGATTGTCGAAGCCAATTTCAATTGTCAAGGCTGATTCCATTTATCGAGGCTGATTTCGATTGTCGAGGTCATTTGTTGAAGTCGATTTCGATTGTCAAGGATGATTTCGTTTATCGAGGCCGAATATGATTATTGAGACCAATTCTGATTATTGAGGCCGATTCTGATTGTCGAGGGTGATTCCAATTGTCGAGGTCGATTCTATTTATCGAGGCCAATTTCAATTATCAAGGCCGATTCCGATTGTCGAGGCCGATTATGATTGTTGAGGCCAATTTTAATTATTGAGGCCGATTCTGTCGATTCCATTTATCGAGGCCGATTCTGATTGTCGAGGCCGATTCTGATTATCGAGGCCGATTCTGAATGTCGAGTCTGATTGTTGAAGCCTAATGTAATGTATATGTGGCCCATTTTTTAAGCCCATTGTGATGTGTATCTAGCCTGTGTTTAAGGCCCAATGTGATGTATATAAGGCCTAGCATTTGAGGGCCAGACGATGGGGCCCATTATGATATATATTAGGCCCATGTTAGAGGCCCATCGTGATATGTATTAAGCTCTTGAGTGAGGCCCATATTGTTCTATATTAGGCCCTTGTGTGAGGCAATGGGTCCACTATATATTAGGCTCTATGTGGGTCATTCCTTGGGCGTAATGTTGGTTAAATGTCCACATTGTCGATTGTCGAGGTTGATTGTTGATGTTGGTTATTGATATTGATTATGAGTATGTGACAACATAACATCATGTATATGCCCATACGCATCATCTGCATGTTTATTATGAGGTGTAGTTGACCATTGCATATGTCATTGGACAGGTTGTTATGAGACTCCCTGATGGGCGAAGATTGTCTCACATGAGCGCATGGTATGTGCAGGATTGATGCATGACTGGATTGTATGACTCATGCATTTTACATTATGTGTTGTGATTGTTGTATGCCCTAGTGACATCAGAGCCATAGTCTCCATTGACATATCGTGGATGGTTAAATGGGATACCAGAAATGTTTAGTTCGAGCATTTGGGCACTTTGGATGTCCTTGGGTGAAAGTCCCTAAACCTTCATGGCTAGAAAATGCCTCAACATCTAGACCGAGTGGATACATGAGCACCCTAGTGGCAAATACCATTAGGTCGGGTCTCCCACTGTGTCGTGGTCGATTAGGAGGGGGTGTGGCCTTATCCGTCGGAGTGAGGGGCCTGTAAGCTAGGCCAAGTTTGACCAGCTCCCAAATGGGTTCGTTATCTATGAGCCAGGTAGGCATTGGTATACTACTAGCAGGCGGGTAGTGAGGTCTTTTTCACTCACTGGGTTGTGCAGACGGCTGGGGCGGTAGCCAGGTTGGAATGTGCTAGACCCTGGTGATGATCACAGAGATGTACAGTACTGATACGTAGACTTATTGAGTAGGAGTTACATATTCATTCATCCATTCACTATCCACTCAGGCTGGTGGTGAGAAATTATTTGTTACATGTACCTTTGCAATGGTCAAGATTTCAGTTAGGGCGCACAACTAACCTAAGATCAGGAGTTTACCACATTAAGTCTAACTATCCAAATTATGTATGAGACTGGCTTGGATAGAAGTCTCTTGTGATGGACCTCATAGCCTGCGTTACTACGTACTATCATCCCAACTTCACACTCCAGCAAGGTCATTCCATTCACTCCACATATTGCATTACATCCACAGCATATGGCATTTTGGGTTACTATGTTTCTACATTGCCTTGATATGACTAACGGTATTCGTGAACTCATTAGGAATTGTGTCTTGCATTGCATCCTCATTATCTGATATTTGGCTCTTTATGACTCCTCATTTGCATAGTTGATTTGTATTGCATACTCTGATATTGTATGACTCATGAACTTGTCAGTATTTTCGCTTACTCTAATTCATGATCTTGCTAGTATTTCCAATATTATATGATTATGGCATTGTATCGAGTACTTGACACTCACCTTGTGCACACACTTACACCACCCTCTAAGCTTTCTATAATCTTATGCACGATAGATGCGTATACGTGATGTTTAGTTGCAGAAGCATTGAGATTGGAGTGTGCAATGGTCTATTGGAGTTTTGATTTTCGATATATGTACTTCCCTTTCAGAATTGTATTCAAATATTTATATTAGTGAATATATGATGATGATGTTACCTTTCTGATTTGGTTAAACTTATATTTATGATTATTACAAGTTAAATGTACATTAAAAAATCCTTCATGTAGGATCTCAGAATTAAAATCTGGCGTATAGATGCTGAGAGCCGAGAATGGGGTACTACGGAGGCTATCGGCACTGGATTCGGCGATCAGAAATTTTATGAGCCTGGTTTCCGACTAGTTTGAAGCGTGACAGAACTAAAGAAGGATAAAGCTAAGGAAACTATTTATGATATTTATGCTTATAACATTCACACAACTAAAAATGTTCCAACAATACCTGCTTTTCTGGAGGTACTGAATGAGCAATCTAATGCCGTGAATAATTACCAAAGACCTTTCAATGGATCCATTTTCAATACATACAATCCTAGTTGGAGAAATCATCCAAACTTCAGTTGGAAGAATGGACAAACTACTCCTTAAGGATTCCCTAATCAAATTTTAAATCAAGGGAAACCTCAAAAGGACTCGATTCTAAAGAATCTTCCAAATCAAGAGCGTTTCAATCAGGGTATGCAGTAAGCCTTTCAAGACCTTTCAAAGGTCATACAAGTGCCTAAGACAAAAAATGTGATTGGGGAAAAAGGAAGCCTTCCAGCTCAACCTTTTCACAATATAAAAGAGCAATATGAAGTTAGCAACCTGAGCTCTTCAAATCAAATGGAGCAAACTAAATCTATCACCACTCTTAGGAGTGGGAATATCATTGACAAACCATTCCGAATAGGGCTGAAAAGCCTAAGGACCTAGAAGAGAACAACAACAATAGATCAACACGGCTTCACAAGATTTAAAACTGAAACCTCAAGGCAAGTCGATTGCTCCATTTCCCTAATGGTTGGTTGCATAAGAACCTCACTCTAACTTTTAGGATATTTTAGAGGTGCTAAAACAAGTGAAGGTCAACATTCATCTACTAGATGCCGTTAAACAAATACCTTCATATGCCAAATTTATGAAAGACTTATGCACGACCAAAAGATAGCAAAATATTCAAAAGAAAATCTTCTTAATAGAAAGAGTGAGTGACATCATAAAGCAAGATGTGTCACAAAAGTACAAAGAGCCTGTTAGCCCAACCATCGCTTGTGTAATTGGAAATTATTGGATTGAACATGCACTTCTTGTCTTAGGAACGAGCGTAAAGCTGATCCCATACTTAGTTAATGAACAACTGGGTTTAGGTGAATTAAAACTCACCTGGACCACATTACAACTTGTTGATCGCTCGGTTCGTGTACTGAGAGGGATAATTGAGAATGTGTTGGTCCAGGTTGACAAATTCTACTACTCAATAGATTTTATCGTCCTGGATACTCAACCCATCATGGACATGAGCACTCAAATTCCAGTTATTCTTAGTCACCCATTCCTTGTCACATCAAATACAATCATTAATTGTAGAAATGGAGTCATAAATTTATCTTTTGGGAATATGGCATTGAAACTTAATATCTTTTTCAATATGAGCAAATAGGCAGAGGATGATGATGATGCCCATGATATTAACTTGATTAATTCTTTCATGGAAAATAGAACACTTTTGACCTTATCCTCTGGCCCTTTAAAGATGTGCTTGATTCACTCCCATGATTTAGATGATGATATAATTATGGAGATGGGAACCATGCTGGATACCATGCCGGTATTTGAAGTTAACTGGTAGAAGCCATAATTTGAAGAATTACCCCAAACTGATATAGTGCCTCTACCATCTAGCTTCAAAGCGCTGAAGCTTGACCTAAAAACTTTACCTTTTGATTTGAAATATGTCTATTTAGGTCAAGACAAGATATACCCGGTGGTGATTTCTTCCCACCTTGAGCAAGAACAGGAGAGTATGCTTATCTCTTCTCTCATTGAGCATAAAGGAGCCCTTAGATTGTCAATTACGGACCTCAAGGAAATTGACCATTTGATTTGTACTCACCACATTTATCTAGAGGAAAATATGAAGACCTCTTGGCAACCAGAACATAGATTAAATCCAAACATAAAGTAGTTAAGGCCGAGGTACATATCAGATACCCTATATCCGATAATCAATGGGTGAGTCCAACTTAGGTGGTTCCTAAGAAGTCTGAAATTACCATAGTAGCTAGTGCTAACAATGAACTCGTGTCAACTAGAGTTATTATTGGTTGGAGAATATGCATTAACTACGGAAAATTGAATACCATCATGAAGAAGGACCACTTTCATTTGCCCTTCATTGATCAAATTTTAGAAAGGCTAGTTAGTCACTAGTACTATTACTTCCTTGAAGGGTATTCGGGCTACAACTAGATAAAGATAGCCCTTGAAAATTAGGAAAAGACCACATTCGCATGTCCCTTTGGCACCTTTACTTTCCGAAGGATGTCATTCAAACTATGTAATGCCCCTGCCACTTTTCAGCAATGCATGATGAGGGTTTTTTCTGACATGGTGGGGCAATATCTTGAGGTCTTCATGGAAGACTTCTCTGTCTTTGGTTAATCCTTCAACAATTGTCTAGAGAATCCTAAATGTGTGCTGAAGTGATGTGAGGAAAAGAATTTGGTACTAAATTGGGAGAAGTGTCATTTCATGATTCGTAAGGGAATTGTTCTTTGACATATCATCTTGTTTAAGGGAATCGAGGTAAATAAAGCTAAAATTGATTTTATCTTTGCCCTACCTCCACTTAAGAGCATATGAGATGTGCGATCCTTCTTAGGACATGTTGGGTTTTACAGAAGATTTATAAAGGACTTTAGTCACCTGTCTCATCATTTATATAATCTACTTCAAAAGGATATACCATATGAGTAGACTAAGCAATGCCAAGAAGCTTTCTTTAAGCTCAAGGGTAAGTTAACTACCACACCTATCATGCAGCTACCTAATTGGAGCATTCCTTTTGAACTTATGTGCGATGCATCTGACTATGTTATTAAGGTGGTGTTAGGCCAGAGAAAAGAAAAGTAACCCTACATTACTCATTATGCGAGTAGGACTCTAAATCCTACCTAAGTGAATTACTCTACTACAGAAAAGGAACACTTAGTCATGATATTCGCTTTCAACAAATTTAGATCTTTTTTATTCAATCTAAGATCATCATTTACACCGATCATGCGGTGCTTAAGTACATTCTTTCTAAGAATGATGTCAAGCACTGTCTAATAAGATAGATCCTCCTACTCCAGGAATTTAATTTAAAAATAAAAGATAAAAAGTGAGTAAAAAACGTAGTAGCCAATCATCTTTCGAGACTTGACCTCCTTGATTCCCTTGAGATAGCACCTATAAACGACATGTTCCCTGATGAACAATTGTTTAAACTCTCCCACTCACCTTAGTTTGCTGATATTGCTAATTATTTTGTCAAAGGTTTCACACCAACACATTGGACTGCATAAGATAAAAGAAATTCTTCGTCGAGGTACGAAAATTCTTCTAAGATGATACATATTTATTTAAATATTGCCCAGACTAGATTTTAAGGAGATGTGTGCTAGACAATGAACATCAAAGTATCATCTCCTTCTGTCACTCTGAAGCTTGTGGTGGTCACTTTTCAACTAAGAAGACCACGACCAAAATTCTATAGTGTGGCTTCTATTGGCCTCCTATGTTTAGAGATAATCATGAGTTTTACAAAGTTTGTGAGCGTTATCAAAATTTGGGAGCTTTGTCTTGTCAAAATATAATGCCTCTGGACCCAATTATTATCATTAAAGCATTTGATTGTTAGGGCATCAATTTCATGGGGTCATTCGCCTAATCCTTTAGGAATTTATATATTTTGCTAACTGTAGACTATGCCACTAAATGGTTCGAAGCAATCCCATGTTAGAATAATAACCATCAAACAGTCATTAAATTCTTAAAAGAAAACATCATTTCCATGTTCAGAACACCATGAGCCATCATTAGTGATAGAGGTTCACACTTTCGTAATAGGCCATATACAAACTTAATGAAGAAATATGGCATCTCTTATAACGTGAGCACTCCATACCACCCACAAATAAGTGGGCAAGCTAAGATTTGCAATAGAAAAATTAAACATATTTTAGAAAAAATGGTTAACCCTGACTGAAGGGATTGGTCAATCCGATTGACCAACACTTTATGGTTTACCATACAGCATTTAAAACTCTCATTGGAATGTCTCCCTTTAAACTTGTCTATGGGAAAGCTTTCCGCCTGTGGAATTGGAACATAGAGCCTATTGGGCTATTAAGAATTTGAACTTCGATTTGGACAACGCTGGCTCACTGCGCAAACTATAATTGAATGAACTCGAGGAAATCCAGAATGATGCATACGAAAACTCAAGAATTTATAAGGACGGGATGAAGGCATTCTAGGATAGGAACATCCTTCGGAAATCATTCATGACTGGCCAAAAAGTCCTTTTGTACAATTCTCGGTTATATCTTTTTCTGAATAAACTTCGATCTCGTCGGACCGACCCTTTCTTTATTACTAATGTCTATCCTCATGAGGCTTTTAAGATATAGAATCCAAACAAAGAAAATATTTTCAAAGTAAATGGACATCATTTAAAGCCATTTGTTGAGAAACTTAATTCAGAGGACATGTTTATGCCTTTGATTGATCCTGTTTACCAGGATTTACCTCCTAGTGTGATAGAGGTATAGTTAGATTTATTTTCTTTCATAGGATTTAGGACTAGGGTAGTTTGCTTTCAGTCTGCTTAGTTATATTTTGTGATAACACATTTCATACTGACATTCATAGAAACATTTCAAATTCCTTCCTCTAGGTACTATCTTTTCATTAATACTCCAATTCTTTTCATTGTCTCATGTGCATTATAATGTTTATTTCTTTTACATTGAGGATAATATAGATTTTAGGTTGGGGTGTGGATTAGGTAAACTAATCAGTATTTCGTTTAGTTTTGAGTAAAAATTATGAATTTTAAAAAATTTTCAAACTAAAACTCGTTTAGAAGTGATAGTTTGTGTAATTAAGAATACCTTGAGTGGGATAATAAGATGAAGATTGAACCATGAATTGTTGAAGTTTGATCACCCAAGTAAACTATCACCTAAGGTTCTTGAATTCAACAGATTAAGAAGGAAATTTGTATATCATGTTAATCTAAATCGCAAAACACGTTCAAGTTGATTCCTTGGGATATGCTAGGAGTTCTGATTGGTAGCATGCGAATCATTGATAGACATTGAAAATTGAGTCTGGAGAATTTTATCCACTCTAAAAGATGAAAAACTAATTTAAAAAATAGGAGATCGACAAAAAGGCCATGAATGATGAAAAGAATGAAGAATGACAACACCTTTGAGGAGAATGAAAAAGGTCTCTGAAAAGGATGTAATGTCTGAAAAAGAACGAATAAGAGTAACCGTCGATATAAAACCAAAAACTGGAAAAAGAAGAAGAGGGGGATATGTTCGAATCAGTACTTGAATTCTTAAACTACTATTAACATGAGGAACGTGGCTAACATTATGAATTGATAGTGTGATCATGGGAAGTTGATATTCACCAAGCACACTGGAAAAACTTGATACATAAATTTATGATTGATAAAGAACCTTTTTGATTGATTGCTTATATAACGCCCTAAATTTTGAGGGTCGAGCAAAGCTCTACTCCCGAGATTTAGAACATCACTTTTGCATTATGGATGATGATATTCAAATTTCTTTCATTTTCATGAATTAAGCATGCATGGGATTATACTAAACAACATATCATACTCTGGATTTAATTAAGTTAAACAAGTACAAAATTCAAAAGATATCTGTATAAGTATATAGATGTTTCAAAAGGTTTCTTACAGAGTATAAGTACGTAGCTGGGTTTAATATATACATGTATCATTTCAAAATGAACAAAATATGGATAGGTAAAAGTGTCCAACTATGCCCAAATGTCCCAGTAATCCCTGCGCAATGGTCTGTGGTCTACATTGACCCACCCGAGAGTTAGAAGTAGGAGAATTCCTCATCCTCATCCAAGAAGTCTTGCTCTAGAGCATAGATGTCATTTGTACCTATGTTTAAATCAACGTCTAGTTGGTGTTTTAAAGCACCATCCCAGATTGGGAGTGATTGATCAACTCAGTGGTTCTATAAGGAAAAAGTTACACATGTTATCAAGTCAGTCAAAGCGATAATGATAAAGCAATCATAACAATCACTTCCTAACTACTCTTTTTAATGTAGGAATAAGGTGCAAGTAATGATGCATGCCCTCACATCAATGCTCCCTCACACGTGACTCCGATAGCCTATTTCGCATATGACAACACTTCCTCAAAATAGTGCAACTCCAATGCCTTTTTGGCACATCCTAACTAATGCAATGCGATGCATGGTCGTATTAGCCAAGTAATTAATTAAGCTCATTCATAGAGTATGTTTGGGAAGCTAGGGTACCTCCCTCTATATCACTGACCCAAATCAAACATTTTGCATTGGACAACCGCAGTGGTCCTACTCCTATGTTCTGGATCTACCTAGGTCCGTCACTCCTAGTTAAACACATACGATAGGCAAGTTATAGGTTCGTCACTCCTACTCAAACACATACGATAGGCAAGTTGCAAGAAGTTATGCTCATGGTCACTAAAGGGAGGCTTGTCACCCCAGTGTAGGCCGACAGCACTAACACGGTGTCCCATATCACCATGCCTGACTCACAAGTCATAGTTGCTCATTGGTCACTACAGGGAGGCTCATCACCCCAGCGTAGACCAATAACTTAAACACGGTGTCCCATACTACCATGCCCGGCTCATGAGTCTTAGTGGATCGTGGTACCATGGTTAACGTAGATCTTTACATTGGTGAGGGGTACCTTAGATTCAAGCAATCGTGTCCATACATGGTAAACACACAATAGGTCAATCGGTTCATTAGGCAAGCTCGATTGGTACGGACGCACGCTGACTTAATCAACATGGAGTGCAAAAGCACCCCTCGTAGCCTAGCCATTGTCAACAATCATCGTGCCACTTGGATTCATCGAGTTTACCCAAGGTGGCAAGACTAAATTGGTCATCCAAACAAGGAATTTTACCGAATGCCTGGACTACGTTTATAGCCTCAATCCTACTTAAATACGGCTAATAACCACGTGATATATCTCTCCCAGTATTCAACAACCAAATCCAAGTTGATTTCTTACTTGGGCATTTCATCAAACACAGACCATGCTAATACAACATGCATTTATCAACTGATTTCATAGAGAAAATTATACATATGCATAAGACAAACAAAATTCTATCATAATACTCGTAGTAAATACAAATCATCAATAATTTTCTCATTTAGACAATTTATCAAACACAGACTACATTAGTTGTAACATATGATTCATCAATTCTTTATACAGAGAGATCTATATGCATATGACAAGGGTGAATCCTAGATTAGAAATCATGGCAAGCACTAATCACTTTCTATTGTTCATTCAAACATTTCAATAAACACATAGGGTGCATCATTTATTTAGCACAGTTCATAGGTGTATCTCATACAAAAATTAATGCATTTAAGACAATACGACAACAATCAAGAGAGACATAAATCATTAGCTGTCATGAAAGCATTGATAAATAGCAACCTAAGAGTTTATAGTATGCACCTTTTGTTAGTATGCTTGACTCAGACTTGGTCCAAATTCTACGTTTCCAAAAATGAAACGTCGGGTGCCTAAACGATAAAACTATTTAGCTATGTTGACGAAAAACTATCCAGGAGTTCTACATTGATATTAGGGTTGGTATTTCTTACCTGAAATTATAGCTGAAAGAGATTTGGTAGCACAATGGGGCAAGTGCGTGGATTTGTGGGAGAAGGTTTCTGCAACAAATCTCTAAAAGTTCTTCCTCTCTCTTTCCTCTTTTCTCCTCTTTCTCCTCTCTCTCCCTTAAGGTTTTGCAAAATTCATATATGGGGGAGAGAGAGAGAGAGAGAGTGTCTGTGAAATGAGGGGTATTTATAGGCCTAGTTATGATGCAAATGGCCTGAGGGCCACTTTATACATTGTTTATGCCCCGTGGGCGGCTGTTTCTGACGAATAGGGCTCATAGGGAGGCCCATGACCCATCTACGTCATAGGGTACACTCCCTGACAATGGATCTATACTAGGACATGATTTCGGTGCGATCGAATAAGGCGATCGACCATGGAGAATCTATGTCAGATCAACGGTCGTACGTGTCCAATTGGGGCAAGGGTTATATAGATATATGCAGGGAAATTTTCCTTCCCCATGGGTGAAGTTTGGTCACAAACTAACGGTCCGAATTCTTCAACTTAGTGTGAGAACGATCGGCCCAATTCACTTAAGTTTCAGTTCATTTTCTAAGCATATTTGCATTTCTCACGCACTTAACTCGCGGCTCACGTTGGGCATTTCTGGACATCATCTGGGCTTAATTCTCCCGATGGTTGTCAAGCCCAATAGGAACCCTCAATGTGCGGTCTAGGTCCGTTACCAAATTTTCAATGTACTCCCGAGAGCGACAAGCCCTTGGGATCTTTTCTAGGTCTTCAGGTGGCATTGAGCCAGCAATACTCTTGATTCTAGGCCTTCCCATTTACGAAAATGGGGGACCAAGCTTAATCCACTGATTATTTAGTACTTAACTAAATTTCATCTAAATTATACGATAGGATGCGATCCTTGGGTTGTTCTGCTTGAAGTTATACTCGGGTCTTTGTACAGATTTTTTTAGGACGTTACAATCTACCTCCTTAAAAAAAATTTCATCCCCAAAATTTGTACCTTTTCGTACTCCTCGAGGATTTATGGGTAGTTCTTACAGACTTCAGCTTTCGTCTCTCAAGCAGCCTCTTCCTTGGTGTGGTGTGTCCATAACACTTCCACGAGTGGGATGACCTTGTTGCGCAATATTTGCTCTTTCCTATCTAGAATATGTGTCGGCCGCAATACATAGGTAGCATCTTTCCTTAGTTGTACTTGCTCCTACTTAATAATATGGGTGGAAAGAGCAAATATTTACTCTTTCCTATCTAGAATATGTGTCAGCCGCAATACATAGGTAGCATCTTTCCTTAGTTGTACTTGCTCCTACTTAATAATATGGGTAGGATCGGGAATATATTTCTTCAACATCAACACATGAAACACGTTGTGTATGCCCGCGAGTAGTGTGGGCAAGGCGAAATGGTATGCCACCACACCCACTCGGTCTAAAATCTCGAAAGGGCTAATGAACCTGGACATGAGTTTCCCTTTTCTGCCAAAATGAAGTACTCCATTCATTGGGGAAACTTTAAGGAATAGATGGTCCCCAACTTTGAATTCTAACTGTCTCTGTCTCATATCAGCGTAGCTCTTCTACCTACTCTATGCCATAAGGAGTCGACGCCTGATAATATCGATCCTCTCTAAGGTCACCTGAACCAAATCTGGGCCAACCAAACTCTTCTTGCCAACTTCCGCCCAACAATGTGGAGCCTGACATGGGCGTTCATATAAGGCTTTGTAAGGAGTCATGTCAATGCTTGCTTAAAAATGTTTATTATAGGAAAATTTTGCATAAGAGAGACAGTGATCCCAGCTATCCTTAAATTCAAGTACGCATGCTCTCAACATGTTCTTGAGTATCTGATTTACCCGTTCTGTCTGCCCATCAGTCTGAGGGTGGAACGCGGTACTGAATTTTAATTTCACCCCCATCGCCTCTTGGATTCGAGTCCAGAAAATAGACATGAATCTTGTATCTTGGTCCGACACAATCTCTAAAAGAACTCCATGCGGTCATACTATTTCCTTAATGTATAGCTTGGCCAAGTCATATGCTGAACTAGAAACCCAATTTGGGAGAAAATGGGCCAAGTTTATCAATCGGTCTACAATCACCCAGTTGGAGTCATGCCTCTCGTCTTTGGTAACTTGAAAACGAAATCCATAGATATGAAATTCTACTTCCACTCAGCTATGGGCATGGGCTGAAATAAACCAGGGGGTCAGCAATGCTTGGCCTTAACTTGCTGGCACATGAGGCATCAGGACATAAAGTCTGCTATTTAGGCCTTCATGTTGTCCCGCCAGTATGAACGCTTCACATCTTGATACATTTTCTTGATACATTTTCATACTATCTGGATACATTGCTAGCTTTGAATTATGAGCGGCCTCTAAAACTTCTCTCCTCAAGTCGGGAAGGTTCGGGACGCATAGGCAGCCATGATATTGCAAACTTCCATCTAAGCCAATCCTTCATTCTAATTCTTCATTGTCGCTTGCACGCTCTCTCATTTTCAACAATAGCTCATCTTCTCTCTAAGCCATAATAATTCGATCATCAATAAGTGATTGCACGTGGAAGTGTATGACGCTCATGAATGGATCCTCCATTATCATCCTTTGTTTAAAATCTTGCATGAACTCCACCATATTCCACTCTTCTACTATCAGTAAGGCTAGAAATTCTACAGTTTTCTTGTGGCTCAATGCATCGGCCACATGTGTAGCCTTGCTAGGATGGTAGAAGACTTCAAACTTAAAGTCCTTCAGTGTCTCCATCCAGCGGCACTGCCTCATGTTCAGGTCCATCTGTGTAAAAATGTACTTGAAACTCTTGTGGTTATAAAAGAGTTCAAACTCCTCGTCGTAGAGGTAATGTCTCTAAAGCTTTAATACGAAAATGACTGCTGTCAATTTCAGGTCATGAGTGGGGTAATTTTATTCATGTTTCCTCAACTGTCTAAGGCATACGTGATCACCCTATCTTCCTGCATAAGTACACACCCCAAATCAACTTGAGAGGTGTCGATGTAAATAGTATATTTGACCCCTTACTCTAACAGTACTAGCACGGGCGCAGATGTCAGTTTGTCCTTTAACTCTTGAAAGGCTTCCTCTGTTTTATCATTCCAAGCAAATTTAAGATCCTTTTGAGTAAGTTGGGATAATGGACGGGCTATCTTGGAGAAATCTTTAATGAATCGGCGATAATATCCGGCAAGCCCAAGGAAACTCGGAAAAGACCGAGCAAAATGTCCTAGAGGGAGGGTGAATAGGAAAATGCCAAATAAAAATAATAAACAAAATTAAAACAACAAAATAGCCCAATTAATTGCAAATAACCAAAGGAAATAACAACCTCAAAAATCAAGTATTGAGAGGTTGACACAAACTTTGTTCCAAGGACAACCTAACACCAAAAACCTAGCAGGACAACCTTACTAAAATGTGGGTGAGTATCAAAAACTCAAAACTGAAGAGGATATGAAAGAAATAGAAACTAATCTATTACAACATACACCACACAATACTGAAATGTAAATATTACAACATTCACATCCACAAATACATCCTACAATCTTAAACCATAAAAGATAAAGAAATAAACCATACATCCACCAAACACAAAGAATTATAGTGGTTCTCTTGTGTGTACACCAACTATTAAACAACAGCCACACAACTACTCCACTCTTAATATCCACTCCCTCGGGTTATTAGTGTTCACTAATCCAAAATGGGTTTCTCAAGGTTCACCTAAAACCTTCACAATTGTGTCTTTCAAGTGAGCTTACACAATTCAAAAACTCCGTGCTCCAAGTTTTCTGAATCACCTCAGATAAACCACAAACAGAGATTTTCTAGAGCAATCTCACAAACTAAATAAATAGAATTGAATTACAAAAAAAGTAAAATACTTATCTGTATGAAGATTCTGAAGTAGCTCGGTAGAACCAACTTAATGACGACGTAGATGTTCAATGTTCAATCTCACAAGTGCATAGGGTTCTAAGTCTATATGAATTTTAATTAAATCAACAAGGGCTTTGCTTTGATTTTGATCTCATGAAATGGTAAATTAAATATCCCTTTTTAATATAAGAATGGAATAGAGAATCAAAATTAAAATACAAGAGATACTTTAAAGAATTTTAAATATGCACAAAATAGCTTAGAATGTACTCAAAATTAACTCAGAGTGATTTCTTAAGAATGATAAGAATTGAATAGAAAACTCTGAAATTTGAGCACTATTTATAGGTGAAAAATCGATTCACATGACTGGCCTTATCTAAAAATATTTTTAAAAATTCTGGCGTAATAAGATTTTTCAGTTGCATGACTAGCTTTGTGGGTCCCACGAATAGTCAAGTGGCCTGCTCGACTGGTCGTGGACACCACACGACTAGTCGTGTTAGTCCAAATTACTCACTAGAAAACGAGTCGAGCACTGCATGATTAATCAAGCACTATTCACACAACTGGTCGAGTAATTTTCAGGACTGATTGTAGACCAACAGAAAATTTTTAAAAATTCATAACAAATCCTGGAATGGTCGAGGAAATTCAAGGACTGGTCGAACCAATGCTAGGGCTAGTCAAAAGAACAGAATTTTACACTTATAAAATGACTAAAATGACCGACCGAAAATATAAAATGATCTAATCATGATCAAAGGTCAATATAGGTCAATCATATCCTACTTGTGAGATAAAACATATGAACCATCAAACTATGGATCACTTCAGCAACTTTAATTCTTGCGCTCTTCGAAGTTTGAAGTCGACATATCGAACATAGTCTTCAACTAGGTCTTGAGTTCTTGAACTTTTCTAGTTCTAGATCTTGAACCACATTGTTCTTGAAAACTAAGTCTTCACTTTCTTCTAATTTGAAGATCTCGGTAAGTTCGTCGTAGATATTAGTAAGATAAATTCTACACGAACAGAACGAACGTACAAGATTCAGTGTGAACAGATGCACAAGCTCGATACAATTCAAGATACAAACTTCAATTGGTTTGGCACACCAAAATTTGATAATACTTAGGGTTTATTAATATGGCACTTTCAATCTCCCCCTTTGTCAAATTTGTGACAAAACCAAAATTACAACATGCACAATAGATATTCAAATAACACATTCTACAAGCATATTATGATATGATCCGTAATCAATAATATAATAATCAAAAATCAACTCTCCCCCTTAATCCACACTACTCTCGGTAAAAAAAAAAAAATATTACCCCATTCATCATAACTATCATATCCTCATATCATTCAACAATGTTCTCCTCCATTTTGTCAGAAGATGACAAAGAAGGCGAATAATGATAAAGGAAGATAATAAGAGAGCAAGTAGAATTAATAACTACAAATCCAAAGTAAATAAGACAAAGTATCTGAACTGATACCATAGATAAGAGTTTAAACAACATTATCTAAGCAGTCATAGGAAAAAGAGTTAGAATAAAGTTATTACAAATACCATCTAAATCAAAACAAAACTAGTCAGATCCTGAAGAGGGAGCAGGAATAGATGGATTAATTTGATGTAAACCCTTATTAATGCACCTCATGTATTTGCGCATATAAGCAAATTGAGAATCCTGGGTTTCACGAATCTGAGCCACTTGTTCCTCAAGAGTATGCAACCTCTCAAAGACATCAGAAGGCTGATAATCAGGGTCGGCCTCAGAATCTAATTCAAGTTCATCAAATTAATCATCCATAGTAACATCTTCTTGAGGTAAAGCATCAACTACTTCAGCTTCTTCATCTCCTCCAGCATTCCCATCAACTTGACCAGGTCCTAAGTCCAAGTTCATCTTGTTGATATTAGAATTCTTAAATGGATTGAGATTAACAGAACCTTCCCCAACAGGCATAACTATCAAAGCATGAGTAGCAAAAGTAGTCATAAGATAAGTGAAAGGAATATCTTTATGACTAGGGTGAAGACGAAACAGAATAATATGATGACAGATAAGAGAAGGAAGACAGATATAGATGTTAATTACAACAGAATGCATAATGTAGGCCATAAAAGAGGTCACCTCAGTCTTGTTACCTAAGCGAGGATAAAATTTGAAATAAAACTACGATGCAAGACCCTGTATCTGGGCAACATATGTTTAGAACTGAGCACAGTACTGTCGTTCCAATCTATATTCATGTTACAAAGAACTCTTATAATCATTTGTTTAACATTTTAAGAAGGTCTAGCTTGCAAATTAGATATAGGTACACCGTTATCAACAACAGGTATATTCATGATTACTAAAATTAAATGACGGTCTACCTTAATTGAACCTTCTTTAGTTGACACGATAAATGTCAAATCATCTTGAGAGATCTCAGTAATACATGCGTACATACCTTGCGCAATAGATCAGTATGCAAGACCACCCCAAGATAGTAGGTTTTCCCAACCTACAGCTTGAAGGAGAGGGACAATGTTAAAGTGCTCAATATGATCAACAAGGACAACACGCTCAACAATAACATTTCTAAGACAGAAATCCCGCATACTCTCGGCATCATCTTCGGGAGGCCGAAGGTGACACACGATAGTAGGTGTGAAACTGGAAGAAGAGAGACCGCGAGTGGTTCTCTTCCTATTTCTTCCTTCCACTGCAACAAGATAATAAAGAAATAAAGGTTTACAAAAAGGAATGAAAGGATTCCAAGAAAATCAAATTTTAAGGAAGAAACTTATCAAACCAGCATAAATCTTGAAACAAGAAGCAAAATCAATATTAAGGATGATCTTTATTTGATCGTAGTTCAGTGTTATTTTGATTAGATGAAGAATCTGGTTTATCAATTTGAAAAACTTTATCATCTTTTGAACTTGAGACAGGCGTATTCATATGATCATCAATGACCACATTAATAGATTCTTATATTACACTAATCCTCTTGTTAAGTACCCAATATGCGCGACTATTTAGAGCATACCCTAAAAACATTCCTTCATCACTTTTGGTGTTAAATTTACTCAGATATTCTCAATCATGTAAGATATAGCATTTACTGCCCAAAACTCGAAAGTATTTAACAGAAGGATTTTTATCAAACTACATCTCATAAGCCGTTTTATTGTTTGATTTTCTAATATAAACACGATTAATTATATAACAAGCAGTATTTATGGCTTCAGTCTAGAGATTTTAAGGAAGCTTCATACTATTTAACATTACATTAGTCATTTCTTGAAGCACTCTATTTTTCCTTTCCACTATCCTATTTTTTTGTGGTATTTTAGGCGCAGAATATTCATGTGATATTTCCTAGTCACTACAAAATTTCTCAAAACTACTATTTTCAAATTCAGACCCATGATCACCACGGATCTTATTGACTTGTAACTCTTTTTCATTTTAGATAATTTAAGTATCATTTTTAACTTCTTCGAGAGTTTAAGATTTCTCACTTAAGAAAACTACCTAAGTATACTTAGTAAAGTTATTTATAATGACCAGAATATACTTCTTGCCACCTCAAATCTTTATTTTAGTTGGTCCAATGAGATCCATGTGGAGGAGTTCGAGTGGTTTCATGTGGCATTGGAGTTTATCTTTTTGTGAACACTTTGGGTTGTTTACCAATCTGGCACTCGCCACATATCTTATCCAATTTCTTAATTTTAGGTTGACCTCTTACCAAAGTACTTTTGCTGAATATATACAAGTTATGGTAGTGTACATGTCCTAGGCGCTTATGCCATAGTTCGGTCTCATCGTTATGGACCATATAACACGATAGCATAGATGAGCTAGAGTCACTAACTATATAACTAGTCTCTGTTTTGTGACCAGTTAATATTATAAAACCATTTTTATTTAAGATTTCACATTTTTGGTTTAAAAATTTTACACTGCGATTATCATCGCAAATTTGAGAAATGCTTAGTAAATTATGTTTTAAACCTTCTGCATATAAAACATTCTCAAAAAGAAAGAGGTTAGGGAGTTGAACCGTACCTTGGCCAACAATTTTACAGTTGTTACCATCACTGAATGTGACTAAACCATCAGTCATGTCTTTAAGACTGGTGAACAGACTTTTCTCACCTGTCATATCTCTAGAGCAACCACTATCCATGTATCACTTTGAATGGCTTGTGGCTTTGAATGTGGTGTGGGAAACAAAACAAGCAACCTTAGTGACCCATTTCATTACAGTTTTGGGTTTAGTTGGTCTTTTTCTGCTTATAATTGTTATACGTCCTACCCATTGAGTTAAATTTTAAGAGCTCCTTAAGCAAGTCTATAATTTTCTCAGCTAAAGGATTACAGTTCTGATTTTTATAGTTGATATGGTTCTTTTTAGGCTTTAAAGACTAAAAAATTTTAGCCGTTTTAGAAATATTTTAATTCCGACTTTTCACTTTTGAGTTAGAAGACTCTCCTTTAACAAATTTTGGAGGAGTGTTCTTATATTTGGTGGGAGTATTTTTATCATAGCCCAATTCAGATCGATCACTACATTTTCTGGATCCGGATAGAAGTTTTTCTAATTTAGGGTCACCTTAGGCATACCTCCATGTGTCCTTCAAACTCAAAAGTGAAGATACTTCTAATTTTAGGTTTTCATTTTTAGACTTTAAGTTTTCAACTTAGGAGGTTTTGAAATCTAAGTCACACTTAGTTTTTTCAAAATAAACTGAAAGATGTGATTTTTCCATAACCGGATTACCAAAATTCTCTTTCAATTTTAAAAACTTTTCTTTCTAAAGTTTTAATTTAACAGCTATTTTACAACTTTCCCTGTATGAGGCATCATAAACATCCTGAAGATCCTCTTCATTATCATGATTACTTCCCAGATTTTCTTCACTGGTTGTATCATTATCTGAGAAAGTGAACTTGGCTAGAGTCGTTAGGGCTTTTACATCATTACTCGACTCGGTTTCAGAATCTTCTGACTCATAAGTGGCTTCAGAGCAAGAAGATTCATCCCATGTAGCCAACATACCTTTTTTTTAGGTTTGTCCTTTTTATGACATTTGTTTGCTAAATGGTCATATTCATGGCAGTCGTAGAATTGGCTGTCTTTTAAAAAATTTCAATTTTTAGATCTTGATCTTTTCTTTTCAACAAGTTTTTAAACATCAATCCTCTTTTTACTTTTGAAAATCTTATAAAACTTTTTAGCTAAAAGGGCCATATCATCTTCAGAAATTTCTAAATCAGAATTATTATTTTCATGAGAAATACTTTTAGAAGATTTAAGGGTAATAGATTTACCGGTCGGAGCTTGAAAGTTTAACTTGTTGGTTGTAAAGAATCAATCAGTTCTTTAACCTACTTATGATCTGTATCACAAAGTTCCTGAATGGCTGTGACTTTTGAATTGAACCTTTCAGGTAGTGAGCGTAGTATCTTTATACAGACTTTGCTTTCTGGGATGCTATCTCCAAGACCCCACATAGAGTTAACTATGTCATTCAACTTAGTATATAAGTCCATGAATGTTTCACTTTCTTCCATACGTATTTCCTCAAACCTAGTGGTGAGGATTTGTAGTTTAGATTTCTTGACAGTAGTTGCACCCTCGTGTGTCATTTATAAGAAATTCTAGGCTTGTTTTGTAGTATCACAAGATATAATTTGTTTGAATTCATCTGGTGATAGTGCGCAGGTGATTGCATTTAAAACCTTGGCATTAACATTACTCTCAGTTCTCTGAAGAGTGGTCCAAGTGCTATAAGGAGCAACTTTTAGAGTTTTATTTCCATCAAGGCCTAGAACTTCAACAATAGGTGGAGTTCATTTAGTTACTGTGACTTATCACACATTCTCATCAATCGACCCCAAGAATATTCTCATTTTAGCTTTCCAATAAGCATCATTAGAGTCATCAAAAGGTAGAGGCCTAGTGATAGAAAGGCTATTAAAATTTGACATCTTAAATGCTCAAATTGGTTAGCTCAGGAATTAAATCCAAATAAACAAGCTACTAGTCTTTGATACCACTTGAAAAGGCCGAGTTAAATGTCCTAGAGAGGGGGGGTGAATAAGACAATGCCAAATAAAAATAATAAGCAGAATAAAAATAGTAATATAGCCTAATAAAATGCAAATAACCAAAGGAAATAACAACCTTAAAAATCAAGTACTGAGAGGTTGATACAAACTTGGTTCTAAGGACAACCTAACACTAAAAACCAATGGTTTATGGCAGGACAACCTTACTAGAATGTGGGTGAATATCAAAAACTCAAACTGAAGAGGATATGAAAGAAATATAAACTAATCTATTACAACATTCACCACACAATGTTGAAATGTAAAGATTATAACATTCACATCCACAAATACATCCCATAATCTTAAACCATCAAAGATAAAGAAATAAACCACACATCCACTAAACACAAAGAATTATAGTAGTTTGCTTGCATGTACACCAACTGTTAAACAACAGCCACACAACTACTCCACTCTCAATATCCACTTCCTCAGGATATTAGTGTTCATTAATCCAAAATAGGTTTTTCAAGATTCACCTAAGAATTTCATAATTGTGTCTTTCAAGTGGGCTTACACAATTCAAAAATCTCATACTCTAAGTTTTCTAGATCACCTCAGACAAACCACAAACAGATATTTTCTAGAACAATCTCACAAACCAAACAAATGGAATTAAATTACAGAAAAAGTAAAATACTTATCTGTATGAAGATTCTAAAGAAGCCCGGTAGAACCAACTTGATGACGACGTACATGTTCAACGTTTAGTCTCACAAGTGTATAGGGTTCTAAGTTTATATGATTTTAAATTAAATCAACAAGAGCTTTGCTTTGCTTTTGATCTCATGAAAGGGTAAATCAAATATCCCTTTTCAATATAAGAATGGAATAGAGAATCAAAATCAAAATACAAGAGCTACTTTAAACAATCTTAAACATGCACAAAATAGCTTAGAATGTACGTAAAATTAACTCTGAGTGATTTCTTAATAATGGTAACAATTGAATAGAAAACTCAGAAATTCGAGCACTATTTATAAGTGAAAAATTGGTTCACACGATTGGCCTTTGAATAGCTACAACTGGCCTTATCCAAACAGATTTTTAAATATTTTGACGCGATAAAATTTTTCAGTTACACAATTTGCCTTTTGGGTCCCACGACTGGTCGAGTGGCCTACTCGACTGGTCGTGGACATCACACGACTAGTTGTGTGAGTCTAGATTACTCGTTGGAAAATGAGTCAAGCACTGCACGACCAGTCGAGCACTATTCACATGACTAGTCCAGTAGTTTCCACGATTGGTCATAGACCAACAGAAATTTTTAAAAAATTTATAACAAATCCTAGACTGGCTGAGGAAATTCTAGAACTGGTCGAGTCAGTGCTAGGGCTAGTCAAAGAACAGAATTTTACACTTATAAAATGACCAAAATGACCGACCAAAAGTATGAAATGATTTAATCATGATCTAAGGTCAATCTAGGTCAATCATACCTTACTTGTGAGATAGAACATATGAACCATCAAACTATCGATCACTTCAGTAACTTTAATTCTTACGCTCTTCGAAGCTTGAACTCGACATATCGAACATAGTCTTCAACTAGGTCTTGAGTTCTTGAACTCTTCTGGTTCCAGATCTTGAACTATAATGTTCTTGAAAACTAAGTCTTCACTTTCTTCCAGTTTGAAGATATCGGTAAGTTCGTCGTAGATATCAGCAAGATAAATTCAACACGAACAAAATGAACGTTAAAGATTCAATGTGAACAGATTCACAAGCTTGATACAAATCAAGATACAAACTTGAATTCGTTTCGCTCACCAAAATTTGACAATACTTAGAGTTTATTAACATGGCACTTTCAAACTCCTCACTTTTGTGACTGAGCTTGGCTGCTCCCAGTCCTGTACCACAGTCACCTTGGCAAGATCCACGGTGATTCCTTCCTTGGAAATTACGTGTCCTAAGAACTTGACTTCTTCCTTCCAGAAGTCGCATTTTCGATACTATGCAAATAACTGATTCTACCTAAGAGTATTAAGGACTGCTCACAGGTGTTTTTTGTGGTCTTTCCGACTCCTTGAGTATATCAGAATATCGACTATGAATACGATGACGAATCGGTAAAGATACAACCGAAACACCTGGTTCATGAGATCCGTGAATACGGCCCGTGCATTTGTAAGTCCAAACGGCATCACAAGGAATTCGTAATGCTCGAAGCTGGTCCTGAAAGCTATTTTTGCACATCTTCATTCCTTATGCACAATTGATGATACCCAGACTGTAAGTCTATCTTAGAAAAATACTGAGCCCCCTTTAATTAGTCGAACAGGTCATCTATCCTAGGCAGAGGATACTTGTTCTTTACTATAACGTGATTCAGCTTGTGGTAGTTTATAAACAACCGAAGCAATCCATCCTTCTTTTTCACAAACAACACAGGAGCTCTCCAAGGAGATACGCTCAGCCGTATAAAATCGAAGTCCAATAAGTCATTAATTCCTTAATTCCCCCATTTCACACGGAGGCATGCGATACATCGGTAAGGAGATAGGTGTCGCACCTGGCATAAGGTCGTGGCAAAATTGATCTCGCACTAAGAAGGTAGTCTAAGGATCATTCGGAATATGTCCGTGAAATCTTGGACCACTGGCATGTCCCCAAGTGACAGACCATCATAATTCTCTAATATGGAAGCATAATAACTAATGCGGTAGGGCCAACTGACCTAAACTCTGAAGGTGAAGGTCATGCCCTCGAGCCCATGGGCTGTCACCAATCTGGTTTCATAGTCAATCTTTGCCTTCATTTTGGTGAGCCAATCTATGCCAAGGATGACATCTTAACGATATATCTTGGTTACGATCAGGTCAATGCACACCACTCTGCTTCCTAAGTCTATCGGGCAACTCTTACAAAGCTTAGTGGCGTTAGAGAAGGTTCCGGCTGTGGCGATGACTCTCACCCCGATCATAGGGTTAGTGTCCAATCCTAATTGTTTGACTATAGAGCATGCTACTATAGAAATAGCGACCCAGTGTCCACTAAAAGGAATACAGATGTACCTTGGATGTGGGCAGTGACTTCAAATGCTAGGGGTACTGTAATTGCTGATTCAACTACTTAGCAGCGAGTGCATGTACGTAAGCTTATTACGGGTGATTAGGCAGCGTTGTCGTAGGTCATTGTGGAGGCCTATTTCGAGATACAAGAGGTCGATTGTATGGTTTTTTCGATGTCATAGATTGTAGAGGTGGGGTTGAAATAGCATACGGTGGCAGGTGATTGACCCTTTGAGGCGGCGTGTAGCCATTATCCCTCATCTTGGTAAAGCAGAAGGGGTCAGTGTGGCCTGATCTGTTACAATAGGTACACATAAGATCAAAATGCCTTTGCTAAGCCAGTGGAGCCATTGGTCTTGGGGGCGAGTTCATACAGGACCTCTTGCCGAGAAATGGCCGGGTTTACAATTCGGGCCTAGGCCTCAAACCCATTGGTAAGCGTGTTTGGGACACCCGCTCACCTTCCCGCTCGGCTCGTAGGGACATGTTCACCAATTCAGCATACGTGAGAATGCTAACACAACACATCTTGGTGCGGATGTCATCCTCCAACCCTTCCGAGAATCATCACATTCTTATTGGCTCATTAGCCAAAATCAAGGGAGCATATCTAGCTAGCTCCGTAAAGCGATTCTCATACTTAACTACCGTCATTCCCCCTTGCTTGAGGTGGAGGAATTCGCCCTCTATCTCGTTGCGATAGGTGAAGGGAAAGTATTTCTCATGGAAGCGTACCTCGAACCCGTCCCACATCCACACAAACTCCACAAGAACAGTTCGAAGGACACTGTCCCACCACAGGCTAGCTTACTTTTTGAATATGTATGTAACAAGCTCAACCTGCTCCGCTTCAGTATAGTGTAATGGCTTCAACATCTTAGAAATATGATCCAACCAGTACTCGACCTCCTTGGGTCTATGAGTATCCACAAAAACGGGAAGTCAGAGGCACTGAAAACCCTCAAACTGGCTACATGCGGCTGTTGCCGTGGTGGCCTACATGGGTTGCATCGGCTGGGCCACATTCATATTTTGTGCGATGGCCCCGACTATAGTTGCTAGGACCTGTTGTTGTTGTTGCATCAAGATCATCATTTGCCCTAATCTATTAGGGGGAGTGGCTGCCTGAGGCATCCGTGGCATCGATGAAGACGCGCGGTTCTGACCTAGAACCGATGGTGCACTTAACGTTGGACCATTTGTAAGGCTAAAGGCCGATTGTGAATCTGGCATTGTCTAACTACCTAGACCCAAACTAGGGCCCGTTTGGCTATCATTCGAGAAAGGGGCCCCGCTAACCAACTCACCAGGTGGGAGACATGCCATGTTCCGATTGGTCTTAGGAGGCATTCCCTATATACAACATAGGGTATAACATTTATGAAATTAGAGTGATATCGTACTTACATCATCAACTTTTTTCAAACATTCCATGCATTACTAAACAAAAGGAGCTCCATGCATTTCATTAAATAAAAGTTATCACAACTACATATGATGTGGCATTACATGTACTATGACAGAGAACACATGATAGCTGACTAACAAAAGACTTCAACATTTACCAACCTAGCATTCAAACTAAGCCTATACAAGGCTATTACAAAAAAAAAAAAAAAAAAAAAAAAAAAAAAAAAAAAAAAAAAAAAAAACTACAAACTATACTACTAATCCTCTGATTCTAGAGAAGGCGGAGGTGCTCCCTTGTCATGCATGTAGCACAGGAGGGCTTTCAGGGTGCAGGACATTCTCTTAAACTTTTGCTTCAGGTAGGCCTAGTTTTCTTCGATCTTGGCCAGACGGGCGTCATGGGCAGCCTGATCTTGGCGGTTATCACAATCGATGGGAAGCTCCCAGTCGGAGTCCTGAGCCTCCACTTCTTCCTCCTGTTCCTCTTCTTCACTTTCTTCCCCTTATTCTGTCTCTTCCTCTATCTCATCCCCGAATTCTTCAAGTCAGGTCAGACATTGCTTGGGTCCTATTTTCATGTTGTTTAGAGTGGTCTCGTTGATGAAATGGATAGG
Source organism: Magnolia kwangsiensis (assembly GCA_037074715.1). NCBI lineage: Eukaryota > Viridiplantae > Streptophyta > Magnoliopsida > Magnoliales > Magnoliaceae > Magnolia > Magnolia kwangsiensis. The sequence goes on along the minus strand of CM073585.1, from coordinate 27,209,850 downwards.
AGCGAGATTTTTCATATGAAGCCTGAATCCAAAATTATGGGCGATCTTGCAAACTAGTCGGCCAAATGGGAGGGACGAGGCCCCCCAAGTAGACTGTGTTACCTTAACTATCTGGGTCAAGGCAAGAGTGGGCAGGCACACCTTTTCCTCCTATCCAACTCAGTACAGGAAACCCACCATAAACTTAGTGCATTTCGTGCGATTGCTCCATCTAGGATATACATTGTACGTGTATATATGGTGGAGCAGGAGGTACTCTTCCATCATGCACGTTGTTTTGAGGCTATTCTCTAGCCTCCACTCAACGAGTCGGCCGCAAAGGAAGTGAGTGCAGTGATCTCTCTCCCACCCATTAGTAAGATTAGTCTCACTAGCATTTACATCACCGCGCTCCACTCCCATGATGTGGGCCATGATGTCCACATCGACCCTGGTTTCTGTTCTCCCCAACGGGATCGTAAACTAGAGAGGATCAAGAGTTGGGTCCCTTATGTGTGCATAGAAGGCCCGCACGGTGCCCTCACTAGCATGTGTCTTTTCTTAAAATATGGGCCCCCATCCATTCTCTAGGAGGTGGTCGATCACTGGATACCTTTTAATGCCCCGAACATTTCACTACCCAAGTATTGAAAGTTCTCGAGCGTTACCTAAAAATTAACATGTGTACGATAACCATCCAACTATCTTAGCCTAACATCCTTGCCCTGACACAAATCTAACTGTTATAAATGATCCTCATTCATAAATCAAGCTATCTGACCATTGATTTCCAGGCAGGACCATCCATCACATGATTTGACGCAAGTAACCTCCCACAAAGGGCACGACGAATAACTCCCTATCCATAATGATTTAGATATACATTCCTTTATAAGAATTTCTTAGAAATATGCCTAGAACCATGTGAAGCCATTAGATTTCACAAAACTCACAAATCAATGATAATTACGAAAATGTTATTGACCTAGGCCCCTAAATTCTAAATCACGTGGTTCCCACTATCCGTTTAATATGAAATTTTATACCATGCCTATTTATCAAAAATTAACCATACACGTCAAATTTTAACCCTTAGATCATAGTAAATTAGCTACTTGACCTTTACATCCATTCGTACACTTATCATATTAAGATTCTAATCTGTTCATCTTGTTCACCCCATATGAGTATGATTAATCCACCAATATAATTGCAATCCGAGGAACTTACACATGTGAACAAGTAACTCGAATCTAATAGTATACATGCTCTGCCCCTAATCACTCCAAAACCCACTTTATGTCCATCCGTTTACAAAACTGACGGTACATCTACCTATATACAGTGTTAGAGTACTAACCATCAAGTTTCCTTATTTTTAGCAAGTCATCTGACCATCCATCGTGTTTGGATCTGCCAAACAGGCCACGCAAACATCGTGGTAAGCCAATCTTCAAGAAATTCTTAAGGTTTAGGCCTAAACTACCAGGTAACTTGTCAATCAAAGGTGTACAAATGTTATTTTAAATTACAGATTATGTGAGCCACTTAAGGAGCATCTTGGACATCCTTGGGAGATCGGAGCCCAAACTGGACCAATGGAAAGAACATAAAAAATGATGAATGCCCGCCAAATTTCAAGAAATTTGAGTGGCGTACTCTGATGTAATGCACGTCAAAAGCTGGTTGAGAAATGGATAGAAAGATTGTAAATATCTAATGTCATTATATACCACCTTTGAAACTAAATCATACTGAGTGGCCCATCCGATCAACGGATCTGGTCAATTTTCAAACCCTTATCCTAATAGGGTGTGTTCGACGCAATGAACAGAACAAATCATGTGACTAAAAATAGTTCAATTAAATCCACACAAAATAAAATAATTCACGTGGAATTACAAATGCTCACATATACGTGCATGAGGTTTAACGGTGAGTATCAATCTCCACATATGTAGATGATGCAGCCCATCTAGTTTACGAAACTTCCTCATCTTTTAACCTGCGTCCTAACATAAAGCGACGAAGACGGTGAATGGAGTGGATTACTCACCAAACACCAGTGTGGACCCCACCTGATGCCACGACCAATATGCATAAACGTTACATTACTTCAAAAGACATGTTAGAGCTTTGGTAGGGACTAATTGTGAAATGTGTTGTGGGCCACCCAAAACTCAGATACACCTCATATTTTGGTCACTAGCCTAACATCACCCTACAAAACCAATGGAAGGAATGGATTTCCCAAACTGCTCTCATCGTGGGCTGTGACACCCGACCTGAGTTCACATGTATGCATGTGCGTGTAAGTGTGCATTCCGTCCATCTTGGTTTCGAGGTCCTATCGGTCGAATCCTGTCGACGCGTGACCTTGGATAGTGTTTGCGGTCATCTATAAGTCCAGTCATAAAGACCCGACTCAGATCGAGTTGAAACATATGCCATTGCGACCACATCATCGTCGCGGTTCTAACGCCGCATCTTGTGCGTCCATCCGATATGTAGATCAAAAGTTGTGTACATTTCATTATATGACCATTAATCATGTGGCCCACTTAGGTGGAGTGCATGTGTGGACCACCACATCCCTTGGCACAAATTCCAAAGTACACTACCCACACACTACACAAACATCCATAACTAACACCACTAACTAAAAAACCACCAAGAGACCTACTAAGCATAGCACTTTGTTATTGTCACCATAGGCCATTATGGTTTCTCTAACCAAGGAGAGAGAGGCCATGATTGCCTCCCTACAAGTGTCTCTCTCTCTCTCTTTCCCTCTCATTTCTCTCTCTCTTCTCTTCTTCCTTAGCAACTCCCCTCTAAAAATCCATCACCTCTTCCCTCCATTCTAGCCCCTTCTCCTCCTTTTTCTTCTCAATCCCTCCATTGAAAACTCATCCCAACCATTGATCCATGTTGCTTGGAGCCTCTAGATGATGGTGATGTAAGTTCCAAGGTTTTATCTAGGTGGGTGTTTTCTTCATCAAGTAAATCTTTTCTCTCCTCATGTAATCTCTTTCCTCTCTCTCATTTGGATGTGTAGGACCCACCAATTAATGGTGGAGATCTTACACAACCATCTAGATGTGGCCATGAGGCCCACATTGTACATGCATGTCCATGCATTGGATTCTTCCCTTGATGGACCCCTTACATGTAAATTTCTCTTATTTTTCTAAGTATGATGGGTCATATAGGCCCTTGCATGTGGCTGGGATGGCATCCCAATCACTCATTTCAAAGATCTAAGCCATGCATCATAAGATCTAATTGTACAATGTGTTTATATTAATGTTTGTGGTTGTGATTGTGTGGGGACAGCTTAATAGTGACGGAGCCCTCCACTAATGGCCGGATGCTCTTCCATCTCTTTCCTTAGTTATAAATCTGATGATATTATGTGTGGTCCACTTAGTGGGCCTGGATTGCACAAAAGAAAAAGCCTAAGAAGAAAGGGACATCTATACTCAACCTACACCATGGTTTAGATGCCTCTTTTTGCCACCTTAAATTTTCTTGCAAGGGTAGAAATTTGAGGATTTATTCTGAAAAATTGTGGGGCCCATTAAGGTGGTCCATGACACCCAATTTATGGGCCAATCCCTTCCTTAATAGGCCCATAAATTTGTTTTATTCCATGCATGCATTGCTGTCCAGAAATTTCTGGACAGATTTTTTTTTTGTTGGACTTTGGCTTGAATTTGGGACTGATTAGGGGACCTTTTGTACCCATCAAATATATTTTTTTAAAATTTGGGGATCTCATCTTCTCGTTCCCCAAATTTCAGCCTCATCCAATCTTAATAGAGGTCTCAAAAGTGTGGTCCAAGTGGGGTAGACAGTCTGGATTTTCTGCACTGTTCCAGCAACATTCCACCCTAGACAGGTTAGAAATTTGAAATTTATTAAAATATTTTTGGGCGTCTAAAAATTTTAAAAATTTACAGGGATGTGTTCCACCCTTGTTAAGAAATACCTACAAAATTTTACGGCCAATGGACCCCATTTGGGCATCTAAACAGTTGGTCCAACATAGTGGACTGCCAGAAATATTCTGTTGTGCAGTCCAGCAGTATAGTTCCATAAAAATAAAATTTTAAAAATATTTTCTCAGAAGGTGGGCCATTTTCTGAGCTCCATGTTAATTTAGGCTTGATGAGGGACCTTGGGTCAAAATTTTAAGAATTTTGGAGGCCCAGAATCTACCCATTTGGGTGGTCCAAATTTAGAACAGTTACATTCTAGCAATAGTTCATCCTACACAGATTACATTCTTAAAATTTATTAAAATACTTTTGAATGTCTAAAAATTATAAAACTTTACAAGGATGTGTCATACTCATGTTAGGACCTACCTACAAAATTTTAGAGCCATTGGATGCCTGTACACACTATGGTGGTGGCTGGACCGGCCCACTATTATATGGTATCTAGATCAGTCCGAGTTTCAGGACATATTATTTTATTTAAATTAATTAAAATATTTTTAGATGTCCAAAAATTATAAAGTTTTATGGGGGTGTGACCTACACATGGAAGGACTACCCTATAAAATTTCAGGACCATCGGGCTTCTGTACCGACTGTGGTGTGACCTGCAATATGTATCATTTTTGGGCGAAATACCCAGGCACGCCCTTACCTTGGGTTGCTGGGCTTGCATTCTAATGGCATGGCCAACTTGAAGTAAGTATTGTATATCTCTCTTTTATCTGGTGGTGCCCACTATGAATCACCATAGGTCAGTAACCCATCTAAATTAAATAAATTTCTGGACTCCAGTAGGCCCAGGAAATGGGTGGGATGGAATTCTAACAAGGGGCCCAAAATTTGCTACATGGTTGATTGTTTAGGAACTATTGTGGCACACCAAATTTGAGAGTGTTGCACACACTCCTTGCTTTCCTTTCTTAGAAATTTTAGGCTTAATGAGTACCCCCTTGAGGCCCACCTTTGTGGTGATTTTGTGGGCTAGCCTTAACTAGAATTTTTAATAGTTTTATGGGCTCAATGGGCTGAGAGATTCTTTCTTAAGCCTAAGATTGTGCAAGGGCTGACCTTATTGAATTATGAGCCCAATGGGCTGTCTATAAGCTGATCATGTGTATTAATGGGCCTTGATGCCCTCATGAAGTGTTTAATTGTGGGCTGACTTGCAAAGCCCACATAAATGCATATTGTGGAGGGCCTTGTTAAGTCTTTTTCTGATGAGGCAAGGCCCACCCTATCGGTATAGGTCTCTCCCTTGTGTATTCTTGGACTTATGGGTTGTCCTTAAATTCATCATAATGAAGGAATTGGATGAATTTTATTTGGGGCCCATTATGTAATATCGTATATGCATAGCCGTCCTTTTTGTGGTAGTGATTAGGCCTTGTGGACACAGTTCTTTGGATAGGCCCATTGATCTTAGGCCTATACTCTCCCATCTATTGTGATGGGATTAAGGGCAATAATATGCAAGGAGTTGGGCTCTTGGCTACCTACTAAATTGACCTTATACTTGGGCCAAAAGTGAGGCCCAACTCACTTGTGTTAAATGTAAAACTTGCTCATGTAAATGAATTACTGGGCTGTCTATGAAGCCCACCACAATATGTGGAATTATATCTTTGTGGTTGGGCCCAAACCTTACTTGAGGGTCCACTATCTGGCCTATAAGTTGGGCTTGGTGTATGGCTCATTAGGCCATGCATTGCATGGGCTTTAGACCTTATATTATATGAGTAGTCGCGGGCTACCTCTTGAAAGCCAGTTGAGGTTGAACGTCCTCCTGGGTGATCTTAATGTAGGCCCATGGATTTCTCTATGGATGGTTAAAGGCCCACCATGGACCCTAGGCCATTTGTTTAGAGATTAATGTGTATGTATGTGGAACCTACCTTAACGTATGTTTGGTTCAGGCCATCTAAGCCTTGGATCACCCGATTATGGATGCACTCTCTGTCTTGGATTACTGCTAGACACACGATCCAGTAACAGACCCACTTGATCTTTTCATAATATATACGCACTCTCTATCTGGTGGGGTCCCCCAGCGAATATAGTTGGCTTTTATGAGATTATTTTCACACAGTCAACTGATTTCTGGACCTTAACAGGTCTTGGAAGTTAAACTGGCCAAAAGTTTATCAAAAGGCCTTAATGTAAAATTTTATGGTGAAAACTTTATTTGGCTGCGGGGCCCACCATTTGAGAACTTGTGTATATGTTGCATGCTTATGTTTTCTTATAATCTTTGGGCTTAATCAGTGTATTCTTTTGGATCACCTTTAGTGATTAGATGAGGACTCCATCTTAGATCAGATTTTTGGAGCATCCCATGGGCCCAAAGTGGGCAGGGTGGTCCCAGATTGGCCCAACCATATATTGGGCCGACTTCCACCATTTTGATGGACTTGTGGGCTAAGACAATGATAGTATTGTACCCTTGGTTGCCCACTTAAATTGCTAAGTTATTGGGCAGATGTAGTTGGGCCCATTTCATCCAAACTTAAACTTATTTAGTCGTATATTGTCTATGCGGGCTGCCCACCAAGTCTAGCTCAATGCATGGATTCTATGGTCATTGAGAATTGAGCCTTAGGCCTTAATTCTCCTCTTGGGGCCCATATTGTTACAAGTGCTATTTTATCTTTTTATGGCCTATTACGAGGAATATATGTATATAGTTACCTTTATTGTTATCTTAAATGTAGACCTTGGGCCTTCTATCCATATAGTTCATGGTTGATATACATTTTTAGGGAATGGTGGTTAAATGTCCCCATCATGGACCCCTTTAGGCCCAGTTGTATCTAAATGTGATTAGATGCTCATCTTACTAACTCATTTCTATATTCCTTAGACCCATTGTTGTATACTTAGTCTCGTGGGTTACCCCAGGTAAATGACCCCCCAATTAGAGGTGAGATTCCTTATGGATATTGTCTAAATACCTAGTCTTGGTCCCTTCTTGGATAGGAGTGTGCTACTTTATATATCACCGCATAATGCGTCTAGACTCATCTTCATGGCCCATGTATATCATTGTATGCTTGGTTGATACAATGTATGTGTGGTCATATTGTGTCATTGGGCATTGCATGATACTTTTCCCGAGGGACGTAGTATCCCCTATTGAACACGTTGGATGCTTGGGATTGATGCATGGTTGATTGTGTGATTCATGCATCTGGCATTGCATAGCATATGAGCATTATCGCCCTTGCTTCATCAGGGCTGTAGCCTCCACAGATACATCGTGGATGGCCATGTTTGGACATCGAAAATGTTACTTGAGCATACCGGGTGCATAGGATGCCCATGGGTGAAATTTTCAAAACTTCCATGGTACAAAGGATCTGCTCCAGTGCCGTGACCGAGTGGTTTATATGAGCGCACGAGGGCCTTATACCGTTAGGCCGCGACTCCCACTATCGTGTAGTCGGTTGGATAGGGGTGTGGCCTTACTCGCCTGATGTAAGAGGGCATTGCTAGGCTGAGTCTGACCAGCTCGTGAATGGGTCCGCTACCTTCAAGCCTTGTTGGTGATTGGTTGTCCACAGGCGGGTAGTGAGGTCTCTTACGCTCGTTTGACTATGCGGGGTCTGTAGAGCGGCAGTCATCCAGCAGTGTAATGGACCCCGGTGATTTCCTTATGATGGAAATGTACTTGATATGTGGATTGGATATGAGTACTGGCATTTCTTCGCATTATTGCATTTGCATCGGCTATGTAAGCCTCATATTGCATTGCCTTGGCATGGCGCACAGTACTCATTGCATTACATTATGCATTGCACTATATAGCCTTGGTATGGCTTCCTGCATTATCATACTGCCTTGGTATAGCATTCTTATGTTCATGATAGCCTTGGTAAGGCTAGTGGTATTAGTATTGATCGTGACTCCCTTCTGCACTCTCTATCTTCTTCTGAGCACCATTATCACACACTTTCACCACCCTCTAAGCTTTCTATAAGCTTATGCACGATTGATGCATGCAGGAGATCATAAGTTGGCGCCTTAGTAGTGGAGCTTGGATAGGTGTACGATCTGAGGACCCAGTGTTGCAGATTCTCTTCCTTCTTTCTTCTGTTATCTTATGTATGTCCTTTTAGACCTGATGTAAGCTTGTAAAGGTTTAAATTTATAGTGGATTTTGTGATGTGTGCCTTTGTTATTCTCAGATTTACTTGCTATGATCTTGGGTATGCTCGTATTGGAAATGATTATATTGTTGTGGAAATCCTTCTTGTAGGATCCCAGGATCGGAACCTACCTCAGGAGCCGAGAATGGGGTACTACGGAGGCTGTTGCGGCCAGAACCGGTCATCTGGTTCCTTGTGAGGTCCGGTTACTGCGTCTGGGGAGTGACGTAGGCCCACCAACCTTCCCAGACTTGTAAATTCTGCAGGCCATGCGAACGCAAATCACAGATGCAACAAGAGATTACTGTTGGCTTTTAGACAATCAAGGTCGGACTGTGAACATGATAGAGACCATCCAGACGCTAGAAGGGTGAATTTTAACCATCTTCACGATGAAAGATTTGAACATAAGGGGGCAGTGGGCTGCACACAACTTCCGATCAACCCCGCGTAGGGATACGATACGCAAGAGACTTTTGGAAAACTGGAGGGTTGCGTCTGATCTTCTTGCTTCGTAAATCAAGATACGTAGAGGGAATCGTGCAGTGTGAGCAACCTATAAATAGGGCTCTCCACCCCACTCCTTAAAGGACATAACAGAAGGAGCGAGAGAGCTGCTCGTCCTGGCTTACTGCATCCGAGCCGAAAGACAGAATAGAGAGAGAGTTTTCACTACCAAAAAAGGGGGCAAAGGATTCAGACCACGTTACTTTTTTATTACGGATATAAACCTTAGCTATACTTGATACGGTTTTAATCCTTAGCTAAAAAGTTGATACATCATTAATAATTAATAGTGTTGTAAGGGGGTCTAAGAGGCCTAAAAAAATTTACATGTTCTATCTAAGCCATCTATATATTTTTAAATATTACTTTAGAGGTTTTAAAAAAAATCAGCTAGATCGAAGGCTCAAGTGGACCACACGGTAGGAAACATTAATATTAAATTACAATTGCTTCTTGTGGTGTGGTCCATTTGGGCCTTAAATATACCTAAAATTTAGTTTCCTATATTAAAATAATTTATTAAAATTATGGATAGGAATGGATTAATGAAATACATCATGGTGGGCCCCACGGAGTCCCTAATCCGTCCGTCCGTCAGAAGAGCCCCAAATTTGGGCACGCGCTCAAAATAGAGCCGTGCCCAAACACTCTCTCGAGCTCTCTCTCACACTCTTTCTCCCTCTCTCTCTCTCTCTCTCACTCTCTCTCCCTGTCTCTCTCTCGCTCTCGCGCGCTCTCTCCCTGTCTCTCTATCTCGCTCACTCTCTCCGTGCGCACTCTCTCCCTGTCTCTCTCTCTCTCACGTGCACTCTCTCTCCCTCTCTCTCTCTCTCTCTATCATTTGCCTTGCAGACATGTCGTAGCTCTGTTCTACTGCAACCCAGCTGCCCTAGAACGGCATTGTAACGATGCTCCGACCACACCTCATCAGCATACAAATCCAACGGATTAGGGTTTTCACTTCTGGAAGGTGATATTCTTTTGATCTTCTCAGCTTTAATATATTCATGATTGTTTGATAGTGCTAAATTTATCAAACAAAATTCTATTTCTCTTTTATTTTCAGGATTTCTTCTTTGAAGTTTGATGACTCGGTTATTTTGATATTGATGTTGCTCACCAAGTGTTTGATGAAATGACTCAACGAAGTGCTAGTGGTAAGGAACGTATACACACCAAACAAAGACCCGTGTTTTGTAAATGTTTCTTTTTTACTACCTTGAAGACGAATGCATTGAAAAGGACTTTGATATTTGATTTGTAGCCAAAAGCCCAAGTTTTCTTTTGATGTATTTTGGGCAGATTTATTGCATTCTTAGAAAAAGAAAAATCATGTTTTGTAAATGGGGGTTTTGGCTAAAGAAGTAAATATATGCTAGATGCATGGGAAGTAGGAGATTTTTCATATGATTTTTAGCAAAAAAAAAAAAAAAAAAAAAAGAAAAGAAAAGAAAAAAAATCCATTTTTCTAAATGGGTTTTTATGTTTAACTACTTTAAATGCATTGCATTAAAAAAGATAGGAAAATTCCCATGTTTTCTTTTGTTCTGTTTTAGCCAGATTTATTTCATTTGTAGAGATTTAAAAAGGAAAAAAAACCATGTTTTACTAATGGGATTTGATTAAACATAAGCAAGTTGCTTTGGAATCAATGGTTTCTTATTGGTTTTTCGATTAGTTTATAAAAACATGGGATTAGATTAATAAATATAAGATCTTTGATTTTGTAGGCATGAGACCCAAGACAGATTGAGGGTACATATAACTGATGAGGATAAGAAGAGGTGGGAAGTTCCTTACAACTTACTTGCAAGAGAACAACCTCCCCCTTTGAAGAAATCTCTTGGAAAAAGCAAAGGGGAGCTCCTCACAGCCTCTGAGAATTCAGGAAATGAGCTCATTTTCAGCTATACATCAGACCCATTTTCATTCTCAGTTAGAAGGAAATCAAATGGTCTGACTCTTTTCAACATAAGCTCAGATGAGTCAGATCCTTATGGGAACCTAGTGTTTAAGGACCAGTATCTTGAGATATGTACAAAGCTGCCTTCAAGTGCCGTAATCTATGGGCTTGATCAGTACACTGCATTTGTTGGGAGGCCTGCATCCATGCCTTACTGGGCTTTAGGTATGCTCTCTTTGTGACCCATCTGTTATTTCTCTTCTCTTGGATCTAAGTTGTTGGGGTGTTGATTTATTAAGTGGGCCATGTTTATAAGGTGGTCATGGTTATTTGGATCTTGGGACTCATTTTCATTTTCTTTTCCTTTTTTTTTTCCTAAGGTCATTGGCCTTGATTTTCTCTATCTTTTTTGAGAGATGACTAGTGCTCTCATTGCACTAGAAGTTTCAGTGTTCCTAGTTGCAGTGGGACATTTAAACAGTCAAATCAGTTGAGCATGATTGTCCATTAGGTCCAACGCAAATTTCATGGGCTATAGTGCAAATATCACACCAATATGATGATCTCAACCATATAATCAAATGCCTCAAGATCATTTGTACAAAAATAGGACTAACCAACAATTTGATCCATCATTTTGATAGCTCCCATCATGGATTGCTTATGATTCTTAAGAATCATTTCTGTTAGGCAATTCTAACAATCCCATCCATGAGTTGGAAAAAGGACGGCTGATAGAAATAAGGACAAATCTAGATGGATTTGATAAACCAATCAGTCTTATTTTTACATTGTAGCCCTGGAAATGCATTCTAGATTTAATGAAAATTTTTGATAGCTTTGAAAATTTCACTCTAGTTTTCCACAGCAGTACATTCGTTTTCACTCAACAAGTGGGGCCCATGGTTCAGGACCTTTATTGTGAAAAATAGTAAATCTATTGGTGCATCTATCATGAATATATTCTTGTGACTGTTATGGGTTTTACTGTTGTATCTGTTATGAGAATCTGTTTGCAGTTTCACACAATAAGTCGGTAATATTCTGTGTATTTCTTTGTCTCATGTGCTAACATTGGCAAACCTTGCTATTGTATTTTTATGTATTTTGGTTATTTGGTGATCACATTGTACTAAAGGTTTTACAAAGAGATCATTAGACCCTTATTTATATGTGTTTTCAGTTTCTGGATCTTTTTAGATTTGCTTCTTTCTCAAGTATTCTCTTATATTCTGATTGTGCAATGCTTGGAATCTGTGACTGCATTGTTGGAAAGTCTTACATAGAGAGCAAAAAGGCCTCTATTTTTTCTCTATCTTTGTCTTCTTTATGAAGTTAACATTCTAGTGTTAACAAATTACATAAATGTTTGATTCTATTTTGCAGGATATTGAGGAATTGCAATTCATATGTAAATGAAAAGCTTGAAAACAAGTATCCTGCTACTGAGAAATTAGCTAATGGCCTAGAGAGAAGCTGATATGCACTGGGTCTACAAGGTACCTTTCTAAGGAAAACAAATAGAAATAAGCTCTTTACTTTTATAGAAAAAGCTATGTTTTAATTAGAGATTTTTTTAATATATAAGCTTTTGCATTTACGGTAGTTTGGGTCAAGTACTCACGCTAGCAGGAATGACGTAGAGAATGGTAGTGAATGAAAAATTATTTTTCTTTTATGGTTTCTCTATTGGCTTTCTTATGTATGGTGTGAGATATGTGGATGATATTTTCAAACTATAGCACGGTGATATGGATGTGTTTATATATATATATATATATATATATATATATATATATATATATATATATATATATATATATATATATATATATATATATTTGCTACTAATCTTCAAAACTTCAATATAATAAGTTGCTTGTGTTTGATTTACAACTATTGTAAGTGATGTGACAAGACTCGGATGCTGTTAACTTTGGTACAGGTATTGTAGGACCTGACATGAACCCAATATGTTGACATCCAATGCTTTATCCTATCGTAGATTGTTCGCTTTAGAATGCATGAGTGAGGAAGATGGTATTTGATTTTTTGGAGTCTTTGTTGTTATATACATACACAAACTATCAGTTTTAAACCAAGTTCAATTAATAGTTTGCCTTTCTATTTCCAGCAGTAATCTGTTTCCTTTCTTTTCTTTCTTTCTCTATGAATTTGTTTTGTTCCTGTCCTGATGATAATTGTTGTGAAATTTACTGTTTAGTGGTGATTGTTTCCTTTTTCTAATTGAATCTTTAAAGAACTATAAGTCGTCCCCTTATTTCTATGATTTCTTTTGATTGATCATTATATTATCATATTTAGTACCTAAAAAAAAAGGAAGTCGTCCCCTTATTTCTGTGATTGAAGCTTTGATATGATTTGCCCACTTTGGATGGCCACTGCTATGCACCAACCGTTGGATCTGTTTGTTACAATGAACTTTGGCATACATAATGACATGGACTTGTTTCTGTTCTGAATAAAGAAAGAATTGTTGTTTAAGTTGTTGTGTCTTCCCATGTTTGAAGGTTTTAGCAATATTGACATGGTTGTCCAAAACAGAGTCCACTTCTATTATTTAATCAAATCCTTGGTTGCATGATCCTTCTAATAAAGTGCCATTATGGCTTTCAACTGTGCTACTGACTCATGCCCCCGCTTGTGCTTCCTAGCTGTTTATACTTGCTAACATTTAAAAAAACATTTCCCCACTCCTGCAACTCAAATATCTTGCTGCTTCACATTCTGCGAAACTATAATTAGAATATCATTATTTCCACCCACTGCTGTAAACCAAGATGCTCATTAGTCCATAGGGTAGAAATTTTCAACTCTGCTATCTTAACTTCCAACCAGAGGGCCCTACCTACAACATTATTGGGCCGATCGCAAAAGCTCCATTTCTTTCCATTTAGCATCATATACAATACCCTAAAAACAAACTGGTAGTATATAATGGTCAGTGCTTCAATTGAGTTTCTATGGCATAGGTCAATTCTTCAATTTGCACAATGACTCAATTAGTTGCCAGTAGATGGTCAATTAAGAAAGAAATATGACAGCATTCTACATTCAATGATGAGAAGGCCATCAAAACAATGGCTAGAAACATTCAATGAAGGAAAAAAAAAAAAAAAGCCACTGGGTGTGAGGGTGTGTAAAAAAGAAAAAAAAGAAGCCACTCATTTCTTTTGTATATTGTGCTTCACTTTAGGATTGAAAAGACTGATTCTTACATGTGGTTCATCTTATGAAAAGCTGAGATCTCACACTTGTTCCATATTGGCATGTGCGGTTGCATGCGAATGGACACAATTCCACATACATGTGGGCTTAACCTCTGTTTTATGTTTACTTCATATGTTTTCAGACTTTTTTAGTCACATATGATAGTTGGCATCATAGCTTGTATAATGTTTAATTATAGTAGCTTAGTTTTTGTTTGTGCATGGAGAACTCATTGAGAAGCCAATGTGTCTAGATTTGTTTGCAGTCATTCTTGCCATATAATCTTTGGCCATCTTTTTTTTTTTCCAGGCAATTGATTTATTATTTTTTCTTAACCGTCTTTTGTAGGACATTGATTAACGGATTAGGAAATCACAACTGAGGTAAGAACATGAAGGTCCTATTCTTATGCAGGCTGCCTTTATGCAGGCTGTCATTTCCCACTTTTGATGCTACAAATCACAACTAAGGTAAGAACACGAAGGTCCTATTCTTATCTCACTTGTGAGTTGGATGGTAGATTATATGCCTGGTACAAGGGATTTCCCTTTTCTTTGTGTATGTGTGTGTGTGTTGGATGTTGCTTCTGATGAGGATTTTGCTTTTTCTTTCCCAAGTATAAAGCTGCCATTGCTGTTTGTTCCTTGTTGAGTCTTGCAAGAAATTACCAGCTTTTGTTAGTCAAACTTTGTGTCACTTTAGTTAGAGGTCTTCTTCTGTTTTGGGGTGGCTTGTGATCTACTGTTCGTGAGCAGGGCAGTAGAATTTGGAAGAGTTTCGAAGCAGTCGGTTTCTACAGTTTATTTTGAGGGGTTGTTTGGTTTTGGGAAATGGGTGTAGGCAATAATGGTGAATTTGGGTTGGCACAGAGAAATCTAGATTGCCAATCTTTCGGAGTGTCTCCGTAGTTTGAAAAAGTTGGTGAAATGACGATGAACTTGGATTTGTTCTTTGTTACCAACTGGGTTTCCTTTCTAGTCCGATACATTGTACTTTCATAAAAGATGCATGTTTGGACTGAACTCTAATCCAGCCTAATGATAAAAAAGATTGCTAGATTGGTAAGCATTTTTTGGCATTGGGATTCTTAAAGCAATTGTTGATTTTCTTTGACTGAGGTGACCTTCTAGAAAATCTCTTTCTGAGCTTTTACTGAGGTGACCTTCTCTAACTCCACTCAAAATCCACCAACATCTTTAACATGTACTTCTCATTAGTGTATATACATGTTCATTTCTTTGTTACTGATGCAAGTTACACAAGGGTTGTCGATCTTCTATTCATCTAAAGACTAATTATCTCTAGTGGATTGGAATCCTTGCCATAATAAATGACGCTAACATTATTGCAATTTTAGCATTAATTCTGTCATTTGTTGTAGAAGAATCATTTGAACTCTAGTCAAAGCTCATATGTATTAAAAAAAATTGAGTAACATGGTATATTATCATTATTTAGTTTATTTGAGTGAATTAAGCTTAAAAATAGGATCCTTGGGCAGTTTTGAAGTTATTGATAGATATCAACTTACTTGCAAGGCATATATCTGGTTGTAGGACCAAATTGATTGTTGGACAAGGGATCTCACGGTGGAAGAAAATCTCTACTGAAGAAAATCTTCTTCTTCTTCTTTCCTTTCTTTCTTTGTTGATTGTAACCTTATCACTGTTCTACTGTGGAGTAAGGTGCTATTAATGCAGCTTTTGTGGAGGCCATCACGCCCCATGTTCTAGCACTCCAGAGCAGCCCTTATGGGAAGAAAGTCCTTTCAAGCAACAGCCTGGAGAAGTAATTTATGCTGTTTCAGGAAGTTCTACAAGTGGGTAATCACTTTTCCATTTTTTTTCCCAAATGATCGTTTAGGTGTTCACCATTTTCTTGGTAAGTTCAGATAAAAGATCCATAACATATTGAATTTTTACAGCCATCTGAAAAGTTTGATCCGAACTTTTACAGCCCCTCTTATTTCTATGATAGTTTCTATGATAGTTCTATGTGTACATATATAATTGTTTGCTAGACCAACCATTGCTCTCTCTCTACATGCACTCTCAAATGCAGCTATAGGATATTTGAGTTGTGTCCCAGTTCGAATCCTCCCGTGTGTATTAGTTTTGATGTTGTTTGCATCCTGCTAAATGGAGGGTGAAAAAGGTTTTTTTTTTTAAAAAAAAAAAAACATCAAAGTTGTGCGTTAGTTTGGATCACCATGTAGATGAACTGGACCCTAGATTGGACTGTTAACAATCAGGTTCTTGATGCATTTATCATAATAATTGTTGTTTTAAACCACCTGCTCATTTTAATCAAGTTGGTGTTATCAGGGGTTGATCCGCCTATTACTTTGGGCCTGATTATCTATATAATAAGTCCAACTTTATATACAGCTGAGATGTCCTAACCATGAGACAATTGTAAGTTTTGCCCATTGAAAATGGACCATTGTTCACTTACTATGATTTAACTATCCACCAAAGAACAGTCCTGATCACCAATTCATCGATATGGCCTAGTATCATAGCAGCATTCACCATTTTAATCATTTGAAATGAGGCTGTAAGATATATCCAGCTGATGAAAATTGTGTTGTTTTAGATTCTTGCGCTTCCAAATTCACAGAGACTTTCCCAATATGTCGGCGACCTGGCTGCAAAATGCTACTATGCAAGGCGTAAACTAGTATAGGAGGTTTTGGATGGAGGTCTAAAGAGTAAGATTGAGATCGAATGGTCTGATATTTCTGTGATTAGAGAAACCTTTCCAAAGAATGAACCTGGGATTTTAGAAATCGAGGTTTGCAAGTATTGTTCCTTAATCTACCATTCTCTTGTTCACCTCAAATATGCAGAATTTATTCATAAAAAAAATTTAAAAAATCAAACATCTATCTTTTTATGGAACTTCTTGTTTCAATTCATGAAATGTGATGTCTTATGCAGTTACATAGCGAGCCTAAATTCTTCCAAGAGACGATTCCCTAGCCTAGAAAGCACACTGCATGGTATTCTGCTACAGATTTTACAGGTGGACAAGCGTCAATATATAGGTATTAAAGAAAACCCATTTGCATTACATTCTTAGTTTTCAAGATTGATTTGAATTTTTGTGATAAGGGGCTGTTTGGATGAACAAGTGAACTAGATTGCAAACCCTCAGTTCCAATAAAGAGGAAATGACCGAGATTGCAGATGTGAAATATTTCAGATTGTTGGTGGATCTGAACATACTATACGTGCAAAACTCACATTCTCACAAGAATCATATGGTATGACCGAGATTCTAACCTATGAATTTGAAAGAAAATGTATGAGCTGCAAGCTTCCATAATACATCTTATTTATTTTTCTATTTAGTGTAAACATTGGCTTGATTCGTTGATTTTTTTAATTTTTTTTTTTTGAATGTCTCTTTTGTTGGAAATGGATTCCAACAGGGAACCAATTCCAAGTATTTACATAGGCCCAAATGCAAGAATTTGCATCTACCTATGGTTTTCATTTCCATAGTGGATATTTTCGAGACACCCAAACCACTCTTTATGAATTGAAGTGGTTAGGATTTTGTTGTCTATTGGTGAATCTTTATGATTTTTAGATGATGTCATGGTTGATTCTGGCTTGGGCATATTCTTCTGGAATGAAAATTGACATTTTGATCAATGGTTGTTTTGTCTTTGCAGGCACTAGCATCTCAATCTCGGTGACGCAACTTGTTGCAGGAACTGTTCGCCGATACTTGTCGGGTAGCCCATGTTGATTCTAGGAGTCGTGGAGGCTATTGTTTTAATGTACTCTTATTTGTACAATATCTTCTCAGGAAGAGAATAGGTCTGTAATTTATATTTCATTACATTTAGTTAGTGCCCTTTTATTGTTCTTCAATGCACACTCAGTGTCTACCATTTCCTTCTTCCCATGCAACATCATCATTTGCAACAGTATGACTGCCAGAAGCAGAGGCTCTCCTAAAATGGAAAGCCAGCCTCTTTCCATCACAAGCTCTCTAGTCATGGTCACTTCTTGCTACTAATGCTACCACCAACGCAATCTCTCCATGCAAATGGATTGGGATCTCATGCAATAGCCTTGGAAGTGTGAGAGGGATAAGCCTACAGAGTGCATGTTTGCAAGGTAAGCTTGACAACTTGAGCTTCCTGTCATTTACAAACCTCGTTCATCTCAATCTCAGTGCAACACTCTCACTAGAACCCTAGAACCATCTCAGCCCATTATTGGCACTCTTCATAAACTCATGTCCCTTAGTCTGTCTGCAAATAAAATAAGTGGATCAATACCTATGGAAATAGGGAATCTTGTGAATTTGAATGAGCCAGACTTTTCCATTAACCATCTAGATGGTTGCATCCCTTCCACTGTAGGGAACTTAACAAAGCTTTCCATCTTGCTCCTGTACCAAAATTAAATCTCTGGCTCCATTCCTCCAAAATCAAAGCTTTCCATCATTTGTGCAATGGGAGAAAGAGGCTTTAAGAATCCTATAATTTGAACAATGTTGGTACTCTATAATTGAACATGTGTAGTGTGCATTTTGAACTAATTTTGAGTGTGTAGTGTGCATTTTGAACTAATTTTGAGTGTGTAGTGTGCATTTTGAACTAATTCTGAACTAATTTGACACTTATTTTACAAAAAATATATATTGAATGAATTTTGTACTATATATTTGAACGTATTTATAGTCTTAGGCTCCATTTGGTCATCACATTAGTATTTATGAAAACATTTTTTTTTTGAAAACCAAATGGAGCCTAAGCCCTTTTTTAACTCCGCCAATGCAACTCTTTGCATTGCCGATCCTAAGCCCGAGTAAAGAGGAGGGAGAAGGGCTTTAAAATGAGATCGTTAAATATGAAGGAGATCCTGAAAATGCAGTATCTCTGGTTTTATGGTTTTACTTATACATTCCTATATTGATTACTCAAGCATGACGGTTATGCGCATTCTTTCAGGTGGATGTTGCATTTGGGAGGATTGGAGCTATGTATTTCAGATTCAAGCATATGGTACGTCTCTTGTCAAGAATGCACATGTGTAATTATCATTGTGGTTATATTTATTCATTATGTGACAGGTTTTCAGGTGAGATGAACGATTTTCAAAAGAAAACAGTCTACGGTTTTGAGAAGCGATTCCCAATGCCATTTTATGTGTAAATGCATATTTTAGATTCAAGCATCAGGTACATCTCTTGACTCAAGAATGCATATGATTGGAAGGGGCTGGCCATTTGGACAGGCCGTGTTTATGTATTTGCTCGAAATTAATGGAATAGAACCGGATGTACGTCGGAGCTATCCGGAAGAGTAGGGGTCCCTGGAAGGTGGGAACAGCGGTTATGACCATGATAAAGCTATTCATTTTCTATGGACGACATTAGAGGGGCCTGGCCATTTGAACAGGCCGTGTTTATATATTTGCTCAAAATTAATGGAGTAGACCCGGATGTGAGTTGGAGCTATCCGGAAGAGCGGGGATCCTTGGAAAGTATGAACCACTGTTATGACCATAATGACACTGTCCATTTCTTATGGATGACATTGGAAGGACCTGGTCATTTGGACAGGCCGTGTTTATATTTGTATTTATAGGGACCATACCCTTAACCTAAACCAAAACCGATTCTCAAATCCAAAAACCTATAACCTAAACCAAAACCAAAACTTATAACCTAAACCCAAACCCATTCTCAAATCCCAAAACCTATAACCTAAACCAATACCAAAACCTATGACCTAAACCCGAACCCATTCTCAAATACTAAAACCTATAACCTATCCCTAAACCTTAACCTATAACCTAACCTAAACCTATACTTATAACCTAAAAATATTCCCAAATCCCAAAACCTATAAGCTAAACCTAACCTTAACCTAAACCCAAACCTATAACCTATAACCTTAACCAAAACCTATAACCTAAACCAAAACCAAAACCTATAACCTAAACCCGAACCCATTCTCAAATTCCAAAACCTATAACCTAAACCAAAACCAAAACCTATAACCTAAACCCGAACCCATTCTTAAATCCCAAAACCTATAACCTAAACCTAAACCTAAACCTTATCCTAAACCTATAACCTATAACCTAAACCAAAACCAAAACCTATAACCTAAACCCGAACCCATTATAAAATCCCAAAACCTATACCCTAACCTAAACCTATACTTATAACCTAAAACTATTCCCAAATCCCAAAACCTATAACCTAAACCTAACCTTAACCTAAACCTAAACCTATAACCTATAACCTTAACTAAAACCTATAAACTAAACCAAAACCAAAACCTATAACCTAAACCCGAACCCATTCTCAAATCTCAAAACCTAAAACCTAACCTAAACCTATACTTATAACCTAAAATAATTCCCAAATCCCAAAACCTATAACCTAAACCTAGCCTTAACCTAAACCTAAACCTATAACCTTATCCAAAACCTATAACCTAAACCCAACAAAAAAATAAAAAATTCTATAATCTAAACCCGAATCCATTCTCGAATCCTAAAACTTATAACCTAAACCAAAACCAAAACCTATAACCTAAACCCGAACCCATTCTCAAATCCCAAAACCTATAACCTAAACCAAACCTTAACCTAAACCTAAACCTATAACCTATAATCTAAACCAAAACGAAAACCTATAACCTATACCTGAACCCATTCTCAAATCCCAAAACCTATAACCTAAACCAATAAAAAAACCTATGACCTAAACTCGAACCCATTCTCAAATCCCAAAACCTATAACCTATCCTTAAACCTTAACCTATAACCTAACCTAAACCTATACTTATAACCTAAAACTATTCCCAAATGCCAAAACCTATAACCTAAACCTAACCTTAACCTAAACCTAAACCTATAACCTTAACCAAAACCTATAACCTAAACCAAAACCAAAACCTATAACCTAAACCCGAACCCATTCTCAAATCCCAAAACCTATAACCTAAACCTAACCTTAACCTAAACCTAAACCTATAACCTATAACCTAAACCAAAACCTAAAACCTAAACCAAAACCAAAACCTATAACTTAAACCTGAACCCATTCTCAAATCTGAAAACCTATAACCTAAACTAATACCAAAACCTATAACCTAAACCTAACATTAACCTAAACCTAAACCTATACTTTATAACCTTAACCAAAACCTATAACCTAAACCAAAACTAAAACCTATAACCTAAACCACAACCCATTCGCAAATCCCAAAACCTATAACCTAAACCTTATCCTAAACCTATAACCTATAACCTAAACCAAAACTAAAACCTATAACCTAAACCCAAACCCATTATCAAATCCCAGAACCTATAACCTAACCTAAACATATACTTATAACCTAAAACTATTACCAAATCCCAAAACCTATAACCTAAACCTAATCTTAACCTAAACCTAAACCTATAACCTATAATCTTAATCAAAACCTATAACCGAAACCAAAACCAAAACCTATAACATAAACCCGAACCCATTCACAAATCCCAAAACCTATAACCTAACCTGAACCTATACCTATAACCTAAAACTATTCCCAAATCCTAAAACCTATAACCTAAACCTAACCTTAACCTAAACCTAAACTTATAACCTATAACCTTAACCAAAACATATAACCTAAACCAAAACCAAAACCTATAACCTAAACCCGAACCCATTCTCAAATCCCAAAACCTATAACTTAAACCTAACCTTAACCTAAACCTAAACCTATAACCTATAACCTAAACCAAAACCTATAACCTAAACCTAAACCAAAACCTATAACCTAAACCCGAACCCATTCTCAAATCCCAAAACCTATAACCTAAACCAATACCAAAACCTATAACCTATCCCTAAACCTTAACCTATAACCTAACCTACACCTATACTTATAACCTAAAACTATTTCTAAATCTCAAAACCTATAACCTAAACCTAACCTTAACCTAAACCTAAACCTATAACCTATATCCTTAACCAAAACCTATAACCTAAACCAAAACCAAAACCTATAACCTAAACCCCAACCCATTTGCAAATCCCAAAACCTATAACCTAAACCTTATCCTAAACCTATAACCTATAACTTAAACCAAAACCAAAACCTATAACCGAAACCCGAACCCATTATCAAATCCCAAAACCTATAACCTAACCTAAACCTATACTTATAACCTAAAACTATTCCCAAATCCCAAAACATATAACCTAAACCTAACCTTAACCTTAACCTTAACCTAAACCTAAACTTATAACCTATAACCTTAACCAAAACCAAAACCTATAATCTGAACCCAAACCCATTCTCAAATCCC
This sequence comes from Magnolia kwangsiensis, assembly GCA_037074715.1. Classification (NCBI taxonomy): domain Eukaryota; kingdom Viridiplantae; phylum Streptophyta; class Magnoliopsida; order Magnoliales; family Magnoliaceae; genus Magnolia; species Magnolia kwangsiensis. The sequence continues at coordinate 27,187,751 of CM073585.1, read as the reverse complement.
AAAACCTATAACTTAACCTAAACCTATACTTACAACCTAAAACTATTCCCAAATCCCAAAACCTATAACATAAACCTAACCTTAACCTAAACCTAAACCTATAACCTATAACCTTAAACAAAACATATAACCTAAACCAAAACCAAAACCTATAACCTAAACCAAAACCAAAACCTATAACCTAAACTTAAACTTAACCTAAACCTAAACCTATAACCTATAACCTAAACCAAAACCTATAACCCAAACCAAAACCAAAACCTATAACCTAAACCCTAACCCATTCTCAAATCCCAAAACCTATAACCTAAACCAATACCAAAACCTATAACCTATCCCTAAACCTTAACCTATAACCTAACCTAAACCTATACTTATAACCTAAAACTATTCCCAAATCCCAAAACCTATAACCTAAACCTAAACCTATAACCTATAACCTTAACCAAAACCTATAACCTAAACCAAAACCAAAACCTATAACCTAAACCCGAACCCATTCGCAAATCACAAAACCTATAACATAAACCTTATCATAAACCTATAACATATAACCTAAACCAAAAACAAAACCTATAACCTAAACCCGAACCCATTATCAAATCCCAAAACCTATAACCTAACCTAAACCTATACTTATAACCTAAAACTATTCCCAAATCCCAAAACCTATAACCTAAACCTAACCTTAACCTAAACCAAAACCTATAACCTATAACCTTAACCAAAACCTATAACCTAAACCCGAACCCATTCTCAAATCCCAAAACCTATAACCTAACCTAAACTTATACTTATAGCCTAAAACTATTCCCAAATCCCAAAACCTATAACCTAAACCTAACCTTAACCTAAACCTAAACCTATAACCTATAACCTAAACCAAAATCTATAACGTAAACCAAAACTAAAACCTATAACCTAAACTTGAACCCATTCCTAAATCCCAAAACTTATAACCTAAACCAAAACCAAAACCTATAACCTAAACCCGAACCCATTTTTAAATCTCAAAACCTATAACCTAAACCTAAACCTAAACCTTATCCTAAACCTATAACCTATAACCTAAACCAAAACCTATAACCAAAACCAAAACCAAAACCTATAACCTAAACCCGAACCCATTATCAAATCCCAAAACCTATAACCTAACCTAAACCTATACTTATAACTTAAAACTATTACTAAATCCCAAAACCTATAACCTAAACCTTATCCTAAACTTATAACCTATAACCTAAACCAAAACCAAAACCTAAACCTAAACCTAAGACCTAAATGTATTCTCAAATTCCTAAACCTAAACCTATACCTAATCCTAATCTCAACTACTTAACCTAAACCTAAACTTGAAAACCCAAACCTAAACCCAATCCCAAACCCGAACCCGATTTCCTAAAACTAAACCTTAACCTATTCTTAATTCCCTAAAACTATAACCTATAACCTATAACCTAAACCTAATCTAAACCTATAACCTAAACTTGAAACCTAAACCTAAAACCTAAATATATTCTCAAATTCCTAAACCTAAACCTACACCTAATCCTAATCTCAACTACTTAACCTAAACCTAAACTCGATCTCGAAACCGAACCCGATTTCCTAAATCTAAACCTTAACCTATTCTCAATTCCCTAAAGCTATAACCTCTAACCTAAACCTAAGCTAAACTTATAACCTAAACCTATAAACTTAACCTAAACCTAAAACCTAAACTTAAACCTAAAACTTAAATGTATTTTCAAATTCATAAACCTAAACCTACACCTAATCCTAATCTCAACTACTTAACTTAAATCTAGACTTGAAAACCCAAACCTAAACCCGATCCCGATCCCGAAGTCGATTTCCTAAACCTAAACCTTAACCTATTCTCAATTCCCTAAAGCTATAAGTTATAACCTATAACCTAAACCTATAATCTTAACCTAAACCAAAAACCTAAATCTAAACCTAAAACCTAAATGTATTCTCAAATCCCTTAACCTAAACCTATCCTTAAATCTCAAAACCTATGCCTATAAATTAAACCTAGACCTTAACCTAAACATAAACCCATACTTATAACCTATAACCTAAACCTAAACCTAAACTTAAAACCTAAATGTATTCTCAAATTCCTAAACCTAAACCTATACCTAATCCTAATCTTAACTACTTAACCTAAACCTAAACTTGAGAACCCAAACCTAAACTCGATTTTCTAAACCTAAACCTTAACCTATAAACTAAACCTTAACCTATAACGTATAACCTATAACCTAACCTTAACCTTAACCTAAACCTAAAACCTAAACCTAAACCGAAACCTAAAACCTAAAACCGAAACCTAAACCTAAAACCTAAATGTATTCTCAAATCTCAAAAACTAAACCTACACCTAATCCTATTCTCAACTCCCTAACCTAAACCTAAACCTAAACTTAAAAACCCAAACCTAAACCCAATCTCGAACCCGAACCTGATTTCCTAAATCTAAACCTTAACCTATTCTCAATTCCCTAAACCTATAACCTATAACCTATAACCTACACATAAACCTAACCTAAATCTAAACTAAAACCTAAATGTATTCTCAAATCCTTAAACCTAAACCTACACCTAATCCTAATCTCAACTCCTTAACGTAAACCTAAACTTGAAAACCCTAACTAAACCTGATCTCAAACCCGAACCCAATTTCCTAAACCTAAACCTAAACCTATAACCTTAACATAAAACAAAACCTATAACCTAAACCTTAACCTATAACCTATAACCTAAACTTATAACCTATAACCTAACCTTAACCTAAACCTAAAACCTAAACCTAAAACTAAACCTAAAACCTAAATGTATTCTCAAATCCTTAAACCTAAACCTACACCTAATCCTAATCTCGACTCCCTAACCTAAACCAAAACCTACACCTAATATTAATCTCAACTCCCTAATCTAAACTTAAATCTAAACTTGCAAACCCAAACCTGAACCCGATCCCAAACCTGAACCTGATTTCCTTAACCTAAACCTTAACCTATTTTTAATTCCTTAAAGCTATAAGCTATAACCTATAACCTAAACCTAACCTAAACCTAAAACTTACACCTAAACCTAAAACCTTAACCTAAACCTAGGTTTTGAGTTTAAAAGTTCATCCTAGGTTTGAACACATTACTCATGTTGGATTTTTCTATTGTTTAAAAGATTTGTAGGTACATTTTTTATTTCTTCATAAGTGTTTTTTTGTCTTTCTTCCTTTTGAGATGTTTATAAAGGCATGCTTGTTTGATTGTGTCTACAAATGTTGTTTTATACAGGCTAACAAGCTAAAGAAGTTAGTGGAGATGAAATTCATTTTCTCAAGGGAAGGGTTTCAGAACTTGAAAGTGATCTTGTGTTGAAGTCCACAAAAAGTTACATCCGCAGTTTCAAGGAAAGAAGAAACTCTATCTTCTGCATTCGCTGAAATTGACCATCTGAAGGAAGAAAATTCTGTAAAAACGTGAGCATTATTGAATGCATATGGAGGGTGTTTACTGTGTTGGAGTGTATTTTTTTATTGCACATCAAGGCACTCCTTGGTTATAATTCTTATGATAGGTTGAGTCTAGATCATACTGTTTATTTAAAAATGTGAATATAGGATACATTGTATGATTTGATTGCTATTTGTAATAAATGCATCTATTTCTTTTTCTAATTGCATTTTATGTATTATTTCTATCAATATTAAGCTTAGGTGAGTTATCAATCACAACAGGTTCTTGCAATGAAAACAGGTTGTATTATTATAATTTTTTTAAAAAACAACTATGAATATAATCGTAACTATAGCTACGGCTTTCGTCCGTAGCTATTGGTATCTATTTCTACGGATATTATTGGTGCTATTGGTATTTATTGCTATGGATAAAATCCCTTTTGCTATGGATATAAGCTGTAGCACATCCATCACTATTGGTGGGGTAACTAAAGATATTGTTACGGACATAATCCGTAGCTATTAGTATCTATTGCTACGGATATAATCTGCAGCTATTAGTATCTATTGCTACGGATATTGTCCGTAGCTACACCTTTAACTACACCACCAATAGCGACGGACGTGCTACGGATCATATCCGTAGCAAAAGTCCTTTTGCTATGATTTTTGGTCGTATCCTTTGCCCTTTTTTCTTCTAGTGTTTATCCGTTCGGCAAGGAGAAGGGAAGGAAAGAAGGAAGAAAAGAAAGAAGAAAGAAAGAAAAGAGAAAGGAAAGAAAAGAAAAGAAAAGAAAGAGAGAAAGAAGGAAAGAGAAGGAGAGGGAGAGTTGGCCTGGTGACCGAGTTAAGCCAAGTTAACTCGGCTGAGACTTGATGTGGTGCTGCCCCGAGGTCGGTTTAGGTTCGAATTCTTCCATCATCTTCCTTTTTTCCCTTCCTTCTTTTCCAGTTATTTCCACCCAAAATCCTTCCCATTGTAATAGGACTCCATTATACCCAACCGGGTTGACTCAATGGTAGAATGGAACATGTTTAATTGAAGCCTACTATTCCTAATTGAAATCAAATTTAAACTAGGTAAATCAAAGTAAAAGCTAACCATGAAGCACAAACTAAGGTGAGGATTTTATCCTTTAAGTTTACAGTACTTTAAGTTGATTTATTTATTCTGCCCTTCACCTATATTCTTATTATTTCATCTAGCATCTTTTGTGCCTTTTACGATATGAATTATCCTACCTTTTCCATGTCTTTAATGATGTGAATTATCCTGCCTTTTATGATTACATATTTTTTTAGAAATTATCTTATCAATTGATTTAGTTAATATCATTACAATTGTTAGCCCTTTTGGGATTATGGCATGATGTCAAATACAAGTGGAATTCTCTGAATTTATGTGAGCCCATGGATACAAGCCTTGCCCCTGCCTCATCTCTTTATTTGAGTTGGCTCTACCACTCGTCTCTATATTTGAGTTCGCTCTGCCACTCGTCTCTTTATTTGAGTTGACTCTGCCACTCTTCTTTTGTTGAGTTGACCATTGTCACTCTTCTTTTTATTATGTTGGTCATTGTCACTTTTGTTGAGTTGACCATTGTCACTCTTCTTCTTGTTATGTTAGCCTCATGTCGTCTATCTTTAAAGGCATGGGCACGAGTCTTGATATTCCAGAACCTCCATGATTCAGTTTATATTCTTCATGATTCATCTATATTCTCTATAGTGCAAGTGATGTGTTAAGAAGTATCACAACTAGTGAATTGATTATCTTATCATGGACGTAATGGGTTACGGGTAACGGCCCTCTTGGTTGGCATGTAATTCCGTGGGTTGATTGACATGGTGCATAATCAATGTATGTAAATCGGCATATGTGTTACATTAACTTTTTAGGATTGGATGTCGCAAATAGTCGCTCCATGAACACATCGTGTTACGTAAATCCCCTAACCGAGTGTTGTGTTACCTTGAGATGTTCGCATAAATCCACGTTAACGTGGGTCATGCCGATGAATATCCATAGTTATGGGATGTAGGTCAAGCCGAGTTTCCCATGAATTATATTCCACATGTGATAATCACTATGTATGATGAACTGCACACACTATGTTAGGCATGTATCTCATGTAGGTTGTCTGTGCATACTGATATCTCATGTATTAGTGGAGTACGAGACGTATCAATACCCTTACTTTACTTTTATGAATCTCTTAAATTACTGTTAATCTTAAAGGATAACCTATGAGTAAGGCATTGACCCTGTCCCAATCGTATAGATTTTATAAGTGATGTACAGGTTTAAAGACTTAGAGGGCACACTTCCTGTAGAAGACTACACTGAAAGAATTCGAAGATAAATTATTTAATTAGATTTATACTTCCGTTGTGAACTCTGATGTTGTAATAAACCTCTCATTGTGAGGCCATTTGATTATTCTTTTTACTCTGATAATATATAATCAATACAGTTGATTTATTCTTATGAATGTTACCCTCATGAATGTATTTGAATGTGAACCAAATGAAAAAAAATGGTGCGATCTTCTAAAGCATCCACTTTATACATCATTAACACCTAGTTTTCTCGAACACGAGTACAAACTCAGGCCATGAAAATTCAGGCTGTTACATACATCTCAAACAATTTCTCATCCACTTGAGCTTCAAAAACAACTCGTCGATGGCGGAACTTACCAAGTTCAATGCCCACCGGTAGAGACTTCTCTATCGGGATTTGAGGGTCGAGGTCCTGGTTCAACCTCTATTTGGTGATCGCACTTCTCTTGCCACTTTCCTTCTTTTTAGAGCAACTCAGATGACTTGGCCCGGCCTCGTCTGAGGCCGCTCATTTCTTCCCCTTCTTCCCCATAAGGGAAAGGAGCATAGAAATGGAGAAAATGGCAGTCACTAACTCAAAAAGAGCCATGGAGATGGAAAGAATATAGCAAGAAGGGATTTTATTTTTTTTAAGAAGATGAGTGTTTAAGAGCCCTAGGTATTGGATTTATGCCCAAATGAGCAAAAAGGGAGAAATGAAAAAGATGATTTGGAAATATAGATGTAAAGGGGAGTAGTGAATAGGAAAAGTAATGAACAGGTGGGATTCAAAGGCTTGGGAATGAGGATTTGAGAGTGAAAATGGAGTTTGGAGAGGCTTAGGAAGGTTAGAGGGCTTTAAAATGGGTGGAAATGAGCGAGGGAGGGGAGGTGGGGTCGGGTATGTGGACCTCCACACGTGGGAAGGGCCCACACTATTGGACCAGCGGCAGTGCACCGCCGATCCCGCGGAGCCGCCACACCCCGTTGGACAGATCGGTGGTGCACCGTTGCGGCCCGTTGGACATTCCGACGGTGCCCCAGCCAATCGGCGGTGGCCACCCCCTCCAGTGGTTGTTTACACTGTGGGGCCCCGTGGGCCCCACTAAACTCAGTTGGTTCGAGTTTTAAGCAGTTTGAGTCGACTTATTGTGATCCAACGGGTGTGTATTTACATCTTTTAGATTCGTCTCCAGTTCAAAACTCGTCAACTAACGGCCCAGAGGTGACTTAAGTCACTACTCAAGATCTAAGTCCCTCAGAAGCTACAGTGTTCAGTCTTGTTTATCAGTGAAACCTTGGGATTCTAGTATCATCTCTAAATTCCATCGCCCCCTCCTAAGTTAAAGTGCATCAGTGTGCGTCATATTAGCCTATTACCCTAGGTCTAGTTTAATCCGATTCATGCTCTGATACCAACTTATAACGCCCTGAATTTCGAGGGTCGAGTAAAGCTCTACTCCCAAGATTCAAAACATCACTTATGCATTATGGATGATGATATTCAGATTTCTTTCATTTTCATGAATTAAGCATGCATGGGATTATACTAAACAACACATCATACTATGAATTTAATTAAGTTAAACAAGTGCGAAATTCTAAACATATCTGTATAAGTATACAGATGTTTCAAAAGGTTTCTTCCAGAGTATGAGTACATAACCGGGTTCAATATATACATGTATCATTTTAAAATGGATAAAATATGGATATGTAAAAGTGTCTAATTAAGCCCAAATGTCCCAGTAACCCCTGCGCAACGATCTGTGGTCTACATCAACCCGCCCGAGAGTTGGAAGTAGGAGAATTCCTCCTCCTCATCCAAGAATTCCTACTCCAGAGCATAGACGTCATCTGTACCAGTGTCTAAATCAACATCTGGTTAGTGTTTTAAAACACCATCCCGGAGTGGGAGTGATTGATCAACTCAGTGGTTCTATAAGGTAAAAGTTACACATGTTATCAAGTCAATAAAAGCAGTAATGATAAAGCAATCATAACAATCACTTCCTAACTACTCTTTTTAATGCAAGAATGAGGTACAAGTAATGATGCATGCCCTCACATCAATGCTCCCTCACACGCGACTCCGACAGGCTATTTCGCATATGACAACACTTCCTCAAAATGGTGCAACTCCAACGCCTTTTTGGCACATCCCAACTAATACAGTGCGATGCATGGTTGTGTTAGCCAAGTAATTAATTAAGCACATTCATACAGTGAGTTTGGAAAGTGAGGGTACCTCCCTCTGTATCATTGACCCAAATCAAACATTTAGTATTGGACAACCGAGTGGTCCTACTCCTATATTTTGGATCCATCTAGGTTCGTCACTCCTAGTTAAACACACACGATAGGCAAGTTGTAGGTTCATCAGTCCTAGTCAAACACATACAATAAGCAAGCTGTAAGAAGTTATGTTCGCGGTCATTACGGGGAGGCTTGTCACCCCAGCGTAGGCCGACAGCACGAACACGGTGTCCCATACCACCAAGCTCAGCTCATGAGTCTTAGTTGCTCATTGGTCACTACGAGGAAGCTTGTCAACCTAGCGTAGGCCAACGGCTCGAACACGGTGTCCCATACCATCATGCCTGGCTCATAAGTCTTAGTGGATCGTGATATCATGGTTAATGTAGATCTTTACATTAGTGAGGAGTACCTTAGATTCAAGCAATCACGTCCATACATGGTAAACATAAAATAGGTCAATCAGTTCATTAGGCAAGCTCGATTGGTACGGGCGCATGCTGACTTAATCGACATGGAGGGCACAAGTACCCCTCATGGCCTATCCACTGTCGACAATCGTCATGCGACTCGGATTCATCGAGTTTACCCAAGGTGATAAGACTAAATCAGCCACCTAAATAAGGACTTTTACCGAATGCCTGTGCTACATTTGTAGCCTCTATCCTACTCCAAAATGGCTAACAACCACGCGATATATATATATATATATATATATATATATATATATATATATATATATATATATATATATATATATATATATCCCAGTATTCAACAACCAAATCCAAGTGGATTTGATTTCTCACTTGGGCGTTTCATCATACACATAAACCATGCCAATACAACATGCATTTATCAATTGATTTCATAGAGGAAATTATACATATGCATAAGACAATCAAAATTCTATCTTAATACTCATAGTAAATACAAATCATCAACAATTTTCTCATTTAAATAATTTATCAAACACATTGACTATGTTAGTTGCAACATATGATTCATCAATTCTTTATACAGAGAGATCCATATGCATATGACAATGATGAATCCTAGACTAGAAATCATGACAAGTATTAATCACTTTCTATTGTTCATTCAAACATTTCAACAAACACATAGGGTGCTTCATTTATTTATCAAAGTTCATAGGTGTATCTCATATAGAAATCAACACATTTTAGATAATACGGTAGCAATCAAGACAGACATAAATCATTAGCTTTCATGAAAGCATTGATAAACAACAACTTAAGTGTTTATAGTTTGCACCTTTCGTTAGTATGCTCGACTCGGACTCGGTCCAAATTCTACGTTTTCAAAAATGAAACGTTGGGCGCCTAAACGATGAAACTGGTTAGCTAGGTTGACTAAAAATTATCCTGGAGCTCTACATTGATATTAGGGTTGGTATTTCTTACCTGAAATCGTAGCTGAAAGAGATTTGGTAGCGCAACGGGGCAGTGATTTGGTGCGTGGATTCGTGGGAGAAGGTTTCTACAGCAAATCTCCAAAAGTTCTTCCTCTCTCTTTCCTCTTTTCTCCTCTTTTCTCCTCTCTCACCCTTAGAGTTTTGCAAAATTCATGTATGGGAGAGAGAGAGTGAGTGAAACAAGGGCTATTTATAGGCCCAGTTGTGATACAAATGGCCCCAGGGCCACTTTATACATTGTTTATACCCCATGGATGGCTATTTCTGATAAATAGGGATCATAGGGAGGCCCACAACCCATCTACGTCATAGGGTACACTCCCTGACAATGGATCTATGCTAGGACATGATTTTGGTGCGATCGGATAAGCCGATCAACCGTGGAGAACCTGTGTCAGATCAACGATCGTACATGTCCAATTGAGGCCACGGTTATACGGATATGTGCAGAAAAATTTTCTTTTCCCATGGGAAAAGTTTGGTCATAGACTAATAGTCCAAATTCTTCAACTTATTGTGAGAGCGAACGACCAGATTCACTTAAGTTTCAGTTCATTTTCTAAGGATATTCACATATCTCACGCACTTAACTCGCGGCTCTAGTTGGGCATTTCTCGACATCATCTGCATTTGATTCCTGTAATGGTTATCAAGCCCAGTAAGACCGGAATAGCCCTATAGTTTCGCAGTCATCAAACCCTTGACGTACGGTCTAGGTCCATTATCGAGTTTCAATGTACTCCCGAGAGCGATAGGCCCATGGAATTTCTCCTAGGTCTTTAGGTGGCATTGAGCCAGCAATACTCTTATTCTAGGCCTTCCCATTTGTGAAAATGATGGCCCAAGCCTAATCCACTGATTATTTAGTACTTAACTAAATTTCATCTAAATTATACAATAGGATGCGGTCATTGGGTTGTTCTGCATAAGGTTGTACTCGGGTCTTTGTATAGATTTTATTAGGACGTTACAGCTTATGTGATTCAGCTCTAGGTTTTCAAATCTCACCTTGTTGTCTTAACACTACTCATCCATATTTGATTGCACAAAAGATTGACTTCTAAAAAAGGTTTTAAGCTTTGAAGATGGAAGATTATTTTATGCATATTTTTGCTCGGGACTAGCAAAATGTTAGTTGGGGAATGTGTTGAGACTCTAATATTACATATTTTCTCCCATGTATATCTTAGTTTTATGAACATGATAATGCTCAATGGTATATTTTATACATGTTTGTATTGCAAAGTGAGCTTAAGAGCTTGGATTGAAAAATATGTCAAAAGTATAGATTTGAATCTCAAGAATTGCCAAATCAATGAATGGATCTTTAGAGACTAAGATTGAAGACCCCAAGATCCATGAAAACCAAGTGGAGAAGGAAGTCGAAAGAACAGAGTGCTAAAATTCAATTCATTCTCTGTGTCATCAATCACTATTCGCTGACATCGTAGCAAATGTTCTATGACATCGAACACAGATCGATGACATCAATTTTTCACAGGAAATTTAGTTAGTTATTGGCATATTGGTTGCAATTCTCTATGAATCGAAGATATGATTCGATGACTCAAAGAAGATGCTCGATGACATCGAAAACTATTTTGATGGCATTGAATTTATCGAAGAAATTGAAGCAACTCATTAAACTGTTTTGGACACTTTTTCGATTACTTGAGGACCTGTTCAATAACTTGAAGATTCGCTTGATGACATCGAAAGAAGGTTCGATGACACAAAGACTTACGTAGTGCAAAATAGAAAAGGCGCAATTTTTGGATTTAAACCCCTTTGATTACATCGAAGGCTGATCGATGACATTGAAGGCGTTACTCAAAGTTATGCAGAATGTGTAAATTTTACGATTTTATAAACTTATGAAACTTGGTCTATAAATATAGGTTCCCTGGGCACTTTTTAGGACATCTAAGGTTTTGAGGAGCACAGAAAAGGGGTGGAGTTGTCTCTTAAGAGTTTCTTCTTCTCTTCGTCTTACTTTTTAATGCTTTCTTTAAGGATTTTAGATCCAATCATGTTTATGGTTAGCTAAATCCCTTAACTAGGGCTAAGGGGTGAAGCTTGTAGCAAGATTGGGATGTTTTTCTTGTTCGATTCTTGTTCTTATTAAACTTCTTTTATTATAATTTGATATTTAAGAAATACTTTTAATTTTCAATAGTTTTTTGTGACCCAAATTATAATAGATTTACAATAGTTTTGAGTATCTTCTCTTTTTTATTTGAGATTATGATGTTAGTAAATCCTATTGTTCACCATTGTCCCTTGGGCATGGCTGGGTGATGGAATCTCCTCTAACCTTCACAATTCTCCTATATTTGGTTGTGGGATTGGTATATCCTATTGTTTTTCATTACCTCCTCGGCATGGTTAGATGATAGAATCACTTCCAATCCTCACAACTCTCATCCATTGAGAATTAGGTCAATAGAAGTTCAAATCTGATCTTATTAATATATCTTCCAATTGGATAAGATAAGACTCCAATTCCAATTGGGATCCTTGAATCAAATAAGGAAACATCCTAATAGTTGTAAGTGGATCCCTGGGCACCCTAGTTCCCACCTTTGAATTCGTAAGTTTCAAATTAAATATTTCATAATTACTTCCTTTTATTCCCAATTTAGATTTAAATCTTCTTCTAGTTACTTTCATAATACACACGAGATTAGTCCTTATGGATTCGACCTCAGTCTTACCGAGATTATTACTACATCGCGATCCTACACTTGGGGTTGTGAACATTTACATTGCTAGAATTTCACTTAAAATTTCACGGGCTAGCGAAATTTTAAGCTTAGGCTAACCGAACCAAAACTTAGGCTAGACGAATGTTCAACAAAATTTGTTATTTTATTCAGGCTTGAAGTTAGGTTGGCTGAACCAAAAGTTAGGATGACCTAATTCTAAAGTAAAAACACTTATTAAAACCTAAGATAATGAATTTTTGAAAGATCTTAACCTAAGGTCTTTTTAGGATTATATCACCTGTGTTTTATCAAATATATGGGTCACCTTGTCTTAAATTTTGACTCGATCTTTTCTTGAATTAGAGCATCGACTTCTTGAGAAGATGTGCTGATCTTGAGCGGATTATAATCTGATCTTGAGTTTGATCTTTAGGCATGTAGATTAGTTATGATTACATACTTGTGATCTAACCTTGAAGCGCTTTTTTCTTACGAAATTTGACAATTTATGTGTACTTAACATAAAAGCACTTACACCTTTGCATCAGTTGCGTGTCTTAAATCAATCATATTATTTATTTCCATTGCACTCATAAAAAATTTAAAATATATCAAATGAATGTAAAAAGAGCTTTTCTAAATGGCGATCTAAATGAGGAAGTTTACGTTGAACAACCAAAGGGTTTTGAAGATCCCAAACTTTCCTATCATGTTTACTGTCTTAAAAATACTCTTTATGATTTAAAACAAGCTCCCAGAGCATGGTATGAAAGGTTAACTAAATTCTTACTTAGTCATAATTTTGATATGGGTAGTGTTGACAAAACCCTTTTTGTCAAACAAATATAATGATGATATCTTGATTGTTTAAATTTATGTTGACGATATTATCTATGGATCTACATGTGTTAATCTATCTATTTAATTTGCAGATCTTATAAAATTCAAGTTTGAAATGAGTATGGTCTGTGAACTAAACTATTTCCTTAGATAAGAAGTCAAAAAACTTGAAGAAGGCATATTCATCTCTTAGAATAAATATGCATTGAACCTTGTAAAGAGGTTTGGTTTTGAAAATGGTAAGAATTTCAATACTCCGATGAATACGTGTAATACCCTGAAAATTGGCACCCGAGTGCATTAACTCTGATCCCGAGTTTCTGTGTGTTAACTTAATAAAATTCACATGTGTCCTGATTTAAATTCACATTTATTTTACACGTGAATAATCAGAGTGACACATTTCAATTTAGCGGAACCAAAGAGATGTAGAAATAGCAAGATCCAATATTATAAGGCTAACACTTAGAAGTTATGGTTCCAAAGGTGGCGACCACCCATGTGAGAATTATACAAATCACAACTATTTCAATAGGAATAGAAGAACAACTACTAGGAGGGAAGAAGCTAGGGATCTACTCTCCCCGAGCACACCATTGACTGGTCTTATTCCTGAGTTATCTACATATGTTAAATAGGAGGGCGTCAAATGCTAACATAGTAAAGAAATATCCCCAAGATTATTACTTGAGAAATTTTAGTGATTAGCAGGTTTACAACAAATACATATTAATACATGTAATACACTCAATAATGTTATCTTTAATGCACAACTACTAAACAAGTGACACATGTTACCAACATAACAAGCGCAAGTAATGATGGAATAATAAATTAACGGTTTCCTAATCTATTTGGTAAGTATATTAATGTCATTATGAAATGATATATGCTCCTCACAATCCAACACTCCCTCACAAGCGAATTCTATGCATATTTCACAAATGTCAACACTCCCTCTTAAGCAACTACAACATTAAATAGCAACCTTTTCTAGGATATGCATGATTAGCCAAATAATTATTAGTCCCAGATCATACAACAAGTTAGCAAAACTAATATATCGCTATTATATCATTAGTCATTATCCAGATCACAAGGTTCGTTGTGATATGTGGCTACTCCTCACCAGTGTCCCTTAATCCAAATTAAGGCATCAACAAAGTATGGGTCATCACCCAATGCCAAGTATAAACCATTAATCAAAGGTGCGGGCTTGTCACTCAAAATAAATAAATAAAAAGGAAAGGGGCTCATCACCCAATTCCCCTCAAGCTCAGTTGTTCGAATGGTACTTTAGCACGGAACCATCGATAAAGTAATTTAACAGGGGTCATTCGAACAATATTCTATCACCTTTATCAGTGTTTAATGGTCACTATAGGGAGGCTCGTCACCCCAGCATAGGCCAACACCTGGAACACAGTGTCCCATACCACCATGCTTGACTCATGAGTCTTTGACGATCGTAACGCACTAATGATTATGAGTATACTAAATCAATGGTAACGTTGGTATCTCATATTCTATTGAATGTTATATAATCACCAAGCACAAGAATGAACGAGCTTTCATTAGACTGATGTGATCGATTACGGAAGAACTCGGAAAAATCGATATTGGGTGCAAAGCCTCCCTTATAGTTCAAATTATTGTCGATCATCCGTGTTCAACTTTGGTCAGCCGTATAAGCCTAGGATAGCCTCCCTAAAGTGGGTTATCCACATATTTTGATAATTTGAGAAGCTCGATCCACCGCTGCAACACAATTCAATCATCCTAGTATTTCTAAGCATTTAACATCTAAGAATTTTCTAACATTAAGAGTTTCATGTCATTCAAGCATTTCAGCGAGCATATTATCAATCAAATAGTAAATAAATGTATTTAATTATTCTAAAATGCCAAGTAGAAGCTTGAGGGTAGATCTTTACCTTAGAGTCAAAATCCTTGACTCGGATGAGGCCCTAGCGTAGGGAATTTGGGAAAAATGCTTCAAACCTTAATTCAACAACAATTTCATCATTAGTAATGTGAATTTTAATATAATTAGGTTTTAACTAGGGGTTAAGAGTTTTACCTAACTTAGTTCGAGCAAATCCCAACTCGATTTGATGAGTCAGGGCCTGGGATTGGGTACTACACCATCCACATGGGGTCATGCCCAAGTATGGCTCTCACAATAGCATGAGCCACTCCTAACCCATTTCTGAGACCCCAAGTCCTAGCATGATCAAACCCTAGTATTAGGATTTTCAAGAAATGACATAAATGAAAGAGGGTTTCCAATCCTAATGGCTCACCGGCGTCGTATACCATGACAGTTGGATCGTAAAAGCTTATGTATTTGGTTCCTAATGACCAATTTCTAAGAAGGGTTCATTGATTACATATAATTTCTGTTGAAAAAATTTCGGCAATGTGGCTTGGTGCGGCAATGTCACTGGCTAGTGGTGGTAGGGAGAATCCTATAGACCCACTCCTCTCTCACACCTCTTCCCTTCTCCTCTTCTCCATTTCCCCTGCTTGTAACTCAAAATTTGCATGGGAGTGAGAGAGTGAAAATAGGGGCTATTCATAGTGCCAGAATATGCACAAATAGCCCCGATGACCCTTTCTGTAATAAACTTTCCTTGGGTAACGTTGTTTTCGATTTACAGGGTCCTTTCATGAGCCCACTGGCTCATCTGTGTTAGGGGAAAGGTGCCCCACTATAGGATCTATGTTTGGACACAACCGGGCGGTAATTAGACACTCCGATTAGCCAATGGGCCCCACTTATGATGGACAGTCATCAGTGATCGATCAACGAAATGGCTATTGTCACGCCCCAGACTCGGTAACCGGACCTCACAAGGAACCCGATGACCGGTTCTAGCCGCAACAGCCTCCGTAGTACCCCATTCTCGGCTCCTGACGCAGGTTCCGATCCTGGGATCCTACAAGGAGGATTTCCACAACAATATAATCATTTTCAATACGAGCATACCCAAGATCACAACAAGTAAATCTAAGAATAACAAAAGTACACATCATAAAATGCACTATGAATTTGAACTTTTACAAACTTACATCAGGTCCAAAAGGACATACATAAGATAACAGAAGAAAGAAGGAAGAGAATCTGCAACACTGGGTACTCGGCTCGCACACCTATCCAAGCTCTGTTGCTAAGACACCAACTTACGATCTCCTGCACGCATCAATCGTGCATAAGCTTATAGAAAGCTTAGAGGGTGGTGAAAGTGTGTGACAATGGTGCTCAGAAGAAGATAGAGAATGTAGAAGGGAGTCACGATCAATACTAATACCACTAGCCTTACTAAGGCGATCATGAACACAAGAAGCTATGCCAAGGTATTATGATAATGCAGAAGTCATGACTAAGGCTATATAGCGCAATGCGTAATATAATGCAATAAGTACTGGGCGTCATGCCAAGGTGATGCAATATGAGGCTTACACAGCCGATGCAAATGTAGTAGTGCGAAGTAATGTCAGTGCTCATATCCAATCCACATATCAAGTACATTTCCATCATAAGGAAATCACCGGGGTCCATTACACTACTGGATGACTGCCGCTTTACAGACCCCACACAGTCAAACGAGCGTAAGAGACCTCACTACCTGCCTGTGGACAGCCAATCACCAACAAGGCCTGAAGGTAGCGGACCCATTCACGAGCTGGTCAGACTCAGCCGAGCAATGCCCTCTTACATCAGGCGAGTAAGGCCACACCCCTATCCAACCGACTACACGATAGTGGGAGTCGCGGCCTAACGGTATAAGGCCCTCGTGCGCTCATATATTCCACTCGGTCACGGCGCTGGAGCAGATCCTTAGTACCATAGAAGTTTTAGAAATTTCATCCATGGGCATCCTATGCACCCGGTATGCTCAAGTAATATTTTCGGTATCCAAACATGGCCATCCACGATGTATCTGTGGAGGATACAACCCTGATGAAGCAAGGGCGATAATGCTCATATGCTATGCAATGCTAGATGCATGAATCACACAATCAACCATGCATCAATCTCAAGCATCCAACGTGCTCAAGAGGGGATACTATGTTCCTCGGGAAAAGTATCATGCAATGCCCAATGACATAATATGACCACACACACATAGTGTTAACCAAGCATACAATGATGTACATGGGCCATGAAGATAGGTCTAGACGCATTATGCGGTGATATACAAAGTAGTACACTCCTCCTATCCAAGAAGGGACCAAGACTAGGTACTTAGATAATATCTTTAAGGAATCCAACCTCTAGTTGGGGCCCATTTACCTGGGGTAGCCCACGAGACTAAGCATACAAACTATGTGTTTAAGTAATACAGAACTGAGTCTAGCAAGAGTTTAAGATGAGCATCTAATCACATTTAGATATAATTGGGCCTAGAGGGGTCCATAATGAGGACATTTAACCGCCACTCCCTAAAAAGGCATATCAACCATGAACTATATGGATAGAAGGCCCAAAGCCTACATTTAGATAAAAATAAAGGTAACCACATACATATATATTCCTCATAATAAGCCATGAGAAAATGATATAATACCACCTTTAACAACATGGGCCCCAAGAGAAAAATCAAGGCCCAAGGCTTAATTTCCAATAGCCATAGAATCCATGCATTAAGTTGGACTTGGTGGGCAACCCGCGTACACAATATATGGCTTGAAAATAAGTTTAAGTTTGGAGGAAATGGGCTCAACTACATCAGCCCAATAACTAGCAATTTAAGTGGGCAACCAAGGGCCCAATACTATCCTTATCTTAGCCCACAAGTCCATTAAAATGGTGGAAGTCGGCCCAATATACGGTTGGACCAATCTGGGATGACCCTGCCCACTCTGGGCCCATGGGATGCCCCAAAAATCTGATCTAAGATGGAGTCCTCATCTAATCATTAAAGGCGACCCAAAAGAATACACTGATTAAGCCCAAAGATTATAAGAAAACATAAGCATGCAACATGTATACAAGTTCTCAAATGGTGGGCCCCGCGGCCAAATAAAGTTTTCACCGTAAAATTTTACATTAAGGCCCTTTGATAAACTTTTGGCCAGTTTAACTTCCAAGACCTGCTAAGGTCCAGAAATCAGTTGACTATGTGGAATTAATCTCATGAAAGCCAACTATATTCGCTGGGGGACCCCACCAGATGGAGAGTGCGTATATATTATGAAAAAATCAAGTGGGCATGTTACTGGATTGTGAGTCCAGCAGTAACCCAAGACGGATAATGCATCCATAATCGGGCGATCCAAGGCTTGGATGGCCTGGACCAAACATGCGTTAAGGTAGGTTCTACATACATACACATTAAGCTCTAAACAATGGCCTAGGGTCCATGGTAGGCCTTTAACCATCCATAGAGAAACCCATAGGCCTACCCTAGGATCACCCAGGAGGACGTTCAACCTCAACTGGCTTCCAAGAGGTAGCCCGCCACTACTCATATAATATAAGGTCTAAAGCCCACGCAATGCATGGCCTAATGGGCCATACACCAAGCCCAACTTATAGACCAGATAATGGACCCTCAAGTAAGGTTTGGGCCCAATCACAAAGGTCATAATTTCACATATTGTGGTGGGCTTCATGGGCAGCCCAGTAATTCATTTACATGAGCAAGTTTTACATTTAACACAAGTGAGTTGGGCCTCACTTTTGGTCTAAGTACAAGGTCAATTTAGTAGGCAGCCAAGAGCCTAACTCCTTGCATATTATTGCCCTTAATCCCATCACAATAGATGGCAGAGGATAGGCCTAAGATCAATGGGCCTATCCAAAAGAACTGTGTCCACAAGGCCTAATCACTACCACAAAAAGGACGGCTATGCATATACGATATTACATAATGGGCCCAAAACAAAAGTCATCCAATTCCTTCATTATGATGGATTTAAGGACAACTCATAAGTCCAAGAATATACAAGGGAGAGACCTATACCGATAGGGCGAGCCTTGCCTCATCAGACAAAGACTAACAAGGTCCTCCACAATATGCATTTATGTGGGCTTTGCAAGTCAGCCCATAATTAAACACTTCATGAGGGCATCAAGGACCATTAATACACATGGTCAGCTTATAGATAGCCTATTGGGTTCGTAAATCAATGAGGTCAGCCCTTGCACAATCTTGGGCTTAAGAAAGAATCTCCTAGCCCATTGAGCCTATAAGACTATTAAAAATTCTGGTTAAGGCTAGCCCACAAAATCACCACAAAGGTGGACCTCAAGGGGGTACTCATTAAGCCTAAAATGTATAAGGGAGAAAAGCAAGGAGTGTGTGCAACACTCTCTCAAATCTGGTGTGCCACAATAGTTCCTAAACAATCAACCATGTAACAAATTTTGGGCCCCTTGTTGAAATTCCAGCCCACCCATTTCCTGGGCCTACTGGAGTCCAGAAATTTATTTAATTTAGATGGGTTAATGACCCATGGTGATGCATAGTGGGCCCCACCAGATAAAAGAGAGATATACAATACTTACTTCAAGTGGGCCATGCCATTAAAATGCAGGTTCAGCAACCCAAAGTAAAGGTGTGCCTGGGTATTTAACCCAAAACTGGTCCAAATTGTAGGCCACACCACGGTCGGTACAGAGGCCCGATGGCCCTGAAATTTATAGGGTAGTCCTTACATGTGTGGGTCACACCCCCATAAAATTTTATAATTTTTGGACATCTAAAAGTATTTTAATTAATTCAAATAAAACAATCTGTCCTAAAACCCGGACTGATCTGGACACCATATAATAGTGGGCCGGTCCAGCCACAACCATAGTGTGTACAAGCGTCCAATGGCTCCAAAATTTTGTAGGTAGGTCCTAAATTGAGTTTAACACATCCTTATAAATTTTTATAATTTTTAGATACTCAAAAGTATTTTAATAAATTTTAAGAATGTAATCTGTCCACGATGAACTATTGCTGGAATGTAACTGTTCTAAATTTGGACCACCAAAATGGGTAGATTCTGGGCCTCCAAAATTCCTGAAATTTGGACCCAAGGTCCCTCATTAAGCCTAAATTAACATGGAGCTCCTAAATATAGCCCACCTTTTGAGAAAATATTTTTAAAATTTTATTTTTATGGAACTATACTGCTGGACTGCACAGCAGAATGTTTCTGGCAGTCCACTATGTTGGACCACCCGTTTAGATGCCAAAATGGGGTCCATTGGCCCTAAACTTTTTCAGGTATTTCTTACCAAGGGTGGACCAAATCTCTGTAAATTTTTAGAATTTTTAGACACCCAAAAATATTTTAATAAATTTTAAATTACCAACCTGTCTAGGGTGGAATGTTGCTAGAACAGTGCAGAAAATCAAGACTATCCACCCCACTTGGACCACACTTTTGGGACCTCTATCAAGATTGGATGGGGTTAAATTTTGGGGCACATGAAGATGAGATTCCAAAATTTTAAAAAAATATATTTGATGGATACAAAAAGTTTCCTAATCAGTCCCAATTTCAAGCCCAAGTCCAACAAAAAAAATCTGTCCAGAAATTTCTGGACAGCAATGCATGCATGGAATAAAACAAATTTATGGGCCTATTAAGGAAGGGATTGGCCCATAAATTAGGTGTCTTGGCCCACCCTAGTGGGCTCCACAATTTTTCAGAACAAACCCTCAAATTTTCACCCTTACACGAACATTTAAGGTGGCAAAAAGAGGCATCTAAACCATGGTGTATGTTGAGTATAGATGTCCCTTTCTTCCTAGGCTTTTTCTTTTGGGCAATCCAGGCCCCCAAAGCGGACCACACATAATATCATTAGATTTTTAACTAAGGAAAGAGAAGGAAGAGCATCCGGCCATCAGGGGAGGGCTCCGCCACTATTAAGCCGTCCCCACACAATCACAACCACAAACAATAATATAAACACATTGTACAACTAGATCTTATGATGCATGGCTTAGATCTTTAAAATGAGTGGTTGGGATGCCATCCCAGCCATATGCAAGGGCCTAGATGACCCATCATACTTAGAAAAATAAGAGAAATCCACATGCAAGGGGTCCATCAAGGGAAGAATCCCATGCATGGACATGCATGTACAATGTGGGCCTCATGGCCACATCTAGATGGTTGTGTAAGATCTCCACCATTAATTGGTGGGTCCTACACATCCAAATGAGAGAGAGGAAAGAGATTACATGAGGAGAGAAAAGATTTACTTGATGAAGAAAGCACCAACCTAGATAAACCTTGAAATTTATATCACCATCATCTAGAGGCTCCAAGCAACATGGATCAATGGTTGGGATGAGTTTTCAATAGAGGGATTGAGAAGAAAAAGGAGGAGAAGGGGTTGGAATGGAGGGGAGAGGTGCTGGATTTTTGCAAGGGAGAAAGAAGGAGAGAAAATGAGAGAGAGAAGGGAGAGAGAGAGTTGTAGGGAAGCAATCATGGCCTCTCTCTCCTTGCTTAGAGAAACCATAATGGCCTATGGTGACAATAACAAAGTGTTGTGCTTAGTAGGTCTCTTGGTAGTATTTTTGGTTAGTGGTGTTAGTTATGGATATTTGTGTAGTGTGTGGGTAGTGTACCTTGGAACTTGTGCCAAGGGAGGTGGTGGTCCACACATGCACTCCACATAAGTGGGCCACATGATCAATGGTCATATAATGAAATGTACATAACTTTTAATCTACATATCGGATGGACGCACAAGACGCGGCGTTGGAACCGCGACGACGATGCGGTCACAATGACATATGTTTCAACTCGATCAAAGTCGGATCTTCATGACTGGACTTATAGATGACTACAAACACTATCCAAGGTTACGGGTCACCGGGATTCGACCAGTAGGACCGCGGAACCAAGATGGACGGAATGCATACTTACACACACATGCACACATGCGAACTCAGGTCGGGTCTCACAGCTATACAGATATATGCATGAAAATATCCTTAACTCGCAACTCAAGTTTGGTTGAAATCCAACGGTCAAAAAGTTACAACTACGTGAAAGCGCAGAGAGCCTAATTCACTTAATTTTAGGTTTTTACATAGGGCATTTGTACATCCCATGCACCCAGCCTTCGGCCCAAGTTGATAAATTCTAGAGACTATCCTGGCTCGACATCCGCGATGGACGTCAAGCCCGATAAGACGATCATTATTCTATAGTTTCGAGTCTAGCGGGCTGCTAACGTGTGATCCCTCTCTAATCTGCTGAATCTGGACAATTTCGAGATGAATTGGGTAGTGAAATTTCTCCTGCACGATGATTGGGATTTGGATTAGCTAAATTCATAGTGTGGCCTATCATATGGGATGATTCTTAATATGATTAGAAGAAATTCCTAAGAATACATCGAACACAAAAACTCTAAGATGAAAAAGATATGTGTGGTCCATCGATAACATGTAGTTACAGAAATTTTAAGTTTCAATAAATCTATTTCATATAATATTTTTAGAACTTTTAGTAGCTAGATTATTTTTATTCTTTTTTTTAATAATTTACATCAAGTCTTATTTATCCTCACCTTATTTCATCTCATTTTGAATTAGATAAAAATTCTAAAAATTATGGAAGTACAGCTGCCTAAAACGAATGATTTTGGTATAGTTTCCTAAATATCCTAAAATTAACCTACTTTAAGTTTTATTTTTTTTTAACAAAATTATTTTTTCATAAAACTAGACTCATTAAGCTTCGATTTAGCTTTTAAATTACCTCAATCAAAGTTGCAAAAAAATATATATAAATTTTTTAAGTTAGTGCACTGAAAGTGTCAAAATTCGAATGTGCAAAACATTGCTGCTGAATGGAGTTACTCGGTTGCACAGAATCCCACTCGGTGCAACCAAACCTTGCTATCTAGATTTGCTTGGTTGCTTGATGTTTACTCAATGTAATTGAGCATTTTTACCCCAATTTACTCAGTGCAACTAGTCCACTTGGTTCAACCAAACCTTGTTATTTATGTTCTTCAAAATTCTTAAATTTCACTTGGTCGAGTAGTTTTGGTGGATCCAAAGTCACTCCTTTTGGTCCCAAACATGTGTCAATATACACACAAACATGCGCTCAAGTTCATAAATCAAAGATAATGCCCAAGGATGTCCAACTCTTAGTTGGAAAAAATCTGGGGTGTTACAATACGATTCTTAAACTCTCAAAAGATGAATTAAGGTAAACATGTAAACTCTCTAATATATCACAGTATGATTGGTAGTATTCTTTATTTAACTTCTAGTAGACCTAATATTACATTTATTGTTAGCATATTTGTTAGATATTAATCGGATCCTAAAGAATCTCACTTATTTGTTTTTAAACGGATAATCAAATATACTAACTAAGCCGATTAATAGTGTTAAATTTTTAAATCTGAAATATGATATTAGACTGTATATTGTTAAATGATTATTCTTTTCTTCGTATTTATGTTTATTTTTATTTGTAATTAAGAAATGCATGAAAAGAAAATTGAAAAAAAAATAATAAAAATAAATGTTACAAATTTAAAAATTATTTTTTTTGGGAATTTCGGTCAGCCCGTTATTGACCAAAATTCGCGCTGATTAAACAAAAAGGGAAAAACTCCCAAATTTTTCATTCTCCACTTCTAAGTGATTTTTATTTCAATTTCATTCAAGATTTAGGTTGTCATTTCCTAGATTTGTAAGTTTTTTTTTTCATTTTGAAACCGTTTTCTTAATGGGTTTTTCTCAAAATCTGATTTATATTTTTTCTTGCATTTTTCTTGTATTTTTTTTTTTTGTTTTAAGATGGAACCAACAGTAAAATGAACTATACGTAAGTCAAGAGCTGGTTCATCTTCCCGATCCATCCCTCTTGGTGTGCGTGTAAGTCTATGTTCTCTAGCTTATATGATTGTCAAATTTAGTAGTGCCAAAGCCTCTTAGAATTTGTATCTTGTTTAGTTCGTCTTCAAGTTCAAGATGATCCATTATAAGGTATTTCATTTCAAGATTCAAGCATCAAAAGTATAAGAATTCAATTACAACATCAACTGATAGTTCATATTTTCAAAGCTTCATCTAAGTCAAGACAATAGTCATTATTTTGGTACTCAAAGTTCAAGGTGAAATACAACTCACCAAGCTCAAGCTTCAAGATATTTCAAGTTCAACTTTCAAAAGGTTACAAATTCAAGCTTCAAAGTACTTCAAGTTGAAGCTTCAAAATGTTTCAAATTCAAGCTTCATATTCGTCAAGATAACAAGCTTCATGTTCGTCAAGATCAATAATCAACGAAAGTAAAAGATGTTTTAATGTTCAAACATCGCTTATAAGGTATGAAAGGCCCTAGATTGACCATGGTTTGGTCATTGTTGATTACATACTTTAATTGGGTCACTTTATAAGTGTATAAGCTTTTTCTCGACTAGTCTTAGACTATGTTCAACTAGTCCTAGTACTGGCTCGACAAATCCAAGAAATTCCTCGACCAGTCTAAGGTTTGTTACTTATTTTTGAGATTTTCTATTATTGTCTTAACCAGTCCGGGAGACTGCTCGACTAGTCGAGTGAATAGTGCTCAACCAATCGAGTAGGCTCAACTCATATTCCAGCAACCAAATTGGGTCCCACACGACCAGTCGTCGACAAGACTCGACCGGTCGAGCAGGGCTTTCAACCAGTCATGGAACGACCTGATCTTATTGTGCCTAAAATTTCAAAAGATTGTTGGTCTTTCGACTAGTCGAGTTGACCTCTGGGCTAGTCAAGTGAGCAGTTTCTGCACTTATAAATAGAGAATAATTTTCAGAGTTTGGTATCCAATTTAAGAAAAATCAAGACACTGCTCTAAGAGATAAGTTAGTGATATTCTTAAGCTATTTAGTGCTCATTTTATATTCTCTTTAATTAGCTTTTTACATTTGATTTTGTATTCTACATTCCAATCTTATTTGAAGAAGGGATTGAAATTTTTCCATTTCTTGATATTAAAATCAAATCAAGCTAGCCCAAGGTGATTTAATCTAAAATCCATTTAGAACTTAGAACCATTTCATAAGTGAGTGTGAACATTGAACTTCTACTCCGAATTGGTTCTACCAGGCTGCAACAAAGGAGAATATCCAGATAAGTATTTTACTGTTTGGTAAATCTATTCTTTTGGTTTATTTGAGATTATGCCAGAAAAATCTCTTTCTTTTAGTTTGTCTGAGGTGAATCAGAAAACTCAGAGTGTGGGGTTTTTGAATTATGTAAGCACACTTGAAAGACACAATTGTGAGGGTTTTAGGTGAACCTTGAAAAACCTATTTCATAATGAACACTAATATCCACTGTGTGAGAATATTAGGAGTGGAGTAGTTGTGCGGCTGTTTTCTAAACAGTTGGTGTACACACAAGCGAACCACTATAACTTTTGGTCTTGTGGTGGTTATTTTATTATTTGATTGTGTGGATGTTGTAATTTCCCTTTATGTATTTGTGGAGAATGTTGTAATCCTTTTTATGCAAATGTGGGAATGTTGTAATAGCTTAGTTTCTTTTTTTACTATTTTATTCTTTATTCCTCTATATCAGTTTGAGATTTTGATACACAGACCATTCTAGGAATCAGGTTGTCCTACCATAAACCATTGGTTTTTGGTGTAAGGTTGTCCTTAGAACAACATCTATATCAACCTCTCAATACTTGTACATTTGAGGTTATTATTCTTTTCTGCTTTGTGGGATTGTTTAAGTGCTATTATTATTTATATTTGTTTAAATTCCATATTTAATTTTTAATTTGGCATTGCCCTATTCAACCCCCCTCTCCCCCTCTAGGACTCTTAGCTCGACCTTTTTAAGTGGTATCAAAGCCTAATAGTTTGCTTTAATTATTTCCTATGGATTTATTTTCTAAGCTAATTGATCTAAGCTTTTTAAAATGTCAAATTTTCATAGTCTTTCAGTCACTAGGCCTCCACCATTTGATGGCTCCAATTATGCCTATTGGAAAACCAGAATGAGAATTTTCTTAAAATCCATGGATGGGAGCGTGTGCAAGCCACAGTGACCAATTAAACTCCTCCTACCACTGAAGTGACTAGTACCGATGGATCTGTAACTGTAAAAGTAACACCTTATTTTACTTGGACCAGTCTTCAGAAAAGTGAAAGTAGTGCCAATGCAAAGGCTTTAAATGCTATTACTTATGCAGTATCACCGGATGAATTCAAGAGAATTATATCTTGTGATACTGCAAAGCAAGTCTGAGATGTTTTGAAAATGACACACGAGGGAACAACAATTGTCAAGAAATCTAAAGTCCAAATTATCACAACCAAATTTGAGAAAATACGTATGGAAGAAAGTGAAACTTTCATAGACCTCTATACAAGATTGAATGACATTGTCAACTCTATGTGGGGTCTCGGTGAGAGAATCCTATAAAGTAAAGTCTATGCAAAGATACTACGCTCACTGCCTGAATGGTTTAACTCGACGGTGACTGCGATCCAGGAACTTTGTGATACGGATAATATGAAGGTAGAAGAATTAGTTGGTTCCTTACAAACCTATGAGTTAAACTTTAAAGCTCCTAAAGGTAAATCCATCACCCTTAAATCTTTTTAAAGTATTTCTCAAGAAAATAGTAATAATGCTGATTTAGAAAATTCTGAAGATTATTGGCCCTTTCAGCTAAAAAGTTTTATAAGATTTTCAAAAGTAAAAAGAGGGTTGATTTACAAAAACCTAATGAAAGGAAAAAATCTAAATATAAAACTTGGAAATCTTTAAAAGACAATTAATGTTACAACTACCATGAATATGGGCATCTAACAAACAAATTCCTAAAAAAGAAAAACCTAAAAGGAAAGGAATGTTGGCTACTTGGGATGAATCTTCCTGCTCTGAAGCTTCTTCTAAGTTAGAAGATTCTAAAACCAAGTCGGGTAATAAAGTTAAAGCCCTTATCACTCTAGCCAAGTTCACTTTTTCAGATAATGATGATTCAACTAGTGAAGAAAATGTGAATAGTGATCATGAAAATGAAGAAGATTTTCAAGGTGCTTATAATGCCCTATACAAGGAAAGTTACAAAATTGCTGTAAAACTAAAACTTTAAAAAGAAAAGTTTTCAAAAACTTAAAGAAAATTTTGATAATCTAGTCTTAGAAAAATCACACATTTCAGATTATTTTGAAAAAACTAAATGCAATTTAGATTTTAAAACCTCCCTTGTTGAAAACCTAAAATCTGAAAATGAAAAGTTAAAACTAGAAGTCTCTTCACTTTTGAGTTTAAAAGACACTTGAAGGTATG
Source organism: Magnolia kwangsiensis (assembly GCA_037074715.1). Taxonomy (NCBI): domain Eukaryota; kingdom Viridiplantae; phylum Streptophyta; class Magnoliopsida; order Magnoliales; family Magnoliaceae; genus Magnolia; species Magnolia kwangsiensis. The sequence goes on along the minus strand of CM073585.1, from coordinate 27,160,444 downwards.
CCCAAGGTGATCCTAAGTTAGAAAAAATCTTATCCGGATCTAGAAAATGTGGCGATCGGTCTGGATTGGGCTACGATAAAAGTATTCCTCGCAAACATAAGAATACTTCATCTAAATTTTTGAAAGGGGAGTCTTCAAACTCAAAGGGAAAGGTTTGAATCAAAACTATTGTAAAAATGTTAAGACTTTTTAAACCTTAAAACCTAAAAGCAATCATATCAACTATAAAAATCAGAATCGTAATCCGTTAGCTGAGAAAATTGTTGATTTACTTAAGGAGATCTTAAAATCTAACTCAGTAGGTCAGTCTTATAACAACTACAAATAAAAAAGACCAATTATACTCCTAACCAAGATTGTAATGAAATGGGTTCCTAAGGTTACTTGCTTAGTTTCCCACACTGCTTTCAAAGTTTCAAGCCATTCAAAGTGGTACCTAAACAGTAGATGCTCCAGATATATGACAAGCGACAAGGGTCTGTTCACCAATCTTAAAGACATGACTAATGGTTCAGTCACATTTGGTGATGGTAGCAACTGCAGAATCATTGGTCAAGGTATGGTTCAACTCTTTAACCTCCTCTATTTGAGAATGTTTTATATGTTGAAGGATTAAAACATAATTTACTAAGCATCTCTTAAATATGCGATAATAATCATAGTGTAAAATTTTCTAACCAAGGGTATGAAATTCAAAGTAAAAATGGTTTTGTAATATTAACTGGCCGTAGAACTTCTGAAAACTCCTATATTATTTGTGATTCAAGCTTATCTAATCTATCATGTTACATGGTCTATACCGATGAGACCAAATTATGGTATAAAGGCCTCGGACATGTACACTACCGCGACTTGTTTAGATTGAGCAAAAGAGAGTTGGTAAGAGGTCTACCTAAATTACAGAAAGTAGACAAAATATGTGGCGAATGTCAGATTGGCAAATAAACTAGGAGTACTCACAAAAAGGTGAACTCCAATGTCACATCTAAACCACTCGAACTTCTCCACATTGATCTCATTGGACCAACTAGAACGGAGAGTCGAGGTGGCAAGAAGTACATTCTGGTAATTGTTGATGACTTTACTAGATACAATTGGGTAGTCTTCTTAAAGGACAAATCAAAAACTCTCGATGAAGTAAAAAGGAAACTTAAATGTATCCAAACAGAAAAAGAATCATGAGTTTCTAAGATCCATAGTGATCATGGTTCAGAATTTGAAAATAGTGGTTTTGAGAAATTTTACAGTGATCAAGGAATATCATATGAATTTTTTGTGCCCAAAACACCACAAAAAAATGGTATAGTAGAAAGAAAAAATAGAGTGCTTCAAGAAATGACAAATGTAATATTAAATAGTATGAAGCTCCCTAAAAATCTTTGGGCCGAAGTCATAAATACTGTTTGTTATATAATTAATTGTGTTTACACTAGAAAAATAAATGGTAAAACGGCTTATGAAACATGGTTTGATAAGAAGCCAATTATCAATTACTTTCGAGTTTTTGGTAGCAAATGCTACATTTTACGTGACCAAGAAAATCTGGTTAAGTTTGATACCAAAAGTAATGAAGGGATATTTTTAAGGTATTCTCTGAATAGTCAAGTGTATTGGGTTCTTAATAAGAGGACTGGTGTAATTCAAGAGTCCATTAATGTGGTTATTGACGATCACTTGAATATACCTATCTCAATTTAAGAAAATGATGAATTTCTTTTAATTGATAAACCTGACTCTTCATCAAGTCAAAATAACACTGAACTGAGAACAGTTAAAGACTATCCAACTAATCAAATTCTTAGAAACCCTCTCACTAGTGTGCACACTCATAAACAACTTGAAGATATGTATAACTACGTGTGCTTTACATCTCAGATGGAACCGGTTAACGTAAAAGAAGCTCTTACTGACGAAAACAGGATTGTAGTGATGCAAGAAGAACTCAATCAATTTGTCAGAAATAGTGTTTGGTACTTAGTTCCAAGACCGAAAGATAAACACATTATCGAAACAAAATAGATTTTTAAAAATAAGTCTGATGAACTTAGTAATATTATTAGAAATAAGGCTAGGCTATTGTATAAGGGTACACTTAAATTGAAGGGATCGATTATGATGAGACCTTTGCATCAGTAGCTCGTCTTGAATCAATCAGACTATTTATATTCGTCACTTGATACAGAAAGTTCAAAATATACCAAATAGATGTAAAGAGTGCATTCTTAAACGGCAATTTACATGAAAAAGTGTATGTTGAACAACCAACGGGTTTTGAAGACCCTAAGAATGCTAATCATGTCTACCGCCTAAAAAAGGCCCTCTACGGTTTGAAATAAACTCTTATGGCATGGTACAAAAAGTTGACTAAGTTTTTACTAAGTCATAACTGTATAATGGGAAGTGTTGATAAGACATTGTTTGTAAAAAAAACATAATGATCACATACTAATAGTGCAAGTCTGTGTCAATGATATTATCTATGGACCTACCTGTGCTAACATGACTGTTAAGTTTACAGATCTTATGAAGTCTAAATTTAAAATGAGCATGCTTGGAGAATTAAACTATTTCCTAGGGTTGTAAGTTAAACAGAAACCTGATGGTTTCTTTATCTCTCAAACCAAATATACACTGAACTTAGTTAAAAAGTTTAGATTTAAGAGTAGGAAAAATTTTGATACTCGAATGAGTACTACTTTAAAACTCTCAAAAGACTCTATAGGTAAGAGTGTGGATCCTAAGTTATATCGTAGTATGATAGGTAGTTTGCTTTATTTAACTGTGAGTCGACCTGATATTGCATTTAGCATTGGAATTTGCACTAGATATCAATCTGACCCTAAAGAGTCACATTTAATTATTGTTAAGCAGATTATATGATATGTTACTAGTTTTACAAATCTTGGTCTCTGGTATCCATATGATACTAGTGTGCAATTAGCTGGTTACACGGATGTTGATTAGACTGGTAACATTGATGATCGAAAATCAACCAATGGTGGTTGTTTCTATGTAGGGAACTATTTAGTTTCTTGGTTAAGTAAGAAACAAATTTCCATATCACTCTCAACAGTTGAGGCTGAATACATTGTTGTTGGTAATGCATGTACTCAGCTTGTATGGATGAAAAGGATTCTAAGCGATTACGGAATTGCACAAGATACTATGGTCTTATATTATGATAATTCAAACGTAATTAATATCTTCAAAAATCCAATCCAGCATTCACGAATCAAGTATATTGACATTAAATATCACTACATTCGTGAATTAGTGAAAGATAAGATAATTTCCTTGGATTATATTTTGACCGAGAAATAACTAGCTAACATATTCACAAAATTGCTCAACAAAAGCAGGTTTGCTAAATTAAAATTTTATCTTGGTATATGCAATATGAAATGATAATTCATGTCTTTCTGTATCATAATGTATATATTTGTTATTTTAAATTTAAAAATTTTCAAATTTTATGAAAAATTGTACTTTTTGGGCTGTGCACGACCAATCGAGTACATACTCAACCAGTTGAGACATGACTGGTCGAGTATGTACTCGACCAATTGTAAACCACGGGTTTGGCCTTTTATTTAAGGAAAAATCACTTTTTCTTCATTTGGGTCTTCTTCTCCAACAACTCTTACGTCGACCAGTCGAACCCATCTTCGATTTCTTTAAGGTTTGTGCATTATTTTCATTTTTCTTATAGATTCAAGTCCTTTACACTTCCTTTTCATCATTTGTGTGATTTATTTCTTGATTTATGTTATTTTTGGGGTTTCCTTCACAAAATTCTGATCTATTGGAAACTCACTTTACCTCTGTCTGTAGGATGGGATAACATACTATATTGGGGTGGGTCAACATACTACTCCATTGCGCAGGCTATGTATGCTTGCATTACTAATTTTTCTACTAAAAATCTGACATTTACTATTGCGACCAGAGAAGGTCCAATGGATGTGGACTGTCATCTTATCTCTGGATTAATGGATATACCTGTCAATGACGAAAGTATTCCCATTATCACTCTAGTGGCAAAACCATCTAAAACTGAGAAGCAAATGCTCATTAGAGATTTATGCAATATAGATGCAGAATGGAATACTGCTGGAAATGCATTTGCCTCCAAGTTTCTGTTACCCAGATATGGAATCCTTCATAGGATTTTCATTTCTAATGTCTATCCTCGATCTGGTAACAACACTGAACCTACTACGTTTATAGTTCATCTTCTTCATTTTATCAGTTCTGGAGTCTCTGTGTGTGTTCCTTCTCTAATTTGTTGTAGCATCATTCAATTCCGTCTCCATCCAGGTCACAGTGACATTCCCTTCTCTTATCTTATGACTGTGTTAGCCACCCATAGTTTAGTGGCTATGCCTGTTGGAGAGGATCCCATTACTCAACTATCATTCAAAAACTCTAACATTAACAATATGAATTTAAAGTTGGCCCCAGGACAACTTGATGTAGGTGTTGGTGGAGCTGTAGCTACAAATGAAGAGGAGGGTGATTTGCCTCTAGGTGATGTGAATATGGATGACCTCTTTGATGAAATTGAATCCAATTATGTCGCTGATCCTAATTTTCAGCCATCTGACTTTGATGAGTGTTTGCACTCTCTTAAGGAGAAGGTTGAAAGTATGAATGTGTCTCATGAATGCAATTTAAATATATGCACAAGTATCTGAAGCGCATTAATAAGGGACTTCATCAAATTGATCCTTTCATACCTGCTCCTTCGTCAGGTTCAGTATTAAAATTTGTGATTTGTAATAACTTTTAAGATACTTGTATTTCTCTTATTTTATGGGCTTAGACATGCTTAAACAATGCTTGCTTATGGATTTAGTTATCTTGACTATCTTGTGCATTTATTCTCTTATTCCTCATTACTCTTCTTTTACTTCCCTATTTATCTACTTCCATTATCATTTATTGGTTCCTTCCTTTGTCATATTGTGACAAAAAGGGAGAGAATTTTATCATACTGGTGATATGTGGTTGTGGATAGGTAGCCATTATTTTTTTTGTAAGGAGGAGTAAGTAAGGGGGAGTATTGTTGTATTAATGCATATTTCTTTAACCTTTTTATATGGTGCATGATTCTTTATTATGTAGATTATGCTTATCTTATTTTAATGAAGCATGTTTTGTCACAAATTTGACAAAGGGGGAGATTGTAAGTGCTATGTTCTCTAGCTCCTATTATTATCAAATTTAATAGTGTCAAAACCTCTTGGAATTTGTATCTTGTTTAGTTCATCTTCAAGTTCAAGATGATCCATTACAAGGTATTTCATTTCAAGATTCAAGCATCACAAGTATAAGAATTCAAGTACAACATCAACTGATAGTTCACGTTTTCAAAGATTCATCTAAGTCAAGACAATTGTCATTATTTTGGTACTCAAAGCTCAAGGTGAAATATAACACAAGTACCTCAAACTCAAGCTTCAAGATATTTCAAGTTCAAGCTTTAAAAGGTTACAAATTCAAGCTTCAAAGTACTTCAAGTTGAAGCTTCAAAATGTTTCAAATTCAAGCTTTATGTTCGTCAAGATAACAAGCTTCATGTTCGTCAAGATCAACAATCAACCGAAGTAAAAGATGTTTTAATGTTCAAACATTGCTTATAAGGTATGAAAGACCCTAGATTGACCATAGGTTAGGTCATTGTTGATTACATACTTTAATTGGGTCACTTTATAAGTTTATAACCTTTTTCTCGACTACTCTTAGACTATGTTCGACTAGTCCTAGTACTGGCTCAACCAGTCCAAGGTTTGTTACTTATTTTCAAGATTTTTTGTTATTGCCTTGACCAGTCCTGAAGACTGCTCGACCAGTTGAGTGAACAGTGCTCGACCAATCGAGTAGGCTTGACTCAAAGTCTAGCAACCAAATTAGGTCTCACATGACCAGTCGTGGACAGGACTCAACCAATTGAGTAGGGCCTTCAACCAGTTGTGGAACGACCTGATCTTATCACTGCCAAAATTTTAAAATTTTGTTAGTCCTTCAACCAATCGAGCTGACTTCTAGGCCGGTCGAGTGAGCAGTTTCTACACTTATAAATAGAGCACATTTTTCAGAGTTTGGTATCCAATTCAAGCAAAATCAAGACACTGCTCTAAGAGATAAGTTAGTGATATTCTTAAGTTATTTAGTGCTTATTTTAAATTCTCTTTAATTAGCTTTTTGCATTTGATTTTGTATTCTACATTCCAATCTTATTTGAAGAAGGGATTGAAATTTTCCCATTTATTGGAATTAAAATCAAATCAAGCTAGCCCAAGGTGATTTAATCTAAAATCCATTTAGAACTTAGAACCATTTCATAAGTGAGTGTGAACATTGAACATTTACATTGAACTTCTACTCTGAATTGGTTCTACCGGGTTACAACAAAAGAGAATATCCAGATAAATATTTTACTATTTTGTAAATCTATTCTTTTGGTTTATTTGAGATTGTGCCAAAAAATCTCTTTCTTTTGGTTTGTCTGAGGTGATCCAGAAATCTCAATTGGGGTTTTTAAATTGTGTAAGCCCACTTGAAAGACACAATTGTGAGGGTTTTAGGTGAACCTTGAAAACTTTATTTCATAGTGAACGTTAATATCCACTGTGTGAGGATATTAGGAGTGGAGTAGTTGTGTGGCTATTTTTCTAAACAATTGGTGTACACACAAGTGAACCACTATAACTTCTGGTTTTGTGTTGATTATTTGATTATTTGATTGTGTGGATGTTGTAATTTCCCTTTATGCATTTGTGGAGAATGTTGTAATCCGTTTTATGCAAGTGTGGGAATGTTATAATATCTTAGTTTCTTTCTTTATTATTTTATTCTTTATTCCTCTGTACCATTTTCTGATTTTGATACACAGACCGTTCTAGGAATCATGTTGTCCTACCATAAACCATTGGTTTTTTGTATAAGGTTATCCTTAGAACAACATCTATATTAACCTCTCAATACTTGTACATTTGAGGTTGTTATTCATTTCTACTTTGTAGGATTATTTAATTGCTATCATTATTTATATTTGTTTAAATTTCACATTTAATTTTTAATTTAACATAGTCCTATTCACACCCCCCCCCCCCCCCCCCCCTCTAGGACTCTTAGCTCGGCCTTTTCAGTACGATCGTTGCGTTCACCGGAGGATGATTCGAAAAATGTTCAAGATTTTTGCACAAGGAATATTATTATTGAAAATTTTATAAATCGAGATCATGTCACTCATTTTAGTCTTGTTAAAATCCTTTCAAAGGTTGGATGGTAAAGGATTTTGCATTGGGGAGGGACGACTGACCGATCTTTTGTACAAGGCATGTTTGCCTCTATTTATGATGTCTCTCTTGAGGATTTATCATTCTCAATTAAATTTTTAGAAGAGACAATCATTATTATGTCTTCCATTATCTCTGCTTTAATGGACATAAACATTGCAGATAATGAAATTCCGATCGCAACACTTTTAGAGAAAATGTCTAACTCTGAAAAGCAGTCGATTATAAGGGCATTGTGTGGTTTCAATGCTTAATGGTGGTCCGGTAACATCTTACCCTCCAACATGTTATTTCTTAAATACCGCATCTTACATCGCATCTTTACATCTAATGTATATCCTAAAGATGGGAATAAGACCAATCTTATTCCCTTTATGCTTCGAGTCTTTTATGTCGTTATTACGGCTGTTTGTATTTGCTTACCTTCTTTGATCTGTTACATCATCATTCAATTTCGCTTGCACCTAAAGCATGGGTTGATTCCATTTGTACATCTTATGTCTAGTCTTACTTTTTTTTACAATGTCTAAGTTACTACATTCGAGGCACCAAAATATGAACTCCCTTTTAATAAATCAAATTTGATCATGATGAACATCACTTCACTTCCTGATCAAAGAAAAGGTCAAGAAGAATCGCAAGAGGCGAACACCCACCATGGAAGATATCTTTAATGGATTAAAAGATTATGATGATTCAGTTGATTCTGACTATCATCCCTCTCAATTTGATGAGAGATTATCTGCATTAGAGGAGAAGGTTGATGCACTACATGTATCTAATGCATCATTAGCCCAAACCCCAAAAGTCTACAATGAAGTACATGAAAAAGTACTTCCATCGCCTCAATTAGAGTTTGTGGCTTAATGATCCTTCAATGCCTGCACCATTTTCATCCAGGTCAAATTGAGCTTGATTTGTTTATTTTCTTTGATTATGTTGGATCTATACTAAACTATATTTCATTGGTTTTCATGGATACTTTTATGATTTGTTTGGATATTTTGGATGTTTGGATATTTCATACACTATCTTAAACAATGTTATTTATCTTGATGATATATTCTCCCTAATATTCCTACTTATTAATATTCATATTTCTATTATTTTCTCTAACTTTGATATGCTTCATGATATATCATGTCATTTGTTTTTCCTTTGTTAACTTGTGACAAAAGGGGGAAGAAATTGGTGCTAGTAATGTGTGATGAATTATGACTATTGGAATGAATTTGTGTGATGTACTACATATTTATATTTTTTGCACAGTATATGTTGTATATTTTGCGCACAATACATGTTGTACTTCTCAAGGGGAGCATCATCAGTTGTGTTGTGCACAGTTAGTTACGAGTATTACAAGGATGATCATTACGACCTACATAGGGCCGCTTCAAGCTTGTTGATCTTGCGAATAAGTGTAATCATAAATGTTAATATTTTAATGGATGTATTGTATATGTTATGTGTTTTGTCATGAAATTGACAATGAGGGAGATTAAAAGTGCTTTGATGCTTAGCACACACGGATTGTCAAATTTCGTAAGACAAGTGCTTCAAGGTCAAATCACATGGAATCACAACTACTCTAAATGCCTGAAGATCATCTCAAGATTAGCTTACGATCAACCCAAGATCGGCACATCTTCTCAAGAAGTTGATGCCCAAATCACTACCAAAAAATCGAGCAAAGGCTACGGACAAAAACTGTAGCCATAGACCTATGGCTACGGTTGTTGTCCGTAGCTTGACCGTGGCCATAGGTGCCATAACAATAGGTCCTCAACCTATGGCTATGGATTTAATCCGTAGCTATAGGGTGCAATAGCTACAGATATAATCCGTAGCAATTATATCTGTAGCAAAAACTTCAAACAGCTAAAGATATTATTTGTAGCTAAAAGTCCGTTGCAATATGCCTAAATTGAAAAGGCTACACCTGTCAGATTAATGGCTACAGATATTATTTGTAGCTAAAGTCCATAGCAATATACCTAAATTGAAAAGGCTACACCTGTTAGATTAATGGCTACGAATATTATTTGTAACTAAAAGTCTGTATCAATATGCCTAAATTGAAAAGGCTACACCTGTCAGATTAATGGCTACAGTCAATATCCGTAGCTATTTTGTACATTACAAAATTATATATAATCATTTGTTCATTCAATTACCACCTGTACAATCATTCATTCATTCAATTACAATCACTCATTCATTCATTCAATTACAATCAAATTACAATCCTTCATTCAATCAATTACAATCAATTACAATCCAATTCATTCAATCAATTACAATTACAATTATTATAATAATGCTGAAAATACAAATCTCTGGCTTCATTAGAGAAATTTCTTGCCTTCACCCTAAAATTTCAACTGCTTCGTATATTCCATCATCCTACAAACAGTCATGTCATACATAAATTAGAATGCCCATTAGGAAAAAGAAAGACAAAGTGAAAGAAGTGCATCATGTATAACAACTTTTTTTTTCTTAATAATAAAAAAAAAAAAACTTAAAGAGGAATGAAATTGACACAAAAGAAATGGTCTCACCATATGATTATAGGTTTTGGTTTTGGTTTTGGTTTAGGTTATAGGTTTAGGTTAACGTTAAGCTATAGGTTATAATTAAGTTTAGGTTATACGTTATAAGTTTTGGTTTAGGTTAAGGTTATAGGTTTAGGTTTAGGTTATAGGTTTAGTTTTAGGTTATAGGTTATAGCTTTTGGGAACTTGATTATAGGTTAAGGTTTAGGTTTAGGAAATCGGGTTCGGGTTCGGGATTGGGTTTAGATTTGGGTTTTCAAGTTTAGGTTTAGGTTAAGGAGTTGAGATTAGGATTAGGTGTAGGTTTGAGTTTAAAGATTTAATAATACATTTAGGTTTTTAGTTTAGGTTTAGGTTAAAGGTTTAGGGAAAGGTTATAGGTTTAGGTTTAGGTTTAGGTTTTAGGTTTTAGGTTATAGCTTTAGGGAATTGAGAATGGGTTATGGTTAGGTTAAGGAAATCGAGTTCAGGTTTGGGATTGGGTTTAAGTTTGGGTTTTTAAGTTTAGGTTTAGGTTTAGGTTAGGGAGTTGAGATTAGGATTAGGTGTAGGTTTCGCTTTAGGGAATTGAGTTTAGGTTATAGGTTTAGGGAAAGGTTAGGTTTAGGTTATAGATTTTGGAATTTGGGAATAGTTTTAGGTTATAAATATAGGTTTAGGTTAGGTTATAGGTTAAGGTTTAGGGATAGGTTATAGGTTTTGGGATTTGAGAATGGATTCGGGTTTAGGTTATAGGTTTTGGTTTTGGTTTAGGTTATAGGTTTTGGGATTTGAGAATGGGTTGGAGTTTAGGTTATAGGTTTTGGTTTTGGTTTAGGTTATAGGTTTTTGGATTTGAGAATGGGTTATGGTTTAGGTTTAGAAAATTGGGTTCAGGTTCGGGATTGGGTTTGAGTTTGGGTTTTCAAGTTTAGGTTTAGGTTTAGGTTAGGGAGTTGAGATTAGGATTAGGTGTAATTTTAGCTTTAGGGAATTGAGTTTAGGTTATAGGTTTAGGAAAAAGTTAGGTTTAGGTTATAGGTTTTGGGATTTGGGAATAGTTTTAAGTTATAAGTATAGGTTTAGGTTAGGTTATAGGTTAAGGTTTAGGGATAGGTTATAGGTTTTGGGATTTGAGAATGGGTTCAGGTTTAAGTTATAGGTTTTGGTTTTGGTTTTGGTTTTGGTTATAGGTTTTTGGATTTGAGAATGGGTTTGGGTTTAGGTTATAGGTTTTGGTTAAGGTTATAGGTTTTTGGATTTGAGAATGGGTTATGGTTTAGGTTTAAGAAATCGGGTTCAGGTTCAGGATTGGATTTGAGTTTGGGTTTTCAAGTTTAGGTTTAGGTTAGGTTATAGGTTAAGGTTTAAGGATAAGTTATAGGTTTTGGAATTTGAGAATGGGTTCGGGTTTAGGTTATAGGTTTTGGTTTTGGTTTTGGTTTTGGTTATAGGTTTTTAGATTTGAGAATGGGTTATGGTTTAGGTTTAGGAAATCGGGTTCAGGTTTAGGATTGGATTTGAGTTTGGGTTTTCAAGTTTAGGTTTAGGTTTAGGTTTAGGTTAGGGAGTTAAGATTAGGATTAGGTGTAGTTTTAACTTTAGGAAATTGAGTTTAGGTCATAGGTTTAGGGAAAGGTTAGGTTTAGGTTATAGGTTTTGGGATTTAGGAATAGTTTTAGGTTATAAGTATAGGTTTAAGTTAGGTTATAGGTTTTGGGATTTGATAATGGGTTCGGGTTTAGGTTATAGGTTTTGTTTTTGGTTTAGGTTATATGTTATAGGTTTATGATAAGGTTTATGTTATAGGTTTTGTGATTTGCGAATGGGTTCGGGTTTAGGTTATAGGTTTTGATTTTAGTTTAGGTTATAGGTTTTGGTTAAGGTTATAGGTTATAGGTTTAGGTTTAGGTTATAGGTTTTGGGATTTGGGAATAGTTTTAGGTTATAAGTATAGGTTTAGGTTAGGTTATAGGTTAAGGTTTAGGGATAGGTTATAGGTTTTGGAATTTATGAATGGGTTCGGGTTTAGGTTATAGGTTTTGGTTTTGGTTTACGTTATAGGTTTTGGAATTTGAGAATGGGTTCGGATTTAGGTTGTAGGTTTTGATTTTGGTTTAGGTTATAGGTCATAGGTTTAGGTTAAGGTTTAGGTTTAGGTTTAGGTTTAGGTTTTAGGTTTTGGGATTTGAGAATGAGTTTCGGTTTAGGCTATAGGTTTTGGTTTTGGTTTAGGTTATAGGTTCTGGTTAAGGTTATAGGTTTAGGTTTAGGTTATAGGTTTTAGGATTTGGGAATAGCTTTAGGTTATAAGTATAGGTTTAGGTTAGGTTATAGGTTTTGGGATTTGAGAATGGGTTTGGGTTATAGGTTATAGGTTTAGGTTTAGGTTAAGGTTAGGTTTAGGTTATAGGTTTTGGGATTTGGGAATAGTTTTAGGTTATAAGTGTAGGTTTAGGTTAGGTTATAGGTTTTGGGATTTGAGAATATGTTTGTGTTTAGGTTATAGGTTTTGGTTTTGGTTTAGGTTATAGGTTATAGGCTTAGGTTTAGGTTAAGGTTAGGTTTAGGTTATAGGTTTTGGGTTTTGGGATTTAGGATTTGGGAATAGTTTTAGGTTATAAGTATAGGTTTAGGTTAGGTTATAGGTTTTGGTTTTAGTTTAGGTTATAGGTTTTGATTTAGGTTATAAGTTATAGGTTTAGGATAAGGTTTAGGTTTAGGTTTAGGTTATAAGTTTTGGGATTTGAGAATGGGTTTGGGTTTAGGTTATAGGTTTTAGTTTTGGTTTAGGTTATAGGTTTTAAGAGTTGGGAATGGGTTTAGGTTTAGGTTATAGGTTATGGTTTTGGTTTAGGTTATAGGTTTTGGTTAAGGTTATAGGTTATAGGTTTAGGTTAAGGTTAGGTTTAGGTTATAGGTTTGGGATTTAGGAATAGTTTTGGGTTATAAGTATAGGTTTAGGTTAAGTTATAGGTTTTGGGATTTGATAATGGGTTCGGGTTTAGGTTATAGGTTTTGGTTTTGGTTTAGGTTATAGGTTTTGGTTTAGGTTATAGGTTATAGGTTTAGGATAAGGTTTAGGTTTAGGTTTAGGTTATAGTTTTTGGGATTTGAGAATGGGTTCGGGTTTAGGTTATAGGTTTTGGTTTCGGTTTAGGTTATAGGTTTTGAGATTTGAGAATGGGTTCGGGTTTAGGTTTAGGAAATCGGGTTCAGGTTTGGGATTGTGTTTAAGTTTGGGTTTTTAAGTTTAGGTTTAGGTTTAGGTTAGGGAGTTGAGATTAGGATTAGGTGTAGGTTTCACTTTAGGGAATTGAGTTTAGATTATAGGTTTAGGGAAAGGTTAGGTTTAGGTTATAGGTTTTGGGATTTGGGAATAGTTTTAGGTTATAAGTATAGGTTTAGGTTAGGTTATAGGTTAAGGTTTAGGGATTGGTTATAGGTTTTGGGATTTGAGAATGGGTTCGGGTTTAGGTTATAGGTTTAGGAAAAAGTTAGGTTTAGGTTATAGGTTTTGGGATTTGGAAATAGTTTTTGGTTATAAGTATAGGTTTAGGTTAGGTTATAGGTTAAGGTTTAGGGATAGGTTATAGGTTTTGGAATTTAAGAATGGGTTCGGGTTTAGGTTATAGGTTTTGGTTTTGGTTTAGGTTATAGGTTTAGGTTTAGGTTAGGGAGTTGAGATTAGGATTAGGTGTATGTTTAGCTTTAGGGAATTGAGTTTAGGTTATAGGTTTATGGAAAGGTTAGGTTTTGGTTATAGGTTTTGGGATTTAGGAATAGTTTTAGGTTATAAGTATAGGTTTAGCTTAGGTTATAGGTTATAGGTTTTGGGATTTGTGAATGGGTTCGGGTTTAGGTTATAGGTTTTGGTTTTGGTTTAGGTTATAGGTTTTTTAGATTTGAGAATGGGTTCAGGTTTAGGTTATAGGTTTTGGGATTTGAGAATGGGTTCGGGTTTAGGTTATAGGTATTGGTTTTGGTTTAAGTTTAGGTTATAGGTTTTTGGATTTGAGAATGGGTTATGGTTTAGGTTGAGGAAATCGGGTTCAGGTTCGGGATTGGGTTTAAGTTTGGGTTTTTAAGTTTATGTTTAGTTTTAGATTAGGGATTTAAGATTAGGATTAGGTGTAGGTTTAGCTTTAGGGAATTGAGTTTAGGTTATAGGTTTAGGGAAAGGTTAGGTTTAGGTTATAGGTTTTGGCATTTGGGAATAGTTTTAGGTTATAAGTATAGGTTTAGGTTAGGTTATAGGTTATAGGTTTTGGGATTTGAGAATGGGTTCGGGTTTATGTTATTGGTTTTGGTTTTGGTTTAGGTTATAGGTTTTGGTTTTGGTTATAGGTTATAGGTTTATATTATAAGTATAAGTTTAGGCTAGGTTATAGGTTATAGGTTTTGGGATTTGGGAATGGGTTCGGGTTTAGGTTAAGAGTGTGGTCCCTGCAAATACAAATATAAACACGGTCTGTCCAAATGGTCAGGCCCTTCCAATGCCATACATAGCAAATGGACAGCTTCATCATGGTCATGACAGCGATTCCCACCTTCCAGGGACCCCCGCTCTTCCGGATAGCTCCGACGCACATCCGGGTCTGCTCCATTAATTTTGAGCAAATACATAAACATGGCCTGTCCAAATGGTCAAGCCCCTCCAATGCCGTCCATAGAAAATGGACAGCTTCATCATTGTCATAACAGCAGTTCTCACCTTCCAAGGACCCTCGCTCTTCCGGATAGCTCCGACGCACATCCGGGTCTGATCCATCAATTTCGAGCAAATACATAAATATGGTCTGTCCAAATGGCCAGGCCACTTCAATCATGTGCATTCTTGACAAGAGACATACCAGTTGCTTGAATCTGAAATATACATTTACACATAAAATGGCATTGGGAATCGCTTCTCAAAATCGCACACTGTTTTCTTTTAAAACTGGTTCATCTCACCTGAAAACCTATCGCATGATGAATAACTATAGCCACAATGATAACTACAAATGTGCATTCTTAACAAGAGACATTCCAGATGCTTGAATTTGAAATACGTAGCTCCAATCCTCCCACATGCAACATCCACCTGAAAGAATGCACATAACGTCATGATTACGTAATCAATACAGGAATGTACAAGTAAAACCATAGAACTAGAGATACTCACTGTATTTTCAGGATCTCCTTCATAGTTAACGATCTCATTCTAAGGCCCTTCTCCCTCCTCCTTTATCCGGGCTTGGGACCGGCAATGCAAGGAGTTACATTGGCGGAGTTAAAAAAGGGCTTAAGCTCCATTTAGTTTTTTTTAAAAAAAAATATTTCCATAAATACTAATGTGATGACCAAATGGAGCCTAAGACTATAAATAGGTTCAAATATGGTTGCGAGTATTCCCCTTGCAAAATAATTGTAACATCAAAACTTTAGTCCTTTCAGGAAAATTGATAGTTAAAACAAAGATTTGAAAATTAGAACAAATAGGGCAACATCATTTATGGCTGACCATCCTTCTCAAAAAGATAAACGAGAAAACGAGACATAAATAGTAGGAATTACCTAACTCTTCATCCCTAAATAAATAAATAAAAAAGAAGAAAAAAAAGTAAAAAAGAAAAAAGAGAGGATTAGGACTTACACACACATGGCTGACCATCTTTCTTCTTTTCTTTTCTTCTTCTTCTTTTTTATTTTTATGGTGGTGACTCTCTAAACATACACACAGGGTAGTTGCCTGGCAATCCAATCCATCCAATTCATTGAACTATGAAGGGAGCATAACTGAAAAATTGCACTAAGAAGATAATGTTAACCACACATTTCCCTTTAAATTTATATGACTCATTAATTTACTATTAACTATCTGCTTGATAGCCTTTAATTAGATGGTTAGGGTTGCTTGATCAGCGTGATTTTAAATATATGCTCCATCCATAATGGGACCCCCATTTCAAATGGTCTGGGCAGTTATAATTAATAAACAAGTTTGAGTATCTTATATTGTTATGATACAAAGCTGATTTATAAGGAGGAAATAATTCCAAAACAGAGCCTCATGGCTACCATGCACCTTCTTTAATAGTAACATCTGCAAGTTCTGAATGAAATGATCTTCAGGTAGAAGGATCTCAAATCATTAAACTGCTTAGTGGAAGTATTCGTCTGGAACAGGAAAAAATTAGGGGCTGAATCAAATAATGTAAAATTGATATTATTGCAGCTGAATGCAACTATTGTTGGGGAAAAATAAACAGCCTATCAAAGAAAGCGAACCAATAGGCACTTAGGCATGAAAAGTAATTTTTCCATTAAGCTGGCCTTGCTCTACTAGTTAGAGCCAAAAGGGGTAAGCCTTAGTTTGAGTTTTGGTTGACCCTATGGGAGACCCGACCTGAGTTCACATGTGTGCATGTGTGTGTAAGTATGCATTCCGTCTATCTTGGTTCCGCGGTCCTACCGGTCGAATCCCGGTGACCCGTGACCATGGATAGTGTTTGCGGTCATATATAAGTCCAGTCATGAAGACCCGACTCAGATCGAGTTGAAACATATGTCATTGCGACCGTATCGTCGTCACGGTTCCAACGCTGCGTCTTGTGCGTCCATCCGATATGTAGATCAAAAGTTGTGTACATTTCATTATATGACCATTGATCATGTGGCCCACTTAGGTGGAGTGCATGTGTGGACCACCACATCCCTTGGCACAAGTTCCAAGGTACACTACCCACACACTACACAAACATCCATAACTTACACCACTAACCAAAAACACCATCAAGAGACCTACTAAGCATAGCACTTTGTTATTGTCACCATAGGCCATTATGGTTTCTCTAACTAAGGAGAGAGAGGCCATGATTGCCTCCCTACAAGTCTCTCTCTCTCTCCTTCCCTCTCATTTCTCTCTCTCTTCTCTTCTTCCGTAGCAACTCTCCTCCAAAAAATCCAGCACCTCTTCCCTCCATTCCAGCCCCTTCTCCTCCTTTTTCTTCTCAATCCCTCCATTGAAAACTCATCCCAACCATTGATCCATGTTGCTTGGAGCCTCTAGATGATGGTGATGTAAATTTTAAGTTTTATCTAGGTGGGTGCTTTCTTCATCAAGTAAATCTTTTCTCTCCTCATGTAATCTCTTTCTTCTCTCTCATTTGGATGTGTAGGACCCACCAATTAATGGTGGAGATCTTACACAACCATCTAGATGTGGTCATGAGGCCCACATTGTACATGCATGTCCATGCATGGGATTTTTTCCCTTGATGGACCCCTTGCATGTGGATTTCTCTTATTTTTCTAAGTATGATGGGTCATCTAGGCCCTTGCATGTCGCTGACATGGTATCCCAACCACTCATTTCAAATATCTAAGCCATGCATTATAAGATCTAGTTGTACAATGTGTTTATATTATTATTTGTGGTTGTGATCGTGCGGGGACGGCTTAATAGTGGCGGAGCCCTCCCCTGATGGCCGGATGCTCTTCCTTCCCTTTCCTTAGTTAAAAATCTGATGATATTATGTGTGGTCCACTTAGTGGGCCTGGATTGCCCAAAAGAAAAAGCCTAGGAAGAAAGGGACATTTATACTCAACCTACACCATGGTTTAGATGCCTCTTTTTGCCACCTTAAATGTTCTTGTAAGGGTGAAAATTTGAGAGTTTATTCTGAAAAATTATGGGGCCCACTAGGGTGGGCCATGACACCCAATTTATGGGCCAATCCCTTCCTTAATAGGCCCATAAATTTATTTTATTCCATGCATGCATTGCTGTCCAGAAATTTCTGGACAGATTTTTTTGTTGGACTTGGGCTTAAAATTGGGACTGATTAGGAAACCTTTTGTACCCATCAAATATATTTTTTTGAAATTTGGGGATCTCATCTTCATGTGCCCCACATTTTAACCCCATCCAATCTTGATAGAGGTCCCAAAAGTGTGGCCCAAGTGGGGTGGACAGTCTGAATTTTCTGCACTGTTCCAGCAACATTCCACCCTAGACAGGTTGGAAATTTGAAATTTATTAAACTATTTTTGGGTGTCTAAAAATTCTAAAAATTTATAGAGATGTGGTCCACCCTTGGTAAGAAATAACTGCAAAATTTTAGGGCCAATGGACCCCATTTGGGCATCTAAACAGGTGGTCCAACATAGTGGACTGCCAGAAACATTTTGCTGTGCAGTCCAGCAATATAGTTCCATAAAAATAAAATTTTAAAAATATTTTCTTAGAAGTTGGGTCATATTTCTCAGCTCCATGTTAATTTATGCTTAATGAGGGACCTTGGGTCCAAATTTCAGGAATTTTAGAGGCCCAGAATCTACCCATTTGGGTGGCCCAAATTTAGAACAGTTACATTCCAGCAATAGTTCATCATGGACAGATTACATTCTTAAAATTTATTAAAATACTTTTGAGTGTTTAAAAATTATAAAAATTTATAGAGATGTGTTAAACTCAATTTAGGACCTACCTACAAAATTTTGGAGCCATTGGATGCCTGTACACACCATAGTGGTGGCTGGACCGGCCCACTATTATATGGTGTCCAGATCAGTCCGAGTTTTAGGACAGATTGTGTTATTTGAATTAATTAAAATATTTTTAGATGTCCAAAAATTATAAAATTTTATGGGGGTGTGACCCACACATGGAAGGACTACTGTATAAAATTTCAAGGCCATCGAGTTTCTGTATCGACCGTGGTGTGGCCTGCAATTTGTATCATTTTTGGGCCAAATACCCAAGCACGCCCTTACCTTGGGTTGTTGGGCCTGCATTCTAATGGCATGGCCCACTTGAAGTAAGTATTTTATATCTCTCTTTTATCTGGTGAGGCCTACTATGGATCACCATGGGTCAGTAACCCATCTAAATTAAATAAATTTCTGGACTCCAGCAGGCCCAGGAAATGGGTGGGCTGGAATTCCAACAATGGGCCCAAAATTTGTTACATGGTTGATTGTTTAGGAACTATTGTGGCACACCAGATTTGAAAGAGTGTTGCACACACTCCTTGCTTTTCTCCCTTAGACATTTTAGGCTTAATGAGTACCCCCTTGAGGCCCACCTTTGTGGCAATTTTGTGGGATAGCCTTAACCAAAATTTTTAATAGTTTTATAGGCTCAATGGGCTGGGAGATTCTTTCTTAAGCCCAAGATTGTACAAGGGCTGACCTTATTGATTTACGAACCCAATGGGCTATCTATAAGCTGAACATGTATATTAATGGGCCTTGATGCCCTCATGAAGTGTTTAATTATGGGCTGACTTGCAAAGCCCACATAAATGTATATTGTGGAGGGCCTTGCTAAGTCTTTGAGCTGATGTGGCAAGGTCCACACTATCAGTATAAACCTTGCCCATGTGTATTCTTAGGCTTATGAGCTGCCCTCAAGTCCACTATAATGTATGAATTGGATGGCTTTTGTTTTGGGCCATTTCTTTAGGGCCCATTATGTGATATAATATATGCATGTTTGTATTAACAAGTAGGCCTTGTGAACTCAATTCTTTTGGATAGGCCCATTGATCTTAGGCCTGTAATCTCCTATCTATTGTGATGGGCTTAGGGGCAATTATACACAAGAAGTCGGGCCATTGGCTGCCCTCTAAACTGACCCTGTACTTGGGCCAAAAGTGAGGCCCAACTCACTTGTGTTAAATGTGAAACTTACCATGTAAATGAATTACTAGGCTGCCCATGAAGCCCACCATAATATGTGGAATTATAGCCTTTGTGGTTGGGCCCAAACCTTACTTGAGGGCCCACTATATGGCCTATGAGTTGGGCTTGGTGTATGGCCCATTAGGCCATGCATTGCGTGGGCTTTAGACCTTATACTATATGAGTAGTGGCGGGCTACCTCTTGGAAGCCAGTTGAGGTTGAACGTCCTCCTGGGTGATCCTAAGGTAGACCCATAGATTTCTCTATGGATGGTTAAAGGCCCACCATGGACCCTAGGCCATTTGTTTAGAGCTTAATGTGTATGTATGTGGAACCTACCTTAACGCATGTTTGGTCCAAGCCATCTAAGCCTTGGATCGCCCGATTATGGATGCACTGTCTGTCTTGGATTACTGCTGGACTCACAATCGAGTAACAGGCCCACTTGATCTTTTCATAATATATACGCACTCTCCATCTGGTGGGGTCCCCCAGCGAATATAGTTGGCTTTCATGAGATTATTTTCATATAGTCAACTGATTTCTGGACCTTAGCAGGTCTTGGAAGTTAAAGTGGCCAAAAGTTTATCAAAGGGCCTTAATATAAAAATTTTATGGTGAAAACTTTATTTGGCTGCGGGGCCCACCATTTGAGAACTTGTATACATGTTGTATGCTTATGTTTTATTATAATCTTTGGGCTTAATCAGTGTATTCTTTTGGGTCACCTTTAATGATTAGATGAGGACTCCATCTTAGATCAGATTTTTGGGACATCCCATGGGCCCAGAGTGGACAGGGTCGTCCCAGATTGGTCCAACCGTATATTGGGCCGACTTCCACCATTTTGATGGACTTGTGGGCTAAGATAAGGATAGTATTGGGCCCTTGGTTGTCCACTTAAATTGCTAGTTATTGGGCTGATGTAGTTGGGCCCATTTCCTCCAAACTTAAACTTATTTTTGGGCCGTATATTGTGTACGCGGGCTGCCCACCAAGTCCAACTTAATGCATGGATTCTATGGCTATTAAAAATTGAGCCTTGGACCTTGATTTTCCTCTTGGGGCCCATGTTGTTAAAGGTGGTATTATATCCTTTTCTCATGGCCTATTATGAGGAATATATATGTATGTGGTTACCTGTGTTTTTATCTAAATGTAGGCCTTGGGCCTTCTATCCATATAGTTCATGGTTGATATGCCTTTTTGAGAAATGGCGGTTAAATGTCCCCATTATGGACCCCTCTAGGCCCGGTTATATCTAAATGTGAGTAGATGCTCATCTTAAACTCTTGCTAGACTCACTTCTGTATTACTTAGACACATACTTTGTATGCTTAGTCTCGTGGGCTACCCCAGGTAAATGGGCCCCCACTAGAGGTTGGATTCTTTAAGGATATTCTCTAAGTACCTAGTCTTGGTCCCTTCTTGGATAGGAGGAGTGTACTACTTTGTATATCGCTGCATAATATGTCTAGACCCATCTTCATGGCCCATGTACATCATTGTATGCTTGGTTAATACTATGTGTGTGTGGTCATATTATGTCATTGGGCATTGCATGATACTTTCCCTAAGGGACATAGTATCCCCTCTTGAGCACGTTGGATGCTTGGGATTGATGCATGGTTGATTGTGTGATTCATGCATCTAGCACTGCATAGCATATGAGCATTATCGCCCTTACTTCATCAGGGTTGTAGCCTCTACAGATACATCGTGGATGGCCATGTTTGGATACCAAAAATATTACTTGAGCATACCGGGTGCATAGGATGCCCATGGGTGAAATTCTCAAAACTTCCATGGTACCAAGGATCTGCTCCAGCGTTGTGACCGAGTGGAATATATGAGCGCACGAGGGCCTTATACCGTTAGGCCGCGACTCCCACTATCGTGTAGTCGGTTGGATAGGGGTGTGGCCTTACTCGCCTGATGTAAGAGGGCATTGCTAAGCTGAGTCTGACCAGCTCGTGAATGGGTCTGCTACCTTCAGGCCTTGTTGGTGATTGGCTGTCCACAGGCGGGTAGTGAGGTCTCTTACGCTCGTTTGACTGTGCGGGGTCCGTTGAGCGGTAGTCATCCATCAGTGTAATGGACCCTAGTGATTTCCTTATGATGGAAATGTACTTAATATGTGGATTGGATATGAGCACTGGCATTACTTCGCATTCTTACATTTGCATCGGCTGTGTAAGCCTCATATTGCATCACCTTGGCATGGCATCCAGTACTCATTGCATTATATTACGCATTGCACTATATAGCTTTGTTATGACTTCCTACATTATCATACTACCTTGGCATAGCTTCTTGTGTTCATGATCGCCTTAGTAAGGCTAGTGGTATTAGTATTGATCATGACTCTCTTCTACATTCTCTATCTTCTTCTGAGCACCATTGTCACATACTTTCACCACCCTCTAAGCTTTCTATAAGCTTATGCACGATTGATGCGTGCAGGAGATCGTAAGTTGGTGTCTTAGCAGCAGAGCTTGGATAGGTGTGCGAGCCGAGGACCCAATGTTACAGATTCTCTTCCTTCTTTCTTCTGTTATCTTATGTATGTCCTTTTGGACCTGATGTAAGCTTATAAAAGTTCAAATTCATAGTGGATTTTGTGATGTGTGCCTTTGTTATTCTCAGATTTACTTGTTGTGATCTTGGGTATACTCGTATTGGAAATGATTATATTGTTGTGGAAATCCTCCTTGTAGGATCCCAGGATCAGAACCTGCCTCAAGAACCGAGAATGGGGTACTATGGAGGCTGTTGCGGCCAGAACTGGTCATCGGGTTCCTTGTGAGGTCCGGTTACCGAGTCTGGGGCGTGACACCCTAGATTTCTGAGGGTTGGACTTGGGCTGAGTTTTCAAGGCCAACAACTGAGTTTTCAAGCCTCATTTCGAGTTTTGGTTATGAGTATTCATTCCAATCATAATTCAAATCGTTCAAATAAATAATGCATATTTATGAGTCTAGACCATTTAAATGAATCAATTCATATTCCATAACCTCGCAAATATTATAGGAAATTGAAGTAAAAGCTAATTAAGGCAGTGAAGCAAAAGTTATGCACCAAGCCATCAATTGTTCAAACTACCAATCAAAGCATCCATCAAACCATTCTATATAATAACTGTACAATACTAATAGAAGAAAGAAATTAAAGGCCAGTTTGGGATCTTGAAAAATAAAGGAGAGAGCAACATTTTCTATTTTCCAATAAAGTATTTAGAGAGGAAAAAAAAGACAAGGGGAGGTTTGGGAAATTTTTATGACTTTTTTTTTTGTGAAAAGACTTCCATGAAAAAATTTTCTCTATAAGCGGTTCTCTTTCAACAAACTCACCTCAATATCTTTCATTTTTACAAGCTCAATGTGGCCATTTCAATGGATGAACTTGTATTAGAATTAGCCTGATTCAGCAACTCTTTGACAAAATTGAGCTTCAGTAAGAGTTCCTTGACATCCATGGTTATGGAGCATAATTTTCTAACTAGTAATGCACTACTCCTCTCTGAACTAAATCAAAACCAACATCCAAAACAAACACCCAAGTTCCAACATCATTCTCATTATGGGGTGTATCCAAACAGGCCTCAAACAAGAGAATAAAATTGCAGTTGATTACTATAAAGCCTTGAAATTCCATCCAAATAAATCAAATGAAAAATAGAATTCAAAAATAAAAACACTAGCATTTCTAATAATTTTCTTTTGCAATCTAAAGAAAACATGAGGGGATAGTGGAGAACTTAATAAATTGAATTGCAAAGATGTGAAGGTATGTAGGAAACTCTAAAAGTAAATTTGGAACACTTATTAATGAACTGAAATTAACTCATTGGCATTCATATCAAATTTACGTTAGCATAATCAAAAGAAATAACCACAAGGAATGCTTCCTAGTTTCTAACACATTATAAAATCAATAAACAATGTCAAAGGAATATTCATTCATATAAACAAAAACATCATATAAATAGCCAGGATGTCGTAAACTTAAAAATAAAATATAAAAGATCACATCCACACATATATCAACAAAGAAATCAAATAAAAAACCATATATCAATAGTTTCAAACCCAAGAAACTCATGACATAATCTAAGGCATGAAAATATCGTGCTTACAAACAATCCGTTCTCTATCGTGCTCTCCCACCTCTTCTAGAAGCCTCACTTTCAATTGTTGAGGCATGTCCTGCAACATTAAGTTTCCATGTAGGTCATCCAACCATACAACCATGTGGGTCGACTCATGGGTAGAGAAAAAAAAATGGGACTCAAATGCAATCCACACAAAACATTCCTTGTTAAGACATTTCATCAAACAGTTATGGCCTGTTTGATTTTCAAATTACAAGGTAAATACGTGGTAAAGTGGTCATCATTATTTACATTTGTAATTATAGCTCGTCCAAATGCTGATGTTGACAAGTTTGGTGTTTTGGCACAAAACAAGGGCAGGAAAAGATTTTGGGTGCAAAAACTATGGAGTATAGGTCATATCTATGTTGTCCATCCGTCCCGTGAGCTCATTTTAAGGCATGAGCCCAAAGAATGAGGCAGATCCAAAGCTCAAGTAAACCACACCACAGTAAACAGTGGGTATTGAATGCCTACCATTGTTAACTTCTTGGGAGCAACAAAAGTTTTGGATTGAGCTGTTTTTTTATGTCTTCCCTTTATCCATGTTTGTATGACCCTATGAACAGGTTGGATGACAAATAAACATCAGTGTGTGCCCTATGAAGGTTTTAGCTTTTAATGGTTAAGTTCCGTCAGAACAATTGTTTCATGTGGTGTGGTTAACTTGAGCTTTGGATTTGCCTCATTTTTGGAATCATGCCCTCAAATGAGCTTATGGAACGGATGGACGGTATAGATGTGACATATTCATCATGGCGGGCTCCATTTTTTTTCTTGTGTAGAAACACAGGAATTTACATGAGATTTACATGGTTTTCAAGACAGCTAATCCTTCTTCAACCAAACAATGTTGACAAGTAAGAATAGCCCATTTGCAGGCATTTACCATGTAATCGGAAAAATTAATTAGGCCCTTAGCATGCATGACATACAGGAGATTATATACAATGGATTTTTCAGTTTTTACAAGTGAGTTTTTTAAAGGAAACATTGGAGGAAAACAAACTTTGAATGCCAGGATATAGGGAGCTGGAAACTGCTGTTCAGTGATCTCCTGTGCCAATGTTTTGTAAGCAGCTGAAGTGGCTGCACTTCTTCCTTCCTGAGCGGATAATTCAGCACCAAAAAGTAATAAAAAAATAAATAAAATAATTGGAAGAAGAAAAAAAGCTAGTTCAGCACACTAAAAATTATATCCAAAGAAATTATTATGTCAAATAACATGGATGAACACAACTGTCAGGCAAAAAGTTCTACAACTATAGAGGCAAATGTATGAAGAAATAAATAGCAAATGTATAGAGGCAAATGATATTCGGACCTTCTTTATTCTTCTTCTTCTCCTTTTGTATATGAATTAGTATCCTTATCAACAGTGAAAATCACAAAGAAAAAAAAAAAGAAAAAGAGGGAACAAAAAAATGAGAAATCTTGATATGGAAGCAAGATATTCAAACAATCAATGCTACCAGATGAGAAATTGCAAAATATGTTACCAATTAGAAGGCACCTAACGACTCTGTAAGCCGGAAGAAGCTTGAAAAATCAGTAATCTTTTATGAGATTGAAAACAAACCAAGAGGAGTTATATGATCCTTTATCTAATGACATGTAGAGTGAGCTCATGTTCTGATTTGAAAGCCATGAATACATCATAATTAAGCTCATTTGCATAAAAGTGGAACTGATCTACTAATTTATCTTTATTTCAAAATAAGCAAAAGATCATATATCTATGACAGGTTTCATCACACAATATTTCAACAAAAAATAATAATAATAATAATAAGGGAAATGAAACGACAAACTGCTACCATAATTTTCTAATCCGAAACAAGCAAAGAGAGCAACTAATTTGCATCATTTTTTAGCACAAAAATTAAATCAAGAAAAAAAAAAACCAGCAAGACAGTGAAGAAACCAGCTAAAATCACATCCAAGCATCAAATCAAGCAAAAAAAACTAGTGAAACAGAGCAGAAATGCAGAACGATCTGAAAGAAAGATGAGAAAGAAAGCTGATCTATTACCATAAAAACAGATCAAAGACAATCAGAGAGATAAGCCTCAAGAAAATCCAATGCACTAGGGCTTTATTTGAGAATATTTGACGTGGATAAAAAGGGATGGGTGATAGGGAGTATTGAAAGAGTTTTGAAAGCTTTCTAGGGCCAAGTGATTGTTTGACTATGCATATGCATGCCTGTAAATATCACCCAGAAGACTAACTGTGGAACAAATGAATATAAATAGAAATTATGTTAGAGAGACTCACTTAAGGGAGACAAGATGCAAGCTCTCCAAGTACCCAGTTTGTAGTTGCAACCAAGTAAGGCAGATAGGGAGATGACAAATATAATGGTAGCAATCGAGTCCAAAGGTACCATTTGTACTCTCCAAACAGGGGCTGTTTCGCTACCCATCCCCTTCTTATTTCTTCCCCCCAACTACTCTTTAATATGCACCAGTTTGATTGGTCGCACCAAAATTTCATGGCATTTGTTGCAACCAAAAAAAACCTAAAATAAATATGAAATTATGAGAAGAGAAATGTCTTTGTGGTAGAGAGATCTGAATCAGAAACCAGTAAGATTAGAGCTGAATCAAGCTTAAGCACTTCTGCTCAGTCCTTTTGTGCACACCAGTACATCAAAACTCAAACTAGCAGTTGACTGACAGAAAGAAAGACCAGGATTAACTAAACTGACATTTGGATTCAAATTTTCAGTACTGTGATTGAGCATAAGAAAGCACATTGGGCATAGCTAGCACTTGACCTACCAAAATCCCAATTTTTCAAGATCCCTTTTACCCAAACAGATACTTGTATGTATTCGCTCACAGCATTTGTCAGATTGAAATAGATAGTCTATTCCTCACATTTAAAATGAATATGCATTACAATTATTATGGCGCTACTATCTTTTCATAATCATATACATGAAATCTTTCTTATATACTACAAAAAAGATTTGAAGTACTGCATCTAACAGGCCTAAAACACAAAGAGGACGAACAGATTGATAGATTTCAAGAAATTGGCACAAAACACAAAATACACCACTTGCAGAGCTAAACTCAGACAATGCAAATCCCCAACTAGGGATTTGACAATACACATCCCTAATTAGGGATTTGTTACACAAATCTCTAATTAGGGATTCGACAATGCGTATCCTTAATCAGATATTCTAAATTGCAGAAAGCAACAGTGAGAAGGGGAAAACCTTACCTCAAACCTGAGAATCCGAGATTTACGAGCAGCAGAGGGCCGATGAGATAGGGAGATGGAGGACTAGAGTTTTGAGAGCGAGAGAGAGAGCGAGAGAGAGAGTGAGTGAGGGGAAGCGAGTGAAAGCGCGCGATAGAGGGCTAGGGCTTTGAGAGAGAGAGAGAGGGATAGGCAAAGAGAGTGTCGAGAAGGAGAGATAGACAGAGAGAGAGAGTGCGGAGAGGGAGAGGGATAAGCAGTGAGAGAGAGAGAGAGAGTGCAGAGAGGGAGAGGGAGAGGGAGAGGGAATGAGGGATGTGGGCGTCAGAATGAAATGTGGGCGCTGGATGGGGGCGCGAGAATGAAAATCGGTGGTTTTTTAGTGGGCGCGGATGCGCACTTGAGACGAGGTGATGTGTTGGGGCTACATGTGGCCCACCATAATGTATATCATTTATTTGTGCCATCCAATAAATTTAAATAAATTTTTAGAGCTTTATTCCAAAATTTTTATCAAATAGGATGCTCACATGCGCCACACCAGAAATTAAAAAAGTCACTTAATCTCCTTTGTTTCCTATGGTGTGGTCCACTTGAGCTTTAAATTTACCTAATTTTTGGGTCTAGTGCATTAAAATTAATTTCAAAAAGGATGGATGGCTTAGATTAAATACAAAAATTATGGTGGGCCCCATAGAAGTTCCAACAGATGTGCCTTTGTCGTGGTGGGCACAGTTATTTAGCTACGGATTAAACCCGTAGTAATATAACTACGGTTTATATCCGTAGCTAAAACATCCCATAGTCCGTAGCCTTTGCTGATTTTTTTGGTAGTGAAATTCAAGATAAGATCAAGTCAAAGTTCAAGACAAGTTGTCCCATATATTTGCTAAAACATGGGTGGTATAACCTTAGAAAGAGTTTAGCACACATGATTGTCAAATTTCATAATACAAAAGTGCTTCAAGGTCAGATCACAAGTATGGAATCACAACTACTCTAAATGCCTGAAGATCATCTTAAGATTGGCTTATGATTAGCTCAAGATCGGAACATCTTCTCAAGAAGTTGATGCCCAAATTCATGATAAGATCAAGTCAAAGTTCAAGATAAATTGTCTCATATATTTGCTAAAACACAGGTGGTATAACCCTATAAAGACCTTAGTTTTAGGTACTTTCAAAAATTCATTAACTTGGATTTTATTTGTGTTTTTAGTTTAGAATTAGGCCAACCTAACTTTTGGCTCGCAAGCCTAACTTCAATCCTAAGCAAAATAACAAATTTTGTTAAAAATTTGGCCAATCTAAGTTTTGATTCAGCTAGCCTAAGCTTGAAATTCGACTAGCCCGAGAAAGTTTGGGTCAAATTCTAGCAATGCAAACTTCTGATTTTTATGGGAATTTGGCTAATCGAATTTGACCTTTGGCCAGCCAAATTTTAAATAGACCTTATCTTGCACGATCTAATAGCCGTTAGAACGAATCTGGTGGAATCTGACCAGCCGAAGTCAGTCTTAGGCTAGCCAAATTTCTAACCTCTTTGGCTATAAATAGAGAGTTTCTTTCATTCTAAATAACAACAAAAAATTATTATAATCCTTCTACAAGAGAGAGAGAAGCTCAAGTCCTTGACAAGATATCTATATGGTATTTATAAATTATTTGATGACTTATTCAATTCCATTTTCTCAATATCATTTTAATATTATTCTAAGAGAGTAATCTATACTCTACTTTGATATCTAAGATAATTGAATCAAGTAGCATTTGGGTTTTTCATTTATAAAATCTATAGAACCGTATATTCTTTGTCTGATTGAACACTGTGTCATCTACGTTTAAGAAAGAAGTTCATCTACTATAAGCTTTTATCACGTCTTCGAATCTCTATTTGAATATAAGTACATTATTTTACTATATTTCATTTTAAGTTTGTTTGAGATAGCTTGTGAAAATCTCAGTGGGGTTTTTATTTGTGGTATCCCGTCAAAATCATAAAAGGGGTTTTTATTTGTGATAGCTCGTCAAAGTCACAAAAAATATTTTTATTATGATAACATGTGAAAATCACAATTAACTGTATTAGGTAATTAAGGTGAACCTATAAAAACCTTATTATAATGAAAGCCAAAATTACGAGGGTAGTAATTTTGGAAGTGAAGTAAGTGTGGTTGTTTTAAACACTAAACCACTATAAATCACTATGCCTTGTGATAAATGCTTTAATATTTTGGTGGTAGATATTATTTATTATTTTATTCTTATGGTGAATGTTGTAATTCTTTTATCTTCTCTTGCTAATTTGAAATATTGATTTTAAAAACATTCGTGAAATAAGGTTGTCCTGACTAATATATTAGGTGAAGGTTGTCCTACAGATCATTTAGAATCAAGGTATCAATACTCAAGCAATTGAACTTTTTGTATTCTTTACATATTCTGCATTTATTTCAATTATTTGGCATTGTTCTATTTAACCCCCTTCTCTTTCTAGTTTGAAAGATTGATTTTAAAGACATTCGTGAAATAAGGTTGTCCTGACTAATATATTAAGTAAATGTTGTCCTACAGATTATTTAGAATCAAGGTTTCAATACTCAAGCAATTGAGATTTTTGTATTCTTTACATATCCCGCATTTATTTCAATTATTTGGCATTGTTCTATTTAACCCCCTTCTCTTGTTAATTTGAAAAATTGATTTTAAAGACATTCGTGAAATAAGGTTGTCCTACCTAATATAGTAGGTGAAGGTTGTCCTACAGATCATTTAGAATCAAGGTTTTAATACTCAAGCAATTAAGATTTTTATATTCTTTACATATTCTGCATTTATTTTGATTATTCGGCATTGTTCTATTTAACAATTGCTAGCTCTCATTTTCATAATGAAATTTTATAGGATAAAATTGAAATTAATGATGAATTATTAAAAAATTATAAATTTAAAATAATAAATAAAAGTGATAAATACAGTATGAACAAAAGATGTATTAAAACCAAAAATTTCTAAAACTATGAGTTACCTATGGACCGAACATATCTTTTTCATCTTGGAGTTTTAGTATTTTGTGTCTTTTTAAAAATTTCTTTTAATCATGCCAGAGATCATTATGTTTGATTAGATTATATATATATATATATATATATATATATATATATATATATATATATATATATATATATATATATATATATGTATATTTTTCTATTTCTAATAATTTCTAATATAATTGAATTAGGCCTCTTGAGTAGGGTTGAGTTTCATTGTTTAAGACTCTATTGAAAGTAGACTTCACTAAAATATTATGGGTTCTTATTCTCTTGTGGATTCAAGATTCATATCTCGTTGAGGAGATGATGTTCTTCATCTTTCCTTTTTTGCCCCCTTTCTTGTGTCACCAGCTCTCTAAACCTCCGAAATACCTTGAAACTTTCCATTCTTCATTTCCTCTTGAAATTAACGAAATAAAAGTACAGTTTGTTCATAACCCACCAGCCATAAGAACAAAATGACAATATACATATAAAATTTTAGGTCATTAGAAACCTTTTTAAGATAATTGTTTATTCATAGGCATAGTGGGAGATTTATTAATCACTAAATTTAACATAAATTAAAATGAGAACTCTCTTTGACTAAGACCCAAAGGACAACCTTATAAATATGGGGCTTAAACTTCCCAATAAATTATAATATTCCCTAAATACTTATAATGATTAAATTACAAAATCATACACTTGCGAGGTATTCACGACTTGACCCAATTCTCAATCATGGGCGACCACCAATAAACTCATTACTTTGACCAAACAGAAGACCGAGATCCACCATAACTAGGAAGGGATGTAATGAGATTTTTACCCTAGTCAGGTAGAGGCTAGACGTATCGAATTAAAACCTACCACAACTATTTTTCCGTATTATCCCAATCATGAAGAGAAAAATATTCCACCATTAGGTAAACTTTATCGTCAAATACTTAGTGCAACAGTAATGATTTTGATATCTATTCTCAAATCTCGAGGGCAAAAACTTTTAAAGGGGGTAGAATATAATAAGCCAAGCAAGTATAATTAGTATACACCGTAACACATGAACATGAAATCAATAAAACTTAGGCATATGAAATTAGAATATCTTTACCAATTGATATTAGGCCATTTCGTAAATAAAATTGTTTTAAAGGGGGTAGATTGTAACATCTCAGATTTTTGCTACTTTCGATTTCTAAAAAATTCTTGAATTTTTTTTTATAATTAGCTTATGTTATTGCTTACTAACCATTAACACTCGAGGTGAGCCTATACACTGGTGGTACCAGTAAAGAATTGCACAGATCCGATTAATTAACCGTAAGAAGCCAATGAATTTGCCCAATCACTTAAACCTTGAGTCTAGCTTTGTGTTTTTTTCATCCAGGGCCCAAACATAGCTGACCTATCATTAACTAATTAAGATGACTAAAACTAAATAGAGACCTACCAAAAGCCGATATAACTAGGGGTCAGATCCTAATTAACAAATCAAACTAATCTAGTTACACCTTTATCTTAAGTGTTTTAGAGTGATTAGGATCGGATTGTCATTTTCACTAGTTATGAATAGGCCACACTATAAACTTACCTAATCCAAACCTTAATTATCATACACAAGAAATCTCACTACCTGATTTATTCCAGAAATGCCCTGATTATCTGAACAAGTTATAGGCCACTCGTTAGGGTGTCACTAAACCCAGGGCTATAAAAAGACGTTCATCTTAAAGAGCTCGACGTCCATCGTAGGATGTCGAGCAGAGATCACGTCTCAAATTGCTCAACTTGGACTCATAAGGTTAGTGCATAAGATGTGTGAATATTTTCAGAATTAACCAAGAATTTAAATTAGTTGTGAGTATCCAGTCTTTTCTAAAGTTGTGGCTTTCTGACTATTAGATCATGACTAAATTTAAGCCACCAATCTAAGTTAATACCTTACATATATCCGTATAACCGGGGCCCTGATCAACCATCGGTGACTGTCGAACTGACTTCCGATCATACCCGTCGATCAACGCATCCAAATGGCGGGTCGATCGTATCCATACATAAATCATCATTAGGCACGACTATCCTGTGGTGTATATCGACCCCTACACCTCATAGTGGGCCCCTACGGTTAAAAACACCCTCCCATATAGCTAGTATAATGAAAACATATCCCTTAGGGTTATATACACCACTTCTGACACTATATAAGGCCCTCATTTGGACACCCTCTCTCCCCATATGAATTTTTTTCTAAAGAGAAAGAGAGTAATTAGAGAATGAGGGGGATCTTATGAGGAAGATCTTGTAATGTTCTTAATCGATTCCCTTGGATCAAGCCGTAACCTTGACCGTTCTTCTCCGCTGAATCCATCCCACTCACGATCAAGAGGTAAGAAACAAACTTTACTTCCAAACCTAGGTTTTCTGGGTGGAATTGTATGAATCTCACCTAAATGCTTTAAAATTTGTATAAGAATCATTTTTTCCTAAATTCCTAACTATGGGAGCTGAAAATTGCAGATTCCTTCTTAAAGGTGCGGATCATTATTCCTCGGTTATCATTTATTAACCCTTAAGGGTTTCAGTTAATAATTTATTGTTTGTAGATAACTTGGTGTGTGCTAGCATATTCACATTTTGATTTGATCGAAATAGGTGTTATTACTTATTTATGGATGCTCATTTATTTGATAAAATACCTAAGTGATTGAATGTGTTGCTCTATTGATACTTACATGTTTGACAAAATGCATAAGTGATTGTGTAGTTTTATTAGTTCTTACATGTTTAATAAAATGATTAAGTGAGTGTGTTGTTTCTATTGATGATCACATGTTTGATGAAATGCCTAAGTATTA
Organism: Magnolia kwangsiensis; assembly: GCA_037074715.1. Taxonomy (NCBI): domain Eukaryota; kingdom Viridiplantae; phylum Streptophyta; class Magnoliopsida; order Magnoliales; family Magnoliaceae; genus Magnolia; species Magnolia kwangsiensis. The sequence goes on along the minus strand of CM073585.1, from coordinate 27,127,687 downwards.
GTGTCATTGAATTTATGCTTCATATGAAATCTGGTTATGATTGTTTGATGAATTGTTATTCCTTAACGATGTTTAGGATTGCTTATAATGTTAGGTTGGTCAATAAATCGCCCGAACTAAGGGATGGCTAAAGATAGGCTGGCCACCCTGGGCATATTCGATTGACATAGATTAAACACAGATGACCGACAGTAGTTAGAATACATGGGATGTTTACACCCAATGCTGGTTGCGTCGAGATTCTCTTAGGTCACAATCAAATTAGTCTAACAACCGATTAATCATGTACGTTTATAATGTATGATACGATCAAATTAAATCTAGGACACCTCGTTCCCAATGGACAAGTTCATTCATAACAGTTAGTGTGATATGATCTCAAAAAGATTCATAAGCTGAACATGGTGGTATGAGACATCGTATTTGAGCTGTCGGCATACATTATGGTGACATGCTTGCCACATAGGTAAAATATTGGGTGATGAGCCCGCCATGTTGGTAAAATATTGGGTGACGAGCCTTTCCGTAATGACCAGTGAGCACTGATGGAGGTAATAGATTATTGTTCGAATGGCCCCTGTCAAATATCTAACCGATGGTTTCGTGCTAAAGTACTATTTGAACGGCCCTGACATGAATGAAATTAGGTGACAAGACATTTCCTTTGTAGTACTTTAGTTTTATATGACAAGCCCGCATCTATGAACTAAGTGATCATACTCGGTGTTTGCGTGACGACCCATCCTAGGTTGATTCTCATACCTTTGGGTATCATATCGTGCATTTGGAGTTATTGATTTTTGTGATATAATGGGTAATACGTAAATTTGAATTAAGGGATACTGGTGAGAAGCCACTACGTGCCGCAATGATTCATGCGATCCAGATAATGACTTATGATATAACATTGGTATCCTAGCTTTGCTAACATGTTGTTTAAACTTGAAATAATAACAACTTAGCTAATCATGTAAAGCATCATGACAATATTGGTGGGTCGTACTTTAGGCCAACCATTGTGCATATCATCATGGAAATTATTGGTGGGTTGTACTATGGGCCAACCATTGCACATAATATCGCATCATGCATTAAATAACTAACTTAAGAATTATTTGTTTTATGTTGTTTATCATTACCTACATTAATTGAGTCGATAACATGTGTAACTTAGAATTAATGAAACCATTAACTACTCACTCCCACGTGGGATAGAGTTTTAAAACACAAAGCATACGTTGTTATTGTTACATGTGATATCGAGGCCTTCGATAGGTAGAATTGGGTCAACTTACACTTTCATCATGATACCTTAGGTGCGTCAAGCGAAACTAAAAGATGTTGCATTTATTTAATTTTGTACTCGTATATGTTGGAGTTTCCAACTAAGTGTGCTCTATAAGTTGATTTTATTGTATGTTCATTGTCGCTTGTATAATCTCCATTTTGGGTGATCACCACTATTGGAATGGTATTTTTAACTATTTGCCCTATATTTTTGGATTTTTCGTTATCTCTATCTTTTATTAGATCCGCTAAGTTGAATTTCTTTTGATTATTCGCATGTGGAATGAATGTGAATTGAACGAGGTCACATGTGCATTTTCATTTGGTTCATGTGATGTAGAGTCTCTATACTCAGGTGTCGATTTTTGGGATGTGACACTGAATGATCCACGTGATGTGACACCCCTTGAAACTCTATGCGCCTAATTTCCAGCTTAATCCAAAACTCTAATGGGCTATAGCAAAGAGAAATGCAAATCAAGAGAGTAAATTGTTTCCTTTTGCCATGGTCCACCATAGTTTTATATCGGTTTGAAAGTTGGGCATGTGAGGTTTCAAGGGGTGTCGCATCACGTGGACCGTTCAGATTTTGCGCTTAAGACATGTGTGCAAAGGTACTCATGGGTGCTCACATAAGAAGGTGCACAGGTGAGAATTCCTATGTGTGTGTACTCACACACATATATAGAGGAACACACCAGTTCTCATAAGAACTTTTTTGGAACTCATCACACATGAGGTGGGCCCAAAATATGAACCGTCCATGTGATGTAGCACTCCATGAAATCCTTGGGGCCCTACTTTCACTCAAATTCAAAACTTTGGTGGGCCATGGAAAAAGGAAACAATTTCCTCCCTTGATTTCTCTCTCTCTCTCTCTCTCTCTCTCTCTCTCTCTCTCTCTCTCTCTCTTACCATGGCCCACTAAAGTTTTGGATAAGGGTAAAAGTTGGGTCCCAGGGGCTTCATGGGATGCTACATCACATGGATGGTTCAGATTTTGGACCCACATCACGTGTGATGAGTTCCGAAAAAGTTCTCACGAGCTCTTGTGAGAACTGGTGCGCAGTTGAGCATTCCTCTCTCTCTCTCTCTCTCTCTCTCTCTCTCTCTCTCTCTCTCTCTCTCTCTCTCTCTCTCTCTCTCTCTCCACACACACATATATGTATATATAAATGCTCAGCTGCGAACCAGTTCTCAAGAATTCTCATGAGAACTTTTTGAAAACTCATCACACATAATGTGATTCTAAAATCTGAATAGTCCACGTGATGCAGCACCGAATGAAACCCTTTGGGCCCAACCTTTATCATAATCTAAAACTTTGGTAAGCCATGGAAAAAACAAAGAAAAAAAATGCTTACTCTCTTGATTTGCATTTCTCTTTTATATGGTCGACCAAAATTTTGGATTAAGGTGAAATTTGGTTATGGGGTCGTTGGATTTAGGCCCATGACAAGTGTGCAAAGGCTCCCACAGGTGAGCAGGCCTCTCTCTCTCTCTCTCTCTCTCTCTCTCTCTCTCTCTCTCTCTCTCTCTCTCTCTCTCTCTATATATATATATATATATATATATATATATATATATATATATAGTCGAATGCTCACCTACCCACCAGTTCGCACGGAACTTGTGTGAATTTTTTTGAGAACCCATCATACGTTATTTGACTCCAAAATTTGAACGGTCCACGTAAAGCAGCACCTCATGAAAAACCTCGGGCCTAATTTTTACGTTGATCCGAAATACTCTGGTGAGCCATGAAAAATGAAAATAGTTTTCCCTTGGGGTTTCATGAGATTCCGCATCATATCGACAATTTGGATTAGGTGCCCATGACATGTGTACAAAGGTGTACACATGTGTAGGTGCGCAGGTGAGCATGACTCTCTCTCTCTCTCTCTCTCTCTCTCTCTCTCTGTATATATATGGTAAAAAAAAATTATCTCTCTCTCTCTCTATATATATATATACACACACACACACGCACATACACAAACGCTCACTTGCAAACCAGTTCGTAGGTACTATTATGAACTTTTTTGAGAACTCATCATATCTGATGAGTTTTGAAAACCTGAACGGTCCACATGAAGCAGAACCTCATGAAACCTCTTGGTAAGAAATTTTACTTTGATCCAAAACTTCGGAGGGCCATGAAAATTCAAATAGTTTCTTCCTTTGATTTGAATTTCTCTTTGCTATGGCCCCAGAATCTTAGATCAGGGTAAAAATTCACCCCCTAAGGTTTCAAAGATTCTGCATCTTATGGACTGTTCGGATTTGACACCTATAACACATGTGCAAAGGTATGCACGTGCATAGGTGAGCATGCCTCTACATAGGTATATGTCGGGTAAAATTCTCTTTAGTCATTTGGTAATTACCACGTTTTCGAGGTGGGTGACTGGTATCCAATCCAGTCACTAGATGTACTTCACGCTAGGCCTCCTACCCAAAATCCAGCCTTGTCCGTTAGTTAGCTAGGCCACACCAAAAGGAACAACGTGGAGAAATGGGAAGGTGATATCCGCAGTGGCAACTTTCAGATGAAATGCTGGGTCCACCTTGTGCATACTTAATCTAACCCAGTCATCGCGTGTGATCCACCAGTACGGAAGAACCCAGAAAAGCTCAAACCATTCAAAAACCAAGGCGGACGCACCACGGCCTTGTTTTACGTTGCTTCCAGTGGTGGGTCCCACTTGGTATGCACCGTGAACATAAGAAGGCTGGCTCACCACATGCACGGTGCAGATTCCACCTAGTTGGAACGCACGTATTTTCCAAACGCACGTAAGAACGCTCGCCACCCACTCACCCGCCCTGGAAATGTTCGATGCAGGCCTGCGGTGTGGTCTACTTTAGCTCTGAATGTGCTTCAATTTAGACATCATGCCCTGGGATGAGCTGGTACACGTTGCGTTCCTATCGAAGTGGATTCCCTACTGAGGTGATTAATCTGGTCCACCACGATGTATGTGTCTCATCCAAGCCGTAAATACTTTTTACCAGCTCATCTTAAGGGGTGATCCTAAAATTGAAGCATATCCAAAGCTCATGTGGACCACACCACAGGAAACAAAGAGATAACCGCGTCCATGTTGAAACCTTCCTAAGGCCCACAGTGATGTTTTTTTCTCATTCAACCTGTTCATAACGTCTCATAGGCATTGGGTGAAGGGAAAACTCAAATATCAGCTTGATCAAAATTTCCGTGGCTCCGAGCCTTAGGATGATATGGTAAAATGAATGAAGAGTGTGGATAAGATACATGCATCATGATGGACCCCACAGATTGTACTCAGCACGCAATTGGCTTTCACACGTCATTAGATTTGTGGGGCAGGTGGTTGGACTAAAGGGGACGAGTATTAGCTACTCCCCTTGCAACTAGCCAACGACAAGTGGTCAGTGATATTTGAGCCTCATCATGACGTATGTATTTCATCCCTGCCTTTTATCTATTTTTCTAGATAAGTTTATGCTACCAGCCCAAAAATGAGTATATTTCAATTTCAGCAGTGATTTTGAATAGAATGTCCATACAATTTGCTTCTGGAACCGGTGGGGATATTTTTGCTGCCACAGTTGCTATCGTCCTACATAGGTAGGGAAAGTCTCATTTGGCTTTCGATGCAGTGCTTCTAGGTCAGCCTTATCTAGTGATGGTGGGTGCCATGGTTATGTTATAGCAAAACTGCTGTTGGAATTTGGCTCCCCAAACGTTGCCCCCAATTAGCTATAAGTCCCGGGGCCAATGAAGTAATCCAATCCACCACTGGTCCTTCTAAGCTCTTCCGAAATAATCTGATGAGAAGTTGACCACATTACATGAAACAATGTTGATTGAACATCAACCGTTAGAATTTCTTTTGGGACAATACAAGTCTGTATCAAGTTGATCTTTATTTTTATTTTTTTTCCCTTTATCTAGGATTTTATGACCTAATCAACAAATTAGATGTCAAATATACAGTACAATAGGCCTAAGGAGGATTTTAATGGTGGATATCCAATCACTATTATTTTCCATTCGTGTGGTCTACCTGAGATTTATATCCTTCTCATTTTTGTGTTTAAGCCCTAAAATGATCTTAAAAATAGATGAACGACATGGATAAAAGACATACATCATGGGGGGGGGGGGGGGGGGGGGGGGGGTTGCATAGAGCACATGGCAAGCGGAGTAGCCCATCCATTTTCAATGAAATAGGATTGCATAATGAGTTACTCAGTAGGCTCTTACCCTACCGAGTAAACTCGGTTGGGCCCACCTTGAATGTATGGGTCAATCCATGCTGTCCATACATTTTTCCATCTAATTTAAGTGGTTGACCCCAAAATTTAAGCATATCCAAAGATCAATTGGATCATACCACAGGAAACAGTGGGGATAATGATTTCCACGGTTGAAACCTTGATAGGCCCTACAGTGATGTTTATTCATCATCCAACCTATTAATAAGAGCATATGAACATGGATGAAGGTAAAACACAAATATAAGCTTAATCCAAAACTTATGTGGCCCCCAAGAATTTTTAAACGGTAGACATTTAATTCTCACTGTTTCTTGTGGTGTGGTCCATTTGAACATTGGATATGCTTCAATTTTTGGATCAAGCTATAAATTATTTGGTAAAATGAATGGACAAAGCAGATAAAATACATAAATTACGGTAGACCTCCCAAAGTTTACTCAGTACGCTAAGCATAGTACATTTCTCAGTACACAACCGCTTCCATTTCCGACCAAAGGAGAGCTACACCCCCATGGCTAGTGGCAAGCAGAGTAGCTAATCCGTTCAGGCCAAAGGAGAGCTTCACCCACCTAAAAGGAAACGGATTGGCTACTTCCCCTGCCTCAAAGAAATGGCTGGTGGTTGGTGCTACGTGGGCCCATCATGATGTATGTGTTTCATCCATGCTGTCCATATATTTTTCTAGATCATTTTAAGATTTTAAGGTATGATACGAAAAATGAGGTATATCCCAGTCTCTAGTGGACCACATTACAAGAAATGGTGTTGAATGAATGTTGGCCATTAAAAACTTTTTGAGGCTATAAAGTTTTGAATCAAGCTTATCTATGTTTTTTTTTTTGTATGACCTAATCAATATATTGGATATCAAATACATAGTACAGTGGGCATTAGGAGGATTTTAATGATGGATATCCAATCACTATTGTTTTCGTGTGGTGTGGTCCACCTGAGATTTATAACCTTCTACATTTTGGAATCATGCTCTAAAACAATCTTTAAAAATGAATGAACAGCATGGATGAAACACATGCATCACGGTGGATCCCACGGAGCACCGACCATCAGCCACGGGGCTAGTTACAGGGGGAGTAGCGAATCCGATTCCCACCCAAACCCCTCTCACCCCAACTACCTCAAGCAGAACAACCACGTATTGACGATTCTGCATTCCCCGATTCAACTTTTTGACTAGCAGCTACGTTCAACGCCCGGACGCAGCCAGCGCATGTTAGGAAGCGGTGTTAGGTACCAATAGCAACTCGCGTCCATAACTGGTAGCGGATTGGCCGGTGTACCATACACCACCGAACTGGCCGCTGTCTGGATGTCACCAAGTTCTGTCGGTCCACATAATCTATCTGTTATATCTAAACCGTCCGTCCATTTGTATATATATTTTCGTAAAGCTTGAGCGGAAAAGTAAGTCAAATAGAAAGATCAAGTGGACCACACTGTAAAATCCAGTGGGGATTGAACGTCTACCATTGAAAGCTTTTCGACTGTCACATAAGTTTTGTATCAATATGATATTTGTTTTTCTTCTTCATCAGGTCGTTATGACCATATGATCGGATTTGAGGGAAAGTAAACGTGTCTTTGTGACCATATGATCGGATTTGAGGAAAAGTAAACGTTATGGTCGCTACTTTACCACACCACACACCTGGCTGGTGTGGTAAAGTAGCTAATCTATATAACTCACACCACCACGACCCTCCCTCACACCATCCACAGCACAGGGAAAAAGATGGCCCTTGTCGTGTTCACGCTTTTCGCACTTCTCTTTCCCACCCTCGTCTACCTCCTCATAAACCTGCGCACCGTCTTCCTTAAACGTCACCGCCTCCCTCTCCCGCCGGGTCCCAAAGGGTGGCCCATCCTAGGCAACCTCCCCCAGCTGGGCCTCGTTCCCCACCACTCCCTCGCTGCCCTTGCCCGCACGTACGGCCCGCTCTTCCATCTACGGATGGGATCGGTCCACGTGGTCGTTGCTGCGTCATCCTCGGTGGCGGCCCAGTTCCTCAAGCACCACGACGCCAATTTCTCGAGCCGACCGCCGAACTCGGGCGCGAAGCACATCGCCTACAACTACAACGACCTGGTTTTCGCGCCGTATGGACCGAGGTGGCGCGCGCTGAGGAAGGTTTGTGCACTGCACCTCTTCTCCGCCAAGGCGCTAGACGATTTCCGGCACGTGCGGGAGGAGGAGGTGAGGAAGCTGACACGTGCGCTGGCGGGTGAGCCGTTGGCGAAAGTGGGGCAGCTGTTGAACGTGTGCACGACGAACGCACTGGGGAGGGTTATGATAGGGAAGAGGGTGTTCGGGGAACTGGTGAGTGGTGGGGCCCACAAGGAGGCAGGGGAATTTAAGGAGATGGTGGTAGAGCTGATGGTGCTGGCGGGAGTCTTCAACCTGGGGGATTTCATCCCAGCCCTTGATTGGCTGGACCTCCAGGGCGTGGCGAGGAAGATGAAAAAGCTCCACAAGCGCTTTGATGACTTCCTGTCCGGGATCATGGACGAGCACCGCAAGAGTGGTGGGACCCACACCGACCTGTTGAGCGTCTTGATGAGCTTGAACTTGAAGCTGGACGAGACGGAGGGAAGCGGCAAGTTGACAGACACCGAGATCAAAGCGCTGCTTTTGGTATGTCTATTCTCTCTCTCTCTCTCTCTCTCTCTCTCTCTCTCTCTAGATTTCTCGCTGATGTCCTGCTGATCTCTTCTGAAACTTGTGTGGCCGGTCGATCACCACAGTTTCCTATGATATGTTTCACCTGATAATTGGATTTTGTTTCATTTTTGGGATATTTCCCTAAAATGATCTGAAAAAACGAATGGACGGAATGGATACAGAATACATACATCAAGCTGGACCCGGGCCGCACCGTCTTGGGTGAGTTGGGGGTCTCACCTATTCGGCTCCCCTATTTCTTAGCCCGGGGTCACAGTCAGCCCGCTTCCCTAGCATGGTTGCTGTGCTGCAGGGCTTGGGTTCGATCAAAATCTCAGGTGCGCGCATCATCTGAGCTTAGTATTCTCCATCAATATAGCGGGGGCCGAAGAGTTCGCTGGATCAACAACTCCAAGCCGCACGGCACAGTAGGCATGAGATGGAAGCGGATTAGCTGGTGTACCACGCACCAGCGATATATCTGTGTAATGACGTCAGCAAGTTTTGTCGTTAACATTACGAGGTATGTGTTATATCCAAACCGTCTATCCATTTGGCGAGATCGTCTTAAGGCTTGATACCAAAAATAAGACAGATCTAACGATCTAGTGGACCACACTACAAAAAGCAGTGGGGATTGAACGTCTATCGTTGAAACCCTTTTGGGGTGACTGAAGTTTTGGATGAGTATGATATTTGTTTTTCCTCTTCATCCATATCTTTGGGATCTTTTGAAAAGCTTGGATGGAAAATAAACCTTATGGTGGGGCCAAGAAAGTTTTACCGACGAAAATCATTACTCCGGCTGTTATCTGCGGTGTCGACTGGTTAACCTTTGCATATGATTCATTTTTTTTTGGCTCTTGTACTAAAGTGGAAGCGGATTGGTCGGTGAATACACACCATGCATATGGTTGGTGTATTCACCTCAGCCAGTTCTGCGGTCTGATCACGAGGTATGTGTTATATTCAAACCGTCTCTCCATTTGGCACGCTCGTCATAAGGCTTGAGATGGAAAATAAAATAATTATAACTATCAAGTGGACCACACTGCAAAAAGCAGTGGGGGTTAAACGTCTTTGAAACTCTTTTCAGTATTACAAAAGTTTTGTATCAATATGGAATTTTTCTCTTTATCTGAGTCTTTTTGACCTCACAGATAGATTGGATGGAAAATAAAAGTTACGGACCGTATGAAATTTTTAACTATTAAAATTATTACTCCCACTGCTATATGTGGTGTGGTCCCTCGGATTTTTAGATATGATTCAATTTTTGGACCATGATCGAAAATGATCTCTAAAAATAAATGAATGGTATAGATATAATACATACATCATTGTAGGGCCATGTACCTTTGATCTCCTTTGAACCATTGGTACAACTCGGAGCTTGAGGAGCATTAGCGCTCATCTTCACACGACACGTACCTACAACAGCTATATAGCCAGTTCAGGGTTGGGATACTCCCCTGACAATAGCCTCGTGGCTGGTGGTCAGTGCTCTATGAGCCCCACCATGATCATTTTAGGGCTCTAAACAAAAAATTATAGGGATATAAATAACAATGTACCACACCACAAGAAAACAACAATGATTGGATATCCACCATTAAAATCCTACTAAGGCCTACTGTAGTGTTTATTTGACATCTAATCTATTGATTAGGTCATAAGGACGCAGATGAAAGAAAATAAATAAATATCAGCTTGATCAAAAAATTTTATAGCCCTCAAAACGTTTTTAATGGGCAACATCATTCAACACTGTTTCTTATAATGTGGTCCACTTGAGATTTCGATATATCTCATTTTTTCCTTCAGAACATAAAATGATCTATAAAAATAGATGGATGGCAGGGACGAAACACATACATATGGTCCAAAGGAGATCAAAGTAGCGTCCCTTTTTATTATATCCCGGCTGTTCATCCATTTCAATTTAAACTATGATTTCAAAAATGAGTCATATCCAAATCTGAAGTGGACCGCACTAGAAATAAAAGTGAGATCAATAATTTTCACCCTTAAAATATTCTGGAGCCTACATTATGTTTACTTTTCATTTACTATGTTTATAAGATCACACGGACCTAGACGATGAGAGAAAAACAAATATCATATTGATTCAAAACCTTTATCACCCCAAAAGAATTTCAATGGTAGAATTTCAATCCCCAATTGCCTGTTTCAGTGTTCTCCACGTATCCTGGGCTTAAGCCTTACAATCGGCTTGCCACATGGACAAACGGTATAGATAAAACACATACCTCACTTGATCGGAACCCACAAAATGTGACGAGGTCAACACACCAGCCAAATGGGTGGTGTGAGGTAAACCTGCCAATCCGCTTCCCAGTTTGGCAGTCCATTCATCTTGTCAAATCATATATGGCATCAGATCTGAGGCAAACCATACCCTGCAATCTTTTTGAAGGCTAAAAAAAGTTTTGGTTTATATATTGGTCTTTGTGTTTTCTCTTCATCTAGCCTACCTAACACAGACAACAGAAAAAACATGACAGAATACGTTACCGTAGGCCTTAAAAGAAAATTTTAGTTGTAGCCGTTTCGAATCACTATTTTATTTCATTTTATTTTATTTATGCATTATAATGAGCTTTAAAAACTGAAACAAAACAGGAAGCTAATCCATGGTAGGTTTGCGTTACCAAGATACGTGGGATAACTTAGTGACGTCGACACACCGACAGGTCGGTTTCCAAACTGCAAAACATATAATACGTCATTTTCCCGAGTCACGGATCCATTGAATCACTTCATTTAATAAATTCAACTCCACCATTAAATCCGCCTGCATCATGGCGTACGGAAACCATCGTGGCCCTTGACGTGGTCTGGTGACATCACGGTGGCAGTTCACTTTTCTTTGGGCCTGTTTGAATTTTCAAATAATACCTAGATACTTCCTAATCCTGCCTAGGACAGTTGCGAAATAAATATGGGTCCACTGTTACATATGCAGCTTATTCACACCATTCATCCGTTGCCTAGACATGAGTAAGTACTTAAAAAAACGAAGTAGGTCCAAAGTTAAGTATACCAGTTGAAATTGAATACTTATTGTTGAAAACTTTTTAAGTGCCTCCTAAATTTTAGGTCCCCCGTAAATTTTTTATTAACCTAATGTATTTATGTTTTCCTCTTATTCATGTCTGTGTGTGAACATGTAAGATGACCAGTAAACATTAATATGGATCTTGTAAAGAAACACCTGTCAAAATGTTTGGGTAAGATGGTTGAACGGCATGGATAAATCACGTATATCACGGTGGGCCCTACAAATTTAAGTCAGTGTTTTTGAACCAGTTTTGGAGGCAGAAATACTTATCCGGGTTTTCAAACATGCCACTAATAATTGCCCTTCTAGAAAAGATACGGAAAATCAACAGGCAACCCTTTTTGGCCAAATATTTCCATAGCAAAGCAATTTTTGCCCCTATTTATTTATTTTTATTTCATTTGGGATTCACCTATTGTATGGTCTAGAATAATTCAATTTGTGTTTCTTGAATGGTGGACCATCCATCTTTTCCATCACCTCACGTTAACTGTGCATAATAAAAAGCAACTCAATTCAAAATTCAGGTGGCCCTATCATGGCAGCCACGTAAAATCACACCCGAAAACTCTTAAACTGGCTCAGTGTTAGTGCTATGTACCAGGCTGTATTTTTTTCTTATTGGGTGGTACGGCCCAATTACTTTGCGACTGCCATCATTGCAACACTGCCGCATCAGGAAGGGTACCGTGTGGATTGAGTATTAGCTCTGAAAGCTTTTGACAGGAGCTTCATGCGACCGCAAGTTAGGTGGGGCCCACTGTGATGTTTGTGAGAAATCTATCCGAACGGTCGGCTTTGCCAGAGTATGTTAGGACATTGGCCAAAAATAAAGTTGACTCAGTGAAATGGCTGCCATTGGAACCTCCTGCGGTGTTTATATGCCATCGACGTAGTTGATAAGTCACTCTTGCTGGGACGAATTATAAACACACAAAATATTAGTTTGATCCAAAACTTCCATGGCCCCACACATATGTCAACGGTGGACGTTTAATTTTCACTGTTGGTGGGACGCGGATTTCCTGCTAAAGCCTTTCGCAGGTAGTTCTGGTGAAAGGCTCTGGAGCAATCCGCGTCCTCACCATGGCAGTTGTCCCCATCCTCACTTTTCACGTGGTGGTCCAGCATGATTTTGGACTCAGTTCGGGGACTCTCGGTTTGCTTTCTGTCACGTGTCCCTATCGGACGCTCTGTTCGGTTTCCGTAAGTTATCTCTATCGGACGGAAGCTGATTGGCTAGTTTAGCACACACCAGCTATACAGATGGGAATATGGATTCTCTGTTTGCGTCGAGCAGCAAAATTGTGATTGTTGCAATTTAATTGGACCGGGCCATCACTGTTCAGCAAACGACAAAAAAAAAGTGGAAAAGTCGTGCTTTTGGCAAACAGATGATGGTGTGGATAGGTGTCGTTCGAAGACAAGCTCTGACGCTCCTCTAGCTCCCAGTTGTACAAACGGTTCAAAGGAGATCAAAGTTACATGGCCCCACATGATTATGTATTTATTATATATGCATAATTTATTTATTTTAGAGATCATTTTAAAGCATTAGAAAGAAAATGATCATATATGAAGCTTAAATGGACCACACCAAAAATAGCAATTAGGATAATGATTTTCACCATTTAAGGCCCACCATAATGTTTATTTTTCATCCAATTTGTTAATAACGTCACAAATACATGCATGAAGAGGAAAAAAAATTCCTTATTAATATGAAACTTTTGTTACCCCGAAAAAGGTTTCAGTGGTAGACGGTTCAATCCCCCACTACATTTTTGCATTGTGATTCACTTGATCTTTAGATCCGTCTTGTTTTTCAGCTTTATCTTTCAACTCAAGCCTTAAGACGTGCTCACCAAATGCAAGAATGGTTTGGATATAACACATACCTCATAATGGGACTCACAAAACTTGTTGAAGTGAATACACCAGCTATTTACTTGGTGTGTGATACACCAGCCAATCCACTTCCCTATGGGACATGACCACACACCAATCCGCTACCCTATGGGACATGACCATTCTAGAATCGATAATATAGATGATCCAAACTTCGACTCCCACCTAAATAAGGTGTCAATAAAGAACTTTCATAATACTAGTGAGTGGATCACTCAAAGTAATAGTAAAAATGCATATTTTGAAAGAATCATGTGATATTGGATAGAAAACAAATTCAACATATAAATGTAGATTTAAATTACAATTAAAAACTATAGTTAAGAATTATCATTACTTTTAAAATAAATTAAGATAAAAGATAAATTAATAGCTTGTTTTTTATTGTTGTTGATTTCGATATTGATTGTTTGGTTTGTTGGTTAGTTTGATTATTCTTTGTTCATTTATTTTGCTCGTTATAGAGTTCTGTTGCAACTTGTTTTTCCAGATCTTTCTTCCATTACTATAATGGTTATAATAGTCGAAATATTTTTTTTTTCATAAATTCTTCTTTTATTATATTACCATTTTGTGACTGTTCATCTTCTGTTAGTCAAGCTGTTTTTCGTTTCTTAGCTACTCGTTCCGATTCGGCACGCATCTCGACCGCTCATTCTGTTTTTGGACACCTCTCGACCACCTTTTTCGCTTCCATACAATTCTTAGCCGCTTGTTCCGCTTTTGTACTCCTATTAGCCGCTCATTCCATTTCTAGATATTTCTCAATCGCTTAGTCTGCTTTTAGACACCTCTCGACTGCTCGGTTTGCTTTTAGACACCTCTCGGCCGCCTCCTGGATACCTCTTTGATTTGCTTTTGAATAACTCTTGGCTACTCCGTCTTATTATCTTAACAGTTGTGATTCCGTAAAAAGCAATCTAAGTATCCTTCAAGATCTTTAGCATGCTATATCTTTTTCATACTATAATACACATCCTTTTTCTAATGGGTTTCCTAAGAATAGTCAGAATTAAGGTACAACATTGCCTTCACATCGCTTTGCCCTTGGTAAAAGGTGAATGTGATGTTGATTTATTTTTTGACGAATAAATGTGACTGCTCAGCTGTGTAAAAATATTAATTTCAACAATCTTTGTCGAACTTGACCATCTTGATTGAAAAGCATTAAAGTTGGTCAACTTGGCCGAATTTGGCCATCTTAGCTGAAAAATAATAAATTCGGACATCTTGGTCAAAAAATAGTAAATTTGGTCAATTTTGTCGAACTTGGCCGTCTTAATAAAAAAAATGGCAAATTCGACCATCTTGTTCGAGAAACAGTAAATTCAATCATTTTGGTTAAATTCGGTCATCTTGATCGAAAAACGACAAATTCGGTCGTCTTGGTTGAACTCCACCATCTTAATTGAGAGAGACTAATTTTAGTCGTCTTAGTTGAACTTGGTCGTCTTGGTCGAAAGATAGAAAATTTAACCAGTTTGGTTGAATTTGGCCATCTTGATTGAAAAACGGTAAAGTTGGTCATAACAATGGATACTGTCGATCAACCCATTCTGATTAGGGCTTATGGTTAACCAAGGTAGTAATACAACCGAGAACTTGGCCTACTACTTCTTAGACCATTTAAATAATTTAGTTATGATTCAAACAACGAGATTTGGCCATCGGAGGTAGTTCAAGGCCTATCTGGTTTTGTCTTTCATGATACAGTAGATTCTCAAGGAAGGGTTGTCCCTCAGGTATACCCTGGTTTCCTTCTTTAGGAACAACATTCCTGATCTCCCATTTTGGTCGCCTGAATTCAGCACGTGGCGAAAGATTCCGCACTTTCTATATAAGAAGAGATGTATTCTGTTGCGAAAGAGATACTTGTAGTGTTGAATATAATGTTGGCGCCACGTTGTACTGATGATGCTAGTGTTAGATTTCCAATAAAACTAATATTGACTTGTTGTTGAGGCATTACAAGTGTTTTTTTTTGGCAAAAAAAAAAAAAAAAAAACCATCATCCGATTCATGTTTTTGGTATTACTGGAGATCTATTTGCCTAAAGTTTCAACCTAGACTCATAACTGTTCAATGATATTCTGAAATCCTTTCTGCATATCGAGAATTGCAACCGATAAAATCTCAAGAGGCTCCGCCTAAGATAAGGATGTCATATACGAGTTTAATGGAAAGATTACTAGATTTGGTAGCAAACCTAACTGCTAAAGTACTGGATGAACCTGTATTTGGCTCGTGATTTCGAGAAATCATTGCATCGATAAGTGTACTTGTGTCAAAAGTTTTCTTTTTACACAATTGATATAAAAATAATATTGATGACATCCAAGTAGCTTTTCCAGTCCCATAGGGTGTGCCAAAAATATTAGTACTTGCCAAAATTGTTAGACGGATGGTGCACAATGATTTTTTTATGGCAACGCAGTAGTTTATCATTCCACCTAGCGTGCTAAAAATGTTAGATGATCAATTTACTTTCTGTCACATGTGGTGTGTGCGGGCGTGCTAAAGTCGATAATACGGCTCAATCTAAACCGATCAATTTCTACCCTAAGCGTCGAAATAAGCAGATACGTTCAAATGAACATATATGACTAGATTTTGAAAAGATCGGTTACTCAAACACTTGTAAAATTTATTAATGATCAAGAGATAATCGGAGGGTGGGCTCTTCCTCCAAAGAGGGGTTGCTTTATGCCTTCCATGAAAAAAGACTTTCAAAGTATTAGTGCAATCAAACAAAAGAAAAAATTTACAATTGATTAGTAGGAGAAACTATAAGAATGCATCTTTTGAAAGAACCGCGTGATATTGGATAGAGAACAAATCCAACATGAGCATAAATTAGAATTACAAATAAAGATTATAGTTCAAAATTACAGCTACTCCTAAGATAAATCGAGATAAAAAATAAATTGATAGATTATTTTTTTATTTGTTGTTGTGAATTTTGAGATTGATTGGCTGGTTTAATTATTCTCTATTGATTTCTTCTACTATTTATAGAGTTATGTTACAACTTATTTTTTCATATTCATTTTCTATTACTATAATAGTTATAATAGTTGAAAAGTTATTCTTTATATCTTTCTTTTTAATTATTATTCTCTTATGTTGATTAGCCTTGTACTATTTTTGGACCACTATTCTATTTCCATACATCTCTCGAGTGCTTGTTTTGTTTTTGTATATGCATCGGCTGTTCATTTCGTTTCCGAACATCTCTCCATGCGTTCGTTAATAAGTCAGTCTACTTTTAGACATGTTTGCGCCAAATAATAGATGCCTCTCCTCTACATGATTTACTTTTAAATATCTAATATCGTGAAGGATCTTTGGATGCTGTACTGTTCCCTGGTTATTTCACATGTCCTCTTCAAATACGTTTCCCAACCATGATCAGAAAGGTACAAGAGTCCCGGGTGTTGGACTGAGTGGACGTAACACAAAAGCAACATTCGACGACCCACACACAAAAAAAAAAAGCCCATCGCATGTCCTTCTTCATCATTAGTTTGCCGCCTTTTAAAATTGGTATCTTCACACCCCGCAATCTAGACCCTCCAATCATCGACCCAGTGGGAATGCGTTCATAACAGAGATATTTCACCTAACAAGGCAATAGCTATTTAATTTTACTTTCAAGTTTGTGCCACTTATTATTCTACCTTCGAAGATTCATTTGCTAATCACTATGGTTAGGATTGATTGATACACAATGAGACCCATAATTTGAATGGTCTCGATTGCTTTATATCAGCACCACATGTAAGGAAGATGAGTCACCCTTGTTGAAGAGTGAGATTTGGCCAGAAAATTGTTGAATTTTCACAAGATCTCATCGGTGAAAAAGGTGGGCCACGCCCGTTGTGAAAAATGCCGTAGCCTGAGGTTGGAATTTCCAAACCATCAGAACAGCTTTTCAGCACGGTCTCCACTTGTTAAGCTTGACAATCGTCCTTTGTTATGCACAACCTTCAGACCGTTCATCATGTTGACCCATCACGAGAAAGTCACACGGCCCACACCCCGTCTTTCCTGCCTCTCATACCGAGTTATTTCATTGATTACAAAATGCATGATGCATGGTAGCCCAATCAAGCGGACGGCAGAGCATCCACCACTTTTAACTCCCTTGGGTTCGTTGGAAGCGGATTGGCTGGTGTACCACACACCAGCTATATAGCTGATGTCTTGACGTCAGAAAGTTGTGGGTCCAATCACGAGGTATGTGTTATATCTAAACCGTCAATCCATTTTGCAAGCTCGTCGAAAGTCTTGAGACGTAAAATAAGACAGATCTAACCATCAAGTGGATCACACTGAAAAAAATTGTGGGGGATTGAACGTCTGCCATTGAAACCCTTCCGGGGTTTACAGAAGTTTTGGATCAATATGAAATTTGTTTTCCTCAACCTTCGAACAGATTGAACAGATTGGATGGAAAATAAACGTTATGGTGGACCCTTCAAAATTTTTAACGGTGAAAATCATCATCTCTGCTATTATTTGTGGTGTGGTCCAGTTCATTTTTGGATATGATTCAATTTTTTGAGATGGTACTCTAAAATGGTCTCTAAAAATGGATAAGCGGTGTGGATATAATAAATACATCATTGTGGGGCCATGTAACTTTGATTTCCTTTGAACCATTCGTACAACTTGGGAATTCGAGGAGCGTAGCGCTCGTCTTCGCAGGACACGTACCTACACCACCAGCTATTAGCTGGTTTGTGGTACACCAGCCGTCAGTGCTCGTCTTCGCGGAAACGGATTGGCAACTCCCCTGACACAGCCCCGTGGCTGGTGGTCGGTGCTCTGTGGGCCCTATCATGATGTATGTGTTCCATCCATTCTGTTTATCTATTTTTACAGATGATTTTATGACTCGATCCCAAAAATGAGAGGTATATAAATCTTAGGTGGACCACACCACATGAAAACAACAGTGGTTGGATATCCATCATTAAAATCCTCCTGAGATCCAATGTACTGTTTATTTGACATCCAATATGTTGATTAGGTCATACAGGCCCAGATGAAGGGAAAAAACTAAAATAAACTTGATCCAAAACTTTTATGGCCCTAAAATGTTTTTTAATGGTCGACGCTCATTCAACACTGTTTCCTGTAATGTGGTCCACTTAAGATTTGGATATCTCATTTTTGGTCTCATATTGTAAAATGATATGTAAAAATAGATCGACGGCATGGATGAAACACATGCATGATGATGGAGCCCAGGGAGCACCGACCACCAGCCATTGTCTGGTGTCAGGGGGAGTAGCCAATCCATTTCCGTCTTCGCAGGACACGTACCTACACTAGCTATTAGCTGATGTGTGGTACACCAGCCAATCCGGGGTTCGTTGGAGCAAAGTTAGCTCTGAAAGCACGTGCTCAATCGTTGACTATTGGGTGAAACCACTAACATACTACCAAAGAAATTTGTTCCCTTAGGCTTATAATCGGCGGAAGCGGTGTGACCAACCCTTGAATATGGCCTGACCTTGTACATGGTGGGCCATTTTCATGCGTATATACGTAGGCCTCATCCCTTCTTCCATTCTTCCATGGGTGGCGAAACTTACGGTTCTGCGGTGGACTACCAAATCCGAACGTCTCATTCACCATTTCCGGGAGAAATGAGAACAGGTGACTGAGCGTGGGGAAGTGCTCTAGTTGGGCCTGTTTGGATGCAAGCCGTTTGAGGCTTGAACGCTGTTTGGATTAGGGCTTATAGTCAGGCGGGTTCAACTCGTCATTGGGTTGGGCTCGGGCAAGATGTATTGGGTTTGGTTTTCGGCTTGAGCTATACAAACACCAACCCAATAAAGCTTGACTTGAACTCGAGTTGAGGTCTTGGGTTGTCCAACCTAATATGAACTGGTCAATATATAAGTTACTTATAAATTATAATTGAAAGTGGATTTTCTGTTTTGAAGGCACATGAAATTTTACTAGTCTTATTGGTCCAAGTCATTTTCGATACATGACTTTTAAAAGAGTAGTTGTCTGATATTTTAGCTTGTTTGTTTAGAAAAAATAAATTTTTTTATGATGAATAACTATATATATAATTAATAAAATTATAGGTACAAAAAATAAGATGTATTGAAGTATAATATATTAATGAAATAATAAAAATATTAGTATATATCTACCGTCCAATTAAGAATTTTTAACTCGAGGTTAGGTTGTGTTAAGTTAGGGTTGAGGTATAGGAAGTTTGGATTAGGTTAGGGTTAAGCACCAACCCAACCTAACCCAACCCAACTCAACCCAACCCAACTTTCAGCCATAGTTTGGATTAAACGCAGTTAATCCCGTAGGGTTGGATGTACTTTGCAAACCCCATCTCATTTCTCTACTTGACAAAGCAAGCGCTAAACCACCCAATTGGGATGGTTTTTGCCGAGCCCACCTAAAAAACAGGATTGAAACCACCCAATTGGGATGGTTTTTGCCGAGCTAACCTAATCAAATAAACAGGATTTTTGGAAAACCCCTTTGATAGAGGTTCATGGAAAAATGAATGGCCAATATTCCTTATAGAAGATAGGTCCAATCACGGATGTGTAGGATCAGCCGATTGGTGTGTGTGCGTGTGTAAAAAATAAAATATAAATATATATTTTTTTTTATTAAAAAAAAGATCAGCCGATTGGTGTGCTTTTTGGGCGGTAGGATGATTCATATGGGTGATGGCATGATGCTAATGCACACACGAGTCAATGAAGTTATAAAAACCACATCTGTCACGTGTGTAAAGTATCCAAACCGTGCAAAGGTGGGACGCGCCATGATGACAACAAGATATGAGAATCTGGCCAACCAAGTCATTTAGCGGAACACAACATCAAAATCAATGGATAGAAAATGGTACATTCAATTTACTGGTGTGGCCCACCCAATGATCGAATTCGCCTTATTTTCAAATGAAAGTGATCATCATTATGCGGCCCACCTCTTCCATGGATTGATATTCTATACATTTTGCGGCAAAAAAAGGCTGTATTTGGTACACCCATGTCTGATAATTTCTCAGACGCGGATTTCCTGCGGAAGGCTTTCTCTGTATGTAAGGTGGGTCCATTGTTATCCAACCTGTCTATTCATTTTTTGAGCTCATTTTAGAATATGCAATTAAAAATTAAGAGGATTCAAAACTCAACTGGGCCATACACCATGAAACAGTAGGGAAAAGAATAATTTCTACCATTCAAACCTTCTTAGTCTCTGCCTTGATGTTTATATGCAATCCAAACCGTTTATAAGGTCGTTTTTTAGTGGGATGAAGTGAAAATACCAAAAACTTAGACTCATATAAAACGTTCGTGGCCATATAAATATTTCAACGGTGGTAACTAAATCCCCAATGTTTCCTCTCGCGTGGCGCACTTGAGTTTTGGATCCACCTTAGTTTTGGTCACATATCCTAAAATGAGATCGAAAAATGGATGGACGGATTGGATTTCTCACAAACAGCGTAGTAGGCCCACCCAGAATCCTTCACAGGGTTTCCCGCCAAAGCCTTTCGCAGGAAATCCGCATCCTAATTTCTGGAAACGGATTGCCTACTTCCCCTGCCACCAGCCCGTGGGTGCTGGTCGGTGTTCCGTGGTCCCACCATGATGTATGTGCTTCATTCATTCTGTTCATCCATTTTTACATATCATTTTAGGGCTTGCTACCAAAAATGAAAGGTATACAAATCTCATGTGAACCACATCACAGGAAATTAATAGTGATTGGATATCCACCATTAAAATACTCCAAAAGCTCACTGTACTGTTTATTTGACATCAAATCTGTTGATTAGATCATAGATCCTAAGTACCCAGATAAAGGACAAAAACAAATATCAGCTTAATCCAAAACTTTTATGGCCCCTAAAATGTTTTTAATGGTTAACGTTCATTCAACACTGTTTCCTATAACGGGGTTCACTTGAAATTAGAATATACCTCATTTTTTGTCTCATTTCATAAAATGATATCGACGGCATGGATGAAACAAATACATCATGGTGGGGCCCACAGAACACCGACCACCAGCCAATGGCCGGTGACAGTTGGAGTAGTCAATCCGTTTTCCCAATTTCTCGGGACGGATTGGCTACTCCCCCTTACACCGGCCAATGGCTGGTGGTCAGCGCTATGTAGGCCCCACCATGATGTATATGTTTCATCCATGCTATCCATCTGTTTTTACATATCATTTTATAGTATGAGACAAAAAATGAGGTATATCCAAATCTCAAGTGGACCACATTACAGGAAACAGTGTTGAATGAGGGTCGACCATTAAAAACATTTTGGGGACTATAAAAGTTTTGGATCAAGCTGATATTTGTTTTTGTTCTCTTCATCCGGGCCTGCATGACCTAATTAACGGATTGGATGTCAAATAAACAGTATAGTGGACCTTAAGAGTATTTCAATGGTTAATATCCAATCACTATTGTTTTCATGTGGTGTGGTCCACCTGAGACTTATATCCCCCTAATTTTTTGGATTAAAAGTAAAATGATCTGTAAAAATGGATGAATGGAATGGATGAAATAAATACATCATGGTGGGGCCCGCATAGCACCGACCACCAGCCACGGGGCTGGTGTCAGGGGGAGTAGCCAATCCGTTTCCCAATTTCTCCCCTTCTAATCCATCTTTCCCAGTAAATCCTGACAGGTGTAAATTTCAGGACTTGTTCACTGCTGGTACGGACACGTCATCAAGCACAGTGGAGTGGGCCGTAGCGGAACTCATTCGTCATCCTAAGATCCTAGCCCAGGCCCAAGCCGAGCTGGACTCAGTAGTGGGCTCGGCCCGACTCGTATCAGAAGCCGACCTGCCCCACCTGCCCTTCCTAAACGCCATCATCAAGGAAACCTTCCGGCTCCACCCCTCAACACCTCTCTCCCTACCTCGCATTGCCGCCAAGGACTGTGAAATCAATGGCTACTTGATCCCCAAGAACTCTACACTCTTGGTCAATGTTTGGGCCATCGCTCGTGACCCAGCGGTGTGGCCTGAGCCACTTGAGTTCCGTCCTGAGCGGTTCCTCCCTGGTTCGCCTCATGCCCACATTGACGTTCGAGGCAATGACTTCGAGGTGATACCATTCGGAGCAGGCCGGAGGATATGCGCCGGGATGAGCTTGGGCCTGCGCATGGTCCACTTCATGACAGCAACCTTGGTCCATGCATTCAACTGGGCCTTGCCAGAGGGCCAAGCGGCCGAGAAACTAAACATGGATGAGGCTTATGGGCTCACCTTGCAGAGGGCTGTGCCTTTGACCTTACGCCCTCTGCCAAGGCTAGAACTGCACGTGTACGGTGCGACTCAGTGCTCTTGAATGCACGTAGCTATTTTTCAGTGATGTTTGTCACCTGCTTTATTAGTGTGTACGTGTGCGGGGGTGTTTTACATGTTGATATATTCAACTGAACCGCATTTTATATTTCGTTAGAAGAATAAGATACTTTGGTGTAAGTTTTATTGCCTAAGGGAAATTTGCTTTACATGCTGGGCTGGCCAGGTTGAAATGGGCCAGGCTCTTGTAAAACATTCAGAACCATCGGACTAGTGGGCTGGGCCTGGGTTCATTGTGGCCCTCATTTTCAACTGTTTCGGCCGTGGGGCATAGGCCGAGCTTATTCGAACATTTGCTGAGGGGTTATTGTGTATGTATGATTCAGATTCAAATCCAAGATTCGAATATCAGGATCATCAGCGAAGCATGATTATAAAATCATACCCTCCATATGGTGGGTCAAAACCATCCACTGTACAGTATTGTGGTACAGGGCAATATACAAGGGCTTTTGCCAAATTTATGGATTAGACCCGGCAAATTTATATATTTGGGAAAAGTTCTTCCCATGAGGTCGAGCTGTGTGTACCCACTGTGATGCATGTCGAACATCTACCCCATCAGTCAGATACACGATTCCATGGTAGGCCTAGGGCTTAAAAATAAAGTCAATACGTGACTTGTATGGGCCACACCACATACAAAAGTTGAGAGCGGTTACCCTCCATTAAGGCCCACCGAGATGTGGTTCACAAATCCAGCCCATCCATTATGTGTCCCACTTGGATGAGAGGTCAGACCAACTTAAGACACATCCAAATTTCAGGTGGGCCCCACCAAGTGCTTTTATATGTTTTAGGCATGTCTTCATATGATTTTAGATGGTATGGCCCACCTAAGTTCCTTACACGGCTGATGCGTTCCTTACACGGCTGATTTTTGGCATCCTATAAATTAAAGGGGACTCATCAAATGTGTCGTCTTGATGTTCGACATACATCATGGTGGGCCCACATAGCTCGACCGCATAGAACCTTATATATATATATATATGAAAGCACTGTTATGCCTTTCACATTAAGATCTTTTGCTGGGATGTTAAATGGGTCCCACTAAGATGTCAGTAATAAATACATGCCATCCGTATATTTTTAAAAATAATTTTATAGTATGAACTGAAAATTGATATAGATCAAAATCTCAAGTGGGCCACAATGTTGATTGAACCCTCGCCATTATAAACTTCCTGGAGCTAGCAAATTTTTGGATATTGCTGATATTGTTTTTTGCCTCTTGGTCAGTATGACCTAATCTACAAGTTAGACGTCAAGTAAACATCACGGTGGGGCCAACATCCGGAGCAACTTGGATGTTGTGCAAACTTGACATGTGGATACTTTGGATGTGATAACTATTATAATAATGTTAAAGAGCATGGATCCTACTTGGAATGATGTTATGGATGTTATGGGCTGCGTATTTTCTATAGTGAGGCTCACTTGAGTATTGTATATTACCTTTTTTGGTCTCAACTTCATTTGTTAAATTTGAAGTCTAAAGACCGAATTTGAAATTTGAAGTAAAAAAAATTGTTTGATAATTATGTCTTAAGTCTAAAATTCAAGTATTAAATTTGAAATAATTTTTTTGTTAACAAACATCTTAAATATCTAAAATATGTTAATTTGACACATTTGCCCTTATCTCTCTTTTGGAAATGTTTTACATTATAAAGAAATTATTTTTTATTAAATGAAATTAAAATCATTATATTTAATTCAAATAAACTAAAATATAAATATGTAGTTGACCCACCACAAAAAACAGTGGAGAGATTGATGTCTACCATTGAAACCTTCCTAAGGCTTACTGTGATTTTTTAACACATACATGAAAGAAGGATAAAAACAAATATCAGCTTAATCAAAAACTTTTGTGGCCTATTTAAATTTTTAATGGTGGGCATCACTTTTCCTACTATTTTCTGTGGTGAGGTTCATAGAAGCTTTGAATTTGTTTCATTCTTTGAATCTTTATCTAAAATTATATTTCCAAATGGATGGACGGTGTGCATACAAAACATACATCATGATGGGCCCACATAACTTGGTGACGTAACTTCAGTAGTCTCCCTACCCAACCTGTCAGTATTCGATCCGCGTCCGCATGAACAGATTGGCTACTTCGAATGGGGCACGGAATCACGGATTAGATTTAGCAGCCAAATCACTACTGGAGTGACGTCACCAAGCTCTATGGACCCCACCATGATGCATGTCTTGTAGCCATATCATCCATCTATTTGGAGAAATCGTTTTATGTTATGATAAAAAATAACGATATATATCTAAAGTTCAAGTAGACCCCACCATAGAAAATAGTGGGGACAGTGACATCCACCATTCAAAACTTCTTAGGGGCCACAAAAGTTTCCAATCAAGTTTATATTTTTGTTTTCACTCAATCTATCTCTATGTTAACTTATGAATAGGTTGGATCTAAAAAAATAAATCATGGTGGACCCTATAAATGTTTCAACAGTGGGTGTGACTGATCCCACGGTTTTCTGCAGTGGGTCCACTTAACTTTAGATCTATCTTATTCCTTTTACCATGCCATGGAAGGATCTCTAGAAATGGCTGGATGGTATGAATACAACACATGCATCATGGTGGGTCTACATAGCTTGGTGACGTCACTTCAGTAGCGAGTTTGCCCCTCTGAAAAAGCCTTTCGCAAGAACTTCCTGCGCTGGAAACTGAGGTGGGGCCCACCATGATGCTTGCGAAGAATCCACTCCGTCCATCCGTTTTGTGAGCTCATCTGTGGATACGAGACGAAATATGAACAGGATCCAAGACTTAGGTGCTCCGTAAGAAAGAAAAGAGGTGTTTAGGGAAAATTACTGCCGTTGAAACCTCCTTGAGGACGATAGTGATGTTTACATGTCATCCATACCGTTCATAATGTCATTCCTACTGGGATTAAGTGAAAACATAAATATTAGCATGATTCAAAAATTCTGTAGCCCCACAAATATTTCAACTGTGTATGTTCAATTCTCATATTTTCGGCCCAATTGAGCATTGGATCCCTCCAGTCCTAAAATGAACTCAGAAAATGGATGAACGTTGTGAATTTCTCACAAACATCACAGTGGGCCCCAATTGGGTTCCCAGGTAGGAACTTCACTTGGAAGGCTTTTGCAGGAGATTCGGGTGGGTGCTATGTGAGCCCCACTATGATGTATGTGTTTCATCCATGCTGTCCATCTATGTTTCTAGATTATTTTATGGTATGAGACCAAAAATGAGGTATATCCAAATCTCAAGTGGTCCACATTACGAGAAAACAGTATTGAATGAACGTCGACCATTAAAAACTTCTTGGGGGCCATAAAAGTTTTAGGTCAAGCTGATCTTTGTTTTTTCCATTCATGTAGGTCTATATGACATAATCAATATATTGGATGTCAAATAAATAGTACGTTGGGCCTTTGAAGAATTTTAATGGTGGATATCCAATCACTATTGTTTTCCTTTGGTATGGTCCACCTGAGATTTATATTCCTATCATTTTTGGTATCAAGCCCTAAAATGATCTTTAAAAATGGATGAATGGAATGGATGAAACATGTACATCATGGTGAGGTAAAAAGAAGTTTCACAGGTTAAAAGTTGATTTTATACTGCACAAACCATTTAAAGAGAAAAAATTACCATTGGAGCTTGAAAATCGGTAATTTTGAAAGTAAAATTTTTTTTTTAATGAAAAATTTACTGAGCGCCATTCTGCATTCACCATTAAGCCAGACTCCTATCACTGAAAGAATTCCGTGAAAAACCCCATAGTTTTCATTCTCCCGTATGCAAAAATTCAACGTTAACAAACAGCCCTAGGTCTTAAAATGAGCTCAAAAAACGGAAGAACGGGTAAAGTTTTTACAAACATCATGGTGAAGCCGTAACTTGCTGCTAAAGGGGGAGCGGCCAGGAGCTTTGAGTGGCCACCGTGGTGTATGGATCTTATCCATACCGTCCATCCATTTTTCCGTTTCGTTTTAGGATATAAGGCAAAAAATGAGGCAGATTAAAGACAGATGAGGACTACACATGGGGATTAAACTCTCACCGTTGAAAACTTCATGGGGGCGCCAGAAGTTTTGGATGGAGCAGATATTTGTGTTTTTTCCTCATCCAGATTTTATGTAACTTTATGAATAGATTGGATCGCATAACAAAATAACAATGTGCCCCAGAAAATTTTCAACGGTGAGAATCATTACCACTGCTGCTTCCTGTGGTGTGGTCCACTTAAGCCTTGAATCTGCTTAAGTTTTACTTTTGTCTCTAAAATGATACGAAAAAAATGATGGATGGTGCGGATAAGACCCATACATGACTGTGGCCGCTCAAAGCTCTTGCCCATTACCAGCTGGAGACGGGAAGAGGGTAGGATGCAATCCGCGTCCGTCCAGAAACGATGAAGATTACGCAAGGATGCTGGGTGGGGCACAGTCATGTTTTCCTTTTAATATTCTATTCTTAGCTTTCACTCCTTTAACAAAAAAACCTCCTCAAAATAACAACATTTCACTCCTTTTCAACCATAAACCGACGTATGGATGTTATTCTTCTCATTTTTCTCATTGAATTCTCCGTGAATCATTTGGATATCATCATTCTATGTTTGCCATTTTTTGTCTTGGCTAGGGGTACGTGAAATCCCACGAAGTGGCTGCATTTGCAATCCTTGAATATGTGTTAAAATATTCCCTCACGCCAAAGCACCTCTATTCAACCTACATTTGACCTGTACTACGGTAGTTGGTGGTACAAATATTTAAAACAAATGCTCGGCTCGTACAATTGCATTGCATGCGAAGTTCGGTCAATTCCATGTGTTAGGCATACTCAATTTCATGTGTTAGGCTTAGTTAATTTTATGCATTGATCGGTGAAATCCATGTGAAACTCACTCAATTCCATTTGAAGCTCACTCAATTCCATGTTAGGGCTCACTCGATCTCATGCTATGCTCACTAAATTTCATGTTTACCCTGCTCAATTTTATGCTAGGATCGCTCAATTTAATGTTTGCCCAGCTTAATTTAATGGTAGATAAGATAAGGTCAATTTAATGTTTGCCTTAATAAATTTTATGCTAAGATCACTCAATTTAATGTTTGCCTAGCTTAATTTCATGGTAGATAAGATAAGTTCAATTTAATTTTTGCCTTGATAAATTTCATACTACAATCACCCAATTTAATGTTTGCCCAGCTTAATTTCATAGTAGATAAGATAAGGTCAATTTAATGTTTGCCTCGATAAATTTCATGCTAGGATCACTCAATTTAATGTTTGCCCAGCTTAATTTCATGGTAGATAAGATAAGGTCAATTTAATGTTTTCCTTGATAAATTTTATGCAAGGATCGCTCAATTTAATGTTTTCCTTGATAAATTTTATGCAAGGATCGCTCAATTTAATGTTTGCCCAGCTCAATTTCAATGTAGATAAGGTCAATTTAATGTTTTCCTCGATAAATTTCATGCTAGTATAGCTTAATTTAATGTTTCCCTAGCTCAATATCATGCTATGCTCGCTTGATTTAATTTTTACCCCACTCAATATCATGATATGCCTGCTCGATTTAATGTTTGCCCCGCTGAATATCATTCGATGCTTGCTTGACTTAATGTTTGCTCCCGTGAATATCATTCTACGCTCGCTCGATTTAATGTTTGCCCAGCTCAATATCTAGTTTGCCCCACTGATTTTCTAGTTTTTCCCGCTGAATATCATACTACGCTTGCTCGATTTAATGTTTGCCTAACTCAACATCTAGTTTTCCCTACTGAATTTCTAGCTTGCCCCGCTGATATTCTACTTTGCCCTACTGATATTCTACTTTGCCCCGCTTAATTTCATGTTTGCCCTGCTGAATTTCATGCTTACTCCCCCCCTCCCCCCATCCCTCTGCTGAATTTCATATTTTCCCTACTCAATTTGTACGTTGTCTCGCTCATTTTTCCAGCTTGCCCCGCTCGATGTCATGGTAGATTGCCTTACTCAATTTAATTAAATATGATATGAAATCATGATATAGAAGGCCTAATCCATATAACCTGTGGTTGTTTACGCGAAAATTTAATGCGTAGCTTACTCTTTATTTCCTTAAGATTTGTATCATTCTCATCTAGAAGGGAAAGCGAGTTTTCGGTATCCTTTTATTTAATTGAGTTTTGTCTTATGACATGCTTCCGTTGTTTAATGATTTATTGATAATTCGTCATTGTATTGATTTCCAGATAATGGCTACGAGAATCATTTGTTGCTATGGCGGGGAGTTAGAATGTGAAAACAAGCAATGAACATACAAGAGTGGAAGTACGGAAACTATTTCGCTAAATGTTGATACTATGTACGAGGAACTTCTATCCAGAATGTATATGATTATTAAGAGTACACCAATAGATTGTGATATTCGGATGAAAGTTTTGTATCCTTGCTCCAATAAATCAATCCCTCTAACCGTACTTGAGGACGACGATGACGTTAAAGAGTTCTTGGCAACACAGTTGGAGCATTCGAAAAAGTTCATTCCTTTAGTCATCGAGACAATCCAACACATTAATATGACAACACATGTTGACAGTGCAGCAGAAGAGCATGGCGTGGAATTTGAATATAAGCCAAATTCATTACAAGTAGGAGGAACACATGATCAACTGCCGGAACCACCCCTAACATCAAAATTTGTGAGTACCCAAGTCAGCGGTGCACGTGACATTGACCTCATTTATGATTATATGGCACCACCTCTAGCAACAACAGCAGATCTGTCGTCATCATCCACAACCCGAAGATACATCAATCCTAAAAGCGACATCTCACATCCAGGCCTTCCTACAACATCAAACTTCAACACCCGTCAAGTTCCCGTGCCGTTTGATGATGATGCATTCACCAATGCAGCAATGATGGAATATACGGATTCATTAAGTGAATCGATCGAGATAGCCTTTGGGCAAACATTTAAGGACAAGAGTTGGTGCCAGCATGTTTTGAGCCTATTTGCCCTTCAAAATAAATTTCGGTATAGGGTACTATACTCAAATTCTAGGAGATTCATGATTGTATGCTTTGAAGATAGATGCGAATGGAGGGTTCATGCATCACGCGTGAGTAATTTGGAGATTTTCAAGATACGGACTTATACGTCAAATCACACGTGTGGCATGTCATGGATGAGGAGCGATCACCGGCAAGCAAGTAGTAAGTTAGCATGTGATTTGGTTGTTAGCCGCATCGAGCAACGCCTGGGGTTGAGGCCACGTGATATTATCTTCGCCATGCAAGAGAAGTATAATATTATTATCAGTTATAAGAAGGCATGGGCAGCCAGAGAGCTTGCAATCAATCAGGTGATGGGGCCTTATGAAGAGTCCTACAATCATCTTCCCTTGTATTTGCATGAGTTGAGGACGGTCAACCCAGGGATAGTGACTGCCCTGCATGTTAACAAAGAGACTTTAAGGTTCGAAAGATGTTTTATTGCTCTCGAACAATGCATTAGAAGTTTTCAAAAATCATTGCGGAAGGTATTAGCCATTGATGAGACACACTTAAAGGGCAAATACAAGGGTGTTCTATTCATCGCCACGACCTTAGATGGGGATAATCATATATTTTCAGTTGCGTTTGACATCGGAGAATCGGAGAACGGTCGCAGTTGGAATTGGTTCCTTACTTACCATAGCGATGCGATAGGGTCTCTGGAGGATCTTGTGATTATATCAGATCGACATAAAAGTTTACTGAAAGAGGTTCCCCAAGTCTTCCCACGTGCAATTCATGGCTACTATGTGTATCATATCTACAAAAACTTGGTAGACGTCTTTAAAGATAAGTCATTGGAGATGTACTTCTGGCGGGCAGTGAAGACATGCAGGGTGGCTGAATTCAAAAAATTAATGCATGATATCAAAATGGCCAACCCTGCAGTACATGCATGGCTGACAGAAATCGGATACGAAGAGATGGGCATCTTCACACTTTTTAGGAAAAAGATTCAACTTGGTTACTATAAACATTTCTGAGTGTGTTAATGCCCTCTTCAAAGTAGCTCACGAATACTCTGTTACAAAATTGATAGAAGGGGTTAGATTAAAGATCTAGAAATTATTTTATGAGAGAAGAGAATCTGTGGCATCTTTTGTAGGGCCATTGACACTATGGGCGGAGCAACAGTTAAAGGTTCTTGTGTAGAAGGCGCGAGATGTTCGCTGTCATCCTATTTCTCGAGATGAGTACTATGTTGTTGGAGATTATAATGATACAATCAAGCTCAGTGAGTTTTCGTATACATGTTGCGAGTTTGGCGTGAAGGGATACCTTTGTATGCATGTCCTATCAGCATGTATAAACTACAATCTCCCTCATTACTCATACTACTCCTCATTCTACACAGTGCAAAATTACATAGCCATGTACAGTGAATCGGTACCCAGTATGTGACAAGAATGAGTGGGAAGAAATTTCAGCGGGCTTCAAGGAGTATTGTGTGCAAATTAAATCCCCAGGACAAAGGAGGTTAGCTGGAAGACCCAAAAAGCTTTGAATTCCATCGCGTGAAGAGGAATAAAAAATAATAAAGTGTGGGCGATGCAAACAAACTGGGCATAATCGCCGGAAGTATAAGTTTCCCATACCTAAAAAATAGCACACTTATTAATTTATTTGGTGTTTTGATATATAGCATACTTTATAATCTTGGTGGATGATAAATGAACTTTTTACCTTGTCCCACTATATTTTCAGTTTGTCCCACTATGCTCGTTGAAAAGGAAAATGCACATGGAAATCAATGCAAGGCAATTGCACAGATACTAGAATAAGCAAAAGCAAAAATATGCCTGATAGACAAGAACTTCACAGGCATAGAAGGAAAACCCCTTGGCCCAGTCATTTTCATGTTTGCCTTACTTAATTTCTACGTTTGCCAAAAAAGGAAATAACCTTCTGAGTCCAAATAGCTAATGTGATATCTATCTTATTCAAATCTTCTAATCAAATCAATGTGAATTGTCCAATTGATCTAGTAGGTAAAATAAGATCTCATGGTTCTTAAATCAATCCACCAACACCACCATCAGTTTTCCCTACTGTTTTTCTAGTTCCCCCCATTCATATTTTAGTTTGCCCTACTATTTTTCTAGTTTCCCCCGCACGTATTTCAGTTTGCCCTGCTGTTTTACTAGTTTTCCCTGCTCATATTTCAGTTTGCCTCGCTATTTTTCTAGTTTACCTTACTATTTTTCTAGTTTGCCTTGCTCATATTTCAGTTTGCCCCACTGATTTTCTAGTTTTCCCCGCTGTTTACTAGTTTGCCTCGCTCATAATTCAGTTTGCCCTGCTGCTTTTCTAGTTTCCCCCGCTTATATTTCAGTTTGCCTCGCTATTTTACTAGTTTGCCCTGCTCATATTTCAGTTTGCCCTGCTCAGAATGACAGAATGCATCTGAGATGCATGAAGAAGGAGATTGAGAGTGATAAAATGAGAACATCCATACACTACTGCACATCATAAACCAAAGTGAAAACACTTTCATTGATAATTTGAGTTAGTACATTGTTCCCATACATAACTAACCACGTGAAAAATATAAATGATGCGAACTACTAACTATTACACTACTAGGTGGAAATGATCCACTTCTTACTACACATTAAACACAAAGCACGTACCCACTAACACGGCTAAACAGAAGTGAAGGAGTCCAAATGCATCACGAAACGTCCCTACTGTGATACAGAGTCCGGTGAGGGAGGGGGCACTCCCTCCTTCTGTACACAACACAACACTGCCTTTATCGTTCGTTGCATACTCTTCATCTTACGATTTAGATAGTCCTGGTCCTTAATCTCAGATAGTTTCGCCTCGATTGCCCCTACACGCTCATCTAAACCTTGACGTGCATTGGGCACCTTACTTGTATCATCACCCTCTCTTTCTTCTTCAGCCTCATCCTCTTCGTTACCTTCTTCCTCTTCTTCTTCATCCTTCTCTATCTCATCTCCTATTTCTTCCAACTGCCTAGCCTCTTGTTTAGGGCTACATTTCATGCGATTTAAGGTGTCTTCGGTTATCACTCTTTCTGGATGTGAAGGGCTAATGGATGCCCTGAACCCATTTTGTCGGGCTAGCTTGCAAATTAGTTGGCCAAATGGGAGGGAGAGATTACATCTTCTTATCCTCACGGCCTTCATTATATGGTAAAAGATAATGGAGGGCAGGCACACATTCTCCTCACGCCCTATCTGGTACATTATCTCTGCATGGTAGACAGAAACCTCCGTGCTGTTTCCCCTTCTCGGATATAAATTATACGTGAAGATATAGTGTAATAGTCTGTAAATTGGAATCATTTCTTTGTTTCTGAAGCTACTATCTCTCCTCCACTCCACGAGGTAGCCACACAATCTCCTGCTCAGCTCACTCCTGTGCTGCGATGTGTTCAAGTTCCTAGTGTCTATAGGGATATGGACCGTTCCCAGTGACACGCCAAGTATGTTCGTGATGTTTTCTACCCTGATGGAGATCAATACTTCTCTAAATGAAATGTCAAATCCGAGTAGGTTGAAACTTGCTTTAATAATTTGAGAATAGAAAAACAGTACATCATGCTCATTGGCTAGAAAATTACCTTAAAAAATAAGTCCCCAACCTTGGTGCAAGAGTCTATCTAACATGTCATTTTCGGCAAACAGTTGGTCCCCCACCGTGATTTCGAAAACCACTTCCCTATCCTGATATCGGTCTGCATCCAATGTTCATGCATTTCGATCGTGGCCCCTCTTCGACCTCCTTTCACGAGGTAGTGGTGAAGAACTTGTTGCACCAACATTGACCATCCCTACATTTTCACTGTCGAGTGGTGACGATGGACTCGCCACAGCCGTAGTGGCCCGCCTCGTGCTTCTTTGTTGAGATGGAGATGATGGACCCACTCGAACCACCCTCTTCTTCCCCATGAGGATGATGAGTTTAGAAAGGTGTTAGAAAGATGAAAGATGATTGTGGATGATGAAGAGAGGGAGTTTGGAACTTGAGGAGATGGTAGAAGGATTAGAAAAAAAGAGGGTTTGCGTGAAAGAAGATGAAGAAAGGGAAATGGAGATGAAGAAAGGTTTAGGGAAATGGGGATTGTGGAAGATGTGGATAGTGGGTTTGGAAGTTGAGAGAATAAGAAGAAGAGAGGATTTGTGTGAAGGAAGATGAAGAACGAGGAATGGAGATGAAGAAAGGTTTAGGGAAATGAGAGTTTGAAAGATGGAAATGAGGATTGTTGAAGATGTGGATAGTGGATTTAGAAGTTGAGAGATTAAGAAGAAGAGAGGGTTTGTGTGAAGGAAGATGAAGAAAGGGGAATGGAGATGAAGAAAGGTTTAGGAAAATGGGGGTTTAAAAGATGGAAATGGGGATTGTGGAATATGTGGATAGTAGGTTTGGAAGTTGTGAGAGTAAGAAGAAGAGAGGGTTTGTATGAAGGAAGATGAAGAAAGGGGAAAGGAGATGAAGAAAGGTTTAGGAAAATGAGAGTTTGAAAGATGAAAATGAGGATTGTGGAAGATGTGAATAGTGGGTTTAGAAGTTGAGAGATTAAGAAGAAGAGAGGGTTTGTGTGAAGGAAGATGAAGAAAGGGGAATGGAGATGAAGAAAGGTTTAGGAAAATGGGGGTTTGAAAGATGGAAATGGGGATTGTGGAAGATGTGGTAGTAGGCTTGGAAGTTGAGAGATTAAGAAGAAGAGAGGGTTTGTGTAAAGGAAGATGAAGAAGGGGGATGTAATATGAGGGTTTGGGCATGTGAGGGGGTTAAATCCACTTGGTATGTGGGACCCACTTGAAATTTTTCAAAAAAAAAGAGGGGGTCGGGCGGCACTACCGCCTGGACCACCAGACGGCAGCGGCACTACCGCCGGATTGGGGGTAGTGCCGCTGCCGTCTGGTGGTCCGGGCAGTAGTGCTGCCTGACCCCCTCTTTTTTTTTTTGAAAAATTTCAATGGGCCCCACACCTTTCATGTTGCATTAATTGAAAACTTTCATTGATATTTTCTTATGCCCTTGTTAATAATCTCCATTTTGTGAGTGGGGTTGTTGGGGGGCTAATGTGTGAAACAACTATAATAAAAGTTCACTAATGAGACTGTTTGTTTTTTCTCTCACTGTAAATACGTTGTAAATTAGTAATGATTAACTCTACCCAGCTTTTGAAAGAGAGGAAATAGCCTTTCTAATTATTCTTCAGAAACTGGAATTGTATGGATGTAATCAGACAGGGATTTCGTCCCTTTAGCAGACAAAGATGGTAATTGGGTCCCACACGATCCCACAAAAGGTCAAAGCAAGTGGGACCCATTTCTATCACGGTCATTGATAAATTCAATAACATGGAACTTTCTCGTATCATGAACATAGAAATTCGTTAGGACTAGTATTTTCGCCGAAGAGGGAGCATCCACCTTTATTTCAATCTTCAACTCCCATTTCATTAGAAAAGTTGAGTATGGCATGATTTTGATTCGATGCCCCATTATAGACATTTTGTGTAGACTAGGTTGCCATTTGAAAAGAACAAAGTCCCCATCATTCAAGTGCCTCTCCACCTGCAAACAAGATGACACATTTTCAATAAGGTGAAACCATAGTTGCTTGGCAATAAAGAATGAAAAATATATAATCGTGTACCTTATAACCAAGCTCCACATGATATGATCACTACCATTTTTTTTAAAGTACTGAAGATCAAGCCCTAAAATGAACTAACAAAATGGATGAACTGAATGGATGGAACACATACGTCATGGTGGGGCTCACAGAACACCTACTGGTGGCGGCCCCTATGGCTGCGGATTATAACCGTAGCCATTAGGGCCTGCCGCGACAGTACCGCCGAACCGACAGTAGTGCCGCGGTAGGCATTTAACTTCTCTGGATGCTCTATAGCTACGAATTATAACTGTAGCCATTACGAGCTACCACGACAATACTACCATATCGAAAGATTTGTTGGCCAATATCTTTTGGGGATTCTTAGTGCATGGACTACCATAGACATAAATAAAGACATTTGTCTACAAACAAACATATGCATATGAATTTACACTTGTATGTGCATGGTATCCCTATGCACTTGTAATTTGTGTAAAAACTGTACTGAATATATAGATATACAATTCATCTGCATGCATATGCAGCCATTACTATTTTGATCATAGATAATCAGTGCCAAATGCTTTGCCGCAAAATAATTGCTTATAAATCCAGAAAGCTAGGACACTAAATTGAGTAGAAGTGCTGGGTGTGAATGCTGATATCTGAGTCATTATCAGGAACTAAATCTCCATACACATGTCAGACGTGTACAAGATCCAGACCATTCATTTGTTGGAATCTATAATGGTCACCCACAAATCATACTGGATGGATGATCTTAGCAACTAGTTATCTAACAAGTAAGGATTATAATTTGACAATAAGAAAAGATTTCCAACTAATGGTTAACACTCAAGGAGAAAACTCCTACAATCAGCAAGTATGTTCATCAGACCAATAAGATTTTTGGCAATATGGGCCATCCATTGTAGGGCCCAACAGAAAATTGTGCGCGCCACACTTAGGGCCCATTTGGGCGTATCTCCTGCAAATTCCTTTATTTTTTGTTTCATATTTTCTTTAACTCACTGTTGGATTTTCAGCACCCATTTTGACATGTTGGGACCAGGTAGGGTTTTGCAAAAGTGCATCCAAACGCCTAAGAAAATGGAGTTTGGCTAAAACAAGTGTTTAGCTGTCAAAAGGCCCCTTTGAGGGAGTGATCCGAATGGGCCCTTACAGAGATTTGAGTGAAGGATTAATAACTTAAATATTAGCATTTAGCACCTGTCACGCCCCAAACTCGGAAACCGGGCTCACAAAATTCCCGATCGTTGAATCCGGCACCGACAGCCTCCGTAGAACCCCATTCTCGGCTCCTAGCTCCCATTCGCCAGGTTCCGATCCTGGAATGCTACGAGGAGGATTTTAAATATCAGTTTGATTCGTAATAAGCATAACCAAAGGCATAACCCACAAACAACAACCAAGAACTCCATTACATTTCCACTATGATCAAAAACTTTACAAGTACAATGAGCATAAAGGAAAATACAATGGTGAAGAACCAAAAACTCCAAAATGCTCTGCAACGTGCTCCTGCCTCAGTGCTGCTGCGAACCAACGTCACCTGCACGTAAAGGTCGTGCATAAGCTTACAGAAAGTTTAGAGGGTGGTGAAAGTGTGTGCGCAAGGTAGTAATATGAACATGCAATATCAGAGTGATGCGGAATATGCAGATGGAAGCATAATATCATGAGCCGTACCAAGGCTTATGCGATGCAAGACATGAATGATTTCGGCCATCCCAAGGCCATGCGATGTGCAATGCAACTCAAGCATACAGATCCTCATCTATGTCCACACATCAATACAGCTCAAAATATGGAATATCACCGGGGTCTAGTATACTCTAAACCAGATTGTCGCCACATCGCGGGCAATCAGGTAAGTGGAAAAGACCACACTATCCATCTGCCAATATCGGGCGCGACTCGTCGATAGCGGACCCATTCCTCGAGCTGGTCAAACTCAGCCTAGCATTGCCACCTACACTCGGGCGGGAAAGGCCGCACCCCCTTCTAACCGACCACGACACAGTGGAGAGCGTAACTGTCTGGTATTCGGCACTCAACGCTCATCTACCCACTCGGTCTAGACGTTGGAGCAACCTCTTGGTACCATAAGGGTTTAGGGACTTTCACCTAGGGATATCTATAGTACCCCATGTAGAACAAGATTTTCGGTATCCAATCCTGCCAACCACGATGCGTCTGTGGAGGCTACGGTCCTGATGTCGCTAGGGCATACAATAACCATGTCACACAAATGTGAAATACATGATTCACGCTATCCAGTCATGCAACAAATCCTGCGCATATCGTGCGCTCATGTAGGGCAACGCCACCTAACCAGGAGCCCATAAACAACCTGCCTGAAGGCAAATGTATGATCAGACAATTCTCACGTCAAGCATACATATGATATGTATGATCATGAGTCATGAACTGTACTAAACATGTTATAATAAAATGAACTATCTTACAATGCAGATGGACCTGGGCGGCCTATACACAATAAATACGGGCCTAACAATGGGCCCTAAGGAGAGTTGTAATGTGGACATCCAACCAGCATTACACTCGCAATGTGGACGTCAAACCAACATTGCTCCCCAGGCACGATCTTCTTAAACGTCGCTACATAACCTGTATTGGGATTACACATTGCAATGAATCTTAGGTTCATCCCATTGGGCCTTACTTATATATCAAATGGGCCATATCTTATGGGCCTTTTATTCATCAGATGGGCCATACAAATGGGCCACACCAATGGGTCTTATGTGCATTGCAATGGGTCAAACCCGTGGGCCTAGGATGGCATCAAATAAGCTTAGTCTCATGAGTCCAAAATATGACCAATGGGCCACACCAATTGGGCCCCACATGTAGATCAAGTGGGCCTCAACCCATAGACCTAACATGAGTTCAATGGGCCTAAACCCCTAGGCCTTATGGTACATTAAATGGCCTAAATCCGTAGGCCTTGTATACAATCAAAGTGGGCCTAACCCCTAGGCCTTACATATATCAAATGTCCTACTTCCATGGGTTTAAGAATGCAACAATGGGTCCAATTTCATGGGCCTTGAAGTACATCAAATGGGCTTAGTCCCATGGATTTGTAACACATCAAATGGGCCTAAGTTCTTAGGCCTAAAATGAAACCAATGGGCCTAGCCCATAGTCCTTTTGAAATTCGAATGGGCCTAGCCCATAGGCGTTTTATGAGCCAGATGGGTCTAAATCCCTAGGCCTTACATTTAATTCAAATGGGCCTAGTCACATGGCCTTGGAACATATCAAGTGGGCCTAAACCCAAAGGCCTTTAACGAAGCAAATGGGCCTAGACCATAGGCCTTAAAATCATTTGTACAAGTAGATGGACGGTCTGGGTACATCACATGCACCATGGCGGGTCCCACTGTCCATTGGACAGTGCGGATTGAATACATATATCACAAAGGGGCTCCACCATCCGCTGGACGGTGGAGTATAACACATGAATCATGGTGGGAGTCCACCGTCCACGGCTGTGGACGGTGCATTAAAACACATACATCATTCTTGTGGGTCCCGTGTGGGGCCCACTGTAATGTCTAGGTACCATCCGACCCATTCATAAGGTCGCTCGGACCTGAATGAAGGGGCAACAAAAATTTCAGCTTGATCTAATACTTATGTGGGCCCTAAAAATTTTTCAGTGGTAGAATTTAATTCACATTGTTTCGCGTGGTGTGGGCCACCTGAGTTTTGGATCTGACTCATTTTTGGAGGGGGGCCCACCATTGGGGTGGCCCACCTAATGAACAAGTTGGATGGCATAATAAACATTGCTGTGGGGCCCACGTGCAGGGCCGTGGGCCACCTCCCCATGCCCGTCCGCCTGCCTGTACAAGGCTGCACGCAGGAGCGTGTAGCCGCTGGTCGCTGTCAGGGCAGAGGCAAAGCCTCTTCCAACGTATTTAAAAAAAAAAAAGAAAACCTGTTTTGTAAGGATTTTTCGTACGTGGGGCCCGCAAAAATGAAATCTGCCCCAGCCATTGCGATCAGCGGCTCGAGGCCGTCCAAATGAGTTTAGAGTTTGAATTTTTTTGATGCTTGGAAGTGAAATAAAATAAGAAATTAGTGTTTGAATGGTGGGAATGCAATATTTGGCGCTATGGCCCAGCAGGTGATTGGATCAGCTCCAAACTTCTACCCAACGGCTAAAATGCCATGGGTAAGAGGATGGACGGCTTGGATCGAACATATACATCATGGTGGGGCCTATGCAAGGGGACCACCCAAAAGCCTTCATTCTTTCTTTCCCTTTTATTCTTTCCTTAGAAAACGTCCAGTGTCCCAGACGTTGGACGGCTGACTTTTCTTTAAAAAGAAATTGTGGTGGGCCCTGATGAAGTGGGCCACCACTGATGGGTGTACAACGCATATGGTGGGCCCCACTTGAATAAATCTTGAAGAAAAAAAATAATGCTAAGGTGGGATCCATTCAAGTGGGCCACACAATCCTTTTGCATAAAAAAAATAAAATAAAATAAAATAAATAAAAGAGAGAGAGAGAGACATGGAGAGTGGGACACGGCTTGTGATGGAGGGACCCCGACATTATGGGACCTCCTTTAAAAGCAAATGATACAAAAAAAGGGTCCCTCAACACATGGGACCATCAAGATCGAGAATCAACGGTGGAGATCCTCTCTCCACCAAAATGGATGGTCTAGATGACCTTTCTTAAAGAAATAAACATCATGATGGGGTCCATGGAGAATGGCCCCATCATGGAATGATCATGATGATCTAAGTGGTCCATCGGCCACAAATAAGGGTCCTAAGTGAGATCCACACCATTGATCGGTGGGCCTCACTTGGTCCACCATAAGAACAAGAAAAACTACCCTATAGAGGCACCCACCGTCCGATCTTTTTGCTCCTAGAGGTTCCTTGGCACCATAGCTTCAACTTCAATGGTTAAGATGAAGAATGGAGGGTTGAGATGAGAGATTTTGGGGTAGGAAGGTGGGCCACTTGGAGCTTAGGAGCTCTTGCAAAATTCCATACGTATGGAGCTCCTTTGCTTGGAGTTTTGCAAATGAGAAAGAGAGAAAGAGAGAGAGTGATGTAAGGGAGAGAGAGAGAGTGATGAATGGATGGGTGAGTGATGGTTGTGTAAGAAAAGCTTGACTTTTGAGGCTTTTGTGTAAGAGAGGTATGGGAGATGAAGACTTTTGTGGCTTTTTGTGTAAGAGAGGTATGGGTGGTGAAGACTTTTGTGGTTGCTTGGAAAAAGGGATGGAAGTGATGTGTACTTGACATGTGATGGATTGATGGGTGATTGATTGATGGGATTGATGTGATTGATGTGACACATCGTAGAGATTCCCTTAGTTTTTGCAACGCGCGGCCTTTTCTCGCACCGAACATTGGCCCATATCTCTTGACTAGGGTATCGCCTCGGCGCGCGAGTCGCGGTATCGGAACCGCAACGACGGCGCGGTCGCTATGGTATTGGTCTCGGGCTGAGTCGACTCGGGTTGTCGGTACATGAATCAGGGTCGCGCGTCGATATCGATTAAGGGTCGAAGGTTGCCGAAATTCGACTGGTAAGACCGCGGAAGTGTACGGAAAGGTACGGACCAAGATACGGGTCTTACAGCACCCAATCCTTTTCCTTCAGTGTATTCAAGGAATAGCTGCATGTGCATGGATAATGTTAGTAAACTTACTGTCCATTAGCAGGTGTGCCTCCACCCTTCGACCAACCTGGACCAAAATCTGCCCTTCCATCTACCACAATTACCAACAAGGCAACAAACTGTTATCAAATTCTTGCTTGAAGAATATAATGTCCGTTAAAGCAAGAAAGGCTCACCATCACGTAGCTCGAATCAAGAATCAAACAACACTAAAACCTATACTAGAGATATCGCACAATGCTGCATGGTGGATTTTTCCAACATATGTTGTTAATGAGACAGAAAAGCTTTCATGGCCTATGATGTGTAAACAGCCCATTGCAGCATGATGGAATTTGTGTAGAAATCTAAA
Source organism: Magnolia kwangsiensis (assembly GCA_037074715.1). Taxonomy (NCBI): domain Eukaryota; kingdom Viridiplantae; phylum Streptophyta; class Magnoliopsida; order Magnoliales; family Magnoliaceae; genus Magnolia; species Magnolia kwangsiensis. Next base: position 27,086,373 of record CM073585.1, on the reverse strand, counting down.
TCAGCAACATTACGGTGTACCTTATTGTGTTGTAAGGAGTATCATCTATCCAATATGTTTTATGGCTCACCTAAATGATGTTGCACCATGGGCAAGCCACATGTACCTCTGTATAGCAATATACTTAAGAAGCTCGGATCAATTATGAGTTGCCCAGGCTATGGGACCAAATTCTCTAGTTGTTCTCACATTGATGCAAGTTGGACATGCTTTCTAGTCTATTATCCTTACCATAAACAAAGCTTATCCATTACTATATGTTGTCTGCTGCAAGGCTGACTTGACAGCACAGTGCTTTCAGTCGAGTGCCATGTGCAAGAAAATTGTGGGGCCTTGACGGTGAGCCAAGGAAGACATGATCTCAAGGAATACTTTGCCTCTGTGGAAGAACGAGCTATTATAGCAATATGTTATTAACACTTTGATCCCAAAGAAGTATTGTAAGGGCCCTAAATCCATCATCTTTTACTGATTAGTAACAAACTTCTTGACTGACGGGCATTGAGTGGGTCAAGCATGAGCGAGTCAATCATGAGAATGAGAGGACCAAAATTTTTTCATTGAGTTCCATGTACATTGAACTTAATTGACGGGCATAGCGAAACAAGCTGCAATCGCATGTGGGACAAAGTATAAAGTTCATTTCATCCTCCACCAAAATTACAAAGTACGCTATACATCATAATTTACAATTCTGGAAAATATGCAAAAAAATTTCAAAGTATGCTATCCACTAAAATTACAAAGCATGTTATACATTAAAACTTACAAAGTATGCTATATATCATAACTTACAATGTATATTCAATGATATATATAATACAATGTATACAACATCTTTTCAAAATTCATCCTATGCCCTGGACAAATATCATCTAGAAACTAGAGTCAAGCAATCATATGCAATTGACTTCCTCCAACCGGCGGTGAATTTTTGCATGTCTATTCCTGCCAAGGCGAGACCACTACACAAAATGTCGATGTATTTCATTATGAATATGCCACAGTCATAACTATTGTTATGCTTCGGCGCAGATTCATCGACTCTGACGGCCACTGCTTCCCTTCAAGCACAGTGCTGTCTCCAAAGGCATGGAAGAGAATAGGTAGTGCATCAGTCATCTTCTTCATCTTTTGCTTGTACTTCGAAAATAAATTTATGCACAAGCTATCCACAACAATGATTTCTCTTGCTCTGGGATAGATGACTAGTAGAAACCAATGTAAATTTTTGTGATTTATGGGCGCATAGACCTGTTCATGATTCACAAAATAATATATTCATCAAACATGATAGAAGACATAACAGTAAGAGATGATGTTTTGTGACAAGTGCATTACCCGTTCATAACACCAAATCGCTTTGGCGTATGGTTTATCTTGCTGCTTGGCAATTGCATAGGCCGTACTCATCTGACCTAATAGCTTGGCCCATTCCAACGTCGATTTGGAGGCCTGGTATGCAATCAAAACTGGCAAACACCCCTCAAGGCTTTGCTATTACAAACATGATGAAAATTCAATACATGTAAGGAAATTAAATTTTCAAACAGATTACGTATTAGTGCAATAAACAGTTACCGTAAAATACGTAGGACAGAACTTACAATCCTGAGGATATGCTATTGAAAGGTTGTTATACTTTTTCTCAAGGAACTCGATGTATGTGTTGATAGCCTAATCAATAGGATAGTACGATTTAGTCATAGATTAATATAACATATAATTATATGTCAATCAATGCATATAAAAAATAAATTAGTAATGCTTACCTCTCTATCAACCCACGCATCCTTTATCCATATCGTACTGAACCATTTCCCCACTTCCATGGCCTTGTTTGCTTCGTACCAGTCCCTTATCTCTTTCACCTCTTGTGCAGATAGTATCCTGAAAGGATCCATCTGTAGAGGAAATGGTATTGGAGAAGTTGCAAAAACTGTTGCTTGCTCGGGTTTGGGAACTGCTGCTGGGGTTGTATCGAATGCAGACAAGGATAAGTATGGAGAAATCTTGTAATATGATGGCTTCGGTATCCTTTTGGTTCTCATTTCATAAACAGGATGAGAAGTGGATGCCTTCAATACATTACCAGTGACATTTCTATACGATTGTATGTCTAGGTCCCCATGTCCAGGTTCTTTATCTTCAATATCATTTACTTTCCCTCTCTTTCTCAACTCCTCACCCTCCTCCTCCATCACAAAACGTCCCCTCCGTGTACGACTACATTAATTCTCCTTAATAAACTCCTCCCTCTCATTCGCTAAATTCTCCTTGTCCTCAAAAAATAAATCCTTCTCCGTCTTCAATTGTTCTTTCTCATTCAACAACCTCTCCCTCTCAACAAACATTGCTTCTTTCCTTCTTATCTCTTCCCTCTCTTTTCTCAATTTGTCCCTCTCCTTCTTCAATTCCTCTCTCTCCTTCTTCAACTCATCCCTCTCAATCCAAAATTTCTCCATAAAAATAACATTCTTCCTAATACCCCCCCTCGGTCCCTCTCCCTTCACGCCCTTCTCATCATTATCATCTGACTCCTCATTCTCTTCATGATCAGTCTTATTACCCTCATCATCATCATCTTCCTGGGTCTCGGTGAGCTACAAGATGTATAGATGGATATGTAAGAGTAAAGATAACTTTACAATGGCAATATAGTTCATTTTTCATGACATCTCACTTGGAAACTATCATGCACCGAGCGAACGGCATCCGTTTCCCATTCTTGTAGCGTTGGTTCTAATTTCATTACTACTGATGTCTGGAAAAGAACAAAGAGTAATGTTAAATAATTAAGTGTATACGTCAACTTAAGCAAAGTAAATACAAGAGATATATATATAAACTTACATCTTTACTCTTGAAAATAGCATTTATTCTGTTATACCTCCAACATTTCCAGCCTCGGTATTGAATGAAGCGTGGAATTTGATGGGGAACATACGAAACAACACACGCTTGTAGGGTCGAAAATATCTTTACTGCCCATACCTGTTAGAATGAAATTGTATATGGTTAAAAATCCAAAATTAACTATAGAGGAAAAACATATAGAAAATAAAAGGTATTCTTACTTGTAGGAGAAGGACACATACAGTGTACCGAGGGGAACTTGATGCGGCAACGACAGATTCAATTCTTTACGACATTGTATAGTATCCTAGACTGCCCCAGGGATACGTATAGAAATCGTCTAACGAGTCCACCAGGTGAATATAATCCAAGTTGCACATGGTTTTCAGTTCGGTTCCTCTAAGAAAGCACTCTACAACTAGAAGTAGGGCAACCTTCACGACGTCCTAATGCTTATTGGTGTCAACTAATCTCTCAAACACATCCATTAGGTACTTCTTTAAGATTGGATATTCTTTGAAGTATTTGTCTCTTAGTATACTCGTAGTGCAACGATTCTTCGGTATAGTCAGATCTCCAATCTTAAGACCGGTAATGAGGGCGAAGTCCATCTCCGAAAACTGCGATCGCCTCTCCTTGATCTCAAATATTGAATCACCTTTGTATCTTAATAAAAGAACATGAAATATAGCCCCTATAAATCTAAAGGATATAACATGCAATAGAAACGAGAAAGGGGATTACTTAAACAGCTTTAGGCGACTATTGTGCTTTTCCACTTCACCTTTCACCTTGTCAAACCACCATGTCGGTGTACACCTAGATATTGGGTTGGAGATTATGGTAGAATATTCGTCGTCTGCAGAGATGATTTGAAAAATATATCAAACATAAAATTCACAAGATAAACATAGTGTACAAAATCAGACATAATTGAAAATAATGTAGCATTTCACTATTTTGAACAAGCTTCATATGAAATATAAATAGAAATTGAGCAGAAAAATACCAGAAATCGTATGAAGACAAACCATTAACATGAGCTATAAATTGATCGGAGCTAATAAGAAATTGGAAATTGAACAGGGCAAGCTAGACATTTTTCCAAGTTCAACGTTGGCCAGATTAGTGAACATTTATAGTGGTAGTATTAACAAGAAGATGTTATTTGCAACTAGTTTTGTTGGTTGGTTAATTGGTCACATTTTCTTCATGAAGATAGGGCCTTGCTATATGCCCTAGAGGGGGGGGGGGGGGGGGGGGGGGGGTGAATAGGGCAATGCCAAATAAAACTTATAACAATGGAATAATAAAAGAAATAAAGCACAATGCTGAATTTAAAGTAGCCTAAATAAAGAGATTGATACTATATCAGTTCTAAGGACAACCTTACACCAAAAACCAAAGGTTTAAGGTAGGACAACCTTATTTCTAGAACGTCCTTTGTATCACAAATTAATGAGGAATAAAAAGCAAGGAAATCAAAATAACTTGCAGAAAATAAATCCTAAGTTATTACAACATTCATCCACACTTGATTGAAGTGATTACAACATTCATCCATAAACACTCTCCACAAAACAGAAAGAATAAAAGAATGAAAGAGAAAAACACATCCATAACACAACGATATATAGTAGTTCGCCTGTGTGTACACCAACTGTTATCCAACAGCCACACAGATTGCTACTCTACTCCTAATATCCTCACACAGGGGATATTAGCATGCGCTATCAAAATAGGTTTCACAGGTTCACCTAAAACCTTCACAATTGTGTCTTTGATCTTGGGCTTACACAATCCAAAAACCCCACAATCTGAGTTTTCTGGCTCTCCTCAGATAACCAATACAATGAGATTTTTCTGGCAAATCTCAAACAAAACTAAAGAAAGTAAATTATGAAAATGTCAAATACCTGAATCACCTTTTGAAGAAGCCCGGTAGAACCAATCGGAGTAGAAGTTCGATTCAACGTTCAAAGTCCAATACTCACTTTAAGAATGGTTCTAAGTCTAATTGATTTTAAATCAAAAGGGCTAGTTCTATTTGATTTTGAATCCAAGAAGAAGGAATATCAGAAATTCTTCTTTTCTAATAAGATTGGAATGTAGATCAAAATCAAATAAAAATAAGCTAGCAAAAGGAATATTAAATAAGCACAAAGTAGCTTAAAATAAACACAAACTTATTTCAGAGAATAACCTAAAGATTGCTTGAATAGAATAGAATTGAATTGCTAAAACTATGAAGTTCGTGCTCTATTTATAGGCTAAAAAATCCCGTCTACGACTGGTCTTAGGATCCTAGGACTGGTCGTAGCTCCAAAGATTTTCAAAGATTTTCGTGGGATTGGATTTTCTGTTCCACGACTGCTGGAGTTTGAGTCGTAGGGCTATGACCGGTCAAAGTATGAGTTGTAGAACTCACAGGACTGGTCGTAGGACAGACAAAAAGATCCGAAAATCTTCAACAACCTATGACTGGTTCTGAAAAACTTAAGACTGGTCATAGCAGAGCTAGGATTGGTCTTGAAGTCCCTAGGACTAGTCTTAAAACACTCCAAACAAGCATATTAAAATATATGAGTTATGTATCTAGAATGACCTACTGTAAAGCCCATCCTAAGGTCAATTTAAGGTTAAACAAACCTTAAAAGTGAGATGGACTTGAAAGTCTGAACACTCAGATGACCCTTAAGAGAAGCTTGAGAATATACAAATCTTTTAGTAGGCCTTCTTGAACTTGATCTTGACTTGACAAAGTCTTCTAATATACTTGAACTTGATTGAATCTTGAACATGCAAACTTGAAGACTTCAATACTTGAATTCTTCATCCATGTCTTGAAAACTTTCTTCATTTAAGATCTTGTCTTGAAATGCAATGACTTGATTGCAATGAATAGTCTTCAATCATAAAACACAAGATATACAAGACATAGATATAGGTTTTGGCACCATAAAATTTGACAACCAAAGGGATATGAAATCATAGCACTTACAAGAGAGTTGCCATCTTCATAGAAGCACGCCTAAACCTCGTAATGAAAACATGAAATTCAGCAGGACAAACTTGAATTTCAGCGGGGGAAACATGAAATTGAGGAGAGAAAACTAGATAATCAGTGGGGCAAACTACAGATTTAGTAGGGAAAATCATTAAAATTAGCGGGGCAAACATGAAAATCAGCGGGGGAGACATTAAGATCAGCAGGGAAAACATGAAAGATCAGCGGGGCAAATAGGAAGATCAGCGGAGAAAATATGAAAGATCAATGGGGCAAACAGGAAGATCAGTAGGGTAAACTGGAAGATCAGCGGGGGAGACATTAAGATCAGTGGAGAAAACATGAAAGATCAGCAGGGCAAATAGGAAGATCAGCAAGGCAAACTAGAAGATCAACAGGGAAAACTAGGAGATCAGCGGGGCAAACTAGGAGATCAGTGGGGAAAACTAAGAAATCAGCGGGAAAAACTGGAAGATTAGCGAGGGAAACTAGGAGATCAACAGGGCAAACATGAAGATCAGCGGGGGAAACTAGGAGATCAGCGGGGTAAACTGAAAAATCAGTGAGAAAAACTAGAAAATCAGTGAGACAAACTAGGAAATCAGCAGGGCAAAAATGAAAATGATTGGGGCAAACTTAACAAATAATTTTATGGCTTGAGCCGAAAAATCTAAACATATCCAATGTTCAAATGGACCACACCACACGAAATTTTGAATTGAACTTCCAATGTTGATCATTTCTTAGAGGCCACAGAAATTTTGGATCTATAATTGTGTTTTCTATTAATCCATATCTGTATGATCTTATGAATAGGTTTGATAACAAACAAACATCACTGTTGGGCCGACTATGATTTCAGCGGTGAAAATCACTATGCTCACTATTTCCTGTAGTATGATCCACTTGATCTTTTGATATGCTTCAAATTGAAATTTGGGGGTTAAACCCCTTGAAATAAATGGAAAAATGGATGAACAAGGTGGATATACTACATACAATCAATGTGGGCCCAACTGAGTTTACTTATACAATGGGAGCGTACTAACTAACTCAGTACCCAATCCGATTACGCTTGCTATGCCCCATAGTGATGTTTTATTTGTAATACATCATGTTCATCGGATTATGCAATACCCCTCTGTTTTCATCGTAATATATAAACACCAAAACCCCATATGTGGAAGGGAACCTAAACATTGAGGGAGAAAACCTAGACATTCAGCGGGACAAACATGAAATTGAACGGGATAAACATGAAAATCAGCGGGGGAGACATTAAGATCAGCAGAGAAAACATGAAAGATCAGCGGGGCAAATAGGAAGATCAGCGGGGCAAACTGGAAGATCAGCGGGGGAAACTAGGAGATCAGCTGGGCAAACTAGAAGATCAGGGGGGAAAACTAGGAAATCAGCGGGGTAAACTAGAAGATCAGTGGGGGAAACTAGGAGATCAACGGGGTAAACTAGAAGATCAGCGGGGAAAACTAGAAAAACAGCGGGGCAAACTAGAAAATCAGCGGAGAAAACTAGAAAATCAGTGGGATAAACTAGGAAATCAGTGGGGCAAAAATGAAAATGAGTGGGACAAACTTAATAAATAATTTCATTACTTGAGCCGAAAAATCTAAACATATCCAATGTTCAAATGGACCACACCACACGAAATGTTGAATTGAACTTCTAATGTTGATCATTTCTTAGGGGCCACAGAAGTTTTGGATCTATAATTGTGTTTTCTATTAATCCATATTTGTATGATCTTATGAATAGGTTTGATAACAAACAAACATCACTGTTGGGCTGACTATGGTTTCAGCGGTGGAAATCACTATGCGCACTGTTTCCCATGGTATAATCCACTTGATCTTTTGATATGCTTCAAATTGAAATTTGGGGGCTAAACCCCTTATAATAAATGGAAAAATGGATGAACGACGTGGATATACTACATACATTCAATGTGGGCCCAACCGAGTTTACTTTACAATGGGAGCGTACTAACTAACTCAGTACACAATCCAATTACGCTTGCTACGCCGCACAGTGATGTTTTATTTGTAATACATCATGTTCATCGGATTATGCAATACCCCTCCATTTTTATCGCAATATGTATACACCAAAACCCCATATGTGGAAGGGAACCTAGACATTGAGGGAGGGAACCTAGACATTTAGCGGGACAAACATGAAATTGAATAGGACAAATATGAAAATCAGCAGGGGAGACGTTAAGATCAGTGGGGAAAACATGAAAGATCAGCGGGGCAAACAAGAAGATCAGTGGGGCAAACTGAAAGATCAGCGGGGGAAACTAGGAGATCAGCGGGGCAAACTAGAAGATCAGCGAGGCAAATAAGAAAATCAGTAGGGCAAACTGGAAGATTAGTGGGGGAAACTAGGAGATCAACGGGGCAAACTAGAAGATCAGCGGGGCAAACTAGAAAAACAGCAGGGCAAACTGAAAAATCAGTAGGGGAGACTAGAAAATTATCTGGGCGACCTAGGTAATAGTGGGGCAAAAATGAAAATGAGTGGGACAAACTTAAAAAATAATTTCATGGCTTGAGCCAAAAAATCTAAACATATCCAATGTTCAAAAATAATACATCATGTTCATCAGAGTATGTAATACCCCTCCATTTTTATCACAATATATATACACCAAAACCCCATATGTGGAAGGAAACCTAGACATTGAGGGAGGGAACCTAGACATTCAGCGGGACAAACATGAAATTGAACGGGGCAAACATGAAAATCAGTGGGGGAGACATTAAGATCAGCGTAAAAAACATGAAAGATCAGTGGGAAAAACAGGAATATTAGCGGGGCAAACTGGAAGATCAGAGGGAGAAACTAGGAGATCAGCGGGGCAAACTAGATGATGAGCGGGGCAAACTAGGAAATCAGTGGGGCAAACTGGAAGATCAGTGGAGGAAACTAGGAGATCAGCGAGGCAAACTAGAAGATCAATAGGGTAAATTAGAAAATCTGCCAGGAAAACTGGAAAATTAGCAGGGGAAATTAGAAAATCAGCAGGATAAACTAGGAAATCAGCTGGACAAAAATGAAAATGAGTGGGGCAAGCTTAACAAATAATTTCATGGCTTGTGTCGAAAAATCTAAACATATCCAATGTTCAAATGGACCACACCACATAAAATTTTAAATTGAACTTCTAATGTTGATCATTTCTTAGGGGCCACAGAAGTTTTGGATCTATAATTGTATTTTCTATTAATCCATATCTGTATGATCTTATGAATAGGTTTGATAACAAACAAACATCACTGTTAGGTTGACTATGGTTTCAGCGGTGGAAATCACTATGCCCACTGTTTCCCGTGGTATGATCCACTTGATCTTTTCATATGCTTGGGGGCTAAACCCCTTAAAATAAATGGAAAAATGGATAAACGGCGTGGATATACTACATAAATTCAATGTGGGCCCAACAGAGTTTACTTGTACAATGGGAGCGGACTGACTAACTCAGTACGCAATCCGATTACACTTGCTACACCCCATAATGATGTTTTATTTGTAATACATCATGTTCATCGGATTATGTAATACCCCTTCGTTTTTATCGCAATATGTATACACCAAAACCCCATATGTGGAAGGGAACCTAGACATTGAGGGAGGGAACCTAGACATTCAGTGGGACAAACATGAAATTAAACGGGGTAAACATGAAAATCAGCGGGGGAGACATTAAGATTAGCGGGGAAAACATGAAAGATCAGTGGGACAAATAGGAAGATCAGTTGGGCAAACTGGAAGATCAGCAGGAGAAACTAGGAGATCAGCGGGGCAAACTAGAAGATCAGTGGGGAAAATAAGGAAATTAGCGGGGTAAACTGGAAGATCAGCGGGGGAAATTAGGAGATCTGCGAGGAAAACTAGAAGATCAGTAGGGAAAACTAGAAAATCAGTGGGGCAAACTAAAAAATCAGCGAGGGAAACTAGAAAATCAGCTGGATAAACTAGAAAATCAGCGGGGCAAAAATGAAAATGAGTGGGGCAAACTCAACAAGTAATTTCATGACTTGAGTCCAAAAATCTAAACGTATCTAATATTCAAATGGACCACACCACACGAAATTTTGAATTGAAATGCTAATGTTGATAATTTCTTAGGGGCCACAGAAGTTTTGGATCTATAATTGTGTTTTCTATTAATCCATATCTGTATGATCTTATGAATAGGTTTGATAACAAACAAACATCACTGTTTGGCCGACTATGATTTCAGCGGTGAAAATCACTATGCCCACTGTTTCCTGTGGTATGATCCACTTAATCTTTTGATATACTTCAAATTGAAATTTGGGGGCTAAACCCCTTAAAATAAATGAAAAAAATGGATGAACGGCATGGATATACTACATAAATTCAATATAGGCCCAACTGAGTTTACTTATACAATGGGAGCGTACTAACTAACTCAGTACGCAATCCGATTACGCTTGTTATGCTGCACAGTGATGTTTTATTTTTAATTCATCATGTTCATCGAATTATGTATTACTCTTCTGTTTTCATCGCAATATGTATACACCAAAACCCCATATGTGGATGGGAACCTAGACATTGAAGGGGGGAACTTAGACATTTAGAGGGATAAACATGAAATTGAACGGGGCAAACATGAAAATCAGCAGGGGAGACATTAAGATCAGTGAGGAAAACATGAAAGATCAGCGGGGCAAACAGGAAAATCAGCGGGGTAAACTGGAAGATCAACGGGAGAAACTAGGAGATCAACGGGGTAAACTAGAAGATCAGCGGGGGAAACTAGAAAAACACTAGGACAAACTGAAAAATTAACGAGGGAAACTAGAAAATCAGCAGGACAAATTAGAAAATCAGCGGGAAAAAAATGAAAATGAGTGGGGCAAACTTAACAAATAATTTCATGGCTTGAGCCGAAAAATCTAAGCATATCCAATGTTCAAATGGACCACACCACACAAAATTTTAAACTGAACTTCTAATGTTGATTATTTCTTAGGGGCCATAGAAGTTTTGGATCTATAATTGTGTTTTCTATTAATCCATATCTGTATGATCTTATGAATAGGTTTGATAACAAACAAACATCATTGTTGGGTGGACTATGGTTTCAACGGTGGAAATCACTATGCCCACTATTTCCCGTGGTATGATCCACTTGATCTTTTGATATGTTTCAATTTAAAATTTGGGGGCTAAACTCCTTAAAATAAATGGAAAAATGGATGAACGGCGTGGATATACTACATACATTTATTGTGGGCCCAACTGAGTTTACTTGTACAATGGGAGCGTACTGACTAACTCAGTACGCAATCTGATTACGCTTGCTATGCCCCACAATGTTGTTTTATTTATAATATATCATGTTCATCAGATTATGTAATAGCCCTCCATTTTCATCGCAATATGTATACACCAAAACCCTGTATGTGGAAGGAAACCTAGACATTGAGGGAGGGAACCTAGACATTCAACGGGACAAACATGAAATTGAACAGGACAAACATGAAAATCAGCGGGGGAGACATTAAGATCAGCAGGGAAAACATGAAAGATCAGCGGGAAAAATAGGAATATCAGCGGGGCAAACTGGAAGATCAGCAGGGGAAACTAGGAGATTAGTGGGGCAAACTAGAAGATTAGCGGAGCAAACTAGGAAATCATCGGGGCAACTAAAAAATCAGTGGGGGAAACTAGAAAATCATTATACCCACTGTTTCCCCTGGTATGGTCCACTTGATCTTTTGATATGCTTCAATTTCGGGCTCAACCCCTTTATATATATATATATGTATGTATATATATGGGAAAAGGTACTATGCGCTCGACCTCACGATAAGCTCCTGTGAGGTCGAGCTGTGTGGGCCCCACCGTGATGCGTGTCGACCATCAACACCGCGCATTTGATGGGTCCCCTTTAAATAATGGGATATCCCAAAAATCAGTCGTATACAGAACTCAGGTGGGCCATACCATCTAAAATCATGTGAAGACACCGTTAAAACATATAAAAGCACTTGGTGGGGCCCACCTAAAATTTTCATGCGTTTGAAACTTGGTCAGAACCCTCATCTAAGTGGGACACACATAATGGATGGGATGGATTTGCAAACCACATCTCGGTGGGCCCAAAAAATGATTATGAATGTTTTAATGGTGCACGACCCCTCTCCACTTCTGTATGTGGTGTGGCCCACACAAGTCATGGATTGACTTAATTTTTAAGACCTAGGCCCATGATGGAATGATGCATTTGACTGATGGGGTAGATGTTCGAAAAGCATCACGGTGGGCTCCACACAGCTCGACCTTATGGGACAGACTCGTGAGGTCGAGCGCATAGTACCTTTTCCCTATATATATATATATATATATATATATATATATATATATATATATATATATATATATATATATATGCACACATGCATGCGCATGTGTCGTGTGTGTGTGTGTGTGTGTGTGTGTGTGTGTGTGTGTGTGTGTGTGTGTGTGTGTGTGTGTGTGTGTGTATATATATATATATATATATATATATATATATATATATACGCGTGTGTGTGGGAAAAGGTTCTATATGGTCGAGCTCATGTGAACTACCCATGAGTTCGAGTTGTGTGGGCGCTATCATGAAGTATGTCAAACATCTACCCCATCAGTCAGATGCACCATTCCATGGTGGGCGTAGAACTTAAAAATCAAGTTAATCCGTGACTTTTGTAGGCACACCATGTGCAAAACTTGAGAGGGGTTACCTTCCATTAAAACATTCATATTTATTTTTTGGACCCACCGAGATGTGTTTTAAAAATCCAGCCCATCCATAATGTATGTCTCACTTGGATGAGGGGTCAGACCAATTTTCAGACAAATCTAAATTTCAGGTAGGCCCCACTAAGTAATTTTATATGTTTTAGGCATGCCTTCACATGATTTTAGATGGTATGGCCCACCTGAGTTCCGTATAAGGCTGATTTTTCTGCTATCCCATAATTTAAAGGGAACCCATCGAGTTCACGGTGTTGATGTTTGACATACGTCATGGTGGGGCCCACACAGCTCGACCTCATAGGGAGTTCCCATGAGCTCGACCGTATAGAACATTTTCCTCCAGTATAAAAATAAAAAGGAACTACATACATTCTATGTGGGCCCAACTGAGTTTAAAATATACCTGTGCTACATGCTTTCTTCACTGGACTGACCATTTTTGGCAGAAGACAAAATGCTGATGAGAGGGAGCCCACAAAAAGGATTTTTTGGGTCTTTTTACCAGAAACGCAGTGAGGAAAGGGGGTGAAAGCCTGGTAGTGAAAGCAACAGTGGAAAGGGAGAGGAAAAGCAAGCAGTGAAAATGAGAGAGGAAAAGCCACATCCGTGAAAGGAGGGGTATTTTCATACTAAAATCCTTACTCCGTACAAAGAGGTCTAAGTGGGTACTCTAAGTTTGTATTGCTTCAAAAAAACCGCTGGATAAAAGGTGGGGTCCACAGTCATAAATTTCTCCCCCTACTAGGAGCGGATTGGTACCTTGAGCGTTCGGAGTAAAACCTATGAGGCCCACTGTGATTTCTGTATTTTATCTTATCCATCCATTCATTTTAACAGATAATTTTATGGCATGAGCTAAAAAATAAAGCATAGAAAAAGTTAAGATGGACCACACCATAGAAAATAGTATGAATTGAATGTCTACCATTCAAAAATTATTAGAGGCTAAATAAGTTTTGGATTAAGCTGATATTTGGTTTTTTCCTTCATCCATGTCTTTTTTGTCTTATGAATAGGTTGGATGACAAATAAACATCAATGGGCCATAGGAAGGTTTCAACGGTGAAAATCATCATTCCCATTGTTTCCTATGGTCTAGTTCACTTGAGCTTTAGATATGCTTAAATTTTGTGCTCAACCACTAAAATAATCTGGAAAAACTAATAGATGGCGTGGATAAATCAAATACATTCACAGTGGACCCAACTGAGTTTACTCAGTACAATAAGAGCTGAGTAACTCAGAACGCAATACGATTCCCCCTGCTCGGAATGGGCAGGAGCTTTGAGTGGCCAGAGTGATTTATGGGTTTTATCCACACCATCCATCCATTTTTCCTTATCAATTGAGGCATTATCACAAACCTGAGGCAGATCCAAAGCTCAAGTGGACCACACCACATGAAGCAGCTGTGATAATGATACTCACCGTTGAAACTTTTTTAGGTCCCACTATGATGTTTATTTTCCATTCAACCCATCCATAAAGTTACATGGACCTAGATTAAGAGAAAGAAAAATATCAACTTATCCAAAACTTTTGTTTCAAGATGGAAGTTTTCAATGGTAAGAGTTTAATACCCATTGTGTGGTCCACCTATATATTGTATTTGACTAATTTTTTAGATTATATACTGAAATGATATGGATAAATGTATGAATGGTGTGGATATAACCCATATATCACGAGTTGCCACTCAAAGCTCATGGGCGGGGTAGGACACAATCCGCTTTCATCCAGAGAATCGGAGTGGATTGCGTACTAACAATGAACGTAGCAAGTGGCTACTGGCCTGCTATTTGGGGTCCACTATGATGTTTGTGGCATACAACCAAAAATGAGACGGATTCAAAACTTGAGTGGGCCATACAAGAAAAATGAGAAAAAGACTTTCTTAACTTTGAAACTTTCCTGGGCTCCACTTTGATGTTTATTTGCTATCCAAACCGTTTATAAGGTTATTCATATTGGGATTAAGGTTTTTTTTTTTTTAATTATTATTTAAGTTAGCCTGACAAGAAGCTTTTATGACTGAATGAATGTTTCCACAATAGTAATTGAATCTCAATTGTTTCCTCTATTATAGCACACTTGAGTTTTGGATCCACTCTAGTTTTTATCTGATATACTAAAATGATATCACAAATTGGATGGATGGGGTGAATATAATACATGACTACTGAATTACCATTCTGAAAGGGCCTAACTATATGCCCTAGAGGGGGGGGGGGGGGGGGGGGGGGGGGGCAATGCCAAATAAAACTAATAACAGCGGAATAATTAAAGATTTAAAGCACAATGCTGAATATAAAACAATCACAATAGCCTAAAATAAAGAGATTGATACTTTATCAGTTATAAGGACAACCTTTCACCAAAAACCAGAGGTTTAAGGTAGGACAACCTTATTTCTAGAACGTCCTTAATATCACAAACCAAAGAGGATTAATAAGTAATGAAATCAAAATAACTTGCGAAAAATAAATCCTAAGTTATTACAACATCCATCAACACTTGCTTGAAGTGATTACAACATTCATCCACAAACACAAACCACAAAACTGAATGAATAAAGGAATGAAAGCATGAAGCACATCCACAACACAACGATATATAGTGGTTCGCCTGTGTGTACACCAACTGTAATCCAACAGCCACATAGATTGCTACTCCACTCCTAATATCCTCACACAGGAGATATTAGCATGCACTATCAAAATAGGTTTCACAGGTTCACCTAAAACCTTCACAATTGTGTTTTTGATCTCGGGCTTACACAATCCAAAAACTCCACAATCTGAGTTTTCTGGCTCTCCTCAGATAACCACTATAATGAGATTTTTCTGGCGAATCTCAAACAAAAACCAGAGAAAGTAAATTATAAAACATGTAAAATACCTGAATCACCTTTTGAAGAAGCCCGGTAGAACCAATTAGAGTAGAAGTTCGATTCGACGTTCAAAGTCCAATACTCACTTTAAGAATGGTTCTAAGTCTAATTGATTTTAAATTAAACGGGCTAGATCTATTTGATTTTGAATCCAAGAAGAAGGAATATCAGAAATTCCCCTTTTCTAATAAGATTGGAATGTAGATCAAAATAAAATAAAAATAAGCTAGAAAAAGGAATATTAAATAAGCACAAAGCAGCTTTGTAAGACCCGTGTCTTGGTCGTACCATTCCGTTGGTCTCCGCGGTCCTTCCGGACGAAATTCGACAATCCTCGACCTGTATTCGATGTTTATGCGCGAACCTAAGCAGGGTCCTGCATACTAAAGCTGGCTCAATCTGAAATCTGTACCTTAGCGACCGCACCGTCGTCGCGGTTCTAATGCCGCGACTCGCGCACCGACCCGATACCCAGGGTAGAAGATATAGGCTCACGTTCAATTCGAAGAAACACCGCACGTTACGGATTACGAGAGAATCTCTATGAGATATCCCATCAATCAATCCCATCAATCAAGTATACATCATACATCAAGTCAAGTACATCAACCCATACCTTTCTCTTACACAAGCAACCTAAAGTCAACTTTCATATTACTTTCATCACTCCATCCAACCACCACATCACCCATCACTTCTCTTAACCATCACATCTCTCTCTCTCTTTCTCAAAATCAAAATCCCAAGCAAACCATAAGCCTCACATGTCCACAATTTTCCATGGAGAGAAAAAGAGAAGTGAATAGTGTGGCCCACTTTCCATCCCAAAAATCTTCCATCCTAGCCCTTGAATCTTCATCTCCCTCCATCAAAGTGAAGCACAAAGAGGTCGGCTTTCCAACGGACCAAGAAGATCGGACGGTGGGTGCTTCTATAGGTGTGGATTTCTTATTTTGATGATGGGCCAAGTGAGGCCTACCAACCGATGGTATGGATTTCACTTTGGACCCTTGATGTGGCCAATGGATTACTTTGATTTCAAGATTTATCCATGATGGGGCCATTCTCCATGGACCCCACCATGATGTTTACTTTCCTTGCATAACATGGTCATTTAGACCGTTCATTTCGGTGGAGAGAGGATCTCCACCGTTGATTTTAATCGATAGGCCCATATGAAATGGGACCCACTTAATGGATGTTGTAGATCATGCAAGGGAGGGCCCATAATACCGGGGTCCCTCCATCACTCGAATTTCTCTCTCTCTCTCCCTCCACTTTCTTTCTTTATTTTGTGGCCCACATGATGTATATGTGGCATTTAAACCATCCATCAAGTGGACCCTATGGCCATCCAAGCCATGTGGCCCCTACATTAAAGATGATGGGCAAACCCAAATGTCAGATTTCTATGGGTGGGCCACGTTCACGTGGGCCTCACCTTAATATGTGTTATATCCAAAACCGTCCAGCGTCTAGGACGCTGGACGTCAGTGAATGGAAAATGGAAATATCAGCTTGATTTCAAATTTATTGACTGGGCCACTTGTGTAGGCTCCACCTTGATGTATCAGTTTAATCCACGCTGTCCATCCCATCCTCCACTTAATTTTAGGCGTTGAGTCAAAATTTGGGGCCAATCCAATAATCTGGCAGGCCGTAACAAACAAAATAATGGCCCCACCATTCAAAATCCACCCCGACCTTTATTTATGCCAAAAACATGCCGCTTATTTGTCTCATTGGGTTGATCCAGGGCCGTAGAATCCAGTGATCGGACCGGATTTTTTTGATGTGAGCCCCACCTATTAAAAACCTCGAAAAAACAAGTTTTCAAAAAAATAAATAAAAAAATACAAAACAAAGCAGCAGCACTGCTGCTGTTGCTGACAGCGCAGGCAGCGCCTGCTGCCAGCGGCAGACGGATGTGCGAGCAGGGACCTATGACCCCAGTCGTGGGCCCCACCATGATGCATGTGGATCATCCACCCTGTTCATTCTGTGGCCCCTTAGGGAAGTGGGGTCCTTGCCAAAAATTAGCCGTATACGGATCTCAGGTGGGCCATACCATCTAAAATCATGTGAAGACATGCCTGAAACATATAAAAGCACTTGGTGGGGCCTACCTGAGTTTTGGACATGGCTGAAACTTGGTTTGAACCCTCCGTCAGGTGGGACACACATAATGAGTGGGCTGGATTGGAGGACCACCTTGTGGTGGGCCCCCAACCACTGCCTCATGAATGGTTTGGATGACAATAAACATGACGGTGGGCCCCCTGGCCACGTTGCATGATAAATAAACATACAGTGGGCTCCACGTGCGTGTGACCCTATTAACAGGTTGGACGTCAAGTACACATCACGGTGGGCCCCTCCCCTGCCCGTGTGGCCCCTGTAAATAGATTGGGTGGCAGGTGAACATCACGGTGGGCCCTGACCCACGTGATCATACGAACAGGTTGGATGTCAAAATAAATACTCCAGTGGACCCCAGCTTTCCCAGGTCCACGTGATTCTTTTAATCGATTGGATGTCAGACAAATATCACAGTGGGCCCCCTGACTATGTGACCTTGTGAATAGGTTGTATGGAAAATAAACATTTCCAGTGGACCCCAGCTTTCCTAGGTCCATGCGATTTGTTTTAAATATATTGGATGTCAAATAAATATTACAGTGGGCCCTCCTTGTCCATATGACCTTATGGACAGATTGTATGGCAAATAAACATTTCAGTGGGCCCATGGTCCACTTGACCTCGTGAATAGTTTGGATGGTGAACCAACGTCACCATGGGCTCCAGGTCCACATGACCTTATGGACTGTTTGGGTGGCAAATAAACATCGCTGTGGGCCTAGATAGATTGGGTGTAAATAGACATTTTGGTGGGCCCCTATTCATATGACCTTATCAACAGATTGGATAGGAAAATAAACATTTTGGCGGGCCTCACATGAGGCCCACTTCGGTGCATATGGGCTGATGTATTTAGGCCCATCTTGACATGTGATTAAGCTCACCTTAATGCATTTGTGGCCCGTTGTCGAGTCCCACTTTGTTATATATGGGCCCATGTGTGTAGGCCCATTTGATGTATTTGTGGCCCACTGTTGAGGTCCACTTTGGTATATATAAGGCCTATGTGATTAGGCCCATTCGATGTACATAAAGCTCATGTGATTGGGCTCATTTTTAATGCATGCTGAGGCCCATGGTTATGACTCATTACAAAGGACCTAAGGCCCATTGGTGAGGCTCATTGAGGTGATCCACTTGATGAATGTAAGGCCCATATGATACAGCCCAGTTGATGTACTTAAGGACCAATTGGGGGCAACTAGGTCCTTTGCAATGTGTGATCCCCCCACGAATATGATGATGTTTATAGCAAGTAATGCCTTAGGAACAATGATGGTTAGATGCCCACATTGTTAGGATGATATCGGTTAAATGTCCACATTGTCACCCTCCCTAAGGCCCACTAATAGGCCCATACTTGTAGTAAGTAGGCTGTCTCGGCCCATTTTCAGTTATACGCAGAGCCCATCTCTATATACATGTTTAGTATAGATTCACGATTCATTATCATATGCACATATGTATGACTGATGTGAGGAGTGACTGATCATAGCATATGCCTTCGGGCGAACTGTTTATGGATTCCCTGATAGGCGGAGTTGCCCTACATGAGTGCATGGTACACGTAGGACTGTTGCATGACTGGTAGTGTGACTCTTGCACTTGCATTTGTATGATTATGATTATTGTATGCCCTATCATATGCCCTAGCGACATCAGGGCCATAGTCTCCACAGATGCATCGTGGGTGGCTAGATTGGATACCGAAAATGTTTAGTTTTAGCATACGGGCGCCATAGATGTCCCTGGGTAAAAATCCCTAAACCCGATGGTACCAGAGGATGACTCCAATATCGAGACCGAGTGGATACACGAGTGCACGATGGCCGTATACCAGTAGGCCGCGTTTCCCACTGTGTCGTGGTCGGTTAGAAAGGGGTATGACCTTACCCGCCTGAGTGAGCGGGCAACTTCTAGGTTGAGTTTAACCAGCTTGAGGAATCGGTCCGCTATTGACGAGCCGGGCCCAATATTGGCAGGCGGATAGTGAGGTCTCTTCTGCTCTCCCAGTTGTGCATTCGGATAGGGACGGTAAGCTGGCGTAGAGTGTACTAGACCTCGGTGATTATCCAGAATGAGAACTGTACTGATATATGATGAGGATTGGCATGCTTGAGTTGCATCTCGCATCACATGGTCTGGATATGGCCGATCGCATTCATATCTTGCACTGTATAGCCTTGGTACGACTGATTGCATTCATGTATTTATCAGCATGATTCTGCATTACTCTAACCCTGCATTCTGAGCACGCTTATATTGCGCACACACTTACACCACCCTCTAAGCTTTCTATAAGCTTATGCATGATTGATGCGTGCAGGTGACGACAGGATGCAGCCTTAGTCTCGCCTTCGTTGGAGCGTGCAGCCGAGCTTTTGGAGTTTCCGTACTTGTATTATCTTGTATTTCCCTTCAGATGCATTGTACTCAAAAGTTTTTGATCATAGTGGATTTTATGGTGGTATTCTTGTGGTTATTGTTTGTGGGTTATGCTTATGTTATGCTCCTTACAAATTAAATAAATATTAAAAATCCTCCTTGTAGCATCCCAGGATCGGAACCTAGTATATGGGTGTCGGGAGCCGAGAATGGGGTACTACGGAGGCTGTCGGCGCCGGATTCGGCGATCGGGAATTTTGTGAGCTTGGTTTCCGAGTTTGTGGCGTGACAAGCTTAAAATAAACACAAACTTATCTAAGAGAATAGCCTAAAGAATGCTTGAATAGAATTGATTTAAAGTACTAAAACTCTGAAGTTCGTGCTCTATTTATAGCCTGAAAAATCCCGTCTACGACTGGTCTTAGGATCCTAGGACTAGTCGTAGCATCAAAGATTTTTGAAAGATTTCCGTGGGATAATATTTTCAGTTCCACGACCGGTCCTGGGTGGTCTACGACCGGTCGTTGGTCATCTACGACTGGTCGTGGGACACCTACGATCGGTCGTAGGACTCAAAAAATGGTTTCTGGAGTTTGAGTCGTAGGGCTACGACCGGTCGAAGGATGAGTCATAAAACTCAAAGGACTGGTCGTAGGATGTCCAGGACTGGTCGTAGGACAGCTAGAAAGATTTAAAAATCTTCTACTACCTAAGACTGGTCTTGAAAAACTTAAGACTGGTCGTAGCAAAGCTAGGACTGGTCTTGAAGTCCCTAGGACTGGTCTTAGAACACTTCAAACAAGCATATTAAAATATATGAGTTATGTATCCAGAATGACCTACAGTAAAGCCCATCTTAAGGTCAATCTAAGGTCAAAGAAACCTTAAAAGTGAGATGGACATTGAAAGTCTGTTCTCTCAGATGACCCTTAAGAGAAGCTTGTGAATATACAAAACTTGTAGTAGGCCTTCATGAGCTTGATCTTGACTTGACAAAGTCTTCTAGTAAACTTGAACTTGATCAAATCTTGAACATGCAACCTTGAAAACTTCTATTCTTGATTTCTTCATCCAAGACTTGAAAACTTTCTTCATTTAAGATCTTATCTTGAAATGCGATGTCTTGATATGTCTTGATTGCAATGACTAGTCTTCAAACATAAAACACAAGATATACAAGACATAGATATAGGTTTTGACACCACAAAATTTGACAACTAAAGGGATGTGAAATCATAACACTTACACATTCACATCACCACAATCAATTTCATTTTTATAGTGGAGGCAACCAGGGAAAGCCATAGAGATATTGTAAATCCGACAATGAAATTGGGAGATAATGTGAGTTTTCCTCTGTGTTTTGAGGCACGCCCTACAAAAGTGTTTTAGTCTCAACCCTTTAGCAGATCCAACGAATGATGTGGAGGTTCACACTTAAGGCCATGCGAATTTGTGTGCAGGTGAGCATTCCTCTGTGTGTGTGTGTGTGTGTGTGTGTGTGTGTGTGTGTGTGTGTATAATTACAGTATGTATAATTTCCCTGATTCCAGATGACTTAGACATTGTTAACTTACAATGAATGATATTCACTCACCTTTAATTGTGCACCTAAATGGTATACTTTTCACATTTATCGGGTCTAAACTTGTTGCAAGGAAAAAAAAATTGGTCCCTTACACAGGATAATGACCATCTAACCATGAGAGAAGTACCTCCAAGCTAGGGTAACCAAAGGATCATTGGTAGGTATCTGAGCTGAGCTGTCAATGAGCAGTTCCTCTGACATAGAGATGAGCCCCTGAGCTGAGCTGTCTGAGGACAGAGGTTGATGAGGAGGGAATGTCTCACTAAGAGCATCCACAACACAAGAAGGGATCCGTAAGGTAAGGAGCCCAAGATCCGAGCTCCCCCGTATGCTGAGTTGACCGATCGACCACTGCCAAGATGGTATAAGTAACCTGGAGGGGATTACCTCCCAAATTTGGAAAAGGAGGGCCTGACTTGATCTCGGCCGAAGATTGCACTGACTGAGGTAGTGTAAGACCCTAACCCCAAGTGTGCACGTCTTTCCTTTAGGTCTCACGGTCCTACTTGTTAAATTCTGGCAACTTGTGACCTGTAGATTTCACTTGCGACGCCCATTGAGTTCGATCATGTGGACCCAACTTAGATTGACTTGAAACCTGTGCCATTGCGATTGTATCGTCGCCGCGGTTCCAACGTTGCGTCTCATGCATGATTTCGACATGTACATCTTGAGATATGGATCCCACCATTTTTGGCCTTCCATTATGTATGTGGGACTCACCTAGGCCCTTGCACATTTTCCCATGTGGGCCCCACCTAGTACACCTCTTTCCATGCAATCTACCCTCCATAATGACCTAGCCTAGCCTAGCCATGATTGTTTTTCTTTTCTAAAAAGCAATCATGAGATTTCCTCTTTATCCCATGCAATTCACCCAACCCAAGCTAGCCCTCTCTCCCAAAACAATCATTCCACTCTTACAACCCCTCCTCCCTCTCTCTCCTCTCTCATTCCTCTCCCTTTCTCTCTCTTGCAAGGTGGTATGCCCACACCTTCTTCTATTTTCCAGCAATTCTTCTCTCTTCTCTATCCCAATCCCACCCTCTAATCCTCACCACCACCATTAGAAGCCTTCCTTTGTAGCTTGGGAGCTAGCCCTTGAAGTTTGGAGGAGGATCTTCAAGGTGGGTGATGTATGTGGAGCTTCTTCCTTCTTTTCTTCTTATGTTTATTTTCTAGAACATTTGGTAGTATGTAGGACCTACCAATCAATGGTGGAGGTCCTACATCACTCCATGATGAGAGGCCAAAGGCCTATTTCATGCATGAACGTTTCCATGGTGGGCCATTTTCCATGGACCCACCATGATGGATTTCTTTGATCTAGGATCTTGTTGGTCATCTAGACTATAGTATGCATGTTAGGGATAACATCAACAACTTCTTTGGATTGTAAGGTCACATGCATGCATGATTTATGAAGGATGTATGTGTAATTGTAATGGTGGAGGATTCATAGTACTGGAATCCTCCCCTATAGCTATTGATCTCTCTCCCTCCCTCTCTCTCTTTCTCTCTATTTCTTTCCTATATTTTTCTCTTGATGATTGGTGGCCTACTGATGTGCCACAAACATCCCAGACCCTCAGATTTTTGGGACGTCCAGCCCACTAGTTTGGACGTCCCTATGCATGTTGCATGCATGGGTTGGATGACCCCAAATGCTTGATTTTCTTGGAAATCTTTGATAGGGAATGGATCTGAAATTTTTTTGGTCTATCTAGGTGGTCCCCACTTGTATTATTTGAGCATTAATCCCCTTGGATATTTTTCTATGGGCTGAAAATGGATAACATTTTTTCTGTCTAAATTTCTGACCCATTGGATGTATGATTTTGGACATTGTTTTAGGCCTGTTTGCAAGGCCTTTCTCCTTGATTTATTTTGGAATTTTCTGAGGTGTTGTAACGTCTTGGAAAAAATCCGTACATAGACCCGAGTATCACCTTTCACAAAAATCATTTAGAACCAAATCCTTTAGAAATTTAACATGAATTAAATAGCGCTAAACTAGATTACTTGTGAATTTAGCACCAACCACTTTAAATACATTTTGCAAGACCCAAAACCTATAGAATTGATAACGCTACATTACCCTGAAATCTAGGATCCAACTTTAAACCCAGTTGCTCTCGAGAACATTCAAAAACTTTGTATCGGACTTGGACCGCACGTCAAAAGTCTGATAGTGATGAACTTAGACAGTTATGATTGCCTAGTTGGACTTGACTATCACCTTGAAAATCAAGCCCAAATGATGTCCTGAGGTCATTTCTTGAGTCCGAAGTGAAGAGTGTGAGAAAGTGAAAATTTTTAAGAAATTAAATATGAATTTTAGTAATCTGAGTCGTGTCGCTTAAGCGTTCTGACTATTGGTTTTTGACTCAAATTCACCCTCGGATCAGGGAAGGTGGCCCACACATGCCTAAGTACTCATGGCCTTGATCGAGTTTTGGTGACCGTTGAACTGAAGCTGGTCCACCACGGTCGATCTGGAAATTCGATCGGACTAAAAACTTAACTTGCTTAAGATCCAATATTTGTGAGCTTAAGTCCGACCGCATTTAATTAGAAGACCTCCAGAAGTGTTCCGTTGGATCAGAAAGAGCCCGATTTGGTTATAACCTAAGTATACCTTGGCCCTAGGGATATTTTCATCGATTTTGGGCTTATATAAAGGCCTTAAACCCTCTCTCACAAGTCCCATATGAATTCTAAACCTTAGCTAATATAAGAGAGAGAAAAGAGAGAGAAAGTGAGTGTGAAGTTGGTGTTTCATCTTGGAATTCTTCCCAGTTCCTCTATGCATCAATCCATCGATCTGAATCATTATTCCGGCGATTCTAATTCCATTTTTGGGTAATTCAATCAAACCCTAACCTGTTTTGGACCTTAGGATAGTTTAAGTGTTGTTGTAGCTAACCTATTTCATGCCTTAGGTTGCCTATCCGCCATTGATGAAAACTTATCGTCTAAATCATATTCGTTTCATGTTTATCGGCTTAAGGTGCAGACTATATACGTTTAAGTTATGGTTTTCAAGACTTTCAATGTTAGATAATGATTTATTCTTGACATGGACGCTATTACACATGCTAAATGCGCCATCTGTTTTGATTTACGTATATGTATAACCTATACTGTACATAGAGTATTTCATGTATAAGTTAGAATGTCTGTATGCATATGAAATTTGATGTTGTGATTGCCATGATTATTTGTCATTAGTACATGATTGTTATGTATGCGACAACTCCTTGGTGAAAGGATTTGCATGTATGTTGAATAGTGTAGTCTAAGTGTTTGTATAAATGCCTAAATGAGTTAGTATTCAGTAAAGTGTGATTTTTAAGGTTGTTGAGTTATGAATCTTAATTACCCTACTTGTGTGTATGATTTCCTCCATGAATTGTTTAGCCTAATTTATTCATGTTAACTGTGTGTATGATTTCCTCCATGTTACTGTATTTATATTTAAGTTATATTTCATAACATGTACATTTGAAAGTAGAATAGAAATCAAATGTCTATTATTGAGCTTGTACGTGATTGAGACTATATTACAGTCCAGGTAATCGGTAATTGTTCTCGAACTGGTGGTTAGAATTATTTACACCACGCAGGATGTGTTCGACGAATGCAAGTCGTATTTGGGATGTTCGACAGTGGTTAGGCCACACGGAGTGCTTATGCATTCCATGTCGATCAAATTAACGTGCGCTTGTCCTAGTTGAACTCGTCAAATAACTCGATTGACCGATGTATGTTCACCATGTTTGGATACTATTTTTCAAATCTAGGGTACCAAACTTACCAGTGAAATCCCGTTAACCTTGGTACCTCGATCCCTTAAGACTCATGAGCCGAACATGGTGGTATGGGACATTATATTCGTGCTGTCGTCCTACACTGATTGGTGATGAGCCCTCTGTAGTGACCTCGAGCATATCTTGACACTGCGGACAGGCGACGAGCCTTTTTGTAGTATCTAAGGTATACTAGGCCTGTATTGATTGGTGACGAGCCCTTTACAGTGACATAGAATAGTAATATCGTATGAGATTTACTAGGACTGACGACCCTAGAATGGATCATTATTTGAAAATTGATATAAGAGAGGTACCTTAGCTTCCTAATCCTGCTGTATAAAAAGGACTAATAAGAACTTAATAATCATGCTCATAACATTGCACTGCATGTGCCGTCGGCGTTGGTGTAGAGCACAGTGGTAGTGATTCATGCCGCGATCATTAGATGATGTCGCAAGAGGGAGTTTGTGGTGAGGGCATGCATCATTTCTTCATACCATTCTTGCATTAACAAGAGTATCTAGGACATATTTGATTGTACTGCTTGATTGAATTGATAACATGTTAACCTTTGCTGTATAGTTCCACTAAGTTGATCACTCACTTCCTTGTTCTAGGATGGTGATAAAACACTAACCAGACTCTGACTTAGCTGCAGGTGATGGTGATGCCTGCGAGGCGGAGCCAGAGTTCAATGAGGACGAGGAGGCATTCTCGTTCACGCAGTTCTCAGGCGGGTTCATGTGAGCCATGTCTAGGTTAGTGGGGATTTTGGGCTATAATTGTAGCAATTTATCACATTTTGTTATATGTATTTTGAGACACGACTTGTAATTATGACATGGCAGAGCCTACATACCTTGGGGACTCATGTTGATTTATATATGTATTTTAGTCTTCCGCTTGCGTTCTCAGACTGTCCCTGAACTATGTTTGCTGTTTTGGCTTAAACTACTTCATGTTTTATGCACTAATACAGATAACAAACACCCATCTTTAAATATGTTACATAAGTGATGTTTTCGAACTCGAGAGCTGAGTTATGCTCGACCCCTGATTTTCAGGGCATTACAGGTGTGGACCCCACCTTGATGCAGGATGACGCCCACGCCACCTATCCCTAATTCGAGACCCATGGAGTGGGCCCAAGAGGGCTGGACTGTCCAGTAGTCCTGCATGCAGAAAATGGACCTATTGCACCTTGATTTTTGAAAAAGTGGGCCCCTCCAATGGACCCCACTTGCTGTCCATACATGGGAGCATCAAATCCACCCATTTCCCATTTGATTTGGCAGGCCTAGGGCCACCCCATTAGGTGCCAAAGTTGGGGACAACAATGTTTTTACAGCAGCAGATTTTTCAAATATATCTTGCTATCCATAAATTGTATAAATCCATTGACATGTCTATTGGCCTCAAAATTTCTCTCCACTGTGGCCCACCTTGCTGGGACCCATCATACATGATTGGGGGCCATGTGGACCATTAGAACTTGGGGGAAATATGGCTGATCACCAGCCATGCTGGATGTCTCATGGTGGTTGATGTCCAGCATGGGCTGGCCGTCCCACCCTCCTTGAGGCCACCATGATGTAGTGTTTCATCCATCCTTTCACCCATTTGGTGTGGCCCACCCCTGGTGGGACGTCCATGGTGGGGTGCACCTTGGGCTTGGTTTTGGGCAACTGTTGAAATGCCTCGACTTTTCAGGACATGAGTACATGAGCCGTTTTCCAAAACCCAGAGTGTTAACCTTAAAGGATGGTCAAATTCAAGTATATATATATTTTTAATAGCTTCAGAGTAAGCAGGTGAGTGTAGTATAGACAATTCAGACATAAAAGAAAGTTGCATTATTATTTAAATATACGAAAAGCTGCCCATAATGACTTATACAAACCAATGTCCCCATTCTTACAATATAAAATGAAATAACATTACTTGTGAAACTAGGTAAATTGCAACAATCTTGAGCTGTGAAATCTTGTAGCAGCCCTTAACAAATATAATCATGCACCCTTGTCAACCATAGCCTACTCTTCACTGATATGAATGTGAACATCATCTAGGACACCTGTGCTACCTGTACGGTTGTATATTTGATGGATGAATGACTAACTTAGTGTGAATTTTTCTCAAGATTACACACCGCCTCATTAGGTAAGCATAGTTATAAAAACATACAAGGAGTACAAAATAATAGATGATGTAGTTTTATTAAATGCATGGATGTATGAGTGCCCATCAACTGGGGATGCTCATCTAGTTGGCTTTTGGGCAAAACCCATGCAATGTGGTCGGTCACCAGTGAAATTACATAGTACATATATAGTGACAAACTCACCAAAAGTGGGTTGATAGTCGATGGTTTGGGAGCTAGCAAAATGATACCCCAACTAAATCCTATTAGGCACGTGTTACAACATCCAGAATTAGCCACCTGTCATCATCCGAATGCTATGAATGCATGATTAGCCCAACCGTTATTAATTTGTTTACAACCAGTAGATTTAATAAACTTAAAGGTCACCACGGGGCTCGTCACCAGCATAGGCCGACAGCTCGGGCATAGGTCTCATACCACCATCCCCGACTCATGAGGCTACCATCTTAGGATGTTTAATGGATACTTGTCGATTAGTGGCCAATCATATTACCGTATATGGGGCTTATCATTGGATGGTTGCACAATATAAAACATCGAAACCATATATGAAAAATACCAAAACAAAGCCACGTAGGGCTAATATCGGAGCAAGCCACATAAGGCAAATATTAAGAATAAGCCTCATAGGGCGAGTATCAAAACCATGAGATAAAAGAACCATCCTTAAAACCATTGGACAGAATAACCCTGGATGGTAGGCCCACATCAATGGTCAATTTAAAACACCATTCAATAACCACTAAGCTGAAGGTCGATTACAATCACAACTAATCGGGTTACATCCCAAGTATGGATGTATATTTATAGGTAGGGATTTCCTACTAATGTACCAGTTTAAGTTTCATAAGTAATCTACAAATAATCCACAAGCATGAATAAATATGCGGGATAAAAGTTAAGCATGTAATGTAGCAATTCAATTTCAACAATTAACACATATGACTATGAAATGGAGGTATCAATTATAAATTTAAAATAAAGACTATAACTTAAGCTAATGGGAAAATGAAAAGCTCAAGGGGAAGAATCATCACCTTATAGCTTGAACAGCCTACCAGTGTTGCTAGAGAATGCGTGGTTCCTTAGAATCAAACCCTATCATAAATCAAGAACTTATACATTCAGATCTAAGTTCTAAACACTGCTTAGGGTTTAAGATCATAGCCTAGGGTTTTAATTACTTATATTTAGGTTTTTAATGTAGAATTAGGATTTTATCCTAGAGTTTAGTTAAACGCTTAGGTTCTAAGATTTGAGTCTTAGATTATTGCTAATGTTATCATTATTATTGTCATAGTACCATGGGCTAAATAATATTCATGATTGGAGTATTAATCCATCCATATTAATGATGAGGGTGCACAAGTTCATATTTAAATATACAGATATTATCCATTATTCTTGTAATGAGTAATAGTGCAAGTACTAATAATAAGATTTCTTTACTAACACTAATATAATAAGGATTTACATTTATAATTGTATTAACAAGGATTATACTAATCTCATAAGGAGAACGATAAATATTTTCTAATGATGATAATAATAATAATAGCTATCCATAGTGGATTTTAGTCATGATAATGGATTTTATGATCCACCATTAAGAATGATGTTTTAAGAGAGTTAAATGAAATTCTACTATGTAATAACTAAAATTTGTTTATGATAACTAGGTTGAACACAAATAATTTACCAATCACTAACCATACCTAATATTATCAATCCCCATAGAATAGTGGTAAAAATGGTAATACCTAGTGTGATCTATTATCAACGGTAATATTTAGGTATAATTACTAATATTTAACATCCAACCGTTGTAGTTTTATAGTAACTAGTACTAGCACAAATAACCTTCTAGTAGCTAATCGCGTTTAATAACCGTAATAGTTATAATAACACCAATGATAATAGTGAATCAAACAGTTTATGCTGGGAGAGAAAGCTGACCCATGTAAGTTGACTCGACGGCGAGTCGACTCGGTTAGAGTCGAGTGAGTTGATTCTCCTCCTTTCCCAAGCAAGTTCCTCTCACTAAATGAGTCATGTTGCTTCCTCTACTTCCTTGAGTATGAAACTGAGGACCCTTGCTCGACTCGACCCATCTAACTCGGTCCCAAATCGAGTTGATTCGGCTCAACCCACCACACTTCTTCCTTCTTCTCTCTCTCTTCTTCTTCTACTTGTCTTCCACATACTGGAAATATAGCAACAATACTTAAACAATAGGCCCAACTCGACTAGGCTGGACTCGGTCCCAGCCAAGCCAACACAGCAGCAACCCCTGTCCACTCTCTCTCTTTCACTTCATCTTGTCTTCCTCTCTCTTCATTTCCTCTCACTCAGAAAGGCCCAGCCACATTTGGCTTTAACTTAAGCATGGCCCAAACTCAGTGGAGTTGGCCTAACTCGGCCCAAACTTGGCTCGAACTGCACCTCAACTTAATC
Source organism: Magnolia kwangsiensis (assembly GCA_037074715.1). Classification (NCBI taxonomy): domain Eukaryota; kingdom Viridiplantae; phylum Streptophyta; class Magnoliopsida; order Magnoliales; family Magnoliaceae; genus Magnolia; species Magnolia kwangsiensis. Next base: position 27,056,280 of record CM073585.1, on the reverse strand, counting down.
GAGTCGACTGGTGCAATGGCCTAGTGCTGCAGCCCTCACACTCAATGTGAGTGTAGCTCACCCACCACATCTCTCTTTATTTCTCCATCTTCCTGAAGCTTGTGGAGCCCTAGGCTCAGTCTAGACTTTACAATCGCACTGAGTCAAGCTCCCGACTCGACGTCCTGGCTCTGCAGCGGGTATTGGTCACCTGCTCTTGAGCTCTCCCTCTTTCTCCTTCCTCTTCTCTCTTTGCTGTTGTTGGAAGCATCCAACAACAGTCGAAATACTATCAAATAGGCCCCATTTCTGGCCTGAATCAGACCCAACTTGGTTCGGCTTCAACGAGGGAGATGATCCACAGTTAATGGTGGATGACAAACAGGGGTTTCTCCCTCCAATCCACCAACATGGGACAATTCATACTACCCTTAGGAAGCCTAAGGATAAGCTTCTGTGAAGCTTTAGGACAGATTGGACGGTGGGTTCTCAAGGAGAAGAAAATGGCTAGGGAGAGCTATTTTTCGGCTGTTCTCTCTCTGTGTGTGTGTGTGTGTGTGTGTGTGTATCCGAAACCTAACTTTGAAGGGCTAGGATGAGTTTGAAATGGACGGTCGGGATGGGAGGATTTGCTCTCATTCGGATCGCCACGCTGGCAATGTAACACCTTAAAAATCGGGGGTCGTGTATAAACTCAACTCCCGAGTTCCAGACCGTCACTTATGCAACAAAAATGATTATGATTCAATGTTGTCTGATTTAAAGCATTTACATGAGTAAAAGTATACCAAAACTGCAATTCATACTCCAGATCCAGTGATAAAGCAAGCGGAAGACTAAACAATATATATATATATATATATATATATCACTGTATGAAAAAACAAAGTAGATCTCATCTGTCTCTAAAGTATGAATACATCTCTGAGTCTCATATACATATACATGAACAAAATCAAATGTTCAAAATAGTCCCACTGAAGTCCCGTCAACCCAGGTCGCCTAAGCAAAGCCATCATGATACTGCATGTACGAGAACTCGTCCTGGTCCTCGTCAAAGTCTAGCTTTACCTCCTGGATCTCAGCATCACCTGCATCTACAACAGGGTCTGGTGGGTGTTGCAAACACCATCCCGTAACGTGGGAGTGAGTGATCAACTCAGTGGAATCATAGAGCAAAGATTAGCATGTTCACAAATCAATCATGCGATAATAGTAAAGCAGTAAATCAGACAATCCTAATACTGTTGTTAATGCAAGATGACATGACGTGATGTATGCCCTCACCGACGATCTCCCTCATACGGCACCATCTTATGACCGCGGCATGCAATCGACCCTCAAGTGCTCCACATCTTCCATGCACATGCAATGGCATGGTGATATGATTTCCAAGTTGTTATTAGTCCATTCAAACAGCAGGATTGGAAAACTAAGGTACTTGCCTTATATCAATCCCAACACAGATCCTCTCTAGGGTCGTCACTCCTAGTAATCTCATACGATGTATATTTTGTAGGTCACTGCAAGGGCTGCCAGGGCTGTTGCTCGCACTCGTTGCACAGCTCCCCCATCACCTTATCAATACAGGCCTACTGTACTCTACTGCTACTGAAGGATCGTCGCCTCCCATAGACTCAGAATACTCTCGCGGTCACTACAAAGGACTCGTCGCCTAATCAGTGTAGGCCGATAGCTAGAATATAGTGTCCCATACCACCATAATCTGCTCACGAGACTAGGTGCTCACTGGTCACTATAGGGAGGTTTGTGGCCCCAGCGTAGGCCGACAGCTCGACCACGATGTCCCATACCACCATGCCCGGCTCATGAGTCTTCGTGGATCAAGGTACCATGGTTAACAGGGTTTACAATGGTAAGTTCAGTATCCTAGGTTCAAGCAGTTATGACTCATACAGGGTGAACATACATCGGCCAGTCGGGTTACTTGACGGGCTCGACTAGCGCGATCGCATCTCAAGTCGAACGACATGAAGTGCGTAAAACACTTCGCGTGGCCTAACCACTGCCGCCAACTCCAAACACGACTCGCGTTCATCGACGCGTCGTTCGTGGCCAAGACCAGCCAACCACGAATTCGCTCGGTTACCGACTGCCTGGACTAAGTATAGTCCCAAACACATATGAATTCACATCAGCAATTTATGTAGGAGTATTGGAATTGAAATACAATCATGTGAGCATGTTAACACATGTTATAACATACAACTTAGGCAAATCTTCAAGCACGTACATTTTATGCATATAATGGAATCATGTACATAGTCAACATGTAGGAAATCATTTACGTCAGCATATTAATTGAGAAATCAGTCTCAAACTAATTCATAACATCATTTAATTCAATACATACTAATACAAGCATTTATACAAACACATATACTACACACTTAAGTCTACATATAGTATGTCGACCCGAAGTGCGCAATTTGGCGAATCTCTTCGCCAAACTAATTATGCACGTATTCCTAACTTTCTAATGCGACAACAAACCATGTCAATCGCGCGTGGCGGACCAGTTTCAGTTCAGCGGTCATCGCACGTAGATTAGGGCTGAAAGTCTCATGATATGAAATAAAAATTTTTCCTGATCCGAGGGTGTAATCTGGCTGAATTCTGATGGTCAGAACGCTTAATACTGACGCGTCAAGTCATGTGCCAGATTTGAATTTTAAATTCCAATTCTGTCCCTATTCGCACTCTCTTCAGTCCGGGCTCAATGAAATAGCCTGTGATTATCGGTTGGACTTGATTTTCGAAATAATTGTCAACTCCAGCAAGGCGGTTCTAACGGTCTAAGATAGGAGGTATCGGACTTTCGACGCGCGGTCTAGATTTAATACAAAGATTCAAAGTGGTCCAGAGAACAAACCTGCTTAGAGTTTGATCCGAGGTTATAGAGTATTGTAGAGTCATTGGTTCTACTCGATTTGGGTCTTGTAGAACGTATTTAAAGTGATCAGGGACTATTTCCCAGCTACTCTAGCGTTGCGCTAGCTAACTTACGCTTAATTTCCATAGGAATTAATTCTACGCAATTTCGGGTCGAGTTGGTACTCGAGTCCAAGTACGGATTTTTCACGTGCGTTACAGGCAATGAGACAGTTTCAATTTTTAAAAATGAAGTGCTTCCAAGCCCTGTTTACACCGGCTCCTATGTGCATGTGGTTACACTTAATCAGGTGAAACCACCTAGGGTTTGTTCAGACGTGGGCCCCCTTTCAGATGGACGGTTCAAATCTTGAAGATGGGACCACATGGTGGGTTGTGATCAAACGCTTTTGGATGGCTGTTCGTCCGTTGTTGAAAGGTAAAAATTGAGAGAAATCTCTCTTTTTTAAGAAATTTCGGGTCAGGGCCAGCTGACCGAGTCCATCAGCTCGGTGCTCCTCATGTGCACACGTTGGTGTACACACGAGTGGCTAGGTGGGGTCCACTGGAACTGTTTTGCCTGATTCACACCTTCCATTCATTCCTATGAGTTCACTTAGGGCCTTTGGTGAAATACCAGTTAGTTCTAAAGTTTTAGGTGTGCCCCACAGATGGATTGGGGTCCTATTTGCTAATTCCCATCAATCTGGTGGTCGGATGATTCTGAAACTGAACGCCAAGGGTTAAAAAGGTCCAAGGGATCCTTTGTATGACCTTATTAATAGATTACTAAGCGAATACTAATATTAACATTAATTTTTATACTATTACTCTATCATGAACTAATTATTATTATAATTTCATTATACTATTATTATTATTACTTTGTCATGTTGTGGGTCCCACTCTGTAGGTTATTAGGGTTACCCATCTTATGATTTTATAATACTTAAGTATTAAAATTTATTATTATTGTGGTTGTTATTCATTATATATGTTTTCATATGTTCTATGCACCATTTGGTTTTATTACTAAAGATTAGGATTGCCCAATATACTAGTGGGTCACTTCATGTGATCATCTTATAACCCAGTGGTTGGATTAGGGGAATTAAGTGTCGGGGTGATCGGGACGCTTCTATGGTCCATTGTGGATGGTTAAATGGCCAAGCGTGCGATTAAATAGGTTCACGATCTAAACTGTTAGATGATCTCGAGATTTAATGGACAGTTTTAAGGTCCTACGGCTAACTTGTTTTAAATCATCGATCGATGGCCTTGGATCACTTCACTAAACTAATCGCTTGATGATATCAGGTCCTAAAAGTAATCACACAAAGTCTAATGCTAAACCATTGAGTTGAATGGCCAATCCAACACATTTGAGTGGGGACTTCACCTGACCAGTCATCATGGACTACTAGACAGTGGATTAGGTGATCCGGATTAGCCTTCGAACATGCTTAAATGTTAGTGGACGTTCGCTAGGGATCACATGATTAACTATCATGACATTCCGTGGTCTAGAATGGATGACTAGATGGTCGATCTTTCGGTTACACAGGTGTGTAATCTAAACCTATGATTGCTCTTATAATTGCATGGTTGGATTGTAAGTGATCATGGCATAAGTTGAACAACTAGTGGGGTCGTGTGGTCTAAGGCCTTCGATAACTAATGTGAGATTCAAGTGTTTAGCAAGGTTATTGAAATCCTAATTTAGCTCCCATCTAACACCCGAATACTAAAAGTACGAGGTGTTACAGCCGTCCATGCTCATGGACTGCCCACCTGGTTGGGACGCCCACTGCATTGGGCTGCTGTTGGACTTTCAGTCCAGTAGCAAGGCTCACTTGATTTATGTGTTGCTCATCTACTCTCCATCTCGCCTCCTGTACACATTGTTAGCCACCATGGGAATTATATTCACCTCATGTTTACCAGTTTCTGGGTTCCAGCAGGCCCAGGAAGTCAGTGGGCTGAAATTTTAGCAAGTACCCAGAAATTTCTCCATATAGATGATTGTCTTGGGGATTGAGGAGCCCACCAGGCTGAGGATTGTTTTGTGTACATACTATACATGTTAACCTCTAATTTTTTTAGCTTAATTAGTGCCTTGTGAGGCCCATATATATTTGATTTTGAGGGCCTTGGTAGGCTAGATTTTTAGGACATCTTGTAGGCCCAAATGGGTTGGAATGTCCTAGTTAGGCCTAATAGATTCATGGCTATTTCCACCATTGTATTGTATTGGACTAGTGGGCTAGAGTGTAGAGGTGGTTGGGCCCTTGGTTGCCCATTTAATTAACCAATTTTTTGGCTAGTGTATAAGACCCATTTAGGTCCAACTTGGACATAATTCTTGCTTATGTGCTTGGGCTTTTAAGCTGCCCACTAAGTCTAACCTAATGTGTAGGTTTTGATGGTGTTATCCTTGGGCCTTAACCTCCTGTTTGGACCCATGTTGTGGCATGTTTTTGGGCCATGTATTACCCCTTTGGACCCATGTAATGTATGTAGTCCTTGGGCCACTTTATTGAGGCCCAACATGTGATATAAGTAGTATACATATAGCTGCCCATTCTTGTTTATGATTGTGCTTGGCCCACGGGCCTTGTTTCTTGGTAGATTTTTATTGGGCAGCCTCCTTGGGCCAAATGGTGGTTAAATGTCCACATTCGTGCATCCGTTTGGGCTCATGTTAGGCCCACTTGCATCTATGGGTGGTTGAAAGCCCATCATAGGCCTTTGCTAGGCCCATTCTTATCATTTAGGCCCATGTCATTGTCTATCTTAGTCTTGTAAGCTACCCTAGGCTATTGGGCCCCCACTAGGAGTTTTTTTCCTTATGAAAATTGTCTAAGTGTTTAAACTTAACCTAGTTAGGAGAGAGTACTTCCCTATAGCATGGCATACTTGGTTATCTTCATGACCCATTCCCATAATGCATCATTTGTGTGCTTGATCTCATTGGTCATGGTTTATGCCACTGGGTAGACCGTATGAGACTCCCTTATTGATGGAGTGACCCTCATGAGCGTACTGTATGCGCAGAGCTGATGCATGATTGATTGCTATGATTCATGCATCTTGCATTGCATGGCATGAATATTATTGCCCTTGTATCATCAGGGCCATAGCCTCCACAGAGATATTGTGGATGGCCGCATGTGGACACCGAAAATGTTACTTGAGCATTTGGGGCGCATAGGATGTCCCTGGGTGAAAACCCCTAAACTTCCATGGTACTGAGGAGACGCCTCAACGCCAAGACCGAGTGAAAAAGATGACCACACGAGGGCCTTATATCGTTAGGCCGCGACTCCCATTGTTGCGAGGTCGGTTGAGATGGAGTTTGGCCTTACCTGCCTGAGTGAGAAGGCATAGCTAGGCTGAGTTTGACTAGCTCATGAAATGGGTCTGTTACCATCGAGCCTTGCTAGTGTTCACTGTCCACAGGTGGGTAGTGAGGTCTCCTACGCTCGTTTGACTGTGCGAGTCTTGCAGAGCGGCTGTCATCCTGCAGTGTACTTGAACCTGGTGGATTCCTTATGATGAAACTGTACTTGATATGTGGATTAGGCACGAGGACTGGCATTACTTCGCATTACATTGCATCAACTGTATAAGCCTTATATTGCATCGCCTTGGTATAGTGCCCAGTGCTCATGTATAACATTGCATATCCTTGGTATGACTTATTACATTCATATCTTAGTCTCGGTATGGTTAAAGGTGTTAATATTATTCATTGGCTCCTCTTGCATCCTCCTTATTCTTTCGAGCACCGTTGTCACACACTTACACCGCCCTCTAAGCTTTCTATAAGATTATGCAAGTTTGATGTGTGCAGGTGATTCTAGGTCAGTGCCGTAGTAGAGGAGCTGTGGATTAGTTTGGCGAGTCTTATGGATCAGTTGTAGATCTTTTCTTCCTTCCTTTCTATATCGTGTATTTCCTTTTTGAGCCATGTATTTGTAAGGTTTTAATTCTTAGTGGATTTTACAGTATGTTCCTTATTTATTTCTGAGATTTACTTGCTATGATCTTAGGTATGTTTGTTTGGATTAGAATTATGATATGAAAATCCTCCTTGTAGGATCCCAGGATCAGAACCTAAGCCAGGAACCGAGAATGGGGTACTATGGAGGCTGTTACGGCCAGAACCAGCTATTAGATTCCTTGTGGGTCCGGTCACTGAGTCTGGGGCGTGACAAGAGTTAGTATCAGAGCATAGCAAGTAATTTTAAAATAACTTGGGAAAACATTGTATATCTACTGCGAGCTTAGGACAAGTAGTGTCACGAGAGCTTTCCTTTCGTTTGAGCCTGCAATATTTGACCTTATGTATTGTTGTCCATGTTCTTGTGTAGACGATGCCGCCTAAACATGGCGCCCGTGGCTGCGGTGCCCGTGGTCGAGGCAGGAGAGGTAGAGGCACCCATGATACCCAGTCGACTCGATCACATCCTGCTGCACCCATCGTGGACCCTAGTCCCGATTCTACACCTGAGGTTGTGATGCTGCCCCCTGTGGTGCCTATTCCCCTGCCCAAGCTAGCTATTCCAGTTTTTGAGGCTCCATCTCCTTTAATGGCACCCGTGCCCCTGCTTGAGGCTAGTGCTACCCCCACTCATACTACGGTTTTAGTTGGGTTTAAGATCTGGGACCAACTCGAGTCAAACCTATGCCATATCCTAGACAGGAGGTGACAAGCTTGGGAGAAGGTCCCAAAAATTATGACAGAAAGCGAAGTCCCTAAGGGGGCAGAAATCAGAGAGATCTGGGACCAACTCGATAATATTCAACACGCTTACTAAACAAAGGCCCCAACTTATGTGAATTCCCTCCTCGAGCAAACTGAGCGACCATTTATAAATGACATCATGGAAGCCTAGCTGCTGCCTGATCGAACAAACCCCAAGTGAAGGATTATGATGCAGTAATAGCTTGGTGAGACTGAGGTAGTACCCATAGGGACTTATGATTGTGTGATTTCTTAAACACTTTAGAGTTAGAACTAAAATTAAAACTACTTCTAAAATATGATTCTAAGAATAAATAATGTAATTAAAAAGGAATTTAATAGAGATAAAATACTACAGAACTAAGGATCCACTTACAGTCATCCTTAATGTTTAATTCACTTAATTCAATAATATAACTCATCTGGAATTAAAGTCTTATCCTGTATAGCTAGATAATAGAGTGGTTAAATCATCATTCATAAATCCAAAATAGATATGAACTTCCATTGAATTGGTTCCTGCATAAAGCGCTAAAGTATTGATCACAAGGAATTCAAAGTAGCTATTGTTCCCTTAGTGTACAATAGATCAATGGATTTTACAAATCAATCCCTTGCAAAATAGATAAGAATTACTCTTAACTTTCCTAAGCATCCAATGTACTCGGAGTCAATAATAAATTAAAGTAAATTAGAAATATATCTTCATTCAAACCAAACATTAATGAATTTGTTCAACAATCAAACTAATTACTTAAATCAAAGTAAACTAAAATATTAAGAATAATTACAAGCTTCACCTCTTAGACCCAGTTAAAAGGTGTAAATGCTATATTGGAAATCCAACACCCGAATTTGTCAAATTTTGTTGTGCCAAACCATTTAGAATCTGTATCGTGTTTTGATAAGTTGGAAAGATCATATTCATGCATTTTGAGTTGTCCACGTCATCGTCAAACTTTTCTACGTATTCAAGTTAAAGAATGTTGACAAAGTTCAATACTACAAGCTCAGGTACAAGAACAGAAGTTCAAATCTCAAGCTAAAGTTCAAGATCACTACCTTAAGTCTAGCTCAAGTTCAAGATTTCAAGGACAAGCTTCATGTACTTCAAGTAATCAAAAGCGATCGATGTTTCGATGTTTCAAACTCACAATCAAGATATGAATGACCCTAGATTGACCATAAGTTACATCATATTCGCTGCATATTGAATTTGGGTCAATGTATAATTTTATAGCGTTTTCTTCGACTAGTCTTAGCCTTTGTTCGACTAGTCCAAGCACTGGCTCAACCAATCCAAAGTATTTCTCGACCAGTCCAAGATTTGTTGATTATTTTTAAAAATTTTTGGTTATGGCTCGACCAGTCATGGACACTGCTCGACCAGTCGAGTGAACAGTCTGAACCAGTCGTGTAGTGCTCGACTCAAAGTCCATCAAGCTTTTCTGGTCCCACTTGACCAGTCGAGTATATTGCTTGACTAGTCGAGCAGGCCACTCGACTAGTCGAGCTAGCCACTCGATCAGTTAAGTAACAGGTTTATCTTATCGCGCCAAAAATTTTAAAAATTGGTTGGTGCTTCGACCAGTTGAACCGACCCTTAGACCAGTCGAGGAAACATAATTTTTACCTATAAATAGAGGATGAATTTCAGAGTTTTTCATTCATTCCAAGTCTAATCAAGCCATCACTTTGAGAGATAAGTTCTTGCAAATTGTGAAGCTATTACTTATTCATTTTAGATTCTATTTATAGCATTTTGTATTTGATTTTGTGATCTCTATTCAACTCTATTGTATTAAAAAGGAGAATTGTGATTTACCCTTTTGAGATTAAAATCAAATCAAATTAGCCCCAAGTTGATTTAATTTAAAAATCATTTGGACTACGAACCCTTTCATTTGTGAGATTGGACATTAAATATCTATGTCTACATCAAATTGGTTCTACCGAGCTACATCAAAATCTTCAGATAAGTATTTTAATTTTCTGCATTTTTGGTTTTTGAGATTCAGCCAGGAAAAACTCATTGTGGGGTTTTTGTAATTGTGTAAGCTCATTTGAAAGACACAATTGTGAAGGTTTTAAGGTGAAACTTGAAAAACCTTATTTCATAGTGAAAGCCAATATCCTGTGGGTGTGGATATTAGGAGTGGAGTAATTGTGTGGCTGTTTACAAACAGTTGATGTACACACACGAACCACTATAATTCTCGGAGTTTGGATGATGGATGTGATGTATGTGTGGTGATGAATGTTGTAATTTCCTTTTATGCACTTGTGGTGAATGTTGTAATAATTTAGTTTATTTCCTTTGCCTCTTTCTAAGTTTGAGTTTTTGATACTTACAAATGTTCTAGTAAGGTTATCCTACCATAAACCTTGGTTTTTGGTGCATGGTTGTCCTTAGAACTCAGTTTGTATCAACCTCTCAAGACTTGTGCATTTGAGGTTGCTTTTATTTGTGCTATCTATCTTTGTATATCTTTATATTTTGCATTTATTTTTTAATTTAGCATAGTCCTACTCACCCCCTTTAGGGCTTAGAGCTCTGCCTTTTCAAGGGGTATCAGAGCCTAATAGCTCATTTTTTATTTGGATTCATTTCCTAAGCTAATCGATCTCGAGTTTATAATATGTTAAATTTTGATAGCCTCTCTATTACTAGGCCTCCACCTTTTGATGGCTCCAATTATGCTTATTGAAAAGCTAGGATGAGGATCTTTCTGAGGTGCATCGGTGAGAGCGTGTGGCAAGCCGCAGTGACTGGATGAAACTCACCCACATCTGAAGTTTTAGGCACTGATGGAACTAAATCTATTAAAGTTACACTTTATTCATGGACCACTCTTCAGAAAAATGAGAGTAGTGCCAATTCCAAAGCTTTGAATGCAATCACTTGTGCACTATCACCAGATGAATTCAAAAAAATTATATCTTGTGATACTGCAAAGTAAGCCTGGGAAATCTTAGAAATGACACACAAGGGTACAACTATAATCAAGAATTCTAAACTTCCTCGCCACTAGGTTTAAGGAAATACGTATGGAAGAAAGTGAAACTTTCAGGGACTTCTATACTAAATTGAATGACATAGTCAACTTAATGTGGGGGTCTTAGAGATAACATCCTAGAAAGTAAAGTTTGTGCAAAGATATTGCGCTCATTGCCCGAAAGGTTCAATTCTAAGGTCATTGCCATTCAGGAACTTCGTGATATGGATAATATGAGGGTTGAAGAGCTCGTTGGTCCTTTACAAACCTACGAGTTAAATTTCAAGGTTCTTAAAGGTAAGTCCATAGCCCTTAAGTCATCTAAATGTATTTCTCAAAATAATTCTAATAATTCTGATTGCGAAAATTCAGAGGATGATATGGCACTATTAGCCAAGAAGTTTTATAAAAATTTTAAAAGAAAAAAGAAAGTTGATTTTCAAAAACCCTTTGAGAAGAAAAAGAGTAGATCTAAAAATTGGAAATCACTTAAAGACAACCAATGTTTAAACTGTCATGAATACAGGCATTTGGCAAATAAGTGTCCAAAAAGGGACAAGCCAATGAGAAAAGGCATGTTGGCCACATGGGATGAATCGTCTTACTTTGAAGCTTCTTCTGAACCTGAATCTTCTAATGAGGGCAAGGCCTTAATGACTCTAGCTAGAGTCACTTCCTCAGAGAGTTGTGATTTAACTTATGATGAAAATCTGAAGAGTGAGCCTGAAAATGACGAAGATTTACAAGATGCCTATAATGCCCTATACAAGTTGTAAGATAGCTGTAAAACTTAAACTTCAAAAAGAAAAGTTTTTAAAGTTAAAAGAAGATTTTGAAAACCTAATTTTAGGAAAATCCTATCTTTTTTATTGTTTTGAACAGACTAAATGTGATTTAGATTTCAAAACGTCCCAAGTTGAAAATCTAAAATCAGAAAATAAAAAACTAAAACTAGAAGTCTCTTCTCTCTTGAGTTTGAAGGATACTTAGAGGTATGCTCAGGGTGATCCTAAACTAGAAAAATTATTAACCGGATCAAGAAAATGTAGAGATAGATCTGGTCTGGGCTATGATAAGAATACGCCTTTAAAATGTAAATCTATTCCTCCTAAGTTTGTTAAAGGGGAGTCCTCCAACTCAAAAGGCAAAAGTCTTAATCAAAATGGTTTTAAAAATTCTAAAACTTTTATGACTAATAAATCTAAAAATAACCATATTAATCTTAAAAATCAGAATTATAACTCCTTAGCTGAGAAAATTGTGGATCTACTCAAGGAGCTTTTGAAATCTAACTCTAATGGTAAAATGTATAACAACTACAAGCATTGAAAAACCAACATTGCTCCAAAACCCAAAACAGTAATGAAATGGGTCCCTAAGGTTACTTATTTGGTTTCCCACACCTCTTTCAAGGCTTCAAGTCAATCAAAGTGGTACCTAGACAGTGGTTTCTCTAGACATATGACAGGTGTCAACGATTTGTTCACCAACCTTAAAGATATGACTGATGGTTCAGTCACATTTGGTGATGGGAGCAACTGCATAATAATTAGCCAAGTTACGGTTCAACTCTTCAATCTTCTTCCTTTTGAGAATGTTTTGTTTGTAGAAGGCCTTAAGCATAATCTCTTAAGCATTTCTCAAATTTGCGATAATAAACATATCGTCAAATTCACTAATCAAGGGTGTGAAATTTCTAATGAGTAAGGTTCTATGATATTAACTGGTTGCAAAACATCTGAAAATTGCTATATAGTTAGTGATTCGAGCTCATCTAAGTTATTGTGTTACGTGGTCCAGACCAATGAGATCGAATTATGGCATAAAGGCCTTGGACATGTACACTACCATAATCTTTATAAACTGAGCAAAGTTGAATTAATAAGAGGTTTACCCAAGTTAAAGAAAATGGATAAAATTTATGGAAAATGTCAAATTGGGAAACAAACTATGGGTACTCACAAGAAAGTGAACTCCAGTGCCATATTTAAACCTCTTGAACTCATCTATATGGATCTCGTTGGACCTACTAGAATGGAGAGTCGAGGTAGTAAGAAATACAATCTGGTAATAGTAGATGACTTTACTAGGTATATATGTCACGCCCCAAACCCGACGATTGGACTCACAGGAATTCCGATCGTCGAATCTTGTGCCAATAACCTCCGTAGTACCCCATTCTTAGCTCCCAGTGCCCAAACGCTAGATTTCGATCCTAGGATTCTATAAGGAGAATTTTTCAACATACATTTATCTCATAAGAAGCATAACCACAAGTTTACCCAAATCACAAAGGCAACATCATCATCACATATCCACTAATATAAATATTTAAATTTAATGCCGAAAGGGAAATACATATATATTGAAAATCAAAGCTCCTGAAAATTGCTGCACGCTCAAAGCTCAACGCTACTGCAACCTAACGCCACCTGCACGCATCTATCGTGCATAAGCTTATAAAAAGTTTAATGGGTGGTGAAAGTGTGTGCACAAGGTAAGTGCCAAGTAAGCAATATCTAAGTAATCAGAGTAAGCGAAAATACTGACAAGCCCATAAATCATACAATATCAGAAATACTGTCAAGTTCATAAATCATACGATATAAGAGTAATGCGAAAATATACTAAGAGGCCCGTAAATACCATCAGCCTTATCCAGGCTATGCAATGTAAAAATATAATAAACCAATATCATATACTAGAAAGCAATATAGATCAGCTATGCAATGTGGAGAGATAGTAAGCCAAATATCAGATACCGAGTCCATGAATACCATCAACTTTATTTAGGTTATGCAATACAGAAGCATAGTAAACCAAATGCTATGTGCTAAGGATGCAATGCAATATGTGATGCAAATGAAATAGCCAAGCTAGAGTGTGAAGTTGGGATGATAGTACGCAGTATCGCAGGCTATGGGGTCCACCACAAGGAACTTCTATCCAAACCAGTTCCATACCTAAATTTGGATATATAGACTCAATGTGGTAAACTCCTAACCTCAGGTTAGTCACATGCCCCAACCAAAATTGTGGCCACTATAAAGGTACACATAACAATTAGTTGCCTACCACCAGCTTGAATGGATAGTGAATGAATAAATGAATGAGTAAAATGTTGAGTATGTAACTCCTACTCAATAATTCCATATATCATTACCGTACATCTCTGGGATTATCACCAAGGTCTAGTACACTCTACATGAAATCACCACCCACTGGACGCGCAACCATGCAAGTGAAAGCGACCTCACTAACCGTTGGGCCAGTAGTTAGCCAATATCTACTCGACATGTCGATAGCGGACCCAATCACGAGCTGGTCAAACTCAGCCTAGCTATTGTAAGTGATTGGTATGCGTGATCCATGCATTTGACATCACATCTCATGGATATTATTGCCCTTGCTTCATCAGGGCCTTGCCTCCATAGGGGTATTCGTGGATGTCCTTATGTGGACACCGAAAATATATTATTTGAGCATTGGAGTGCATAAGATATCCCTGGGTGAAAGCCCCTAAACCTTCAAGGTACCTATAATATGCCTTAATGCCGTGATCGAGTGGAATCATGAGCATAGGAATGCCTTACACCATTAGGCTGCGTCTCCCACTATCGTGTATTCAGTTGAGATGGGATGTGACCTTATCCACCTAAGTGAGAGGGCATGGCTAGGCTGAGTTTGACCAGCTCGTGAATGGGTTTGCTACCATCAAGCCTTATTGGTGATTGATTGTCCACAGGCGGGTAGTGTGGTCTCCTACACTCGTTGACTGTGCGGGTTTGTAAAGCAGTAGTCATCCTGTAGTGTACTTGACCTCGATAAATCCCTTATGATGGAACCGTACTTGATTTGTGGTTTAGATATGAGGTCTGACATCACTTCGCATTGCATTTGCATTGGCTATATAAGCTTTATATTACATTGCCTTGGTATGACGCCCAATACTCATCGGATTGCATAGCCTTAGTATGACCTCTTATATTCATGGCAGCCTTGGAAGGCTAGTGCTATTAGCATTGATCATATTTCTCTTATGTATCTCCTATCATTCTTCCATGCACCATTGTCACACACTTTTATCACCCTTTAAGCTTTCTATAAGCTTATACATAATTGATGCGTGCAGGAGATCCTAGGTCGTCATCTTAGGAGTGAAGCTTGGATAGGAGTTGAGTCGGTGTTGTAGATATTCTTCCCTTTTCTTTTGTCATCAGATGTATTTCCTTTTATTATTGTATTAAAGCTCAAATTTATAGTGGATTTTGTGATGTGTTCCTTTATTATTTCTTAGATATACTTGCTGTGATTTTGGGTATGCTCGTATTGGAATGGATATATGGTTATGAAAATCCTCCTTGTAAGAACTCAGGATCAGAACCTTCTTCAGGAGACGAGAATGGTGTACTATGAAGGCTGTGGCGGCAAGAACCAACCATTGGGTTCCTTGTTATTCTGGTAACTGAGTTTGGGGCATGATAGGAGTTGGTATCAGAGTATAGCAAGTAATTCTGGAATAAATTGGGATAACATCACATATCTGCTGCGAGCCTAGGACGAGTAGTGTCCTGAGAGCGTTTCTTTTGCCTCGTTTGGTCCTATAATTGTTCTAATCCCTTGCGTCATATTTATTTTTAGACGATGCCGCCTAGGCATAGTGCTAGTGGTCGTGGTGCTCGCGGTTGAGGCATAAGAGGTAGAGGCACTCATGATACCCGGTCGACCCGAGCACACCCTGCTCCACCCATCGTGGACCCTAGTCCTGATCCTATCCCTGAGGTTGTGATTTCGCCCCCTATGGTGCCTGTTCCCTCACCCGAGCCTGCTATTCCAGTTGCAGAGGCTCCAACTCCTTCATGTACACCCTTGCCTCTACCTGAGGCGAGTGCCGCTTGTAAGTGCTATGGTTTCTAGCTCCTATGATTGTCAAATTTTGTAGTGCCAAAAGATCTTGGAATCTGTCTTGTGTAGCATATTGATATATTCAAATAGTGCAAGAACAATTATCTTTACTTCAAGATCATCAAATGTAAGATTACTTGTTCATGTTCGAGTACAACATCGAGTGTGAATTCAGTGTTTCAAGATTCATAGTACAAGCTTCAAGTCAAGACAAAGTTCCTATACTTTGAAATTCAAAATCATGCTTTAAGTCAAGACTTTGAATCTCAAGTTCAAGCTTATATGCATGTCAAGATCTCAAGCATCGTGAACTTCAAAGAACATCTATCAACTGAAGGAAAAGAAGTTTCAATGTTCATACATTATGTATAAGGTATGAATGACCCTAGATTGACCATAGGGTGGGTCATTTTGTATAAATAATTTATATTAAGTCACTTTATAAGTGCATTGATTATTTCTCGACTAGTCTTGAACTATGTTCGACTAGTCCTAGCACTGGCTCGACCAGTCCAAGAATTCCTCGACCAGTTGTGTGAACAATGCTCGACCAGTACTGCAGCCTCAACTCAAAGTCCAGCAACTAAAAATGGTTCCACATGACCAGTCATGGATAGGACTCGACCGGTCATGGAGGCCACTTGACCGGTCGAGCAGAGCCTACGACTAGTCGTGGAACAGATTTATCCTATCGCACTCAAAACTTAAAAAATCTGTTGGTCCTACGACCAGTCGTACCGACCTCAGGACCAGTCAAGAGTGCGATTTTTGCAACTCTAAATCGAGCATAAATTTTAGAGTTTGATATTCAATTCAAGTTAAATCAATACGCCACTCTGAAAGATAAGTTAGTGATATTCTTTAGTTATCTAGTGCCTCATTATATATTCTCTTTAATTAGCTTTCTTTGTATTTGATTTTGTATTTTGCATTTTAATTATATTTGAAAGAGGGATTAAAGTATTCCCATTTCTTGTAATCAAAATCAAATCAAGCTAGCCCAAGGTGCTTTAAATCTAAAATCAATCTATACCTAGAACCATTTCATAAGTGAGTGTGGACATTGAACTTCTACGTTAAACTTCTACTCCGATTTAGTTCTTCCGGGCTGCATCTAAAGTAGAATATCTAGGTATTTTACATTATTGTAAGTTTCTATTTTTTAGTTTCATTGAGATTGTGCCAAAAAAATCTCTCTGTTTTGGTTTATTTGAGGTGATCTAGAAAACTCAGAGTGTGGGATTTTTGAATTGTATAAGCCCACTTAAAAGACACAATTGTGAGGTTTTAGGTGAACCTTGAAAAATCTATTTTCATAGTGAACTCTAATATCTACTATGTGAGGATATTAAGAGTGGAGTAGTTGTATGGCTGTTGTTTAACAGTTGGTGTACACACAAGCGAACCACTATAATTCTTTGTGTTTGGTGGATTTGTGGTTTATTTTCTTTATCTTTTGTGATTTAAGATTGTGGGATGTATTTGTGGATGTGAATGTTGCAATATTTATATTTCTGCATTGTGTGGTGAATGTCATAATAGCTTAGTTATTTCCTTTGTTATTTCATTTCTTTCATATCCTTTTCAGTTTGAGTTTTTGATACTCACATACGTTCTAGTAAGGTTATCCTGTCATAAACCATTGATTTTTGGTGTCAGGTTATCCTTAGAATTAAGTTTGTATCGACCTCTCAATACTAGATTTTTGAGGTTGTTTTACATTTCCACATTGTGGATTGTTTAAATTGCTATCTTTATTTAATTATTTAATTTCGCTGTTAAAATTTTAAATTTGGCATAATCCTATTCACCCCCCTCTAGGACTTAATAGCTCGGCCTTTTCAAGTGGTATCAAAGCCTAATAGCTCATTTTAATTGTTATTTCTTTTGGATTAATTTCCTAAGTTAATCGATCTGAGCTTTGTAAGTGTCAAATTTTGATAGCCTTTCAGTCACTAGGCTTCCACCATTTGATGGCTCCAACTATGCCTATTGGAAAGCCAGAATGATGATTTTCTTAAAATCCATGGATGAGAGCATATGGCAAGCCAAAGTGATTGAATGGACCCCTCCTAACACTAAAGTAACTGGTATCGATGGATCCAAATCTATGAAAGTCACAACTTATTTTTCTTGGACCACTCTTCAGAAAAATGAGAGTAGTGCCAATGTAAAGGCTTTAAATGACATAACTTGCACACTATCACTGGATGAATTCAAAAGAATTATATCCTGTGATACTGCAAAGTAAGCCTGAGATATTTTAGAAATGACACATGAGGGAACAACAATCGTCAAGAAATCTAAAGTCCAAATCCTCGCAACTAAACTTAAGGAAATATGTATAAAAGAAAATGAAACCTTCATGGACTTCTATACTATTTTGAATGACGTTGTGAACTCTATATGCGGTCTTGGTGATAAAATTCCAGAAAGTAAAGTCTATGCAAAGATACAACTCTCACTCCTTGAACGGTTCAATTCAAAGGTGACCGCGATACAGGAACTTTGTGATACGGATAATATGAGGTAGAAGAATTAGTTGGTTCTTTGCAAACCTATGAGTTAACTTTTAAAGCTCCTAAAGGTAAATCTATCGCCCTTAAATCTTCTAAATGTATTTCTTAAGAAAATAGTAATTCTGATTTAAAAAATTTTGAAGATGATATGACCCTTTTAGCTAAAAAGTTTTATAAGATTTTTAAAAGTAAAAAGAGGGTTGATTTTCAAAAACCTAATGAAAAGAAAAGATCTAAAACTAAAACTTAGAAATCTTTAAAAAACAGTCAATGTTACAACTATCATGAATATGGGCATTTAGCGAACAAGTGTCCTAAAAAGAATAAACCTAAAAAGAAAGGTATGTTGGCTACTTAGGATGAATCTTCTAGCTCTGAAGCCTCTTCCAAATTAGAAGATTCTGAAACTGAGTTGGGTAATGAAGTCAAAGCCCTTATGACTCTAGCCAAGTTCACTTTTTCAGATTATGATGATTCAACTAGTGAAGAATGATCATGAAAATGAAGAAGATCTTCAAGATGCTTAAAATGCCCTTTACAAGAAGAGTTGTAAAATTGCCGTAAAACTAAAATTTTACAAAGAAAAGTTTTCAAAATATAAAGAAAATTTTGATAATATTGTTTTAGAAAAATATCATATTTTAGACTGTTTTGAAAAAACTAAGTGTGATTTAGATTTCAAAACCTCTCTCGTTGAAAATATAAAATCTAAAAATGAAAAACTAAAACTTAAAGTCTCTTCACTTTTGAGTTTAAAAGACACATGGAGGTATGCCCAAGGTGATCTTAAGTTGAAAAAACTATTATTCAGATATAGAAAATGTGGAGACCGATCTAAATTGGGCTACGACAAAAGTATTCCTCCTAAATATGAGAATACTCCTAAGTTTGTGAAAGGAGAGTCTTCAAACTCAAAAGAGAAAAATTCTAAATCAAACTTATCCTAAAAATGTTAAAACTTTTCAATCCTTAAAACCTAAAAGCAACTATATCAACTATAAAAATCAAAATCGTAATCCTTTAACTAAGAAAACTGTTGATTTACGTAAGGAGTTGTTAAAATCTGACTCAGTGGGTCGGTCATATAACCACTACAAAAATAAGAAGACCAACTATACTCCTAAACCCAAGACTATAATGAAATAGGTTCCTAAGGTTACCTGCGTGGTTGCCCACACTGCTTTCAAAGCTTCAAGCCATTCAAAGTGGTACTTAGACAGTGGTTGCTCCAGACACATGACATGTGATAAAGGTCTGTTCACCAATCTTAAAGACATGACTGATGGTTCAGTCACATTCAGTGATGGTAGCAACTGCAGGATTGTTGGCCAAGGTACAATCCAACTTTTTAACCTCCCTTTATTTGAGAATGTTTATATCTAGAAGGGTTAAAACACAACTTATTAAGTATTTCTCAAATATGCGATAAGAATCATAGCGTAAAATTTACCAACCTAGGGTGTAAAATTTTAAATAAAAATGGTTCTGTAATATTAACTGGTCGCGGAACTTCTAAAAGCTGCTACATAGTAAGTGATTCTTGCTCATCTAATCTATCGTGTTACATGGTCCATACTGATGAGACCGGGTTATGACATAAACGCCTTGGACATGTACACTACTGCAACTTGTATAGATTGAGCAAAAGAGAGTTAGTAAGAGGCTTACCCAAGATACAGAAAATAGATAAAATATGTGGGGAATGCCAGGTTGGCAAACAAACTAATAGTTCTCATAAAAAAGTGGACTCCAATGCCACATCTAAAACGCTCGAACTCCTCCATATGGATCTTATTGGACTAACTAGAATGGAGAGTCGATGTGACAAGAAGTACATTCTGGTAATTGTTGAATACTTTACCAGATATACTTGGGTAGTCTTTCTAAGAGACAAATTAGAAACTCACGATGAAGTAAAAAGGGTACTTAGACGTATCCAAACTGAAAAAGTGTCTCAAGTCTGTAAGATCCGTAGCGATCATGGATCAGAATTTAAGAATAGTGGTTTTGAGAAGTTTTGCAATGATCAGGGAATATCACATGAATTCTTTGCACCCAAAACACCACAACAGAATGGCATATTAGAAAGAAAAATAGAGTGCTACAAGAAATGACAACTGCAATGTTAAATAGTATGAAGCTTCCTAAAAATCTATGGGCTGAAGGTGTAAATACTGCGTGTTATATAATTAACTGCATTTATACTAGAAAATAAAATAGTAAAATGGCTTATGAAATGTGGTTTAATAAGAAGCCTACTATCAAATGCTTTTAAGTTTTTAGTAGCAAGTGTTATATTTTACGTGACCAAGAAAATCTAGGTAAGTTTGACACCAAAAGCGATGAAGAAATATTTTTAGGGTATACTCTGAATAGTCGAGTGTATCGGGTTCTTAATAAGAGGACCGGTGTTATTCAAGAGTCTATTAATGTGGTTATTGACGATCACTTGAATACACCTGTCTCATGTTTAGAAAATGACTCTGAACTGAGAACTGTTAAAGACCATCCAACTAATTAAATTCTTAGAAACCCTCTCACTGGTGTGCGCACTCGTAAACAAATAGAAGATTTGCGTAATTACGTGTGCTTTACATCTCAGATAGAACCGGCTAACGTAAAAGAAGCTCTGACTAATGAAAACTGGATAGTTACAATGCAAGAAGAGCTTAATCAATTTATTAGAAATGATGTTTGGTACTTACTTCTTAAACCTAAAGATAAGCATATTATCGAAACTAAGTGAATTTTTAAAAATAAGTCTGATGAACTTAGTAATATAATTGGAAACAAAGCTAGACTAGTTTACAATGGTACACTCAAATTGAAGGCATTGATTATGATGAAACTTTTGCCCGGCAGCTCATCTTGAATCAATCAGACTATTTATATCCATTGCATGCTTTAGAAAGTTCAAAATATACCAAATTGATGTAAAGAGTGCTTTCTTAAATGACGATTTGCATGAAGAAGTGTATGTTGAATAACCAACAGGTTTTGAAGACCCTAAGAATGCCAATCATGTCTATCGCCTAAAAAAGGCTCTCTTCGGTTTAAAACAAGCTCCCAGGGCATGGTATGAAAAGTTGACTAAGTTTTTGCTAAGTCATAATTTTCTAATGAGAAGTGTTGATAAGACTTTGTTTGTTAAGAAACATAATGATCACATTTTAATAGTATAAATTTATGTTGATGATATAATTTATGGATCTACCTGTACTAACATGACTGTTGAGTTTGTAGATCTTATGAAATCTAAATTCAAAATGAGTATGGTTAGGGAATTGAATTATTTCTTAGAGTTGTAATTTAAATAGAAAGTTGATGGTTTTTTTTATTTCTCAAACCAAATATGCTCTGAACTTAGTTAAAAAGTTCAGATTTGAGAATGAGAAAATTTTTGATACTTTTATGAGTACTACTTTAAAGCTCTTAAATGACTCTGCAGGTAAGAGTGTGGATCCTAAACTATATCGCAATATGATTGGAAGTCTGCTTTCTTTAACTAAAAGTAGACTTGATATTGCATTTAACGTAGGAATTTATGCTAGATATCAATCTGACCCTAAAGGTCACATTTAACTGCTGTTAAGCAGATTATGCAATATGTCGTAAGCTCTACAAATCTAGGTCTTTGGTATCCACATGATACTAGTGTTCTATTAGCTGGTTACACTAATGCTGATTGGGTTGGTAATGTTGATGATAGGAAATCAACTAGTGGTGGTTGTTTATATGTTGGGAACTGTTTGGTTTCTTTATAAAGTAAGAAACTAAGTTCCGTATCGCTTTCAACTGTTGAAGCTGAATACATTGCGGTAGGTAATGCATGTGCTTAGCTTGTATGGATGAAAAGGATGCTAAGTGATTACAAAATTGCACAGGACTCTATGGTTTTATATTGTGATAATTTCAGTCCAATTAATATATCTAAAAATCTAATCCAACATTCACAAACCAAGCACATTGACATTAGATATCACTACATTCATGAATTAGTGAAAGATAAGACAATTTCTTTAGAATACATACCGACTGAGACTCAACTTGTAGACATATTCACAAAACCGCTTGACAAAAGAAAGTTTTTTAAATTGAAGTGTGATCTTGGTATGTGCAATTTGAATTGATTATTCATTCATTTTTGTATCATAATATATATATATATATATATATATATATATATATATATATATATATATATATATATATATATATGTATATATATATATATTTGTTATTTTATGTTTAAAATTTTAAATTTCAAGAAAATTGCACATTTTTAGCTGTGCACGACCAGTCGAGTACATACTCGACTAGCCGTGGCACGGTGTGTCGAGCATGTACTCGACCAGTATGGGTTAGTGCTTTATTTGGGGGAAAAATCCCTTTTTCTTCATTGTGGGTTTCTTCTCCAACGAGTCCTAGGTCAATCGGTCGAACCCATCTTCTAGTTCTTCAAGGTTAGTACTTTATTTCCATTTTCCTTATAGATTCAAGTTCTTATCACTCCTTTTTCATTATTGGTGTGATTTATTTCTTATTTCATTGAGGTTTTTGGAGTTTTCTTCTCCAAAATTTGACCTTGAGAAAACCCACTCTACTTCTTTTGCAACCTCTTGGTTCCTTGATTTCCTAGTTGTAAATGGAAGGTAGAGGCAAAAAGAAAAGTTCTCATGGTCCTTCATCGTCTAGATTGACACATATCACAGTGCACCACCTTCAGTCATCCGAAGATGATCCCTCCTATTTGTAGGATATAAGGTTGCACAATGTTATAGTTGAATGACCTATTCATGTTGAACATCTTGCTCCATTTGAAATCCTTCATCTTCTCCAATATATAGGATGAGATAACATTCTACATTGGGATGGGCCGGCATACCGGTCCATTGCGCAAGCTATATATGTATGTATCTCTGATTTTTCTACTGAAAATCTTACATTTATTATTGCAACTAGAGAAGGTCCATTTGAAGTAGACCGACATCTGATCTCTGGTTTAATGGACATGCCCATCAATGACGGAGGTATTCCCATTAGCACTCTAGTAGCTAAATGATCATAATCTGAAAAATGAATGCTTACTAGAGAATTGTGAAATTGTGGTAAAGACCTCTTTAGTTGAAGTAGGAATATGCCAATATGTCTTAGAGGGGGGTGAATAGGACTTTTTAATAATTTTATACCAATTTAAAATTCTATCACAAATCCTAACAACAAGCATAAATTAGGATTACTCAAGAGTAACTCTACTAGCTTCCAAGCCTGGTAGAGGATCCAATTACAAACTATTTGAGAGTTGAATAATATGCAAACTACTTTATGATGGATATGACTATGTGTGTGGGGCATGATCTTAGAAAATTATGAATGAAAATATTAAAGGAAATCACACAAACAAATGAATAACAATCTCAAACACAGTCATTTTTATAGTGGTTCGACTACTTGTTTACTCCACTCCCAATAACCGCACTCAACCCTTGAGTGTACTAGATTTCATTGAGGAGGTTTCCCACGGTTCACCCCAAACCCAAGGTTTTAAATCAGGTTCACCTTTAACCTTTACAACCTACACCTAGGCTGACTATTTATGCTCTCACGAGCAAGGGTCAATACATCGCACCCACTTTTAGGCATACTGGCTAAGGATCTTCCACAAGACCCTACTGGAGGTTTCACACGGTTCACCTCTAACATATGGTTTTAAATAGGTTCAACTTTAACCAGAAGTTTATGCTCTCCACAGAGCAAGGGTCAACACTACGTACCCTCCACGTACACTCCTGCCGGAGGCCTCCTAGAGGACTTGCAAGGGTGAGAAATACCTTAGACCCAAACCTATAAAGGAATGATCATAAGGGTCCTCTGGACTCTAATAACTTATAGATAAGCAAATGAGTCCCTCTTTACTTGTTGTTAAAGATCTCCTCCTTTGTTGATGAAGAGTCTTTTGCTTCCTTGAACTGTAACTCAGAAGATATATCGATGCATAGTGATGAGTTGGGTCAAGGTTATGATGAAATCTTACTCTCAAATATTATTCTATAAAGAAGATAGTAATTCCAATCATATATACATTCAAGGTATCCCAACTTAATGATTTTCCATTAAGGTAGTAGCTGGAGGATCTTTGAATGCGGAAGTTCATTTTCTAATCCACTCTATTGAATATCAATGATAAGAGTGGATTGAAGGATGAACTCCCTTGCGAGAAAGGGCTTTGGGTAAATGATCTGAGGTTAAACACTCAAAAGAACTCTCTTCTTTCTCTCACAATAACTAAAGACAAGCTCTTTATATATAGGCAAAAAGTTCCAATGAATATAAAACGGTCGCATTTATGATAGAGTTCGATATCATCGAGTATATACTTTTGATTACATTGACTGGCCGCTCGATGACACAAACTCAAATGTCATATGCTTTTGAAGCTTTTAGTCAGCTAGTTAAAGGCATTGAAACACGTGTCATGTCATCGAATTTTGAACTTCGATATTATCGATACGGGGATCAATTCCTTGACATTTGAAAGTATGAGAGAGACTTGCTTTGAAAATTTTCAGGTTAAAAGATATGATTAAGGTACACTTGATATCATTGAAATTTGAATGTCGATGATATCGAAGGTCATGTCGATGCATTGATAAATCTATAGATTTTATCAGTGAGCTTGCTGGACAGTTTTACGTCATTTTTTAGTACAATTGATCCAGTCTCGATACCATCGATATTTGAATATTGATTTTATCGAGTGACCCTTGATCTGAATTAAAAACCACCTGAAAAATGTTGTTGGAAAGACTGTGTCCAGAACCGATATCATCGATGGCCTTTTGATATTATCGATTTTTGAATTTCGAGAATATTGAGGAGTACATCGATATATCGAAGGTCTTCATGATTTTCCTATAAAAAATAAGGATATAATACTCTACTGTCGATTATATCAAGTCTACTTCAATAAACTCGAGATGCAAATATTGATGATATTGATAGGGGTATCGATACATCGATAATTTCGTCTAGATGTATATGCAGTTACTGGTCACTTTATGTCCTCATTTGATTTTATTGATTGTGATGGGTTTGTGAGCCATAATGTGCAAGTATTTGGGCCCTTGGTTTCCCACCAAATTAACCCTGTACTTAGGCTAAGCTGTGAGGCCCAACTCACTTGGATAAAGCATAGAAATTGCCTACATGGTTGGATTACTGAGCTACACACTAGGCCCACTACAATATGTGAATTTGTGACCTTTATGGTTGGGCCCAAACCTTACTTGAGGGCCCATCGTATTGCCTATGAGTTGGGCTTGGAGTATAGCTCACTAGGCCATGGATTGCCTTAGGCCCTAGGCCATGCTTCTTATTCGAGTAGTAGCAGGCTACCTTTTGGGACTCGGTTGAGGTTAGATGTCTTCTTTGGTAGCCCTAAGGTATGCTCATGAGGTTGTTATAGGTGGTTGAAGGCTTACCTTGGACCCTTAATAGGATCGTTTATTCCTTTAGGCTTATATGACCCTTCTTAGTTTGTGAGCTACCCCAAAGTATTGGGCCCCCACTAGAAGATGACCCCTTAGTAATCTTGTCTAAATACCTCAACTTGTTCTCCCCCTTTAGGAAGGAGGAGTATGATCTAAGTCTTCATCGCCATAAGGCGCACACTCATAACCCATATACATCATAATGTGATTGGATTGCATTGTGTGTGTGGTCATTGGGTTGATATATGGAGGGATGGAGTTTCCCCTCTTGTGCACATTGAGTGCTTGGAGCTAGTGCATGATTAGTATGTGTGATCCATGCATTTGACATCATATCTCATGGATATTATTGCCCTTGCTTCATCAGGGCCTTACCTCCACAGGGGTATTCGTGGATGGTCGTATGTGGACACCAGAAATATATTATTTGAGCATTAGGGTGCATAAGATATCCCTGGGTGAAATCTCTTAAACCTTCAAGGTACCTAGAAGACGTCTCAACGTCGTGACCGAGTGAAAATCATGAGCGCTCGAGTGTCTTACACCATTAAGCTGCGTCTCCCACTATCGTGTAGTCGGTTGAGATGTGATGTGGCCTTATTCGCTCGAGTGAGAGGGCATGGTTAGGCTGAGTATGACCAGCTCGTGAATGGGTCCGCTACCATCGAGCCTTGGCCATCCACAGGTGGATAGTGTAGTCTCTTACTCTCGTTTGACTGTGCGGGTATATAAAGCGATAGTCATCCTGTAGTGTACTTGACCTCAGTAGATCCCTTATGATGGAACTGTACTTGATTTGCGGTTTATATATGAGGTCTAACATCACTTCACATTGCATTTGCATCGGTTGTATAAGCTTTATATTACATCGCCTTGGTATGGCGTCTAGTACTCATCGCATTTTATAGCCTTGGTATGGCCTCTTGCATTCATGGCAGCCTTGGTAAGGCTAGTGCTATTGCCATTGATCATATTTCCTTTCTATATCTCATATCATTCTTCTGTGCACCATTGTCACACACTTTCATCACCCTTTAAGCTTTCTATAAGCTTATGCACGATTAATGAGTGCAGGAGATCCTAAGTCAGTATCTTAGTAGTGGAGCTTAGATAGGAATTGAGCCATGGACCCCAGTGTTATAGATCTTCTTCCTTTTTCTTTTGTTATCAGATGTATTTCCTTTTAGTATTATATTAAAGCTCAAATTTATAGTGGGTTTTGTGATGTGTGCCTTTATTATTTCTCAGATATACTTGCTATGATTTTGGGTATGCTTATATTGGAATGGATATATAGTTATGAAAATTCTCCTTTTAGGATCTCAGGATCGGAACCTACTTCAGGAGTTGAGAATGAGGTACTACGGAGCTTGTTGCGGCCAGAACTAGCCATCGGGTTTCTTGTGAGTCCGGTTACCGAGTCTGGGGCGTGATAACTATGCTCACTACCCTCGGGCAGGTAAGGCCACCACCCCTTCCCAACCGACCATGACACAGTGAGAGACGCGACCTACTAGTATTCGATACTTAGGCGCTCATGTATCCACTCAGTCTAGACATTGGGGCGTCTCCTGGCCATGAAGGTTTATGAATTTTCACCCAGGGAC
The DNA here is from genome assembly GCA_037074715.1 of Magnolia kwangsiensis. Taxonomy (NCBI): domain Eukaryota; kingdom Viridiplantae; phylum Streptophyta; class Magnoliopsida; order Magnoliales; family Magnoliaceae; genus Magnolia; species Magnolia kwangsiensis. Next base: position 27,029,145 of record CM073585.1, on the reverse strand, counting down.
ATCTATGGCTCCCTGATGCTAGTAATAGATTTTTGGTGTCCCATCTGGCTATCTACGACATGCCTGTGAAGGTTGTGACCCTGATGTCACTAAGGCATACAGTAATCACAATACATAATGAAAGATGCATCAGTCATACAATCCAGTCATGCATCAATCCTGTGCATACTGTGCGCTTATGTGAGACAATCTCTGCCTATTAGGGAGTCTTATAACAACCTGTCCAATGACATATGCAATGGTCAACCACATCTCATAACAAATATACAGATGATGCGTATGAGCATGTATCATGATGCTACACTGTCACATACTCATAATCGGTATCGACCATAGGAATCGGCGTCGACCATCAGAATTGGCCTCGACAATTAAAATCGGCCTCGACAATCGGAATCAATAATCGGCCTAACAAAGGGCCTAAGGGAAGGTCATAATGTGGACGTTTAACCATCATATCCCATCAATGTGGACATTTAACCAACATTTCTTCCAAGGAGTGGCCCACGTAGAGCCAAACATAAAGTGGGCCAATGACCTCATACAAAAGGGCTAATATACATCGCAATGGGCCTTGTTCAAGGGCCACATATACACCATATCAGACCTCATCATATGGGCGTCATATATAACACATCGGGCCTCACTCATAGGCCACACGTACATCGCAATGAGCCGCATGTCATGAGCCTAATACATATCCCAATGGGCTGCATCCATGGGCTGGAGATACATCATAATGGGCTAAAAATATATCACAATGGGCCACGGCATATGGCTCGAAAATACATCTCAATGGGCCATACCAAATGGGCCAGAAATACATCACAATGGGCCTCATCATATGGGTCGTAAATATATCATAATGGGCCACGATATATGGGTCAGAAATACATCTCAGTGGGCCTTACCAAATGGGCCAGAAATACATCATAATGGGCCTCATCATATGGGCTAGAAATACATCACAATGGGCCTCATCATATGGGCTGAAAATATATCACAATGGGCCACGATATATGGGCCGGAAATACATCTCAGTGGGCCCTACCAAATGGGCCAGAAATACATCACAATGGGCCTCATCATATGGGCCAAAAATATATCACAATGAGCCACGATATATGGGCCGAAAATACATCTCAGTGGGCCTTACCAAATGGTCTAGAAATACATCACAATAGGCCTCATCATATGGGCCGAAAATATATCACAATGGGCCACGATATATGGGCCAAAAATACATCTCAATGGGCCTTACCAAATGAGCCACAAACACATCATAATAGGCCTTACTAAATGGGTCATAAATACATCATAACGGGCCACAACCATGGGCCTCCAATATATCATAACGGGCCATAAACATTGGCCTCCAACATATCATAATGGGCCACAACCATGGGCCTCATACATATCATAACAGCCACAACCATGGGCCTCAATATACATCATAATGGGTCGCAAACCATGGGCCTCAATATACATTTAGGTGAGCTGCATCAATAGGCCTTAAGTACATCACATGGGCCTCATCGCACGAGATTCAAATACATAACAGGTGGGCCCTACACATGGGTCATTAATACATCTCAATGGGCCATGACCCATGGACCTCAGACACGTCACATTGGGCCACAACCCATGGGCCTCAAATATATCATAATGGGCCGCATCACACGGGTCTCATAAGCATCGTAATGGGCCGCTCAAACGGGCCTAATATATATCACAATGGGCCACATGACATGGGCCTAATACACATCACAATGAGCCGCACGACATGTGCCTATATGCACATCTCAATGGGCCCCATCTAATGGGCCTAATACACAGCGCAATGGGCTGCATCATTGGGCTTCATATACATCAAGTTGGCCACATCCACGAGCAGTACTAATGGGCCTCATACATACCAAAATAAATCATATCGAAGGATCATCTGAACCACACCCTATATAGCGACGAAGATGCTGATTGGAAAATCATCTGGACCATACCACAAATAATAGTGGTGACAATGTTTTCCACCGTTTAAAATTTCCAAGGCTGACCATAACATTCATTTTCCATCCAATCTGTTCATGAAGTCTCAAAGGCCTGACTTAAGGGAAAGAAAAAATAAATAAATTTTATATTGACGTATGACTTCCATGCTTCCAAAAGAGTTTCAATGGTAGGCGTTCAATCCTCCACTATTTTCTACAGTGTGGTCCACCTGATATGCGAATCTATCTTATTTTCGTCACAAGCCTCAAAGCGAGCTTGCAAGTGGGTGGACGGTTTGGATATAACACACTTCAGGTCAGACCCACAGAGTATCTAGATATAACATTGATCAGGCCCACTGAATTTAGCTGACGTCAATCCAGCAGCTTGTAAGGCTGGTGGATGGACGGTTAGGATGTAAACCACATGTATCATGGTGGTGGGGTCCACATCCTCAGTGGATGGACGGTTGGGATATAACCCACACCTCATGATGGAACCACCGAACTTGCTGATGTGGGCAGCAACTACATGCTACTGGGATGCTGCCCAACAGCCCAATAGATGAACGGTGTTGATGCAAAACACAAGCACCAAAGTGGGTCCCATGCAATTTGCCGACGTCATCAGCTATATAGCTGGTTGGAGACGTACACCAGTCCAAGCGTCCTACAGGTGGGTCCCATATGGGGCCCACCACATTCATATCATATGTGTATAATATTATATTATATTATTTATTATTATATTATTATTATTCTTTCTTTTTTTTTTATAGATCAACAGCGTCCAGTGTCCAGTGATGGATCGCTGGATGAAATACATACATCGAGTGGCCCACTGTCCAGATAGACGGTTTGGATGAAACACCAGACATGGTGGGACCGGCAGAGCTTGGTGACGTCCACACGTTAGCTGTATGCTGCAGATGGACGGTTTGGATAAAATATATAAATCGTGGTGGTCCCAGGGCTACTTGACGGTAATCCAACATGTTCACTTGATGGACAGGTAAGATATAACACACGCCTCATGATCAGACCCATTGCTGACGTGGATCCAGTAGCAGGTGTTGCTCCGTGGGATGTGCAGATGGACGGTGTGGATGCTGCGCACGTGCAGCGAACGGGGGCCAAAATGGATGGTGTTGATAAAACACATACTTCACAGGGGTCTCACCATCCTGACATATAGACGGTGATCCGACCCAACACTTGTTGACGTCACAGCATCAGCAGCAGTAGCTCCGTGTGGTGCTCTAGCCAATCCACTTCCATGCTGGTGGGTCCCACGTGTTGATGCAGCACATCAAGATGGTGGGCCCCATGTTAGATCAAGCTGTTATTTGTGTTATCCTTCATCTAGGCACGCCGGACATGCAACGGACAGACGACTTGGATGAAATGCATACGGCAGGTGGGTCTCACATACACGTGGCCCACAGCTTGGGATCAAGCTGATATTTGTGATTTCCCTTCATCTAGATCGGGCAGCAGGGCTGGCCCAATGGTTGGACGGTCTGAATCAGCCGTGCATGCATCTAATAGGTGGGCCACATCAAACAATCAGAGAGAGAGAGAGAGAAAGAGAGAAGTCAAATGGTGGAGGGACCTCGCCACTATGTGCCCCTCTATACAATGCATACATCAAGATGGGTCCCACCATATGTGGGCCCTCAAATCATCAAAATCAAGATGATGAAAACCCACCTTTGATCTCCTCTTCCTTCTTCTGCCTATAGCCTATAGAACTCCAAGGGAACGATTTTAATGGTTGAGATGATCTTTGGATGGTGGGATTGGGCGGTAGGTAGTGGGCCACACTAGTTTCTTATCTCCTTAGAAAACCATGGACGTTGGGTTACTTGGGAGAATGAGAGAGAGATAAGAGAGGTGTTGTAAGAGAGGGAGATGAGTGAGTGATGGGTGTACTTGGTTGTAAGAAAGAGTTAACTTTGTGGGGGGGGGGGGGGGGGGTAGTTGAAAAGGAATATAAAAATGTAAAGCAATCTCAAATAGAGAGATTGATACTAACGTTGTTCTAAGGACAACCTTGCACCATAAAAGCCAAGGGTTTATGGCAGGATAACCTTACTAGAACAATTTGAATATCAAAAACTCAAATAGAAAGGAAATAAAAAAAATAGCAAGAAATAAATTCTAAATTATTATAATATTGCCCATAATGTTTAAAATGTAAATATTACGACATTCACATCCACACATACATCCCACAACTTTGAATGATAGAAGATAAAAAAAATAAATCGCACATCCACAAAACACAAAGAGTTATAGTGGTTCGCCTGTGTGTTCACTAACTATTAAACAACAGTCACACAACTTGCTACTCCACTCTTAATATCCTTACACAGGGGATATTAGCATTCATTATCAAAATAGATTTTCATAGGTTCACCCAAAACCTTCATAATTGTGTCTTTCAAATGGGCTTACACAATTCAAAAAACCCACTTCTGAGTTTTTTTGGCTCTTTAGATAACCAACAGATTGAGATTTTTCTCGCTTAATCTCAAATAAAACCAAAAGAAGGAAATTTACACAAATGTAAAATACTTGGAATTCTCCTTTTGTTGCAGCTCGAAAGAACCAAGTCGGAGTAAAGTTCGAATAGAAGTTCAATGTTCAATACTCACTTAAGAAATGGTTTTAGGTTCTAGATGGATTTTAAATGAAACCAGTTGGGCTAGCTATATTTGATTTTGATTCAAAGAAGAAGGAATCCAACAATTCCTCTTTTCAATTCAGATTGGAATATAGAAACAAAATCAAATCAATAAAGCTAATAAAAGAGAATATTAAATATGCACAAAGTAGATTAAAATGATCACAAACTTATCTTAGAGTGATGCCTAGATTTTACTTGAATTGGATTACTAAACTCTGCAATTCGTGTTCTATTTATATTTGTAGAAACTCATCTATGACTAGTCATGGGAGAAATGGGTTGACCGATCGTGAGCCCTCCACGACTGGTCGTGGCCAACCCATGACTGGTCATGAGGCACAAGGTTTGGTCGCTGGAGTTTGAGTTGTAGAACCAAGACTAGTCGTAGGAAGAGTCGTGTACTGTTCACACGACCAGTCGAGAAGACTCCAGGACTAGTCGTAGCTTAACTAAAAAATTCAAAAAAATTGGAACAACTTAGGACTGGTCTTGAAATTTCTTAGACTGGTCGAGCCAGTGCTAGGACTAGTCGAACAGGATTCAGGACTAGTATTAGAACAGTCCAAACACTTATAAAGTGATTCAATTTGACTTATGTATACAAAATGACATACCCTAAGGTCAATCATACTTTGAAAGTGAGATATAAACATCGAGACTTCATATGATAGTTGACCTTTGAAGATTGTGAAGCTTGAGATTTCTATACTTGATGTAGCATTGAACTTGAGATCTTCTAGAGCTTGAATTACACTTCATTTCAACTTGAACACTAACTTGAGTCTTTGAACAAGATCACTTCTTTTGTTGTAGCTTGAACTTGCATTTCTTGAAATGGTTTGAAGTAAATCTTTGACTTGAAGTAACGTGTTTAGAGAGGTGATGCAATGTCTTGAACCCATATGTAATGTCTTGATCATATATACCAATGAGCTACACAAGACATAGATTGATGTTTTGACACCACAAAATTTGACAACCAAAGGAGCATAAAACCATAACACTTACAGTAGTTGTACTTAGGGATGGGTGTTGTACTTTGACTAGTGATGTGATTGATGGGTTGATGGGTTGATGTGATGATCTGATGGGTTTTGCAAATGTGCGACATTTTTCTCGAACTGAATGCGGGCCCATATCTTCTGGCCTGGGTATCGCCTCTGTGAGCGAGACGCGGCATCGGAACAGCAGCGACGACGTGGTCGCTAGGGTATAAGTCTCTCGGGTCGAGCCAACTCTGGAATACGGGATATGACTCAGGGTTACGTGCAAATGTTATCTATGTATTGAAAGTTGGTGGAATTCGACAGGGAGGACCGCGGAAGCCTACGGAACGGTACGGTTTAGGATACGGGCCTCACAATACATTGGAAGCTTTCATGAGAGAGAAGTTTGAAACTCTTGATGAAGTGAAAATGATATTCAAGTATATCTAAACTGAGAAGGAATCAAATGTTTCAAAAATCTGAAGTAACCATGGATCGAAATTTGATAATAGAAAATTTGAGAAGTTTTGCAGTGATCACAGGATATCGCATGAATTTTCTACACCTAAGACACATCAATAGAATGGGGTTGTTGAAAGGAAAAATCCTGTCCTTTAAGAAATAGCCAAGGTTATGTTAAATAGCATGAAATTACCTAAAAATCTATACGCTGAAGCTATGAACACTGCGTGTTATATAATAAACCGTGTTTATACTAGAAAATTAAATGATAAGACTGCTTATGAACTGTGGTTCAATAAGATGCCCACAGTTAAGTACTTTCGAGTTTTTGACAGCAAGTCTATATTTTGTGTGATCGAAAAAATTTAGGGAAGTTCGACACTAAAAGTGACGAAGGGATTTTTCTATAATATGTTCTAAATAATCAAGCATATCGTGTTCTTAACAAGAGAACCATTGTTATTTAAGAATCCATTAATGTGGTTATAGATGATCACCTGAATACACCTATCTCTAGTTCAGAAGATGATGAAGTCTCTATTTTTGATAAACCAAACTCTTTATCCAGTCAAGATGACACTGAACTATGGTCAGTTAAAGACCATCCAACTGATTAAATTCTTGGAAACCCTCTCACTGGTGTGCATACTTGAAGATAATTAGAAAACACATATAATTATGTATGCTTCACTTCCCAAATTGAGCTGGCCAATGTAAAAGAAGCGATTACTAATGAAAACTAGATAGTGGCCATGCAAGATGAATTAAATAAATTTGTAAGGAATGATGTATGGTATTTGTTTCCTAGACCTACTGATAAACATATAATTGGAACTAAGTGGATCATTAAAAATAAATCTGATGAATCAGGAAATATTATAAGAAACAAGGTAAGACTGGTTGTACAAGGTACACTTAGATAAAAAGTATCGATTATGATGAATCCTTTGCCCCAGTAGGTCATCTTTAATCTATCAGATTATTTATATCTATTGCTTGTTTTAAAAAGTTCAAAATCTATCAAATGGATGGAAAAAGTATTTTGTTGAATAGTGATTTACATGAGGAAGTATATGTAGAACGAACTAAGGGTTTTGAAGACCCTAAACACACTGATCATGTTTATCACTTGAAAAAGGCACTCTATGTTTTAAAACAAGCTCCCAAGGCATGGTATGAGAAGTTGACTAAGTTTTTACTAAGTCATAACTTTATAATGAGGAGTTCTGATAAGACTCTGTTTGTAAAGAAACACCATGATCACATATTCATAGTACAAATATATGTTGATGATATTATTTATGGTTATACATGTTCTAACTTGTCTACTGAGTTTGCAGAATTGATAAAGTCCAAGTTTAAAATAATCATGGTTGGAGAACTAAACTACTTTTTAGGTTTACAAGTGAAACAACTTGAAGGCTAGATTTTTATTTCTCAAACCAAGTATGCTCTAAACTTAGTTTTGAGAGTGGCAAAAACTTCGATACTCTTATGAGTACGACTCTTAAGCTCTCTAAGGATGCAATAGGTAAAAGTGTAGATCCTAGGTTGTATCGTAGTATGATTGGTAGCTTATTATATTTAACTGCAAGTCGACCCGATATAGCATTCAGCATAGGTATCTGTGCTAAATATCAATCAGATCCTAACGAATCTCACTTGATTGTTGTCAAGCAAATAATGAGATATGTCACAAGTTCGGCCAATCTAGGCCTTTGGTATCCATATGATACTAATGTTCAGTTAACTAGTTATACGGATGCTGACTGGTCTGAGAATATAAATGATCGAAAGTCTACCAGTGGCGGATGTTCTTATGTCAGGAATTGATTAGTTTCATGGCATAGGAAGAAAAAAAGTTCTGTTTCGCTATCCACAGCTGAAGATGAATATATTGTAGCTAGAAATTCATGCAGTCAACTTGTGTGGATGAAAAGGATGCTAAATGACTATAGATTTACGCAAGATACTATGGTTCTTTATTGCGATAACTCTAACGCTATCAACATCTCTAAAAATTCCATCCAGTATTCATGAACTAAGAATATTGACATTAGATATCATTATATTCATGAATAAGTGGAAGATAAAATTATTTCATTGGATTATGTTCAAACTAAAAATCAACTTACAAATATTTTCACAAAGCCACTTGACAGAAATAGGTTTGCTAAATTAAAAATGTATAGTGGTATGTGTAATGTGATTTGAGATTATTGTGTCTTCTTGTATCATATTGTACATTGTTATTTTACAAATTTATTGGATTTAAAAAATTAATAAAAATTGTACATTTTTGGGTCTACACGACTAGTTGAGTACACACTCGACCAGTTGTGGCATGACCGGTCGAGTATGTACACGACCAGTCGAGTAGCATGTTTAGAGTGCTTTTAAGATGAGTAAAACCACTTTTTCTTCACTCTCTTCATCTTCTCCAACAACCCCTTTCACGACCGGTCGAACTCACCTTCGATTGCAATTTGGTTAGTGCATCTTTTCCATTTTCCTTTCGGATTTTGGTTCTTTGCACTTCTATTTACTTGATTCTAAGGTTTATTTCAAGATTTCTAGTGGTTTCTTTGCATTTCTAGCAAAAAATATGATTTGGTGAAATCCATAAATCCTTCTTGCATTCTTCTATTTTATCTTGCAATCAAAGGTAGATATAAGAAGAGAACCACTCGTGGTCCTTCTTCTTCCCATTCCACAACGATTTCGGTGCGTACTCTTCGATCACCCGAAGAGGACTCGGAATATGTGCGGGACATCCGTCTCCACAATGTCATTGTTGAACGAACCGTTTATTCCAACCATCTGGTTCCTTTCATTCCCCTCCTTGTGGTCGTAGGATGGGTTAACATATTGAATTAGGGAGGGCCCACATATTGGTCCATTGCCTAGGCCATGTATGCTTGCATTAGTGATGTGTCTATTGAAGATTTAACCTTCACTATTACATTTAGAGAAGGTACATTTCCAGTAGATCGTCACTTTATCTCAAGTTTAATGGATATTCCTATTAATGATGAAGGAATACCCACATTGTCTGAGAGATAGAATGAATCTGAAAAACAAATGTTAACTAGAGATTTCTGCAACATGAACTCAGATTGGAATTTCGGGATTGCGCTCTGATCCAATTATATGTTACCTAGATATAGAGTTCTTCATCGTATCTTTATCTCGAATGTTTACCCGAGATCTAGTAACAAGACAAAATTAACTTCTTTTAAGGTGCGCATTCTTCACTCTGTTATTTCTGGTACTCAAGTGTGTCTTCCATCTCTAATTTTCTATATGATAATTTAATTTCGTCTCCTTCCAGGCCATAGCAATATACCTTTCGCTTACTTGATGACCACACTCATTGTCTTATGGTCATGCTAACTGGAGAAGCTCATATTTTCCATCTTCCCTTCAACAATTCCGACATTAACAAGATGAATCTTTTGTTGGCTCCTAGCCAAGTTGATAGGGATGCTGGAGGAGCTAATGAAGAAGCTGGAGAGGAAGAAGCACTACCCCCTGATGATGTGATCATGGATAATATCTTTGATGAATTAGAATCTGATTTTGAGGTTGATCCTGATTATCAGCCATCTGATTGTAATGAGCGGTTGAGAACCTTAGTGAAAAAGGTGAAAGGTTTACATGTATCCCAAGAGACTCAATTCAAATATATGCACAAATACCTTTGACGTATTAATAGGGATTACATCAAATTAATCCATCTATTCCTTCTCTATCTTCTAGTTCTGAGTAGTTGTTATTTATGTTGGGTTTGTAATAACTCTTAACTTTACTTGTGCTTGAATAGTACTTGGACATGTTTGGTTTATGCTTCATGATGATAATTTGATCATGTTATTATGCTTCATGATGATATTTTAATAGTAATCTATAAACATGCTTATGTTATTCACTCTCTTAAATCCTACTCTTCTCTTATATATTTTTTCTTCTTCAACCCTCTCTTTCATTTTCTTTCCTTTGTCATATTATGACAAAAAGGGGGAGAAATGTCGTATATATGTATATGATGATCGTTAGGGATGTGTGATTGGAGATTTATGGATATAGAGATATTATTTTTTCAGATATGTATTTGTTTAATACAGGTACTCTACAAATCGCGTGGATTGAGGGGGACTATTGGATTATGGAGGAGTTGTAGTGAGTTGTAGTAACATTATTGGTGTATGATTCTTTATTGAACTGGTGCATGATTCTTTAGTTGGTTTTGTCACAAATTTGACAAAGGGGGAGATTGTAAGTGCTATATTGGAAATCCAACTCTTAGATTTGTCAAATTTTGTTGTACCAAACCATTTAGAATTTGTATGGTGTTTTAATAAGTTAGAAAGATCATATTCATGCATTTTGAGTTGTCCACGTCATTGTCGAGCTTTTCTACATATTCAAGTTTAAGAACGTTGACAAAGTTCAATACTACAAGCTCAAGTATAAGAATAGAAGTTCGAAGCTCAAGCTAAAGTTCAAGATCACTATCTTAAGTCTAGCTCAAGTTCAAGACTTCAAGGACAAGCTTCATGTACTTCAAGTAATCGAAAGCGATTGATGTTTCAATGTTTCAAACTCACAATCAAGGTATGAATGACTCTAGGTTGACCATAGGTTAGGTCATATTCGTTGCATATTGAATTTATGTCAATGTATAAGTTTATAGGCTTTTCTTTGACTAGCCTTAGCCTTTGTTTGACTAGTCCAAGCACTGGCTCGACCAGTCCAAGATTTGTTGAGAATTTTCAAGAATTTTTATTATGCCTCAACCAATCATGGACACTGCTCGACCAATCAAGTGAACAGTCTCAAACAGTCGTGCAGTACTCGACTCAAATTCCAACAAGCTTTTTTGATCCCACTCGACTAGTCGAGCAGGCCACTTGACCAGTCGAGTAACGGGTTTATCTTATCGTGCCAAAAATTTTGAAAATTAGTTGGTGCTTCGATCAGTCAAACTGACCCTTAGACTAGTTGAAGGAACAAAATTTTTACCTATAAATAGAGGACGAATCTCAGAGTTTTTCATTCATTCCAAGCCTAATCAAGCCATCACTCTGAGAGATAAGTTCTTGCAAATTGTGAAGATATTACTTATTCATTTTAGATTCTATTTATAGCATTTTTTATTTAATTTTGTGATCTTTATTCAACTCTATTGTATTAAAAAGGAAAATTGTGATTTACCCTTTTAAGATCAAAATCAAATCAAGTTAGCCCCAAGTTTTAATTTAAAAATCATTTGGACTAAGAACCCTTTCATTTGTGAGATTGGACATTAAATATTTACGTCTACATCAAATTGCTTCTACTGGGCTACATCAAAATCTTTAGATAAATATTTTAATTTTCTACATTTTTGGTTTGCGAGATTCAGCTTGGAAAAACTCATTATGGAGGGTTTTTGTAATTGTGTAAGCCCATTTGAAAGACACAATTGTGAAGGTTTTAAGGTGAATCTTATAAAACCTTATTTCATAGTGAAAGCTAATATCCCGTGGGTGTGGATATTTGGAGTGGAGTAGTTGTGTGGCTGTTTGGGAATAGGTGGTGTACACACACAAACCACTATAATTCTTGGAGTTTGGATGATGGATGTGATGTATGTGTGGTGATGAATGTTGTAATTTCCTTTTATGCACTTGTGGTGAATGTTGTGATAATTTAATTTATTTCCTTTGCCTCTTTCTAAGTTTGAGTTTTTCATACTTACTAATGTTCTAGTAAGGTTGTCCTATCATAAACCTTGATTTTTGGTGTAAGGTTGTCCTTAGAATTCAGTTTGTATCAACCTCTCAAGACTTGTGCATTTGAGGTTGCTTTTATTTGTGCTATCTATCTTTGTACATCTTTGTATTCTGCATTTATTTTTTAATTTGACTTAGTCCCATTCACCCCCCCTTTAAGATATAGAGCTCAGCCTTTTCAAAAGGTTTGCCAATCATTGACATGATTGAACTAAAACTCAAAAAGAAAAACATAAAATCGAAATAGAACTGAAGGCTTGGAGAAGAAGGACTCTAAAGAAGCTCCGCAACTTCTTTCTCTATCCTTTCTTCCCTAATTTGTATTTAAGAAAGTTAGAATCATCCCTTTATATATATAAAAAAACCTACACCGACTTGGAATTTATGCACTTTTGTTATGCTTTGGTCACATTGACTATATGCTTTGATCGCACCAAATTAGCCTATCGGTTGGAGCCGAATTTCTTCAATTTTCATATGAAGCCACTTTCTCCCTCAGGTCACACTAAACCTCCCTTTGGTGACACCGAATATGGCTTTGGTCAGACCGAATGTCGAGCCGAATTATCTCTAAAAATTACAATTTCTTATTGTACTATTCTATGCATCTTCGATTGGACTGAACCAACCTCAGGTGAGACCAAATAGTTTGTTATTTCTGTTATCGACTTTGTGATTTAGCCAGTCTTTTCTCTCTCTTTTGCACTTGGTTTCCTTGGATATTTGGCATTTGAAATCTTTATTAATCACCTCCAAAATCTCCAAATCTCCTCTAGGTCATTTTTTGAGCATTAAATCTTTTTTTTTACTTCTTATTTTCACATTAGCTCTTTAAATCACCTCACATAGTAAAACATATGTAATTAGATCAATTAAGTACCTCTTTGCTTATAAAATTGATGCATAATAAGGGAGAAATATATAATATTTCACACTTAACACACATCCTAACTAGCATTTTCTTAGTCCTGAGCAACATATCTGTCACACCCCAAACTCAGGAACTGGGCTTATAAAATTCCTTGCTACCGAATCTAGTGTCGACAGTCTCTGTAGTACCCCATTCTCAACTCTCAGTTTTCATACGCTAGGTTCCGATCTTAGGATCCTACAAGGAGGATTTTAGGGTAATTTTTTTTTATATAAAGAAGCATAACCACAAGTGTACCCAAGTCATAAAACAACATCATCACCACATATCGACTAATATAATCTTCGAGTATAGTGTTGGAAAGGAAATATAAGATATAACCAAAACTTAAAAGATCAGGCTCATGCTCAAGGCTCAATGTTACTGATATGCCCTAGCATCACCTGCAGCATAAACAAACATGCATAAGCTTTCTACAAAGCTCGGTAGAGTGCGTGTATGCGTGCAAAATGGATACGACAATAATACATATATCAGAGTATGCAAAAGATGATGGAGGGCTAAGCTGTCAAGTCCATGAATGTTGTTAGCCATACCAAGGTTATGCAATGCAAGGCTTACGTGGCCGAATGTCATATACTAGAGATGTAATGCAAACATGCTAATCTTCAATTAGTCCACATATTAGAATAATTCATCAATGGAAACATCACCAGGGACTAGTACACTCCAACACTCGCTGCCACCCCATCACGCACATGACTAAGTGACTAAAAAAGACATCATTATCCACCATGCCAATGGTATACCAATGCCCACCCAGTTCGTCAATAATGGACCTATTTACGAGCTGGTCAGACTCAACCTAGCTTACAGCCTCCTAACTTTGGGTGCATAAGATCACACTCCTTTTACAACTGACCACGATACAGTAGGAAACGCGGCCTATTGGTATTTAGCACTTGGGCACTCATGTTATCCACTCAGTATTGACATTGAAGCATCCTACTGGAACCATAAAGGTTTATGGACTTTCACCTAAAGATATCTAAAGCACCCTAATGCTAAATCAGATATTTTTGGTATCCAATTCGGCCACCCACAATATGCTTGTGAAGGTTATAACCCCGATGTTGCTAGTGTGTAAAAGTGCTCGTGACATACATGATTCAAAATGCATCAGTCACACTATCAAAGTCATGCACCAAACTTGCGTATACTGCGCGATCATGTGAGGCGATCCTATCTCAAATAGAATCTTCTAGGTGTCTCAAGCCAACAGACATATGCTATGAACAATCACCATCCATAACAAGCATACATATGATGTGTGCTGATGTAAAAATTAGGTCCACCCTTTTTAGACCTTCGAGTACTCGCACAGGAAGAAGAAAAAGGAGACCCTGGGTAGAGTAGGGGATCCTCCAATGCCAAAGTTAGGCTAAGAATCTGGGTCTAGTAAAAGTGGAGTTTCTGATTGGAGAAATTGTGTGTACCTTTCACCATTAGCAATGTCCCTTTTTATAGTTGAAGAGGGGTGAGACCATAGGGAAGATCTCCATATTAAGTAGGAGGATCCCTTGAGATCTTCAGAGAGGATCTTGGGAACATGCCCGCGTCACAGGTGACTTCCATAATCTCTAGAGAAGATTTCAAGCGTATCTTCCTCGGATAAGGTCGAGCTATCCAAAATCGACCTAGAGATGTTGTTGTAAACCGATCTCAGACGAACCGAGCTCCCCTTGTGGTCAGACCAAGGGAATGACAGCGCACATCACAAAGCTCATCCACGTATACCGAACAAAGTGAAGTCCTTTCACTCATAAAGGTCTTTGTGAAGTCTAATTTCTGTAGCCTTTAACTTCATCATGAGTTCTAATAACCTCTTTGGATTGATTATACATGGGTTTAATCCAATTTTCCAATTCAGAGAAAAGTAAGGGACTCGAATCGTACCGACCTAGGGTGCCGACTATGATGGTGTCGACTGCTTACTTAGTCGACGACTAGGCTTCGGGCTTGTGCCTCCGAAGTTTGATACATTGATCTCTAAAAAGGCCTAGCTATATGTCCTAGAGAGGGGGGGGGGGGGGGGGGGGGGGGGGGCGTGAATAGGACTATGCTAAATAAAAATTTATAACAATGAAAATTAAAAAAATATGATAGCCAACAAGATAACAAAATAAACCACAATGCAAGATAGTAAGGCAACCTCAAAATTCAGATCTTGAGAGGTTGATACAAATGTTGTTCTAAGGATAACCTTACACAAAAAACTAGAGTTTGTGGTAGGAAAACCTGATTTCTAGAAATGTCTTTGTATCAAGTCTCAAATCGAAGAGGAATAGAAAAATAAATACAAACTGCACTGAAGTATAAATTGTAATCACAAATATGTATTATTCTAAGGACAACCATGCACCACAAGAATGACAGGGCAACCTTACTAGAACAAAATAATATCAAGCTGATAAATGAATAGCAAGAAATAAATTTTAAACTATTACAACATTCCCCACAATGCTTGAAACAAAAGATTACAACATTCACAACCACATGTACATCCCTCAAATGAATAAATAAAGATATGAAATAAAAACCATTCAACCACAACACAAGGGATTATATTGGTTCACCTGTGTGTTAACCAACTATTATACAACAGCCACACAGAATGCTACTCCACTCCTAATATCCTCACACAGGGGATATTAGCATTCACTAACAAAGTAGGTTTTCACAGGTTCACCAAAAACGTTTACAATTGTGTCTTTGTCTGTGGGCTTACACAATTAAAAAACCCCACTTCTAAGTTTTCCTGGTTCTCCTCAGATAACCAAAACAATGATATTTTTCGAGAAAATCCTGAAAGAAACCAAAACAGAAAGAAATTTATACTTAAAAGTAAAATACCTGATTTTCTCCTTCGATGTAGCAGCCCGGAAGAACCAAGTCAGAGTAGATGAATGAATGTTCAAGTTCAATGTCCAGTACTCAATTACAAAGGTTCTAGTTCTAATTGATTTTAAAATTAAACCAAAATAGGGCTAGCCTTAATTGATTTTGATTCCAAAGAAAGGAAAATAACAATTCCTCTTTTCAGATTAGATTGGAATACCAGAAACAAAATCAATTAAATAAAGTTAAAGAAAGAGAATATTAAATAACCACACTTTGCTTAAAATGGAGCACAGACCAATCTCTCAGAATTTCAGAATAATTAACTTGAATTTCTTATAATTAATCTGAGATTCTCTACTTATAGCTGAGCAAAATACGTCTTCGACTGGTCTTAAGACATCTACGACTGGTCGAAGAACCAACAGAATTTCAAATAAATTGGACGCGATAAGATTTTTGTTTCTCAACCGGTCGTGGGTACCCTACGACTCGTCGAAGGTCCCCTTCGACTGGTCGTAGGTTCCATACGACTGGTCGAAGATGCCCAATCTTAACACTATACTTTGAGTTGAAGAATCACGACCGATCGATGAACCAGTCGACACTGTTCATAGGACTAGTCGAAGAATAACCAGAAAATCTCAAAAATCCTCAACAACTTAGGACTGGTTGAGGAATTTCTTGGACTGGTCGAACCAATGCTATGACTAGTCGAATAAGGTCCAGGACTAGTCTTAGAACAAATCAAAATTACTTATAAAAAAATATATGGATTATGTATCCAAAGTGACCTACTCTAAAGGTCCACCTAAGGTCAGTCATATCTAAAAAGAGAAGTAAGGACATTGAAACCTGAACACTAGTGTCCTTGAGTATAATGAAGCTTGAGTTCTTGAACTTGTGATTTTCAATAAAAACTTCTGAGAACTTGAACTTTAAAGACTTCTGAGATCTACATCTTGAAAAGCTTCTGAGAACTTGAAAGCTTCTGATATCAACCTAAACCTTCAATGTCTTCAACCTGAAAAGCTGTGCTTGTCTACTTGAAGCCAATCTCGTGTCTTGAATAGATCTTTTGTTCATCACATACACAAGCTTCAAAGAAGTATCTTTGTCACCACAAATTTGACAATCACAAGGGCTATTCACTATAGCACTTACAATCTCCCCCTTTGTCAAATTTATGACAAAACACACTTCCGAGATAGGATACATATCACAGATTATTTGATTAAAGAATCATGCACCAGTTATTAAACCGACACACATTGATGAACCTGCAAATCAATATTTAACCAACAAGCAGTCCATACTCATTTACCCATGCTCATACAGTCCATCACTACACATACTCCCCCTGAGTAACATATTTCACCAATCCTACTTTAGCAAAAAAAATCCAACTTTAGCAAAAGTATATCTACTTCCCCCTTTTGTCACACTATGACAAAGGAAGAACAAAGCAGATTGGAAAGGAGTAATAATCAAGGAGGTAACCAAATAAGAATGGAAACTATAGCATAAGCAACACGTATAATAGATAAACTGAGCCATAAACAGTGATAGAGATAATAGCAAATCCAGTCAAGTGAACATGATATAAAGAAAGTTATTACAGACTAGAAAATAGAAAATGAACTAATCTGACCCAGATGAAGGAGCAGGGATGGAAGGATCAAGTTTGTGCATGCCCTTGTTTAAGCGCCTAAGATATTTGTGCATATACTTGAATTGTAAATCATGGGTAACAGACATGTTTTCCATCCTAGCATTTAAAGATTCAACCTTAGTTTCCAATGCAACCAAGCCTGCATTGAAAGCAGAAGGCGGATAATCTAGGTCATTTGCAGAGTCAGAATCAAGCTCTTTAAAGATATCATGCATATTAATATTATCAGGAGGAAGATCACCAGCATCTTCCTCATGTTCAGCTTCAGCTGCACCCCCACCATCAACTTGGCCAGGAAGAAATTCCAGCTTCATCTTGTTGAGATTAGAATTATTAAATATCAAGTGATGGATAGGGGCCTCTCCGACCGGCATATCAACTAACATATGAGAAGCTAATACAGTCATCAAATATCCAAAGGGAATATCAGTATGACCAAGATGGAGTCGAAACTGAATGATAGAATGACAAATCAAGGATGGTAGACAGAGATGAGCACCTTGGGTTACATTATGAAGAATACGAACCATAAAAGATGTTAACTCAGTCTTATTGCCCGATCGAGGATATAGATTAGACATAAAAATCGTATGCAACACTATGTATTTGGGTAACAGATACCTTAAGGGGAGCGCATTTCCTTTAGGTGTCCATGGAGCATCCAAATTGCATAAATCCTTAGAAAGCATGTGTTTTTCAGTTTGAGAGGGTTTTTCAGAGTATATGAATGGGAAATCCCTCATCATTAATTGGAATTTCCATAAGAGCAGAAATTAAGTGACGATCAACAGTAAATGGTCCTTCTCTTGTGATAATTTTAAATGTAAGATTTTTAAGTGAATAATCACATATACATGCAAACATGGATTGAGCAATGGACCGGTATGTAGGTCCACCCCAATGTAGTAAGTTATCCCAACCTACAGCTTGTAGCATGGGAAAGATATCAAATGGAGCTGTATGATTAAGATCAACAAGGTGTTCAACGATTATATTTCGCATACGGATGTCACAAACATATGATGGATCATCTTCAAAATCCCTAAGATGACGTTTAGTGAGAGGGGCTGATCTGGAGGAAGATGATGGACCACGAGAAGTTGATTTCCTTCCTCTAGAAGCCATCAAGAATAAAAGGAGTTGCAAAGAAAAGAGAATGGGTTTTTCTAAGATCAGAATTTTTAGAATAATAACCCCAAATCACAATGAAACTTGAAATAAATAGCTTCAAGAGTAAAAGAGAAGTATTATAGACTCAAATCTCGAAGAAAAATGCAAATATAGCACTTACAATGAAGATTTTGGGAGTTGGCTTCGACTAGTCGAGGTTTGGCCGGTTGGAGGAAGAAATATAAATGAGGAAGATGAAATATTTCCCCAAATTAAAAGGGTTTCACGAGTTCCTCGACTGGTCGTGGATGTACATGACCGGTCGAGCTACAATTGGTCATATATTTCCACGACCAGTCGAGTACCAGCTATTTTTTTTTTTAAGTTTTTCAAAATATTTTGTAAAAAAAATGAAATCTAACTTATCAAACATATACAATATGATACAAAAATTCATAAAATATCATCTTATAATGCACATGCCAAGATCAAATTTCATTTGATTAAACTGACTTTTGTCTAGCGGTTTTGTGAAAATATCAGAACGATGATTATCGGTAGGTATATATTCCAGAGATATTATCTTTTCTTCTACTAATTCACGGATATAATGAAATCTAATGTCAATGTGCTTAGTACGAGAATGCTGAATAGAATTTTTTGAAATATTAATGGCACTGGAATTATAACAATATAACACCATAGAACCCTGTTTAATTCCATAGTCACTTAACATTTGCTTCATCCAAACAAGTTGCGTACACGCATTACCAGCTGCGATGTATTCAACTTCAGCAGTTGAAAGTGATATAGAACTTTGTTTCTTGCTAAACCAAGAAACTAAACAGTTTCCTATATAAAAGCAACCACCACTGGTTGACTTTCTATCATCGAGATTACCAGCCCAGTCAGCATCCGAGTACCCAGCTAATTGAATGCTAGTCTCGTGAGGATACTAAAGATCGAGATTTACAGTGCTTGCGACATATCGCATGATCCGCTTAACAGTAATCAAGTGCGATTCCTCAGGATTAGATTGATATCTAGCGCAAATACCAACACTTAGCGCGATATCAGGTCTACTAGCAGTTAAATACAATAGACTACCAATCATACTCCAATAAAGTTTCGGATCAACATTTTTACCTTCAGAGTCTTTTGAGAGTTTCAGGGTAGTACTCATAGGAGTGTCGAAGTTCTTACAATTCTCAAATCCAAATATCTTAATTAAATTCAAGGCATATTTAGATTGAGAAATGAATATTTCATTAGGTTGTTGCTTTACTTGTAACCCTAGAAAATAATTCAATTCCCCAACTATGCTCATTTTAAACTGTGATTTCATCAAATCTGCAAACTTAGTAGTCATGTCAGTACAAGTAGATCCATAAATGTTATCATCAACATAAATCTGTATCATCAAAATATGATAATTATGTTTTTTAATAAACAGAGTTTTGTCAACAGACCCCATTTGAAAATTATGGCTTAACAGAAATTTTGTTAGTTTCTCATACCACACCCTAGGCACTTGCTTTAATCCATAAAGTGCCTTTTTAAGCCTATACACATGATCAATATTTTTGGGATCTTCAAAACTTATTAGTTGTTCCACATAAACTTCCTCATGCAAATTGCCATTTAGAAATGCACTTTTCACATCCATTTGATAAATCTTAAACTTTCTAAAACACGCAATGGATATAAACAATCTGATTGATTCAAGACGTGCTACTGGTGCAATGGTTTCATCAAAATCAATACCTTCAATTTGAGTGTAACCTTATACCACTAGTCTGACCTTTCTAATTATATTTTCAAGCTCATCAAACTTATTTTTGAAGATCCATTTAGTTTCAATGATGTGTTTATCCTTAGGTCTTGGAACGAGATACCAAACATCATTTCTTACGAATTGGTTAAGTTCTTCTTGCATCGCAATAATCCAGTTTTCATCAGCAAGAGCTTCTTTTACGTTAGATGGTTCTATTTGGGATGTAAAACACACATAATTACATATATCTTCAAGTTGTCTTCGGGTGCGAACACCAGTGAGAGGGTTTTCAAGAATTTTTGTGGTTGGATGATCTTTAACAGTCCTTATCTTAGAATCATTCTGATTAGATGAAGTATCGGATTTATCAATTACTAGAACTTCATCATTATCCGAACTTGAGACTGGTGTGTTTAAGTGATCATCAATAACAACATTGATGAATTCTTGAATCACACTGGTTCTTTTGTTCAGAACCCTATAAGCTCGACTGTTTAAGGAATATCCTAGGAAAATTTCTTCATCACTCTTCATATCAAACTTTTTCAAATTCTCATGATCTCTTAAAATATAGCATTTGCTGCCAAAAACTCGAAAGTATTTGACAGTAGGATTTTTATCGAACCACATTTCCTAAGCCATTTTATTATTATCTTTGCTAGTGTAGACACGGTTAATAATATAGCAAGCTGTATTAACCGCTTCAGCCCAAAGATTCTTAGAGAGCTTCATGCTATTTAACATGACATTAGCCATTTCTTGAAGCACTTTATTCTTCCTTTCCACTAGACCATGTTCTTGTGGAGTTTTGGGAGCTGAGAATTCATGTAATATTCTTTGGTTGCTGCAGAACTTCTCCAACCGCTATTCTCAAATTTAGATCCATGATCACTACGAATCTTACTGATTTGAGAACCTTTTTCCATTTGAATCCTTTTGAGAACTTTTCTTACTTCTTCAAGAGTTTCTGATTTGTCCCTTAAGAAGACTACTCATGTATATCTGGTAAAGTCATCCACTATTACCAAGATATACCTTTTTCCACCTCAACTCTCCGTTCTAGTAGGTCCTATCAAATCCATATGGAGGAGTTCGAGTGGTCTTGATGTGGTATTTGAATTCACCTTTTTGTGTGAGGTTCTTGTTTGTTTGCTTATCACATATTTTATTTAATTTTTGAAGCTTGGGTAGACCTCTTATAAGTTTCTGTTTACTCAATTTATATAAATTTCGGTAATGTACATGTCCAAGACGTTTGTGCCACAAATCAGTCTCGTCTGTATGGACCATGTAACATGTTTGATTAGATAAGCTGGATTCACTAACAATATAGCAGTTTTCAGACGTTCTGCTTCCAGTTAATATTATAGAACCCTTATTGTTTAGAATCTCACAGCTTTGATTAGAAAACCATACACTATGGTTATTATCGCATATTTGAGATATGCTAAGTAAGTTATGTTTTAGACCTTCAACTAAGTTATGTTTTAGAACTTCAACATATAAGACATTCTTAAATAATGAAAGGTTATAGAGTTGAACCGTACCTTAGCCCATAATCTTGCAGTTACTCACATCACCAAATGTGACTGAACCATCAGTCATATCTTTTAGATCGATGAATAGAGCTTTGTTGCCTGTCATGTGCCTGGAGCATCTACTATCTAGGTACCACTTTGAATGGCTTGAAGCTTTGAAAGCGGTGTGGGCAACCAAGTAGGCAGCCTTAGGAACCCATTTCAGTATTGTTTTGGGTTAAGGAGAATTGTTAGTCTTCTTATATCTATTGTTGTAAGAATGACCTATAGAGTTAGATTTTCAGAGCTCCTTGAGTAAATCAATTATCTTTTCAGCTAGAGGATTTCATTTTTGATTAAAGTTGACATGGCTACTTTTAGGTTTTTGAAAAGATTTTGAATTTTTGGGAAAATCTTGATAAGTACTTTTTCCTTTTGAGTTTGAGGATTCTCCTTTCACAAACTTAGGAGTATTCTTCTGTTTAGGAGATGTTCTTATCATAGCCCAACCTAGATCTGTCGCCACATTTTCTTGATTCGGATAATAGTTTCTCTAACTTAGGATCACCTTGGGCATATCTCCATGTGTCCTTTAAACTAAGAAGAGAAGATACTTCATTTTTAAGTTTCTCATTTTTAGATTTCAGATTTTTAATCTGGGACGTTTTAAATTCCAAATCGCATTTTAATTTTTAATAACGATATGAAATTTGGGATTTTTCTAAAACAAGTGACTCAAAACATTCTTTGAGTTTAAAAAACTTTTCTTTTTGAAGTTTAAGTTTGACAGCAATTTTACAACTTTCTTTATATAGGGCATTGTAAGCATCTTGAAGATCATCTTCATTTTCACAATCACTGTTCAGATTTTCCTCACTAGTTGAATCATCATGGTCTGAAAAAGTGAACTTGGCTAGAGTCATAAGGGCTTTCGTTTCATTACCCGACTCGGTTTCAGAATCTTCTGATTTAGAAGAAGCTTCAGAATCAGATGATTCATCCCATGTAGCCAACATACCCTTCTTCTTAGATTTGTCCTTTTTAGGACATTTGTTTGCTAAATGCCCATATTCTTGGCAGTTGTAACATTGACTATCTTTCAAAGACTTCCAAGTTTTAGATTTAGGTTTAGATCTTTTCTTCTCATTTGATTTTTAAAAATCTACTCTTTTCTTATTTTTGAATATTTTATAAAACTTTTTTGCTAAAAGAGCCATATCATCTTCAGAATCAGAATTTTCTTCAGAATTATATTTAGAAGATTTTAGAGCGATAGATTTACTTTTAGGAGCTTTAAAGTTTAACTCATAGGGTTGTAAAAAACCAACAAGTTCTTCTACCCTCATATTATCCGTATCACGAAGTTCCTGGATCGCGGTTACTTTGGAGTTGAACCGTTCAGGAAGAGAGCATAGTATCTTTGCACACACTTTAATTTCTAGGATTGGATCGCCAAGACCCCACATAGAGTTTACAATGTCATTTAGTCTTGTATAAAAGTCCATAAATGTTTCATTTTCCTCCATATGAATTTCTTCAAATTTGGGTGTGAGGAGTTAGACTTTAGATTTTTTAACAATTGTAGTACCCTCGTGCGTCATTTCTAATATATCCCAGGCTTGCTTTACAGTATCACAGGATATGATTCTTTTGAACTCATCTGGTGATATTGTGCAAGTGATTGCATTTAATGCATTTGCATTGGCACTACTTTCATTTTTCTGAAGAGTGGTCCAAGAGAAATAAGGAGTTATTCTCATTGATTTTAAACCATCGACTCCAGTCACTTCAGTGGTAGGAGGTTTCCATTCAGTCACTGTAGCTTGCCACACACTCTTACCCATTGATTTGAGGAAGATCCTCATTCTGGCTTTCCAGTAGGTATAATTGGAACCATCAAAGGGTGGAGGCCTAGTGACTAATAGACTATCAAAATTTGACATCTTAAATAGCTTGAATCGTTAGCTCCGGAATTGAATCCAAAAAATAAGAAAAAAATGAGCTATTAGGCTTTGATACCACTTGAAGAGGCCTAGCTATATGTCCTAGAGGGGGGGGGGGGGGGGGGAGGGGGTGAATAGGACTATGCCAAATAAAAATTTATAACAGCGGAAATTAAAGAAATATGATAGCCAACACGATAACAAAATAAACCATAATGCAAGATAGTAAGGCAACCTCAAAATTCAGATCTTGAGAGGTTGATACAAATGTTGTTCTAAGGACAACCTTACACCAAAAACCAGAGTTCGTGGTAGGACAACCTGATTTCTAAAAATGTCTTTGTATCAAGTCTCAAACCGAAGAGGAATAGAAAAATAAATACAAACTGCACTGAAGTATAAATTGTAATCACAAATATGTATTGTTCTAAGGACAACCATGCACCACAAGAATGACAGGGAAACCTTACTAGAACAAAATAGTATCAAGCTGATAAATGAATAGTAAGAAATAAATTCTAAACTATTACAACATTCCCCACAATGCTTGAAACAAAAGATTACAACATTCACAACCACATGTACATCCCTCAAATGAATAAATAAAGATATGAAAAAAAAACCATTCAACCACAACACAAGGGATTGTAGTGGTTCGCCTGTGTGTTCATCAACTATTATACAACAGCCACACAGAATGCTACTCCACTCCTAATATCCTCACACAGGGGATATTAGCATTCACTAACAAAGTAAGTTTTCACAGGTTCACTAAAAATGTTTACAATTGTGTCTTTGTCTGTGGGCTTACACAATTAAAAAACCCCACTTCTAAGTTTTCCTGGTTCTCCTCAGATAACCAAAACAATAAGATTTTTCTGGCAAATTTTGAAAGAAAATAAAATAAAACAAAAAGGAATTTATACTTAAAATTAAAATACCTGATTTTCTCCTTCGATGTAGCAGCCCGGAAGAACCAAGTTAGAGTAGATGAATGAATGTTCAAGTTCAATGTCCAGTACTCAATTACAAAGGTTCTAGTTCTAATTGATTTTAAAATTAAACCAAAATAGGGCTAGCCTTAATTGATTTTGTTTCCAAAGAAAGGGAAATAACAATTCCTCTTTTCAGATTAGATTGGAATATCAGAAACAAAATCAATTAAATAAAGCTAAAGAAAGAGAATATTAAATAAGCACACTTTGCTTAAAATGGAGCACAGAACAATCTTTCAAAATGCCATAATAATTAGCTTGAATTTCTTATAATTAATCTGAAATTCGTGCTCTATTTATAGCTGAGAAAAATATGTCTTCGATTGGTCTTAAGACATCTACGACTGGTCGAAGAACCAACAGAATTTCAAATAAATCGGGCACGATAAGATTTTCTGTTGCTCGACCGGTCGTGGGTACCCTACGACTGGTCGAAGGTCCCCTTCGATTGGTCGTAGGTTCCATACGACTGGTCGAAGATGCCCAATCTTAACGCTGTACTTTGAGTCGAAGAACCACGACCGGTCAAAGAACCAGTCGACACTGTTCGCAAGACTGGTCGAACAGTCTCCAGGACTAGTCGAAGAATAACCAGAAAATGCTGAAAATTCTCAACGACTTAGGGCTGGTTGAGGAATTTCTTGGACTGGTCAAACCAATGCTACGACTAGTCGAACAAGGTCCAAGTCTAGTCTTAGAACAGATCAAAATTACTTATAAAAAAATATATGGATTATGTATCCAAAGTGACCTACTCTAAAGGTCCACCTAAGGTCAGTCATATCTAAAAAGAGAAGTAAGGAGATTGAAACCTGAACACCAGTGTCCTTGAGTATAATGAAGCTTGAGTTCTTGAACTTGAGATTTTCAATAAAAACTTCTGAGAACTTGAACTTTAAAGACTTCTGAGATCTACAGCTTGAAAAGCTTCTGAGAACTTGAAAGCTTCTGATATCAACATAAACCTTCAATGTCTTCAACCTGAAAAGCTGTGCTTGTCTACTTGAAGCCAATCTCGTGTCTTGAATAGATATTTTGTTCATCACATACACAAGCTTCAAAGAAGTATCTTTGTCACCACAAATTTGACAATCACAAGGGCTATTCACTATAGCACTTACAATCTCTGACTTAAGTCTTCTTCATAGGTTGGTCTATTTATTCCACAACAACAAGCCCCCTACTTTCAAGTTCGTGAAGTGGGCTTAGGTAGTAGGTCGTACTTGGTTAGGTTAGATTGTTATGGGTTGGGGTACTTTGTTGTCCTGTTATTAATGTTGAATAAGATGACATGCGCAAATACTAGGGCACACCATTGATCAAGTACAGTTCCTGCGATGTGGCGTACCGTGGCTCGAGGCCACGCGAGATGTTAGCGGCCTTTTCAGCATCGGGCGTGTAAGGTGGTGACATATGGGCCATCCTTAGTAGTTAAGCCATGCGACGAGTGGGGGCACACCACATGTCGAGGGAAGAGACTTAAGGCATCACGTCGGCTGGGCATTGATGATAAGCAATTAATGCTCATACAGTCGAGCGTCTATAAAAGGGGGAGGACCCTACCCGTGCGAAGAGTTCCCCTCACCTTTGCTACTCTCTTTCTTCTTCTTGCAAAACCCTAATTTCAAGACCGGGGTCTTCTACAATCGAGTGTACCCAAGTCAATTTTCAGTGATCTTCTCCGTTTTCGGTGAGCCTTCATCCCTCATTCCCCTTTTTCTTCCATTTTTAAAGCTTTCCAGCATCATTTAAGCCCACAGCCATGCCAGAAAGCTATAGCCCACTTGGGGGACCCACAACGGTGATGATGGGGCAGATAACATCCTCCCCATGTCAAACCCACCATCACCGTTGATGGTAATGGGCGATCGGGAGCTGCATGCGTCCCACTCATCGCGAGTACTGGAGCTGTCTCTGGAAAAGAGGCCTAAGGAGATGGAGGGGACTATCCTAGTGGCAGAGGAGACTGACGAGCATGCACTGGCTGGAGAGGAGAAAGGGTCAGTTGGCTTCATGCTTATGGAAGTGGACCTGACAAGGATTAGGTCGGGATACCATATTCCAAACTTAGTGGTACTCCGAGCACCCTTGCTGGACGAGCTCCCCAACTAGCCCCTTGAAGGCGAGGTGGCCATCTTCGCAAAGGCCCTACAATGCGGCCTTATGCTCCCCCTTCAGGGGATAATGAGAAGGGTACTTGCATACCTAGGACTGGCTCTTGGGCAGTTGATCCCTAATGCGTAGAGAGCGTTGGTGGGGTCATTCATCCTTTAGTTCGAGCTTGTCCAACCGGAGTCAACTGTGGAAGAATTTCTTCACCTCTACCAAGTAAAATCTAATCCTCTACATGAGGGTTGGTATTATTTCTCTTCATGGCTGGGTACTGGCAAGGCCTTGATTACGTCCTCCTCGACCTCCAACAAAAATTGGAAGGAATAGTGGTTCTGGGGGTCGAGGGAGTGGAAAAGGTTAAGAATTTCTAGACTACGCTCGTGGGTCCTGAGCTCCTTCTCCACGCCAGGTCATACTCTGACTTAACCCTTTGTTTGTAGTTTCATAGCTTGGCCTCATTACATTAGGCTTGACTGACGCTGTAAGTGTTGTAATGTATAAAGCACTCTTGATTGTCAAATTTCGACTGAACAAAACAACTTATGATGAAGTCCACCTTCAAGTGAATCAAGATGAAAAGTTCACCTTCAAGAAACAAACCATGAAGTTGGATAGTGCAAGCAAAAGCACAAGACATGAAGATGGATAGTTCAAGCTAAAGTGTATTCAAGTTCTACTACATTTTTAGTAGAAGATCAAGCTCCACCTTCAAGTGAACTTCAAGTAGAAGATCAACTGAGCACTATTGAATATTCAAGTAGAAGAATCAAGCTTTATACTTCAATGTGCACTTCAAGTAGAAGATCAACTGAGCTCTATTGAAGATTCAAACTTTATACTTCAATGTCCAGTTTTCTCAGGTATAATTGACCCTAGAAAGACCTTAGACTTTAGTGCTTTCAAATGATAAACTTATATGGGTTTTTGTACTTTGGTTAGGCTTTTGTTCGACTCGTCTAAGCCTTGTTTCGACTAATCTAAGTTGTAGCTCGACCAGTATAAGATTATCTTCGACCAATCCAAGTTTTAAACTTAACAAATGGATATTTCTGGTGGTTTTTCGACCAGTCGAGCAGACTACTCAACCAGTCACCTTTGACCAATCGAGGGGTGCTCGACTCGAAGTCCAACAACTAATTTTTGGCACCCTCGGCTAGTCAAATCCTGTGCTCGACCAGTCGAAGAGGCCCCTCGACCAGTCAAAAAACGATTTTATCTGATCGCGCCCAAAATTTAAAATTTGGTTAGATCTTAGATGAGTCAAGGGAGACCTTAGACGAGTTAAAGTAAACATTTTATCCTATAAATAGTGGCCATCTCTCAATCCGAAGTTACTCATCCAACCTAAGAAAAGCTTTCATTTAAAAAGAGAGAAGTCCCCAATATCATCAAGCTCTTGTACGATATTTTATATTTTGTTTATATAGCTTTTGTTTTTAATTCCGTGATCTCTTTTCATGAATCATATGTTTTAAAGAGAGTAATCACTCTTCATTTGAGATTTAAGGGATTCAAACAAGTAGCCTGAGGTTTGAATTAAGTTAAAACCAATTTAGAACCTAGAACCCTTGATTATATTACTGGACATTGAACATTCTACATCAAGCGAAGCTGTTCTACTGGCTACATCAAGAACGTCTTCAAAGAGAAGATAAGTATCATTCTATATATTTTTTAGTTTCTTTGAGATTTCTAAAAAATCTCTTGTATTGGTTTTGGCTGAGATAGCCAGAAAATCTCAGCGTGGGGTTTTGTTCGTGATAGCCTTTCTAAAATCACAACTGTATAGGTTTTAAGGTGAACCTGTAAAAACCTTGTTTATTAGTGAATTCCAATATCACGTGGGTTGTGATTATTGGGAGTGGAGTAGGTTTAGCTATTTAAGAATAGTTGATGTACACACCGAACAACTATAACTCCTGGTGTTTGTGGTGAATGATTTAAGTTTTGTATCTATAGTGAATGATTGTAATTTGTTTATGCATATGTGGTGAATGCTTATAATAGATAGCTCTCTTGTCTCTTGCTTTGTTTGTGATCTTGAACCTTACAAACGTTTGTGAAATCAGGTTGTCTTACCTAAAACTTTATTTTTGGTGTAAGGTTGTCCTACGAACTAAGTTTGAATCAATTTCTCAATACTACTGTTATTAAGATCAGTGATTTATTTTGATTTATTTATTATTTCAGTACCTTGAAATTTTTATTTCACATAGTCCTATTCACCCCCCCTTTAGGACTGTTAGCTCGCCTTTTTTCATACGCCTCTATCCATGCTTTTTCATAGTTCTCCCCAAGTACCCTTTTCATGTTGGTGAAGAAGCTCTTACTCGGAACAAGGGAGTCGAGTCATTGGAACCTGAGCTACGGTCTTGAAAAGTACTGATTACGCCCGAACTTCTCCTTAAATCAGGTTTTGATCTACCTCTGACAGGTATAACTTTCTCAGTAGTTTATTTATAATTTCTTGCAGTTAATGGGCCTTGTTTCTTACTAACTCTTTTCGCAGCGTAGTGATGCCTAAAACATAGCTTTCAAAGCCTTCCAAGTGCAAGGAACCTCCTCCCACAGAGATACTGCCAAAGAAGAAGAAGAAGTGACCTCTAAGAATAAAGGAAAGGTCAGGCCTTCTTCTCACGTGGTTATGGAGGCCATGGGTGAGGTTCCATCCTCGGCGCTTGTTATTGTTGAAGAGTCCAAGGAGGAGGTGGACAAGACGACATGAAAAGGCCTAGCTATATGTCCTAGAGGGCGGGGGGGGGGGGGGGGGGGGGGGGGGGGGGGGTGAATAGAACTATGCCAAATAAAACTTATAACAATGGAAATTAAATAAATACGATAGCCAATAAATAATATAAACAAACCACAATGTAAGAATGTAAAGCAAACTCAAAATTCAGATCTTGAGGGGTTGATACAAATGTTGTTCTAAATACAACCTTACACCAAAAACCAGAGTTTATGGTAGGACAACCTTATTTCTAGAAAGATCTCTGTATCAAATCTCAAATCAAAGAGGAATAATAATAAATAAATAAATACAAACTGCACTGAAGAATAAACTGCAATTACAAATATATTTTATTCTAAGGACAACCATACACCATAGGTATGATAGGGCAACTTTACTAGAACAATTAAGGAAGCTGATAAAGGAATAGCAAGAAATAAATGCTGAACTATTACAACATTCCCACAATGCTTGAAATAAATGATTATAACATTCACATCCGCATATACATCCAACAAATGAATAATTAAAGATATGCAATATAAACCATTCAACCACAAAACAAAGGGATTATAATAGTTCGCATGTGTGTTCACCAACTGTTAAACAACAGCCACACAGAATGCTACTCCACTCCTAATATCTTCACACAAGATATTAGCGTTCACTATCAAACTAGGTTTTCACAGGTTCACCCAAAACCTTCACAATTGTGTCTTTCTCTGTGGGCTTACACAATTAAAAACCCCACTTCTGAGTTTTCCTGGCTCTCCTCAGATAACCAATACAATGAGATTTTTCTGGTAAATCCCAAAAGAAACCAAAACTAAAAGGAGTTTACAATTAAATGTAAAATACCTGATTTTCTCCTTCGTTGTAGTAGCCCCGAAGAACCAAGTCAGAGTAGATGATTGAATGTCCAAGTTCGATGTCCAAATTCACATTACAATGGTTCTAGTTCTAATTGATTTTAAATTAAACTAAAATGGGCTAGCTTTAATTGATTTTGATTCCAAAGAAAGGGAAATAACAATTCCTCTAATTAGATTAGATTCGAATACCAAAAACAAAATCAATTAAAAAAGCTAAAGAAAGAGAATATGAATTATGCACACTTAGCTTAAAATAGAGCACAGACTTATCTCTCAGAAGGCCAAATTAATTAGCTTGAATTGTCTCTGTTATTCTGAGATTCGTGATCTATTTATAGCTGAGCGAAACACATCTTTAACTGGTCTTAGGACCTCTACGACTAGTCAAAGAACCAATAAAAATTTGAATTTTCAGGTGCGATAACATCTGACGGTTTCATGACTGGTCGTAGGTACCCTACAATTGGTCGTAGGTCACCTTCGACCGGTCGTAGGTTGCATACGACTGGTCATAAACATAAGTTTTTCAACGCTAGACTTTGAGTCGAAGGTCTATGAATGGTCGAACAACCAGTCGACACTGTTCCTACGACTAGTCAAACAGTCTCCAGGACTAGTCGTAGAGTACTCAAAAAATTTTAAAAATCTTCAACAAATTAGGACTGATCGTGGAATTTCTTAGACTGGTCGAACCAGTGATAGGACTAGTCGAACAAGGTCCAGGACTAGTCTTAGAACAGACCAAATTTACTTATAACACAAATATGGGTTATGTATCCAAAATGACCTACTCTAAAGGTCAACCTAAGCTCAGTCATACCTCAATAGTGAAGCAAAGACATTGAAACTTGAAAACAAGTGACCTTTGAGTATAATTAAGCTTGAGTCTTGAACTTGAAAGCTTCTTAAACTTGAAAGCTTTTGAGGTCTCAGATATTTTATTCATCACATATATAGCTTCAAAGCAGTGTCTTTGTCACCACAAATTTGACAATAACAAGGGGCTATAAACTATAGCACTTACACGACTTCATTCAGTGAAGCTCGTTCCACGGAGGCTCGAGAGACTACAGAGACATCTTTCGAGCTCCTTACGTCTAGGGCAGGAGGTCCATCTGGAGGTGGGAGTCAGAGGTCTCTCAAGTTAGCTCGAGAGACGTTGGTGAGCCTCCTACCTTAGGTAGATTGGCATATTCTGGATGCCGAGTTTACCCATATGATGGATGCACTGTCGGACTTTATCATCGGCCAAATGGCTAAGGCTTGTCTCGAAGTAAGTTAACTTGAAGTTATGATCGCTTTACTCTTCATCCTGATCTAATATTTTTCTTGTTCTTTGTAGTTCGGCCCTTCGTTACTTAACACACACCGTGAGTTGTTGCACTTCCAGGAGGAGGTGAGGGAAGCGGAGGCAGGGCTGCTGTGAAAAGGGACCGAGGCTGAGCGATCCTGAATTAAGGTTAAACAAGCCCACGAAGAGTCTGAATGGACTCGGGCCAAGGCTGAACAAACCCGTAATGAGGCCGAGCAGTCTCAAACCAAGATCGAGAAACTCCGCTCCACACTGAAGGCTCCGGTGATTAAATCAGTGGCAGAGTTGGAAGCGACGAAGAAGTTGCTTATCGAGGCTTTGGGAAGAGCCGCTCTATGGAAGGCAGATATGGTTGGGCTAACATGCTCCTTTGACTTGAAGATCAAGGAGGCACAGGAGATGATTACTTTGGCTCGAGTAGCCACCGTGGAGGAGTTTAAATCTTTCGTGGAATATACAGACGATAGGGACACCCTCTATGGGGCTGGATACGAGCGGTGCCACAGGGATATAAAGGAGGTGCATCCCGAGATTGACCTCTTCTCTTTCAAGGAGGCCGATTCTGAGTCTGAAGAGGTTCCATATTGCTTAGCTTCCGAACAGCCCCCCTCAACGCCTTGATATTCCTTTCCTTTACCTCTATAGAATTTTTTACTTTCTGGAAATGTATCCTCAACATTATCTCACAGACATTTTTGTTTGATCTATGTTATCGTTTGTTTTGAGTTTTGATGGGTAACATTTTGTGCTGAGGTTAAACCCTTAGTCATTTTTACGAATCTATGATTCTAAGTTGAACACTTCTGTGGGTTAGATACTTCTGGATTTTTCAAAGTATCGCCTTTTCTGCATGGTGATAACTCATGACCTAACCTTTTCATGAAGGGTCGGCCTATGAACAAGGGTTGCACTTCTCCTGTACTGGAGGAATCCTTTGGTAGAACTTTTAGTAGACCAATTGTAGAGATGGAATTAGGAAGCGAAGTTTGTCCCACTCCAGGGGCTTTTATTGTAATAGTTCCAATATAGATTGAAACACCATAAGGAGGTAGATTTTGTGCTTTAAGTCAGGTCATCCACTAGGCGTAGTAGATTTTTAGATGCTCAGCATTCCATGGGTGTGGCAAGAATAGTCCTTCAAAATCCTCGATACGATACGATCATAATCGGTTGGTGCCTGTTACTACATAGGGTCCTTCCCAGTTCGGTACCAAAGTTCCAGTTGTGTAACGCCCTGTGTTTTCAGGACCCGAGTATATGACCCGTTTCCCAAAAACCCTAGTGTTAACCTTAAAGGATAGTCAAATTCGAGTATATGCTTTTTTATCTTTCATCATTTATCAGAGTAAGAAGATGAGTGTAGAATGGACAAATCAACATGAAGGAAAATTTTCATTTCATTAAGAATATACAAGTGGTTGCCCATAATGACTTATACAAACTAATGTCTCCACAATAACAAATAAAAGATTATAAACATGAGAAATTTAAAAGCATATGAAACATAAACGAAAGCCTTAAGATTCACAGCTTCCTGGACAGGTACAACCACATGTCTTTGACCACCATGACGACTCCTCATTAGTCTGAACCTGCATATCACTTAAGCAACCTGTGCTACTTGTACGGTTATATTTTTTATGGATGAGTGGCCAGCTCAGTGTGAATTCACCTCAAGATTACACTGCCGCATTAGGAAAGCATAATTACAAAACAACAACGCAATCAAAACAACACATGATGCAGTCTTTTTAAATGTATGGATGCGTGGAAGCACATCAGCCTGTGGATGCACATCTAGCCAGACTTGGGCTCGTCACCCATGTAATCATCGACCTGGGAAAATCATCTAGTCGGATAGGGCTTGATAGTAGGTGGTCTGGGAGCTAGCGAAACGATACTCCAACAACTCTAGGGCACATGCTACAACATCCATAATTAGCCACCTGTCATCGCCAATATGTCATGGATGCATGATTATCCAAACCATTGTTAGTCTAGTTACAACTAGCAAATTTAAATAAGCTTAAAGGTTACTATGGAGAGCTCAGAGCCCAGCGTAGGCTGATAGCTCAGGCATAGTGTCCCATCACTACCATCCCCAGATCATGAGATTACCATCTTAGGAAGTTTAATGGAAACCCATCGACTTGTGACCAATCATATTACTGTATATGGGGCTTACCATCGCATGGTTGCAGGATAAAAACATCGAACCCATATAGAGAAAATACCAAGATAAAGACACATAAGGCGATATCAAAGCAAGGCACATAAGGTAAATATCAAAATAAGCCACATAGGGCGAGTATCAAAATCATGCGATAAAAGACCATCCTTGAAAACCGTTGAGCACAACAACCCTGGATGGTAGGCCCACATCACTGGTTACGTTAAACCACCATTCAATAACCACCAAGCCGAAGGTTCATTACTATCACAAACAGTCGGGTTACATCCAAAGTATGGGAGTACACGTATAGGTGGGGGTTTCCCACTGGTGTACCAGTTTAAGTTCCATAAGCAATCCACAAGTAATCCACAGGCATGAATAAATATGCAGGATAAACATTAAGCAGGCAATATAGCAATTCAATTTCCATCAGCTAACACATGTGATTATAAGAGACAGACATCAATTATAAATTTAAATAAAAACTATAACTTAAGCTAATGGAAAGATGGAAAGCTCAAGGGAAAGAATCATCACCTCATATTTTGAACAGCCTACCCATGTTGCTAGAGAATGCATGTTTCCTTAGAATCAAACCCTATCATGAATTGTAAAGTTATACCGTTAGATTCAAGCTTTACACGCTATTCTTGGTCAAGGACTTAACCTAGGGTTTTGGATTACCCTGGTTTTAGGGTTTTACCTAAGAGTCTAGGCCTAGACTTTGACCTTGGGGGTTTGGACCCTAGTTAGTTGTACAATTAATTAAAGGGTTAATTTAATAGTTACGAGGTGCTTATTAACATTAATGATTCAATTAATATTAGTCAATATGGTAATCACAATCGTTGTGATAATAAATGTTAATATAATAGCTACCAAATACTTATTAATATTAATGATACAATTAGTATTAACTAATTTGGTAATCATAATCGTTATGATTGTGATAACTAGTGCAGTCCATTATCGATGGTAATTAAAATATTACTATTTAATAATTGTAATTATGTTTCTAATATTTACCATAAGTGTAAATAGTCTACCAATGGCCGATCATGTCTTTATTTAAAAATTATTATGATAATAGTAATAAGGGTGGTAGTTGTAAATCGGGCCTGGAGTTTGTCTATAGCTAAGGCTTGAAATGGGCCTCACACATGGGCCTATACACACCACAATGGGCCTGACACCACATAATGGGTCTCATATGTACAACAAGTGGGCCTCTCCAGGCAATGAGGCTCACGACCTATGAATGAATGGACAGTGTGTGTAACACACATACATCATGGTGGACTTGGGACAAATATCAGGTCAATATGTGGCTTATGTGGGCCGTACCATGCACAACAGTTAGGAGGTTTATCCACATTAGAGCATTCGTAATTATTTGTTGGGACCACCAAGTTGTGGTTCTTAAATCCAATCCATGCATTATGTGTGTCCCATTAGGTTAAGGGGTCAAACCAAGTTTCAGGTGCATCCAAATCTCAGATGGACCCCAGCAAGTGCTTTTATATAGTTTAACATGTCTTCACAAGATTGCAGATGGTGTGGGCCACCTGAGCTCTGTGAATGACTGATTTTTAGGGGCACCCCATATACAAAGGGGACCCATCAAATGGACGGTGTTGATGTTCAACACACATCATGATAGGGCCTGTGGTGGGTGCCATGGTCCTAGCCAAAATCTCAATCACAGAAGGCAGCGTCCTCTGGACGTTTACGTGCATGTTCCTTATATATATATATTTATTATTATTATTTTTATTTTTGATAGGTGGCGCCCGCATCAGGAGGATCTACTTCGTCGGTTGGATTCCAGGCTCAGGACAGGTCCAATGGGTCCATTATCGGATATGTCTTGATGCACCGAAATATCGTGGCGGACCCTAATTATTTACCACTATTAAATTAGTCTTTCTGCTGGTGTGGCCTACTAGAGAGGTGGGTTGGCTTCATTTTTTGGTTCAACCCCTAAAATGAGGTAGGAAATGAAAGTGCACCTACAAGTGCCCTGGTTTGTCAATTACGGTGTAAGTTGAGTCAGCCGGACAATAGCGCCTAACAGGAAGATCAATTCAAGTGTCTGCCTCAACTGGATGTGTGGAAGCTCGCCATAGGTAAATTATAGCCTCACATCCCATGTCCCAAAACACCTGTTGATTAAAAACCTTAAAACTAAGTAGAACACCTTAGGATTTTATTGTAAGAAAACTTTTTAACAAACAGGAAAATCTTCAAGTTTTCTTACACTGTCGATTGTATCGATACACATTTTGATATGATCGACCTGCTCTGTTGATGTCCTCGGCATCTCAATCGATACAATTGAGTGAGGACAAAAAGTGTCTAGCAATCAAACATTCATCTGGACAATTTATCGATATATCGGAATCTCAATCGATATCATCGATATTCGAATATCGATCCCATCGAAAGTGGATCGATAATATCGACAGGGAGTTTTTCGGCGCCCCTATTTTTTATAAGAAATTCATAAGGTATTTCGATATATCGACACCATTCCGATATGATTTGAAATCAAATACTGATTCGATCGGAAGTCAGTCGATGATATCGACCTTGGGCGGGCATTTCTTCCAGCAAATATTTCAGGTTGTTTTTAACTTTGATCGGGGGACCAGTCGAGAAATCGATATTCATATGTCGTTCATATCGAGGCCTAGTCGATTGGATCAAGACCGGACACAAACCATCCAACAAGCTTATAGGTAAATCTATACGATATATCGATCCCATCGATACGGACTCCGATATCATCGATATACAAATTCCGATCACATCGGCTGTTCCCCGATCTTATCTTAGAAACCTGAAATATTTCTAAGATAGTCTCTCTTATCAATAACTCGATCCTAGTATCAATGGAATCAAAGTTTGAAATCCGATAACATCGACACCTGTATCGATCCACTCGATAAGCCGGTAAAAGGTTTTAAAAGCGAATAACATAAAGATTGTGCCATCGAGCAGATCATCGATACAATCGAGAGTATACGCTCGATCATATCGACTCTTGCTCAATGATATCGAACTCTGTCATAAATATGACCGTTTTATATCCGTTGGAACCTTTTGTCTATTTAAAGAGAGGCTTGTCTTTATTGCTGATAGAGAAAGAAGAGAGTGCTTCTGAGTGTTTTAAACTCCATATCATTTATCTTATGCCCTTTCTCTCAGGGAGTTCATCCTCCAAACCACCCTCATCACTGATATTCAATAGAGTGGATTGGGGAATGAACTTCCACATTCAAGGATCCTCCAGCTACTACCTTAATGATAAATCATTAAGCTGGGATGCCTTGAATGCATAGATGATTGGAATCACTCTATCTTCCTAATAGGAAAATCTTTAGAGAGTGAAATTCCATCATAACCTTGACCCGACCTGAAGCCTATTACTGGTACATCTTTTATGTTGTGGATCAAGGGAGCAGAAGACTCTTCATCAATAAGGAGGAGACCTTCATCACTGTGCTAAAAGGGACTCATCAACTTATCTGTAAGTACCTAGAGTCCAGAGGACACTTGTGATCATTCCTTTCTTGAATTAGGTCTTAAGTGTTATTCACCCTTTGAAGTCCTCAAAGGAGGCCTCCGGCGGGAGTGTATATTGTGGGCATCTGGTTAGGAGTGCGCCAGCAAAACTCAAGGGTTAGAGGTGAACCGAGTAGAAACCTCCGTGTAAAGGTTGAAGGTGAACTTGATTTAAAACCTTAGGTTTGAGGTGAACCATGGGAAACCTCCTTAGTGAAATCCGGTACACTCAAGGGTTGAGTGTGGCAGCCGGGAGTGGAGTAGACAAGTAGTTGAACCACTATAAAAATGACTGTGTCTGTGACTGATTCTTATGCTTGATCAATTGTGTGATTATGTTAGTTGAATTCATATCTACTCACACTTCACACACATAATCACATCCATCATAGACTATAACTACTTCATGCTTATTAATTGAATGGTTCTGTGATTGGATCCTCTACTGGGCTTGGAAGCAAGTAGAGTTACATTTGAGTAATCCTGAAAATTGCATACATGTTAGGGTTAGAGTGATAGGATGTTTAATATAACTCATAAATCTTTAAAAATTCATATTTACCCCCTCTAGGACATATTGGCATATTCCTACTTCAACTCAAGCAGTCTTCACCACTATTTCAGGAAATGAGATGGACGGTGGGGACATAACACACATCTAGGTGAGGTCCCACTTTAAGCAAAATCGATGGGAAGTGTTGAATAACACATACCTCATTCAGACCCACGTAACTTGGTAACATCAATACAACAGTCGTCTTACTGCTGGGGCCGCGGATGAATGACATGGGATAAAATACATTCATCAGGAGGGACCCACAGAACCTCTGAGGTCAATACCCCAACCAAGCCACCTCCT
Organism: Magnolia kwangsiensis; assembly: GCA_037074715.1. Lineage (NCBI taxonomy): Eukaryota > Viridiplantae > Streptophyta > Magnoliopsida > Magnoliales > Magnoliaceae > Magnolia > Magnolia kwangsiensis. The sequence continues at coordinate 26,990,843 of CM073585.1, read as the reverse complement.
CATCCGGTAGGCCCCACGTGCATTTGTGCAGGGCCCACCTGCATTTAGTGAGGCCCAAAGGCATTGCAACTGATGTGAAAACAACTTCTGTCTCAGTTGTTTTGAAGACCATTCAGGGCCCGATTTTCAGATCAAACGTGGCTCACCTTCCGACAATTTTTTGACCCATTTCAGAGCTCAACCATCGGAATAATGGCTGCCATTTTCTCGGCCAAAGAATAGCCCGAAATAGGGGTGTTTACCTGAGTTTCCAGACTATTATCAATCCAATTTTTTGGGCACATTGTAGCATGAACAAAGCTCATTTGTGGGCTGCTTCTAGACTGAGTTTTAGTCCCAAGCAGGGGCCATTCACATGCCACAGTTCGGCCCCAAACAGGCCCTGAACTCAGGCCATGTTCGGCTGCAAACAGGACCTGCACTCAGGCCACTTTCATCCTCAAAACAAAGCCTGCGTTCGGGCCCTATTCATGCTCCACTATGGTCAGACTTTTGACTCCAGATGTGGCTAATAACAGGCCCTATCATTGCATGATATGAGAAAGAAAAATAGATAAAAGAAAACTAATGAAAAAGATTAAAGTTTGGGTCATTTACCCGGCCGAGCTTGGCACCACACTCACTGCTCTTCCTCTCTTTCCTCTCCCTTTTTCCTTCCTTCTATTTTCCTCTTTCTTTACTCCCTATCTCGCACTTCCTCTTTCTTTCCCTCTTTGTTGTTGCTGGAAGCATCCAACATCATTTAATCCAAGCCTAAATCGACCCCCTGTTTTTCTTCAAATAGCTAGCGGTGGGTGGTTTTGGCCACTGGTTTTTCTCCCCGGGTTTTGAGGAACGGATGCCCTCAGTCGGACAACTGAGATCTCCTCAAATGGACCTCTGGGATAGGAGGAATCCTCCTCGTTCAGATCGTTGAGCTAGCAACAGTGGAGGCAGTTTCCATTTTTGGAAAGCTTTTGTTTATAGGCTTCATTTGCGCCAGCATTTGCGTGCATATATGGTTGCATGAACAGGGATGGAGGGGACAGTTTTGGTTAGGGCCATGTTTTGTACAAGATGGGCGGATCAGATTTCTCATCTGATCTGAGATGGTGGGCCCCTATGCGTCCCAAACGGACGTGGTTCGTTAGTTAGTGTAACGAGAGAGAGAAAATTTCTCTCCTTTTTTTTGGAAGAACATGTGTCAGCTCGGGCTAACCGTGTTGACAGACTAGGTGCACCTCAAGTGCACGACCACTATGCACATGTGTGCCACTAAGCGGGGTCCGTTATGGTGTTTGTGATAAATCCACACCATCCATTCTATTTTGTGGGCCCTTCCATGGCCTTTTGCTAAGGGTGGGGCAAATCCAAGGTCCAGGTGGGGCTCACCACTTGATTTGGGTTACCTTTGTAGATTCCTGTTAATCTCATGGTCGGATCGGCTCGAAACTGAACGTCAAAGGTTCGAAAGGTCCAAGGATTCATTTAGATGACTGGGACACCGGTTCTATAAATTTAAGACACTAAATGCTACTTTTAGAATGATTTTAACACCTATTATTATTATTATTATTATTATTATAGTTACTATTATTATTATTATTATTATTATTATTATTATATTTTCAATTGTCAATTATTCGTATTAAATTCTTATTGTTCTCTCTTTTGAAGATGTTTTGTATGTTTTTCAGGGAGAGATTATTTATTTGTATTTAGATTTATATATACACAATTATTTGTATATTTCTAAATTATGCACGTGGGTCATAGCCCGATTAGGGTCGTTAAATCTTTCATTCAGTCTCCTATAAGTATTTGACTATAAGGATTAAATCATTCGGGCTTATAAGTTGGCCAAATTACATGGGTTTTTAACGTTTAATTATCAATTTGTTTAAATCAACAGTAGGATGTGTGATATTGGTATTCTGACTATTGACACTAAGTAATGGGTCGTGACTTATCAAATGATGGTGAACAGTGTATGTTACTTGTATCTTCATATAAATACGCTAATCTAGATTATAATAGTAACACCCGAGTACTGGAAAGTACGGGGTGTTACAATCTACCCCCCTTAAAGAGAATTTCGTCCACGAAATTCAGTGCTTCCATTATGATTACGGATGATATTATTCATTATTTCCCTACGTATGCCACTAGGTGCCTAAAACTTTAGTCGTTCTAATCTACCCCCTTTAAAGAAAATTTTACCATTGAGACATGATGATGTACACCCAACTACTAATATTTTAGTATTTACTAGGCTTATAAGTTCATTTAAGTGGGGACTGGTAATATTGTATCTTTCTATTTACTTTCTCTTTCCTTTAATCATGGTTTCACTGCTGACTAAAGTACATTGCAGTTTTCTACTTTCAACGCTCATATCAACATTAATAGATGGTTGTAGTAGGTTTGAGGCCGATACATCGGTTGTCTGCCTGCAGGACAGAGGATTTTAGTATCAATTCACAATCCTATTAAATCTCGATCTTCTACCTGATCAGGGCATTGAGATCGTTGAGATTTGTTAGGACTTAGAATTTGAGTCAAACAACGCAATATCGCTTAAGTATGTTTCCATCAACCCGTGATCCTGATTCTTTCAGACTCATGGGAAATATCATGTGGCCTTTAAATTTTTTGATAAGAGCGCCAAAATTTTTGTGAATAGACGCGAACGACCATCACGCTTCCAACACGCACTCTGATCACCTAATGCACTATTTAGAAGTTTCAAGACCATGATTTCTATATGGAACCTGAGTTTAAAATTTTGGTAATATATCTAGGATTTCAAATCTAGTCCTAATATGTGAAGTCTAGAGTTAGAAATTTACCTATAAATCTATAACTTCATCTCTCATCAATTCTACATGCTGAAACTTGTGGGAATTATCATTTCTAGGTAGAAAGGCGTATTCAAGTGGCAACTCCTAATAGGATTCCTTAGATTTAGGAAGTGCTTATGTCCAATGTGGTGGGTAAGGAATTTCTTATGAGGTTTAAGTTTTCTTCATATGCTAATTGTTGTGACGACATTATTCCTACCCGGAGAAATTTCTAAAAGAATTCAACATCTAGGTCTCTGAGAATTGTATTTTGGGAGTCAATTTTATGGGATGTTTTCACTTGGTATATGTACATTGCAATGGTGTTTGCCCACCCGCAACATTTAGGTTTAGTTTCCAAATTTAAGCAGCTACGCCTTCAATGGAGAACTAAAGTGTCCAAATAGTTGTTCTAGTAATTTATAGGGAAACCAAGATTGTATCTCTAAGTTTCAAACAACGTCCTATTGTTTATAGGGGAACCAGAGTGGCTAACTTATAATTCTTAAGGGAACCCAAGAACATTTCTAAGTTTTTCGGTCATCCAAGAAATTTTCTAAGGGGCCCTAGGTTTTGAATTTCTATATTCGCAAATTGTTCTTCGCTCAGATGGAATTTAATATTGTCATCCAAGTCACTTCTAAGGGAACCTAAGTTTGGATTTCTATATTCACAATCATTCTTCTAAATCTAACGGAAGTTCATCTAACTTTAGCATTTAAAGTTTATATAAGTTCATTTCCCAAGGCCAAGTTTATCCAAACTATGCTCTGATACCAACTGTAATGTCCCATGTTTTCAGGACCCAAGTATATGACCCGTTTCCCAAAAACTCAAGTATTAACCTTAAAGGATGGTCAAATTTGAGTATTTATATTTTTTCTTTCATCATTTATCAGAGTAAGCAGATGAGCATAAAATGGACAAATTAACATGAAGAAAAATTTTCATTTAATTTAGAATATACAGGTGGTTGCCCATAATGACTTATACAAACTAATGTCTCCACAATAAAAAATAAAAGATTACACACAAGAGAAATTTAAAAGAATATGAAACACAAATGAAAGCCTCAAGATTCACAGCTTCTTGGACAGGTACAACCACATGTCTTTGACCACCATGACGGCTCCTCATCAGTCTGAACCTGCATATCACTTAAGCCACCTGTGCTACCTGTACGATTATATTTTTGATGGATGAATGGCTAGCTCAGTGTGAATTCCCCTCAAGATTACACACCGCCGCATTAGGTAAGCATAGTTATAAAACAAGAACGCAATCAAAACAACACATGATGCAGTCTTTTTAAATGCATGGATGGGAGAATGCACATCGACCTGGGGATGCACATCTAGCCAAACTTGGGCTCGTCACCCAGGCAATCATCGACCTGGAAAAATCATCCAGTAGGACAGGGGTCGATAGTCGGTAGTCTAGGAGCTAGCGAAACGATATCCCAACAACTCTAGGGCACGTGTTAAAGCATCCAAAATTAGCCACCTGTCATCACCAATATGCCATGGATGCATGATTAGCCAAACCATTATTAGTCTAGTTATAACTAGCCAATTTAAATAAGCTCAAAGGTTACTACGGGGAGCTTAGAGCCCAGTGTAGGCCAACAGCTCGGGCATAATGTCCCATTACCACCATCCTCGGATCATGAGAATACCATCTTAGGAAGTTTAATGGAAACTCATCGACTAGTGACCAATCATATTACTGTATATAGGGCTTACCATCACAGGGTTGCAGGATAAAAATATCAAACCCATATAGAGAAAATATCAGGACAAAGACACATAAGGCAATATCAAAGAAAGACACATAAGGCAAATATCAAAATAAGCCACATAGGCGAGTATCAAAATCATGCGATAAAAGACCATCCTTGAAAACCATTGAGCATAACAACCCTGGATGGTAGGCCCACATCACTGGTTAGGTTAAACCACCATTCAATAACCACCAAGTCGAAGGTCCATTACTATCACAACCAGTCGGGTTACATCCAAAGTATGGGTGTACACATATAGGTGGGGGTTTTCCACTGGTATACCAGTTTAAGTTCCATAAGCAATCCACAAGTAATCCACAAGCATGACTAAATATGCAGGATAAACATTAAGCAGGCAATATAGCAATTCAATTTCCATCAACTAACAGATGTGATTATAAGAGAGAGACATCAATTATAAATTTAAATAAAACTATAACTTAAGCTAATAGAAAGATGAAAAGCTCAAGGAGAAGAATCATTACCTTATATTTTGAACAGCCTACCCGTGTTGCTAGAGAATGCATGTTTCCTTAGAATCAAACCCTATCATGAATTGTAAAGTTATACCATTAGATTCAAGATTTACACGCTATTCTTGGTCAAGGTCTTAACCTAGGGTTTTGGATTACCTTGGTTTTAGGGTTTTACCTAAGAGTCTAGGCCTAGACTTGGACCTTAGGGGTTTGGACCCTAGTTAGTTGTACAATTAATTAAAGGGTTAATTTAATAGTTACGAGATACTTATTAAAATTAATGATTCAATTAATATTAGCCAATATGGTAATCACAATCATTGTGATAATAAATGTTAATATAATAGCTACCAAATACTTATTAATATTAATAATACAATTAGTATTAGCTAATCTAGTAATCATAATCGTTATGATAGTGATAACTAGTATAGTCCATTGTCGATGGTAATTAAAATATTACTATTTAATAATTGTAATTATGTTTATAATATTTACCATCAGTGTAATAGTCTTCCAATGGCCAATATGTCTATATTTAATAATTATTATGATAATAGTAATAAGGGTGGTAGTTTAAAATTGGGCCTGGAGTTTGTCCACGGCTAAGGCTTGAATTGGGACTCACACATGGGCTTATACACACCACAATGGGCCTGACACCACATAATGGGTCTCATATGTGCAGAAAGTGGGCCTCTCCATGCAATGAGGCCCATGGCCTAAAAATGAATGGACAGTGTGTGTAACACACATACATCATGGTGGACTTAGGATAAATATCAGGTCAATATGTGGCTTATGTGGGCCATACCGTGCACAACAGTTAGGAGGTTTATCCGCATTAGAGCATTCATAATCATTTGTTGGGCCCACCAAGTTGTGGTTCACAAATCCAATCCTTCCATCATGTGTCTCCCATTAAGTTAAGTGCATCCAAATCTCAGATGGACCCCAGGAAGAGCTTTTATATGGTTTAACGTGTCTTCACAAGATTGCAGATGGCGTGGGCCACCTGAGCTCTGTGAATGAATGAGTTTTAGCGGCATCCTATATACGAAGGGGAACCATCATTTGAACGTTGTTGATGTTCAACACACATCATAGTAGGGCTGTGGTGGGGGCCATGGTCCTATCCAAAATCTCAATAACAAGAGGCAGCGTCCTCTGGACGTTTACGTGCATGTTCCTTGTATATTTATTTATTATTATTATTTTATTTTTGATAGATGGGACCCACCTCAGGAGGATCTATTCCGTCGGTTGGGTTCCAGGCTCAGGACAAGTCTAATGGATCCATTATCGGATATATCTTAACGCACCAAAATATCGCGGTGGGCCTTAATGATTTACCACTATTAAATTAGTCTTTCCACTGGTGTGGCCTACCGGAGAGTTGGGTTGGCTTCATTTTTTGGGTCAACGCCTAAAATGAGGTAGGAAATGGGATGGGTGGTGGGAACTTAACATACATCTAGGTGAGGTCCCACTTTAAGTAAAATCGATGGGTAGTGTTGAATAACACATACCTCAGTCAGACCCACATAACTTGGTAATGTCAATACAGTAGCCGTCTTGCTGCTGGGGCCACGGATGGACGGCATAGGATAAAATACAATCATCAGGAGGGACCCACAGAACCTCTGACGTCAATACCCCAGCCAAGCCACCTCCTCATCAGGTAGGCCCCACGTGCATTTGTGCAGGGCCCACCTGCATTTGGTGTGGCCTAAAGGCACTGCAATTGATGTGAAAACAACTTCTGTCTCAGCTGTTTTAGAGACCATTCTCGTCCCAATTTTCAGCTCAAACGTGGCTCTCCTTCAGGTCATTTTTTAACCCATTTCAGAGCTCAACCATAGGCATAATGGTGACCATTTTCTTGGCCAAAGAATAGCCCGAAACAGGGGCATTTTTACCCAGATTTCTGAACTGTTATCAGTCCAATTTTTGGGGCACGTTGTAGCATGAACACGGCTCATTTGTGGGCTACTTCTAGATTGAGTTTCATCCCGAAGCTGGGGCAATTCACATGCCACTGTTCAGCCCCAAACAGGCCCTAAACTCAGTCCACGTTTGGCTGCAAATAGGGCGTGTACTCAGGCCACTTTCATCCTCAAAACAGAGCCTGCGTTCGGGTCCTGTTCATGCTCCACTATGGACAGACTTTTGACCCCAAATGTGGCTAATAACAGGCCCTATCACTATATGATATGTGAAAGAAAAATAAATAAAAGAAAAGGAATGAAAAAGACTAAAGTTTGGGTCATTTACCTAGCCAAGCTCGACACCACTCTCACTGCTCTCCCTCTCTTTCCTCTCCCTTTTTCCTTCCTTCTATTTTCCTCTTTCTCTACTCCCTATCTCCCACTTCCTCTTGCTTTCCCTCTTTGTTGTTGCTGGAGGCATCCAACGTCATTTAATCCAGGCCCAAATTAACCCCCTATTTTTCTTTAAACAGCTAGTGGTGGATGGTTTCGGCCACTGGTTTTTCTCCCCTGGTTTTGAGGAACTGATGCCCTCAATCAGATGACTGAGATCTCCTTAAATGGACAGTTGGGATAGAAGGAATCCTCCTCGTTCAGATCTCTGAGCTGGCAATAGTGGAGTCAGTTTCCATTTCTGGAAAGGTTGTGTTTATAGGCTTCGTTTGTGCCAACATTTGTGTGCACATATGGTCGCATGAACAGGGATGGAGGGGACAGTTTTGGTTAGGGCCATGTTTCGTACAAGATGGGCGGATCAGATCTCTCATCTGATCTGAGATGGTGGGCCCCAACGCGTCCCAAACGGACGTGGTTTGTCGGTTGGCGTAACGAGAAAGAGAAAATTTCTCTCCTTTTTTTTGGAAGAACACGTGTTAGCTCGTGCTAATCGTGTTGACAGACCGGGTGCACCTCGAGTGCATGACCACTATGCACATGCGTACCACTAAGCGGGGTCCGTTATGGTGTTTGTGATAAATCCACACCATCCATTCTAATTTATGGGCCCTTCCATGGCCTTTTACCAAGGGTGGGGTAGATCCAAGGTCCAAGTGGGGCCCACCACTTGATTTGGGTTACATTTGTGGATTCCTGCTAATCTCATGGTCAAATCGGGTCGAAATTGAACGTTAATGGTTTGAAAGGTCCAAGGATTCATTTAGATGACTGGGACACCAGTTCTATAAATTTAAGACACTAAATGCTACTTTTAGAATGATTTTAACACTATTATTTTTATTATTATTATTATTATTATAGTTACTATTATTATTATTATTATTATTATTATTATTATTATTATTATTATTATTATTATATTTTCAATTGTCAATTATTCGTATTAAATTCTCATGGTTCTCTCTTTTGGAGATGTTTTGTATGTTTTTCAGGAAGAGATTATTTATTTGTATTTAGATTTATATATACACAATTATATGTATATTTCTTAATTATTCACGTGGGTTATAGCTCGATTAGGGTCGTTTAGTCTTTCATTCAGTCTCTTATAAGTATTTAACTATAAGGATTAAATCATTCAGGCTTGTAAGTGGGCCAAATTCCATTGGTTTTTAACGTTTAATTATCAATTTGTTTAAATCAATAGTAGGATGTGTGATATTGGCATTCCGACTATTAACACTAAGTAATGGGTTGTGACTTATCAAATGATAGTGAACAGTGTATGTTACTTGTATCTTCATATAAATACGCTAATCTAGATTATAATAGTAACACTCGAGTACTGGAAATTACAGGGTGTTACAAGTTAAGTGTCAAATATTGCATATTTTCCCCCATTTATATCTTGGTTTTATGAACATGATAATTCTTAATGGTATATTTTATACATGTTTGTATTTCAAGGTGAGTTTAAGAGCTTGGATTGGAAAGCATGCTAAAAACTTGGATTTAAGGCTCAAAAATTGTCAAAGCAAAGAATGGATCTTTGGAGACCAAGATCGAAGATTTCAAGGCCCCAAGATCTAAAAAACCAAGTGAAGAAGGAAGGAAGTCAGAAAAATAAAGTGCTGAAATTCACTTCAAAGTTTGTGTCATCGACCACCTATCGATGACATCGAAACCACGGTTCGATGACATTGACCATAGCTCGATGACATCGAATTTTCACAAGAAGATCAAGTTGGTTGCTGGATATATTGGATGTGATTCTCAATGAATCGAAGACATGTTCGATGACTCGAAGAAGATGCCGGATGAAATCGAAGTCTGTTCGATGACATCAAATTTATTGAAGAAATTGAAGCAATTCACTGGATTGTTTTGGACACTTTATCGATGGATCGAGGATTTGTTCGATGACTCAAAACTTCGCTGAATGACGTCGAAGGAAGGTTCGATGACACAAAGACTTACATAGTGCGAAAGGAGAAAAGGCACGACTTCAGGATTCAAACCCTTCGATGACATTGAAGGAGGTTTGATGACATCGAAGAGTTACACAGAGCTTATGCAAACTGCATAAATTGTTGTAATTTTGCAAACTTGCAGAACTTAGGCTATTAATATAGGTTTCTTACACACTTTTGAGGATATCTAAGGTTTGGAGGGGCAGAGCAAAAAGGTGGAGCCATCATCCAAGAGTTTCTTTTTCTCTTCTTCTTAGTTTTTAATGCTTTCTTCTAGAGTTTTAAATCTAATCATGTCTATAGTTGGCTAAATCCCTTAGCTAGGGTTAAGGGGTGAAGCTTGTAGCATGTTTGAGATGTTTTTCTTATTTGATTCTTGTTCTTGTTGAACTTCTTTGATTCTAATTTGATAATTAAAGAATACTTTTAGTTTTTAATGGTTTGTTGTGACTCAAATTACAATAGATCTACAATAGCTTTGAGTATCTTCTTATTTTGATTAGATATTGTGAAGTTAGTAAAACCTGTTGTTCACCATCGTCCCTTTGGCATGGTTGGGTGATGGAATCTCTTCTAACCTTCACAATTCTCCTTTGTTGGTTGTGGGTTTAGTATATCTTTTTATTTGTCATTGTCTCTAAGACATGGTTGGATGATGAAATCACTTTCAATCCTCACGACTCTCATCCATTGAGAATTAGGTCAAGGGAAGTTCTAATATGATCTTATTAATGTATCTTCCAATTGGAAAGGATAAGAGTCCAATTCCAATTGTGTCCCTTGAATCAAATAAGGAGACATCCTAATAACTGTAAGTTGATCCCTGGAAATCCTAATTCTCACTTTTGAATTCATAAGTTTCTAATTAAATACGTCACAATTATTTCCTTTATTTCTTAATTTAAATTTAGATCTTCTTCTAGTTTTGATTCTAGTTACTTTCACAATACACACGAGATTAGTCCCTGTGGATTTAAAGTCGGTCTTACCGAGATTATTACTACATCGCGACCCTACACTTGGGGTTGTGAATAAGTTTTTGGCACCGTTGCCAGGGTTTAATGGTTGCATTTTTCTGAGATTAAATAGTTTTGGAATTAGTATAAGATTAGGGTTTTTCTACTTTCTATTTTTAGGTTAGGGTTTTTTCTGAATTATTTTGGAAACTAACTTAGTTTTTTATTTCTAGGTTTAGAAACTTTCCTAAACTATTTTTAGAAACTAGTCTGCTTTCCTTTTTCATTTTTAGAAACTAATTTGCTTTCTTTTTTCTTCTGCTGGATCCCAATATAGAAACTTCTAATTTGGTAACTTCTTTCTAATTCTCTCTCTTTCTATTTCTAGATTTCTATTTCCTTCTTTCTTTTTAGGTTTAGGTTAGATTCTTAAATTGAGGGGTGAGAGTGTTTCATGCCCAATTTGGTCCGTGATAACACTCGACGTCTCTTGAGTGAAGGAGGATTGGTTGAGGGGTTATCTATTCATCACAGTATTACACACCAGTCGAGATCCACAGAGTAAACTAAAGTTATGGCTACCAATCAATTGACCAATCAACCTCTAAATCCAACTCAACTTAGGGTTAAGAAAATCCAAGATGAAAACGAGGTGCATTAAGAAACCTTGCCTCATACTTTATGAGACTATTTACAATCGGCAGGAATGAGCACACTTTCCTGTATGGTTTTTTCAAAAAATAGTGGACATGGATATCAAGCCAAGGGTGATCCAACTCCTTCCAAAATTCCATGGACTTGAATATGAAAATCCACATTTACACATGAAAGAATTTGATGAGATTATAGCTAAGACGTGGTTGCATTTACTATGTCCACGATCTACTAGCAGATGGAACGATATAACAAGAGAGTTCATTAAGAAAATTTTCCCATATCATAAAATGAACACCCTTAGAAAATCAATCATGAACTTCGCCCAAAAGGAAGATGAAACATTCTTCCAATGTTAGGAGCGGTTCAAGGATCTTGTCAATTCTTGCCCACAACATGGTTTTGAAACTTAGTGAATAACAATTTTTTTTTATATATTTTATGATGGGTTGACTTCTTCCATGCGACAAATGGTCGAGCAATGTGCAATGGGGAATTCATGAACAAAGAGGTCGATGATGTGTGAGATTGATAAGCTTGCTGAAAATACACATGGGACATCTCCCTAAAATCTAGCTCCACTTCTAGGCCTATTCAATCAAAGGAGAGGGGCAGAATATATCTTCTAAAAGAAGATGATGATATAAATTCTAAAGTAGCTAATCTCACAAGAAAACTCGTGGCCATGGAACTAAAGAAAGATAAGGCTATGGAAACTATTTGCAGTATTTGTGCTTGCAACATTCACACAACTGAAAATTGTCTAACAATACCTGTTTTTCAAGAGGTACTGAATGAGCAACCTAATGCCGTGAATAATTACCAAAGACCTTTAGTGGATCCACTTCAAATACGTACAATCCTAATTGGAGGAATCATCCAAACTTTAGTTGAAGGAATGGACAAACTGCTACTCAAGGATTCCCTCATCAAACTCTAAATCAAGGGAAACCTCAAAAGGATCCGGTTCTAAAGCATCTTCAAAATCAAGAGCATTTCAATCAGGGTATGCTATAAGTCTTTCAAGACCTTATAACAGCCATACAAGGACTTGAGACAAAAAATGCGATTGGGGAAAAAGGATGCCTTCCAACTCAACCTCTTCCCAATCCAAAACAACAATATAAAGTCAGCAACCCGAGCTCTTCAAATCAAATGGAGCAAGCTAAGTCTATCACCACTCTTAGGAGTGGGAAAATAATTGACAAAACTATTCCATTAAGTGCTGAAAAGTCTAAGGACCCAAAAATAAAGGAAACTGATAGACCTAGCAATACTCCACAAGATTTAGAACCAGAACCTCAAGACAAGCTGCTTGCTCCATTTCCCAAACAGTTGATTGCACCAAAACCTCTCTCTAACTCTTAAGACATTCTAGAGGTGCTGAAACAAGTGAAGGTCAACATTCCTCTACTGGATGCCATTAAACAAATACCTTCATATGCCAAATTTTTGAAAGACTTACCAAAAGACGATAAAATATTTAAAAGAAAATTTTTTTAACAGAAAAAGTGAGTGTCATCTTAAAGCAAGATGTGCCACAAAAGTGCAAAGATCCCTGTAGCCCAACCATCGCTTATATAATTGGGAATTACCAGATTGAGCACTGTTGAGGGTCAAATATTGCATATTGGACCCCATCTATTACTTGGTTTTATTAACATGATAATGTTTAATGTTCTATTTTAATCATGTTTCTATTGCAAGGTGAATTTAAGAGCTTGGATTGAAAAGGATGTTAAAAGCATGAAATTAACGCTCAAGAATCACCAAAGTCAAGAGTGGATCTGATGAAATCAAGAATGAAGAATGCATGCTCCAAAGATCTAAGAAAACTAAGTCCAGAATAAAGAAAAATAGAGTTTTGAAGTGAATTTGCATAATCCTCAACTAGTCCATGCTCCGACTCAACCAGTCCTACGTACTCTAGACCAGTCCTAGGTCCTGCTCGACCGATTGAGGTTCCTTGACTCGAACTCTAGCGAGTAAAACAATTCCTACCCGACTAGTCGAGGGTGTCCCACACTAGTCGAGGACATTCCATGACTGGTCGAGGATAGCCCTTGACTAGTCAAGCGTTATACAAAACATATGTGGATTGCGTAAATTTGAGGCGATTTCCAAAAATTTCCACTCTATGTGAAAGTGTTAGCCCTAAAAATTCATGTTTTATTGAACTCACTTGGATTCTAGTTTGATTATGACAGAATACTTTCAGTTTTTAATGGTTTGTTGTGACTTAAATTACAATATATCTGCGATAGCTTTTAGTATGTTTTTTTTTTTCACTTTTTGAGTTTGTGAAATTAGGCAATCCTTTTGTTCACCATCATCCCATGGGCATGGTTAGGTGATGGAATCCTCCTTAATTTTCACCGTTCTTTTATGATTGGTTGTGGGTTTGGTAAATTATTATTGTTTGCTTTGTCTCCTAGGCATGGTTAGGTGATGGAATCATTTCCAAATCCTCACAACTCTCATCCATTGATTATTATATCCATGAGAAGTTTAGAGATCTAACAAATCTCTTTGTCCTTGAATCAAGCATGGTAGTATCCTTAGAACCTACAAGTGGATCCTTGAAAACCCTAGTTTTACCACCTTTGAATTTACAAGTTTTAGTTAAATAATTCACCATTATTCGCTCAAATATTTCAAATTTAGGTTTTCATCTTTCTCTAGTTCTAGTTCTAGTTGCTTTCGAAAGATATACAAGTTCAGTCCTTATGGTTTCGACCTCAGTCTTACCGAGATTATTACTGCATCGCGACCTTACACTTGAGGTTGTGAACAAGCACACACTTCTTGACTTAGGAGCGAGCATAAATTTGATCCCATACTTAGTTTGCGAACAACTAGGATTAGGTGAATTAAAACTCACCCGAACCACATTACAACTTACCGATCACTTAGTTCGTGTACTGAGAGGGACAATTGAGGATGTGTCCAGGTTAAAAAATTTTACAACCCAGTAGATTTTATCGTCCTGGACACTTAACCCATCGTGGATATGAGCACTCAAATTTTCTTCATTCTTGGTCGCCCATTCCTTGCCACATCAAATGCAATAATTAATTGTAGGAATGGAGTTATGAATTTATCTTTTGGGAATTTGACATGGGGCTCAATATCTTTTTCATTATGAGCAAATAGGTAGATGATGATGACGATGCCCACGATATTAACTTGATTGATTCTTTTGTGATAGATAGAACACTTCTAACTTTATCCTTTGATCCTCTAGAGACGTGTCTAGCCCACTCCCATGATTTAGATGATGATATTATTAGGAAGATGGGAACCATGCTTGACACTGTGCTAGTACTTGAAGTTAACTGGTGAAGGCCACAATTTGAAGAATTACCCTAAACTAATGTAGTGCTTCTACCATCTAACCTCAAGACATCAAAGCTTGATTTAAAACCTTTGCCCTCTGATTTGAAATATGTCTATTTAGGTTAAGATGAGACATACCCTTTAGTAATTTCTTCCCACCTTAAGCAAGAACAAGAGAGTATGCTTATCTCTACTCTCATTGAGCACAAAGGAGCCTTTGGATGGTCGATTGCAGACCTCAAGGAAATTGACCATTTAATTTGTACTCATCGCATTTACTTAGAGGATAATGTGAAGTCCTTCTGGCAACCACAATGTAGACTACATCCAAACATGAAGGAAGTGGTTAAGGTCGAGGTACTTAAACTATTAGATGTGGGTATCATTACCTAATATCTGATATTTAATGGGTAAGTCCAACTTAAGTGGTTCCTAAGAAGTTCAGAATCACCATCGATCCAATGCCTATAATGAACTTGTGCTAACTAGAGTTACTACTGATTGGAGAATGTGCATTGACTACAGGAAATTGAATACCATCACAAGGAAGGACCACTTTCCTTTACCCTTTATTAATCAAATTTTGAAAAGGCTAGCGGGTCACTCGTACTATTACTTCCTCGACTGGTATTCAGGCCACAACTAGATAGAGATAGCCCTTGAAGATCAGGAGAAGACCACATTCACATGTCCCTTTGGCACATTTGCTTACTAAACGATGTCATTCAGACTATTTAATACCCCCGCCACTTTCTAATGATGCATGATGAATATTTTTTCTGACATAGTGGGCCAATACTTAGAGGTCTTCATGGACGACTTCTCTGTTTTTAGTTCATCCTTCAACGATTATTTGGAAAATCTTAAATGTGTGCAGAAACATTGTGAGGAAAAGAACTTGGTATTGATTTGGGAAAAGTGTCACTTCATGGTTCGTAAGAGAATTGTCCTTGGACACATCATCTTGTCCAAGGGAATTGAGGTAGATAAGGCTAAGATTGATCTTATCTCTAACTTACCTCTACCCAAGAACATACGAGACATTAGATCCTTCTTAAGACATGCTGAATTTTATAGACGATTCATAAAGGATTTAGTCACCTCTCTCGTCCTTTATGTAATCTACTTCAAAAGGACATACCATACGAGTGGACTGAGCAATGTCAAGAAGCTTTTTTTTAGCTCAAAGACATGTTAACCACTGCACCTATCATGTAACCACCCGACTAGAACATTTTTTTGGAACTTACGTGTGATGCGTTTGACTATGCTATCGAGGTGATGTTAGGCCAGAGAAAAGAAAAAAAGCCATACATTATTCATTATGCAAGTAGGTCCTATTTGTTTGGATCCAAGATCATCATCTACACCAATCATGTAGTACTTAAGTATCTTCTTTCTAAGAATGATGCTAAGCCCCGTCTGATACGATGGATCTTCCTACTCCAGGAGTTTGACTTGGAAATAAAAGATGAAAAGGGAGTAGAAAATGTAGTGCTAACCATCTTTCGATGTTTGACCTCCCTGATTTCCATGAGATGACACCTATAAATGACATGTTCCTTGATGAAAAATTGTTTAAAGTCTCCCACTCACCTTGGTTTGCTAATATTGCTAATTATCTTACCATAAGTTTCATGCCAACACATTGGACTGCGCAAGATAAGAAGAAATTCGTCACCGAGGTATGCAAATTCTTCTAGGATGACCCATATTTATTTAAATATTACATAGACCAGATTCTATAGAGATGTGTGCTAGAAAATGAATACTAAAGTTTCATCTCCTTCTGTTACTCTCAGGCCTGTGGTGGTCACTTTTCTAGTCAAAAAACCATAGCCAAAATTCTGTAGTGTGGTTTCTATTGGCCCACTATATTCAGAGATACTCTTGATTTTTGTAAAGCTTGTGAGCGTTGTTAAAAGTTGGGAGCATTATCCCATCGAAATATGATGCCTTTGAACCCCATTTTGATCATTGAAGCATTTGATTGTTGTGGCATTGATTTCATAGGACCATTCCCCCAATCCTTTGAAAATTTATATATTTTGTTAAATGGGTCGAATCAATCCCATGCCAGAATAATGGCCATCAAACGGTCATTAAATTTTTAAAAGAGAACATCCTTTTTCGGTTTGGAACACCTCAGGCCATCATTAGTGATAGAGGTTTACATTTTTGTAATAGGCCATTTGCAAATTTAATGAAGAAATATGGTATCTCTCATAAGGTGAGCACTCCATACCACCCACAAACAAGTGGGCAAGTTGAAATTTCCAACAAGAAAATTAAACATATCTTGTAAAAAATGGTTAACCCTGACTGAAAGGATTAGTTAATCCTATTGACTGATGCTTTATGGGCTTACCGTACAGCCTTTAAAACTCCCATTGGAATGTCTCCCTTTAGACTCGTCTATGGGAAAGCTTGCCACTTACCCGTGAAATTGGAAGATAAAGCCTACTGGGTTGTTAAGAATTTGAACTTTGGCATGGACAATGCTGGCTCACTGCACAAATTACAATTAAATGAACTTAAGGAGATCTGGAACAATGCATAAGAGAACTCAAGAATTTACAAGGACAGGACGAAGGTGTTCCATGATAGGAACATCCTTCGAAAATCGTTCTTGATTGGTCAAAGTCCTTTTTGTACAATTCTTGGTTATATCTTTTTTCGGATAAACTTTGATCTTGTTGGACTGGCCCTTTCACTATTACTAATGTTTATCCTCATGGGGCCGTTGAGATAAAGAATCCAAATAATGACAATACTTTTAAAGTAAATGGACATCAATTAAAGCCATTTGTTGAGAAATTTGATTCAAAGGACATGTCCATACCTCTGACTGATCCTCTCTATCAGGATTGATCTCCTAGTCTGATGGAGGTATAGTTAGATTTATTTACTTTCATAGGATTTAGGACTAGGGTAGTTTACTTTCTACTTGTTTTAGTTTTATTTTATTCTAACACAAGTTATGCTAAGATTCGTGGAACAAACCTTAGAATTTCTTCTCCAGGTACTATCTTTCCATCACTACTCCATTTATTTTCGTTGTCTCATGTGCATTACATGTTTATTTCTTTTAGATTGAGAATAATGTAGATTTTAGGTTGGGGGTGTGGATTAGGTAAATTAATTACTATTTTGTTTAGTTCTAATTAGAAATTGTGAAATTTTTGAATTTTTCAAACTAAAACTTATTTTGGAAGCGATAGTTTATGTAATTAAGAATGCATTGAGTAGGGTAATAAGATGAAGATTGAATCTTAAATTGTTGGAGTTTGATCACTCGAGTAAACTATCGAATGACTAAGAGGAAATTTATATATCATGTTAATCTAAATCACAAAAATACATTAAATTTGCTTCCCTGGGATATGCTAGGATTTCTGATTGGTAGCATGTGAATCATTAATAGATGTTGAAAATTGAGTCTGGAGAATTTTATCCACCCTAAAAGATGAAGAACTAGTTTAAAAAGTAGGAGATCGACAAAAAGGCTATACATGATGAAAAAGAATGAAGAATGACAACATCTTTGAGGAGAATGAAAAAGGTCTCTGAAAAGAATGTAATGTCTGAAAAAGAATAAGGGTGACCATCAATATAAAATCAAAAAATAGAAAAAGAAGAAAAAGGGGAATATGTTCGGAATCAGTAATTTAATTCTTAAACTACTCTTAATATGACGAACATGGCTAACATTATGAAATGATAGTGGGTTTGTCACATCCCTAAATCTAGGGTTGGTATTCCATGATTACTATACACCAAATTTTGGTGGCAGCCTGCATAGAACTCCGATTTTGGGACTTCCAACTATCACATACTAAGTCCCATAAGCGGGGCTCCACAAGGAGGATTTCTGAAAGTAAAGAGGACAAACATATATCATTTCTCAAAATTTCATCATATTCACCATGTGTGAGCACATCAAGGAAAAACCAAAACATAAACCATGTCATATTTACTATACCTGATGTACATATTCAGGGCATTACAAAAAAATATATACACTGATAGGTACAAAAAAAAGGACAACTGGAGTCTGTAGCCTCTTCTCCTGCAGCTCCCTACTCTCCTTACTGTCACCTATAAAAAAAAATAGAAAAGAAAGCTTGAGCTACTAAGCCTAGTGAGTGCGTGTGTGCAATGAACATGTATGTTTCATGTCATGCTCATATAATGCACAGGCCTGCTGGACTGATAACAATAACATAAAGATGCAATGTATTATACCACTTTTTATGTTCCAAATCATTTTTATATACAGAGGTGAGACTTCTACCCACTTGTAACATACATACTCTTTCAATATTTCCACAACTTTTCACATTTCCCAATTGGATCACCAAGGTCTAAAACAGAGGTGGGACTCACATATGATTGCTATCCACTTGTATAGACTTTTTCCACCGTGGTCAATTATAGAGGTGGGACTACATAGTTCACAGGCCGAACTAGTCTAACCCACTTGTGTTGAACCTCACTATCTGCCTAACAATGAGAAGTCATAAGTCGCCTGGCAAAACGATAGCAGACAATTTACGAGCTCGTCACACATAACCTATCTTTGCTTGCCCATAAGCAGGTCAGGTCAAACCTCTTAACCAATCGACACGCGTCAGTGGGAATCGCTGCCTACTTTGGTATTTCGGCATTCCAACACTCTATTCTTTCACCTGGTCTAAGCATTGGCTACTCCTAATGGTATCAATCGGGGTTTAGGAACTTTCACCCACAGACTCTCTAATCATGTCCTATTGAATTATAGATTTTTTCACTGTGGTGTCCAAGTCAAGTGATAACAAAGTATGTTTCATCGCATTTACAATCACCATATGCATGAGTCCACATATAATCACAATATATCATGTTTTTCAAAGGAAGCATAGGATGACCTTTCTTATGTGGTTTCCTCATGAATTTAAGTTTCTCATAGGGTGGACACATCATGTGTCGCAACACAACCCACTATGATCACCATACCATGATATGAATCAGTCACTCTCAAACATACAATGATACAACAACTATGAACCATGAATATGATATGCACATGACTTAACCAATCTAAATCCAATCCGAGATTCATTTTCGCTATAAGACTTCATGCCACGAGTATGCTTTTTCTCAAGAGTTAACTACATCAAAATGAGGAAGGATAGCTCTTTCAAACATTTTGTCAAATAGGTAGCGGGGGGAAAAGTCTGGGCCACACGGATAGGGTTATCTAGCAATAACTTACTCCAACTAAATCAGCTATAACTTAATCCAACTAAATCAGGGAATCCAGCAATAGGGTTTTTAAGGGGATTTTCAACTAAACCATAAAATACAGCAATAGAGTTTTTAAGGGAATTTCCAACTAAACCATAAAATTCAGTAATAGGGTTTTCAAGAGGATTTCCAACTAAACTATTAAAAAAAATCCAGCAATAGGGTTTTCAAGGGGATTTTTAACTAAACCATAAAATTCAGCAATAGGGTTTTCAAGGAAAATCCAATTAACGTAGAAAATCCAGCAATAGGGTTTTCAAGGGTTTTCCAACTTAACAATAAAATTCAGCGACAGGGTTTTCAAAGAAAACCTAACGCACATATATGCGTGCTCCAAATTTATGCACTCACTTGTAACTATCAGAGGATTGGCTCTCAAACTCAGCTTCTTTTTCCTTTTCTTCTTCTTCTTCTTCTTAATGTCATACTTAATAAGAAAGAGAGTGCTGAAAATGGGTTGTTGAAAGAGGAATTTTATGTTTATAGACTTAAACCGGTTTTAAATTTAGTTTTTTGTCTAAAGAGAAGGTTTGGGAGGTGTTTTGTATTTTTACGAAGTGTAAGCTTATGGTAACAATATAACAACGTTATTTAAGTAATTTGAACAAAAGTATTCTAAGGATTTTAAAAACATCAAGGTCATTTGAGTTATTTTATCAAAATATATATGTGCATATCTATTAATAACTTACAATTCGGGTGTCCTATTGACATGTCGTTTTCGCCAGTAACTCCATAACTTGACTACGGTTAGGCTCTCGGGCTTAATAGATTTTGAAAACTCGATGATGGGGCTCTGCCAAATAAAATAAGGACATAATTATCATTTCTCATATTGTTTAATTTTAAGTCTGTATATTAAATTCGGACATCAGGTTGAAATACGGCTTGTGGCTCTATAATAGAACAACATTATGATCAAGTCAAAATATTCTTGGGGCCAATGGACCTACGGTCAATGGCTATCCAGTGTACGAACCAGATTTCGAGAGAAAAGATTATAGGTGCTATAATGTATAAAACACACTCTTGTTTATCAAATTTCGTTGAGACAAAACAACTTATGGAAAGTTCACCTTTAAGTACAAGTAATGAAGTTGGAAAGTACAATCTTAAGTATAAGTCATGAAGTTAGAAAGTTTAAGTTGAAATGAGTTCAAGTTCTACTACACTTAGAGTAGAAGATCAAGCTCCACCTTCAACTACACTTGAAGTATAAGATCAACTAAGCTTTATTGAAAATTTTAGAAGAATCAAGCTTTACACTTCAATGTCCAGTCTTCTCAGGTATAATAGACCCTAGAAAGACCTTTGACTTATGTGCTTTCAAAAGACAAACTTATATGGGTTTTTATACTTTGGTTAGACTTAAGTTCGACTAGTCTAGGCCTTGGTTTGACTAGTCTATGCTATGGCTCGATCAATCTAAGATAATCTTCGACTAGTCCAAGTCTGAAATAAAAAATGGACATTTCTGGACTTTCTCAACCAGTCGAGTAGACTGCTCGATCAGTTAAAGAGGGACCTTTGACCAGTCAAGGGTCACTCGACTTGAAGTCCAGCAACCATATTTTGGCTCCCTTGACCAATCGAAGCCCATGCTCGACTAGTCGAGCAGGGCCCTCGACTAGTCAAGCAAGGCCTTCAACTAGTTGAAGAATAGTTTTATTTGATCGCCCAAAATTTAAAATTTTATTAGATCTTGGACAAGTCGAATAAGACCTTAGACGAGTCGAAGTAACAACATTTCTAACTATAAATAGAGGCCTTCTCTCATTTTGAAATTACTCATTTAAGTTAAGAAAAGCTTCACCAAGAGAGAGAGAAGTCTTCACTATCTTCAAGCTATTGCATGGTATTTTAATATTTTGTGTATATAGATTTTTGTTTTAATTCTTTGATCTCTTTTCATGAATCTTATTCTTTAAAGAGAGTAATTGCTCTTCTTTAAGATCTTGAGGAATTCAAACAAGTAGCCTTTAGTTTGAATTAATTTCAAATCAATCTAGAACCTAGAACCCTTATTTGTGTTACTGGACATTGAACATTCTACTTCAAGAGAAGCGGTTGTACAGGCTACATAAAAAATGTCTTCAAAGAGAAGATAAGTATAATTCTATTCTTTGTATTTTTGGTTTCTTTGTGATAGCCAGAACATCTCATGTGTTAGGTTTGACTGAGATAGCCAAAAAATCTCAATGTGGGGTTTTTGTTTACGATAGCCCTTCTAAAATCACAATTGTATAAGGTTTTAAGGTGAACTTGTGAGAACCTTGTCTTTAGTGAACGCCAATATCATGTGGGTTATGATTATTGAGAGTGAAGTAGGTGTGGCTGTTTGAGAACAGTTGGTGTACACATCAAACCACTATAACTCTAGGTGTTGTGGAGAATGGTTGTAACTTTATTTCTGCACTGATGAATGATTGTAATAGATAGGTTTATTATCTCTTACTTGGTTTGAAGTCTTGATCCTTACAAATGTTCATGAAATCAGGTTTTCCTACCTAAAACTTTATTTTTGGTATAAGGTTGTCCTACGAACTAAGTTTGAATCAATTTTTCAATACTAATGCTATTGAGATTTATGATTTATTTTGATTTATTTATTATTTCAGTACTTTAAGTTTTTATTTGGCATAGTCTTATTCACCCCCTATAGGACTATTAAGCTCGTATTTTTAAGAACATTTGTCCACTGTGATTATGGTGGGCCACCATCATCGCCCGAACAAATGATTTGAACCGTCCATCACATCCAGAGGATGGATTAGACCAAAACCTTGCCATGTGTGTCTATGCACACTCACAAGCATTCCAACGGTAACAGATAATGTTTGTTTAAGGATGCTGGTGGGCCACCATCGTTGTGGCCCATAACGATCTGAACTGTTCAATAGATTCATGGGAAGAATCTGACCAAAACTACATAGATCCCACATGTAGATGCATATAGGTGTGCACACGACGTTGAGCACAAAATGCTCGTGTGTGGCTGATCTTTCTGAAAATGGGAAGGTCCGCTTTTTTTGCCCTTCCATGCTAGAAATCCACGTGAAGCCTCCTCCTAACCATCCCCGCCCTCCACGTAGATCCATCCTAGGGCTTTCATGATACTATTGGCTTGAAACTTCCTTTTGCCGCCACCACGAGCTGAATTTGAGCCATCAAGAAAAAATAAAGATCACCATTCATCTGGTGGGTCCCACAACACTCAACCATCAAATCCAAACTATCCATGTGTCCTAAATTGCAAGATCATGCAACAGATTCGGATCCGCCATTAATGAGGACAACATCTTCTCTGATTTTCAGAAAACCCACCACGCTTCAATGGGCCCCATTTTCTAATCTGGATCATCCATCAAGTGGACCTCTATGCCAAAAATCCATCTGTGTGGACATTTTAGAGCCATGCAAGGTGTTGGATAGATTAGACCTCAACTTGAGAAAAAGACCCACCATTAAACCAACAGGGTTGTCCGATCAGAAGCCACCCATTAGAGAATCATCAGACTCCCAATGGGCCCAAACGATCTGAGGAGAAGCGATCCCAAGAAGATCAAGACTGACTACACATGCACACCGCAACCAAAAGAGTCATGAGGTTAATTATGCACACGCCTCTGCAAAACCGGATTTACGTAGGGGAACACTTTCAGTTTCTCTGCGGCGCAAGAAGATTTGCATAAGGGAATACGCGGATAATTCTAGAAACTCCCCTATGTATAATACACTCCCATCCAACGACCAGAAGAAACACAGTTAAGAAATGAGAGAGAGAGAGAGAGAGGGAGAGAAAGGCCTGATTTGTCCAATTTGCAGCCGTCTAGCAAGGAGAGAAGAGAAAGGAAAAGAAGAAGAAAGAAAGAAAGAAAGAAAGAAAGAAAAGAGAAAGACAGAGAAAGAAAAGAAAAGAAAAGAAAAGAAAAAGAGAGAGAGAGAGAGAGAGAGAGAGAGAGAGAGAGAGAGAGAGAGAGAGGAGAAGAAACTGTGAAGGACGAGGGTTACCACCCACCGTACGATCGACGAAGTCCGGTTCGACTCCTAACTCCTCTTAATTTTTATCCTTCCTTCCCTTTCCAGAAATCTTTTATCCTTTAACAATGAGAATCCATGTATAGGCCAAGTTAAGTCAATGATAGGAAAGGCCTAAAACACATAAGTTAAAAGTCTATCAACTTAGGTAACCTGTAGACCCGTCTGAGGAATGGTTTAAATCATGCCTTTCCCATATTCTAATCTAATGTTTAATGTAACCAATTTAAAGCAAGCAAATATAATGGAACCTGATCATACGCCCCTGATCATTTAACTTGAGTAGGGAACGACATCACCATTGAGGTGAGGGTCTTATCCTTTAAGCTTACTTTAATTTAAGTTTATATACATTATCCAGCCTTTTTCATGTTTCCATATTACTATCTATTATCCTTTCAATTGATTGATTTACAACCATCATTTACTTATCCTTTGGAAAACTATGTTATTACGTGTGATCTTCATGACTTTATGTAAGGCGATGGATACAAGCCTTGCCCTTGCCTTTATTAATTTATTGAGTTAGCCCTTGATACTCTTCTCTTCATTAAGTTAGTCATTGCCACTCTTCTATTTATTGAGTTAGTCATTGCTACTCTCCTCTTTATATTAAGTTGGCCATTGCCACTTTTATATTTGCTGAGTTGGCCATTGTCACTCTCTTCATTACTTGTTAGCCTTGTGTTATTTACCTTTAAGGCTTGGGCATATGTCTTGATATTTCAGAACCCCATGATTCAGTTTATATTATCTATAAGTGCAAGTGATGTGTTAAGAGGTATCACAACTAGTTACTCAATATTTATCATGGATGTAATGCGCTACGGATAGCGGCCCTCTTAGTCGGCAGATAATTTCGTGGGTTGGCGTAATGTAAAATTGATGTAAGTAAATCGTCATACGTATTACATCACCTTCTCAGGATTGGATGTCATAAAAAGTCACTCCATGAACACATCATGTTATGTAAATCCCCTAACCGCGTTGTTGTGTCGCCTCGAGATGTTCACATAAATCCATGTTAGTGTTGGCAATGCCAGTGAATATCCATAATTATGGGATATGAGTCGAGTTGGGTTTTCTATGAATCATATTTCACATTATGATGATCACTACATATGATGAGCCACACATACTTTGCTAGGAATGCATCTCATGTATGTTGTTTTCACATACTGATACTTCTCGTAGCAGTGGAATACATGATGTATCAAACCCTTACATTACTTTTATAAATCTCTTAAATTATTGATAATCTTAAAGGATAACCATCACTATGAGTAGGACGTTGACCCTCTCCAACCATATATATGATGCAGGTGACGTATAGATTAAAGACTTAGAGGACCATCTCCCTATAGAAGATTATGTTGAAAGAATATGAAGATAGTTTTATGATTTAGTTTTATACTTCTACTGTGAACTCGATTAATGTAATAAGCTTCCCTTGATAAGGTATTTGATTATTTATTGAATTCTTTTACTTTGATGAAATAATCAATACAGTCGATTTTATTCTCATGAATGTTACCTTCATGAATGTATCTAAATGTAATCTAATGGAAAAAAAAAAGGTGCAATTTTTAAAGCATCCAAGTTTATTCATTATTAACACCCGATTTCCTTAAGCATGAGTATAAACTCTGGCCGTGAAAATTTAAGATGTTACAGTTAAGATAGCCAAAACCTAAACCAAAAATTGCGTTACAGTTCAACATTCTACTCTTCCAACTTTTGATTTTTCCATCGACGGCTTTCACATTATTTTTATCTTTTCTTTTTTTAAACAGTCCTTAATGAACTTTGATAAGTATCCCTTTTCGACGACATCTATTTTTTTAGCTAGGTATTACTTCGTTCTTTCTTTTATTTCTTTTCTTCAATTCTTTTCATTGAACATGATGGACAAATTTTCCAGGTTTAGTTCCTATCATTTTCCATAATCATCAAGTTAACAATTCAATATCAAACTAAAATTTTAATGTGTAAACTAGATGTGATATGTGAAATCATGACTCAATCAATGTTTAAAACTTTTAATTATGAATTAATAACTCAAACTTAACCTTAAAATCTATCAAATAACTAAAATTCAGAATTAAAAAATCCTTAACAATAAGTATCTTATCATTTTAATATATGAATTATCTTTAAAATTAATTAATTTCATAGAATTTTTCAAAAATTTTGAAAAAATTTTATAACTCAAGGGAAACCTGCCCCCAACCTAAAATCTACATTATCCTCAATGTATAAACATATACAATAAAAGCAAAATTGAAAGCAATAAAAATAAAGAGAAGTAGATGAAGAGTACCTGTGAAGCAAAAACAATCTTCCAATAAAATGTGGTTCTAGCAGAGAAACTAAGCTATGGAAAGAAAACTAATCCTAAAAATGTAATAAATTCTAATTCTAAACTATGAAAGCATGGGAAAACTACTCAATCATGTAACAAGGCTCCTCCTTCTGCCAGTATCTTGATAATTTCTCAGTAGGTTTCTCAACAAGATCATATAAAAGCCATTTTTGCAGTAGGCTTGAATGTCATAGAGCATGAATGTCTAGAGAAATTTATGAACCTCAATATTTTTTTTTAATCCCCTGAGGTGTCTAAAGTGGATAATATTCACATATGATAGAAAAAATTTTAATGTTAGTACACCACTGTGAATCAGAGACTTCAAGTATATGAAATTCAGAAAAATTCTCATTAGTCAGTGTGGTCTTAATATTTTTTGAAGTTTCGAACTTCGATTCAATTTTCAGCTCCTCCTTTAATGGTAAACATTTTAGATCTGTGGAAGGAGGTGCTTCAGAATAGTGATTCTCTCGGTTAGTAACACCTACCGAGGTATTGTCTCACAAGGCATTCACTATATTTTTTTTATCATGTTATTATTAGAATCCTCAAGGTGTGTTAAGAAAACTTCTAAAGAGTCAAGACATTCAGTTGAAAGGGACTCATTGTCCACATTGGAATCAAGCAGGTCAGGTGGGTGGATCAGGTCAACATAACTATGTTTGAAAAATACCATTGCCTTTCTATCATTAACTTAGACAGTCATTAAGATCGACTCTTTGAAAAACTGAACCATATACTCAAGATCATTTTGGGGGGAAAATGTGACAAGTCGATAAGTTGGCTTATAGAATGGACCAACTCTACTGAAATGGCCCGGTCTCACTAAGCGTCGAGCCTAACCGAGGCCCACATATCCAGATCGCCGAAAGGAGAGACATGGCCTGGACCCCCTAGGTGACGAGCTTGACCGAGGCCTACATGTCTAGAGCTATGAGGTGAGACCTCCAAGGAGGTCGATGCACCTTTAGGACCCCAGAAGGGTCTCATAAAGGCCACTTCATACTGACCCATTTCATAGGCCGGGTATCAATCAGGCATAAACCGACTAGGCCTTGGCCCAACCTTAGTTAGACCTATCTTCTAGGTCGGCCAATAGGATGGTCATCATCCAGTTATAGGTTAATTATGGATCGACCGTACCCTATCTAATAGTTAATCAAGGGTTAGCCATTTACCAACATTGACATGGGCCCATATACTAAGAGGCTCGGCCAGCATAAGACATCTAAGAACACCAATGCTCTAAGGTCAGTCGATGGCTAGCCGAGCTTCGTCACTTGGTTCTCATTTGGATGCTCGTCATCATATTTCACCCTAAGTCGAACCAGGAAGTCGGCTCAATATTAAAGGACTCCTTCCGAGATCCTCAGAAGATATCCCTGATCCCGAGAATCTAAGGATCGAAGATCTTGGGATCATCCAAGATAATGATCAATCCCCTTCAAGGAAGATCCCAAAGCTATCGAGTTACATCTTCTCTATAAATAGAGACACAGAAAGGTGAAAGGTACACACACATTCTCACCCCTAACCTCTCATCAAATTATTAGACCCAGAGCTGTAACGTCTTAGAAAAATCCGTACTTAGACCCGAGTAACACCTCTAGCAGAAATCATTTAGAACTAAATTCTTTAGAAATTTAATGTGTATTAGCTAGCGCTAAACTAGATTTCATGTGAAATTAGTACCAATAACTTTTAATACGATCTGTAAGACCCAAAACATATAGAATCATTGACACTATATTGTCCTGAAATCTAGGATCCAACTCTAAAGTCAGTTGCTTCCGGGAATACTTTGTAACTCCGTATTGGATCTAGACTGCACGTCGAAAGTCTGATATCGATGACCTTAGACCATTATGACCGCCTAGTTGGACTTGACTATCACCTCAAAAATCAAATCCAAACGATTTCCTGAGACCATTTCCTTGAGTCCGGAGTGAAGAGAGTGAGAAAATGAAGATTTTTAGAAAATTAAATATGATTTTAAGTAATCTGAGACGTGTCGCTTGTGCAATATTTCTAAGCATTCTGACCGTTAGATTTCGACCCAAATTCACCCTCGGATCAGGATAGGTGGCCCATACATGTCAAAGTACTTGTGGCCCCGATCGAATTTCAGTGACCATTGAATTGAAACTGGTCCGCCACGGACGATCTGGAAACTCGATTGGACTGAAAACTTAACTTGCTTAAGATCCAATACTAGTGAGCTTAAGTCCGACCGCATTTGATAAGAGGACCTCCAGAAGTGATCCGTTGGATCAGAAAGATCCTGATTTGGTTATAACCTAAGTATACCTTGGCCCTGAGGCTGTTTTCGTCGACTTTAGGCTTATAAAAAGGCCTTAAACCCTCATTCCCAAATTCCATACGAATTTCCTAAACCCTAGATATTCAATAGAGAGAAAAGAGAGAGAAAGTAAGAGAGAACCTGTCGATTCTTTGTGGGATTCTTCCCAGTTAATTTACGTATCGAATCTGCGTATCTGAATCGTTCTTTCGGCAATTCTAATTCCATTCTTGGGTAAGTTAATCAAACCCTAACCTGTTTTGAAGCCTAGAATAGCTGTAGTGAAGTTATAGCTAACCTATTTCATGTCATAGGTAGCGTATCCGCCGTTGGCAAAGACTTATCATCTAAATCACATCTAATACGCATTTTCTAGTTTAAGGTGCAGACTATATACGCTTAGGTTATGGTTTTCAAGACTATCAATGTTAGATAATGATTTATTCATGACGTGAATGCTATTACACATGCCAAATATGTTATCTGTTTCAATTTACGTATATGTATAAGCTATGTTATAAATAGAGTAATCCATGTATATGATAGATGTAAAGACTTAAAAAATTCAGTACCAAGACCCAAATACCACCTCGATCGAAAATCACTTAGAATTACTTCTCTTAGAAATTAAACATAAGTTAACTAGCGCTAAGTTAGTCTGGCTGTGAAATTAGTACTGTTCGCTTTAAATACGTTCTGTAAGACTCAAAACTTGTGGAATCGTTACCGCTATAATACCTTAAAATCTAGGATCCAACTCTAAACCCAATTGTTCCCGAGAATGCTTTGTAACTTTATATTGATTCTAGACCGTGCATTGAGAGTCCGATATCTATAATCTTAGACCATTATGACCGCTTAGTTGGACTTGACAATCACCTAAAAAATTAAGCCCAAACGATGTCCTGAGACCATTCTATTGAGTCCGGAGTGAAGAGAGTGAGAAAAGGAAGATATTTAGAAAATTAATTCTATTTTTAAGAAATCTGGCACGTGTCACTTGTGTGACATTTCTAAGAGTTCTGACCATTATATTTCGACCAAATTTCACCCTCGGATCAGGAAAGTTGGCCCTTACATGTCCAAGTACTTGTGGCCTTGATCGAAGTTCGGTGACCGTTGAATTGAAACTGGTCCGCCACGGATGATTTGGAAATCCGATCAGACTAAACACTTAACTTACAAAAGATCCGATGTTAGTGAGCTTAAGTCTAACCACATTTAATAAGAGGACCTCCAGAAATGCTCCGTTGGATCAGAAAGGTCCCGATTGGGTTATAACCTAAGTATACCTTGACTTAAAGTCCATTTTCGTTATGTTTAGGCTTATAAAAAGGGCTTAAACCCATAGTTCTCAAACCCATACGAATTTCCAAACCCTAGTCTTCCAAGAGAGAGAAAAGAGAGAGAAAGTGAGGGAGAATCTGTCGAATCTCCGTAGGATGCATTTCTGAAACGTTCTTCCAGCGATTCTGAATCCGTTCTTGGATAAGTTAAGCTAACCCTAACCTATTTCGAAGCTTAGACTAGCTGTAGTAGAGTTCTAGCTAACCTGTTTCTTATCATACGTAGCGTATCCGCCGTTGACAAAGACACATCGTCTGAATCATCTTAAATACGTCTTTTCTAGTTTAAGGTGCGGACTATATACGCTTAGGTTATGATTTTCAATACTTTCAATGTTAGATAATGATTTATTCATGTTGTGATTGCCGTTACACATGCAAAATGTGCTATCTGTTTCGCTTTCCGCATACGTATACTTTATATTGTAAAT
This sequence comes from Magnolia kwangsiensis, assembly GCA_037074715.1. Lineage (NCBI taxonomy): Eukaryota > Viridiplantae > Streptophyta > Magnoliopsida > Magnoliales > Magnoliaceae > Magnolia > Magnolia kwangsiensis. The sequence continues at coordinate 26,960,703 of CM073585.1, read as the reverse complement.
ACCGTATTTTATGTATATGTTAGAATACATGTATGCATATGGAATCTTTTAATTTTCTTACCATGATAAACTGTCATTATTATATGCTTGATAAGTATGCGGCAACTCCTTGGTGAGAGGACTTGCCCTAATATGCGACGGTGTCGACATACGTGACGTATGTTGAATAGTGTAAGCTAAGTGTTTGTTTAAATGTCTAAATGAGATAGTAGTTAGTAGAATGTGCTTGTTAAGATGGTTGAGATATGGATTTCAACCATAATATTTGTGTGTATGATTTCCTCCATGAATCATGTAACTTAGGTTATCCATGTTAAATGAGTGTTTAATTTTCTACATGTACTGTGTTTACATTCAAGTTTCATTTCATGATTGTTTATATGAATGCAGGATATGAATCATATGCTAGTTATTAGATTTGTATGTGAATGGGGCTGTACTACAGTCCAGGTAATTGAAAATCATTTCGTAAATAGTGGTTGAGGTTGTTTTCGCCACACAGGATGAGTTTAGAAAATCTGAGTTGTGCTTGGGCTGTTCGAAAGTGGTCAGGCCACATGGAGTGCTTATGCATTCCTTGTCATTCAACTCAATGTGCGCTTGGCCTAGTTGAGCTTATTAACTAACCCGATTGACCGATGCTTGTTCACCATATTTGGTCGCTACTGTTTGAATCTAAGACACTGAGTTTACCAGTGAAACTTCGGTTAACTATGGTACCAATATCCCCTAAGACTCATAAGCCGGGCATGGTGGTATGGGACACCGTGGTTGAGCTGTCGGCCTACGCTGGGGCCACAAACCTCCCCGTAGTGACCAGTGAGCACCCTACTCTGAGTAGATTATGGTGGTATGGGACACTATATTCTTACTGTCGGCCTATACTGATTGGTGATGAGCCCTCTGTAATGACCTTGAGTTTATCCTAACACTGCATAGGGGCAACGAGTCCTATTGCAGTCTTGAGGATATAAGTAGACTTGTATTGATAAGGTGATGGGGGAGTGGTGTAACGATTGCGTGCAACAGTCTTGACAGCCCTTGCAGCGACCTAGAACCATAGCATCGTATGAGGTTCCCTAGGACTGACGACCTTAGAATGGATCAACATTGGGAATTGATATAAGGGAGGTGTCTTAGCTTCCCAATATTGTTATATGAAAAGGACTAATAAGAACTGGGTAATCATATTCATGACATCGCACTGCATGTGTCATTGGCGTTGGTGTGAGAGCAAAGTGGTAGTGATTCATGCTGCGATCGTTAGATGATGTCGCATGAGGGAGTTTATGGTGAGGGCATACATCATTATCTCATTCATTTTTTTATTAACAAAAGTACCTAGGACTTATTTGATCATACTGCCTTATCATTACTGCTTGATTGGATTAATAACATGTTAACCTCTGCTATATAGTATCACTAAGTTGATCACTCACTCCCATGTTCTGGGACAGTGTTTGAACACCAACCAGACTCTAACTTAACTGCAGGAGATGGCGATGCTCGTGAGGTAGAGCCAAACTTCGACGATGATGACGAGGCGTTCTCATATATGCAGTTCTCAGGCGGGTTCATGTGAGCCTTGTCCTAACCAGCGAGAATTTTTTGGAATATGTATTGGATCATTTTGAATAGTTCATGTATGTATTTTGAGACACAGATGTATGTATTTTGCCCTAGGCAGAGCACGCATCATTTGGGGATTTATTTTGAATTATATATGTATTTAAGTCTTCCGCTTGCATTTCCTCAATATCCCTGAATTATGTATGCTAATCTGGCTTGATCTATTTCATATTTTATGCAGTAATACAGACAACATACAATCATCATCAAATATGTTGCATAAGTGATGTTTTAGAAATCGGGAGCTGAGTTGTGCTTGACCCCCAAATTTTAGGGCGTTACAAGTTGGTATCAGAGAATGATTTGGATTAATCTGGACCTAGGTTAGGGTCACACACCGCACATTGACGCCACTATAATGTAGAAGGGTTCGCGAAGAACATAGAAACCTTCATAGGATCCCCGTTTCACCAATTGGCGAAGTTCACTCAAATCGATCATTTTGATCGAGTCTGTGTGCATCCATGGTCGTATGAAACGACCCCGGACCACTTCTAGTTCACTTATTGATGAGTCTAGACCCTTATTGATCCTATCCTAGCTGTTAAAGATTGCTAAATGTGAATGTGTAATAGTTAGTATTCGAAACGACCCGAAATGGTTCGAAACGAAGGTGGGGCCCAAATCTAACACTTTCAGGGGGACCCAAGGTGGGCCCCACATGTTTTTGGCCATAGGGGGTAGGAGGACCTCACCCATTTGGTGAGGCCTCGCCAAACTGTCCAGAGAGTGGCGAGGACCTCGCCGGTTCGGCGAGGCCTCGCCGGTCAGTGGACTTTTCGGGCTGGGCCACCCGGGACGATGTTGTTTAGGGTCTAATGGAACCCCTTCATACAGGGTTCGACCCTCCGTTTATTCTAAATCCCCTACTTCCTTCACAAATTAGCCCCCCAAGCTCTCTTTTTCTTTTAAACTTGCTGATTTCTCTCTCACACCGCCCTTCCAATCACTCCTTCCATTTTTCGTTATTTCCTTCATCCCTCTACTATTCTTAATCATACCCAGCACATACACTCTCCATTTTCTACGATTGGAGCTCCCCAGATCTCATTTGAGATTCAAAATCATGTGAGCTTTCAACTCATCACATTTCTTCCTTTCCCCTTCTTTAATCCCTGCCTTTTGGACCTATTTCCCTTCTCTCTTAGACCTAGATCCATGGGAAGCCATTAGGTCAGCCCTTTTTCTTCCCTTCCATCACTTTTCCATGGCCTTTATAGAGGTTATTGTGACCTTTTTCTCCCTTTCCACCATCCTCTCATTGATGGGCAAGAAGCGTGCCCCTGTGGACGAGGCTAGGCCTAGTCGTCCGGCTCGTTCGAGGCGGCCTAGAGGGGCTACTATAAGTCCAAGTGTTGGGAGAGAAATACACACAAAGTGGGATTTGGATCCCCAAGCACCTTTTGGAAGGGCGTTGTTGGCAGAGTTGGCTCATGGCGCATATACGGATCACAGGGTTCTTTTTAAAGCGCATGTGGATGGGTGGCTCTTTAGCGAGTATTTGTTATTTAAGCATATCGAGGCTGCAAGGTGGGGTCCGCTATTTGAAGGTGAGTCTCGTGCTAATGTGAGCACTGTTCGTGCCTTTTATGCTCATATTCGAGACCCTACGCTGGAGCCACTGCAATTTAGGATCCCCTTTGGCAGAGATCGGGAAGCCACAATCGATGTTAGGTTTATAGCTCGACTGGTGAACGTACCACTTGGTGAGGTACATCCAAGTGCTAAGAATCTGAATAGTGTTCGTGAGAGGGATCGCCGCACCAGGTTTCTATGTGGTTGATTATTTGAGTGGCAGCGTAACAAGAGCCTCCTAGCGACCCATATGTCGGGTGATTTTTGTCCGCTTCATCACATCTGCACGTTCAATGTTTATCTCAGGTGGAGCAATCGCAGTGAATGCACGCATCTCATGGTAAATTTTCTGTATCAAGTGGGGCTGGGAGAGAATGTGTGCATGCCTACGTTTGTGCTGCGACAGATTATCTTCATAGCGCGATCAAGAAGAACGTCTGAGTCACTTCCCTTTGGCTGGCTCATATGCAAGATTGCGCTTGAGTTTGCTTACAGTCTTGGGCTAGAGTTTCCTGTGCCAGTTCATTATATCAATGAGGCTACTCTGAACCAGATGAAGATGAGACCTCGACAGCTTGAGGCCCAACTTGATGATGACAGCGAAGGTGAGTATGATAGTGAAGAGGAGGAAAGTGAAGAAGAAGGTGGGACAGAAATAGAGGAAGAAGTTCAGGAAGAAGAGGAATAGGAGGCTCAAGATACTGATGAGAGTCCTCCTCCTGTGACTCGGGCTGCTAGAGATGCTCATATAGCCCGACTTAAGGAGAGTCAGGTTGTTTTGCGACAAAAAGTCTAAGAACTCCGGGCCGAGGTAAAGCAAGAGCTTGAAGAGACTAAGGCCATCATGAAGCGGAAATTTGGCAAGGTGACTCGCACCTTGAAGGCCATCCTATGCTGCCTGAAGGATAAGGGTGCCCCTTCTCCATCGCTAGATTCCGATGCATAGACTCATGTAGTCATTGTTTGCTTATTTGATGTTTATTTATTTTTTTTGTGTGGTTTGCTTGTCATTTATCAGTGGTAGTTGTTTAGTTTTAGAGCTTCGTGTGTGAAGCTTAGGTGTTTTGTTCACATACTTTCTCTGTCGCGATTCATGTAATGATGTAAATCATGTATTGTGACAATTTTGTTAATGAAATGCATGTGGTTTCCTTGGCTTGTGAAGTACATGTTGTTAATGGACTGTGTGAATGCCTGATCTCATGGGTTGCTACCCTCTGTTGTGTGTAGGGTATGCCACCTAAGGGTTCGAGATCTTCGGCCCGTCTCTCTTTGGGTGATTCGCTCGACAGGGCCCTCGTCCTGAGCGGTAGTCACATGGACCCCCATGCGGGCCCATCTAGTTCAAATCCTATGTCGAGTTCTCAGCTGGCTTTTGGCCCTGCTGCTGAGCCACCTCCTGTGACACCTTCTATGGTGCCTCCTATTACGCCTGCAGTTCCTGAGCAGCATCATGTGTCTGCGTCGATGCCTTCTACATCACAGTCCGCTTCTCCTCCTGATATGCTAGAGCAGATGATGTTGTTGATGCAGCAGCAGCAGATATAGCAGCAGCAGTAGCAGCAGAAGTTCTTATCCTCCATGGCTGGTATTTTTGCTCAGTCGATGGCGATAACTCCACCTGCCTTGCCTCTACACCCTGTTGGGCATGCTAGTGCGAGCAGTTCTTTCGAGCAATTTCAGCGCTTGAGGCTTCCTACATTTTCAGGTACTCACAGACCTAAGGAGGCTGAGTATTGGATAGACCTCATCTCGAAGATGCTTAGACCGTTGCACTGTTCCGAGGCGGTGCAGGTTGAGCTGGCCACCTTCATGTTTGAGAAGGAGGCTAGCCTATGGTGGGATAGCATTCTCCACACAGTTGCAGAGGGGTATGAGTGGAGGTGGGCAGCGTTTGAGGCACGCTTCCATGAGAAGTATTTCCCAGTCATGTATCAGCACGAGAAGGAGAGTGAGTTCCTTCCCCTTTGTCAGGGAGGGATGTCGGTGACGGAGTATGAAAACAGGTTTACGGAGCTAGGGAGGTATGCTCCTTTGATTCTGAGTGACCAGCCGATGAGGATGCGGCATTTTTCTGAGGGCTTGCGGCCCGAGATCAGATCGAAGATGTGTTGTGCCAGCATTTCTTCCTAGGAAAAGTTGGTGAGTATGTATTTGCGTGCAGAGCAGGACGGGGACAGGTCGGCCCGTATACGAGCACCTATGATTCTTAGGCCGCGACCTGAGTTCGAGAGTAGGCCCTTCCTCGCTAAGAGGCCTCGATCTGATTCACCGCAGGGGTCTTCTGCATTTCCTAGCTATATGAGGCGTCCTGATGTGTGGTGCCGCTATTGTAAGAAGCCTGGCCACACCGAGACTACATGTTTTTGCAGGATGCGAGACAGTGGGTTCTCGCTGCCTCAGCGGATTGGTCGTTCGATGCCTTAGACTATTTCAGCACCACCTCTTTGGACAGCTCCTGCACATCCTTCTTTCAGACCTTCAGCACCTCATTTTAGGTCACCACATCGGCCTACGGTGCCGCAGCCGAACCGTCCTCGGCAGGCTCAGGTACACTCACTGATAGCTAAGCCATCCGGGACAGACACCGCACCACCCTTGGCCTTTGAGGTCACAGCCCATATTGGAGATACTCCTATATTTTTTTTGGTGGATACGGGAACCATAGTCTCATTTATATCTTATTCAGTAGTCAAGCGCCTTGGGCTACAAACTACTCGGATGGTTGGGGTGTGAGTTCTTTCAGCACATGTGACCTTTTCTGATGCCACTATGATGTGTGAGGGTTGTTTACTAGATCTAGGGAGTAGGACGATGGCCATTGACCTTATCGTCGACTCCTCTCTCTATCATTTCAACGTCATTCTTGGCATGGATTGGCTAACTGCAGGGGGGGCTGAGATTGACTGCGAGACCCAGTTAGTGACAGTTTACGAGCCAGAGGGCACGTCCTTTACATTTCCAGTGCAGGTCAGTCACCCCTCTTGAGTGATTTGTTATGCTTCCTTGTTAAGGAATGTTGATGTCCCGACACTTGAAAGCATGCTAGTAGTCTGTGATTATGAGGATGTGTTCTGGAAGATACCTGGATTGCCACCTCAGCGTGAGATCGATTTTACTATCGACCTATTACCCGGTTCGAGGCCTATCTCATTACCGACGTATCGCATGGCCCCATGTGAGATGGAGTTAAGGAAACAAATCGATGATTTATTAGAAGCTGGCTTCATACGACGGAGTGTGTCTCCTTGGGGAGCACCTATGTTGTTTGTGATAAAGAAAGACGACTCATTATGGTTGTGTATTGATTACTGCAGACTGAATCAGATTACGATAAAGCACAAGTACCCATTGCCCAGGATAGATGACCTGTTTGATCAACTGAGAGGATCGCAGTACTTCTCAAAGATTGATCTACAGTCAGGGTATCACCAGCTATGCGTCAGGAATGAGGACGTATAAAAGACGTATTTTAAGACTAGTTTTGGCCATTATGAGTTCCTCGTGATGTCGTTCGGTCTTACAAACGCACCAGCCGTGTTCATGGACCTGATGAACCGAGTATTTCGATTGTTCCTCTATCGATTCGTCATCGTATTTATATATGACATTCTGATATACTCTAGGAGTCGAGAGGAGCATGAGGAGCACTTGCGATTGGTCCTGGATACTCTGAGACAGCACCAGTTGTTCGCATAGTACAAGAAGTGCGACTTCTGGAAGGAGGAAGTCAAGTTTTTGGGACATGTCGTGTCTAAGGATGGGATAGCAGTGGACCTTGTTAAGGTAGCTGCAGTGCAGGATTAGAAGTAGCCTGGTTCGATTACTGAGGTGAGGAGTTTCCTGAGACTTGCTGGCTACTATCGACGATTCATTCGGGATTTCTCCAAGATAGCCAGACCCTTGTCTTAGTTGATATGGAAGGATCTGAAGTTTGCCTAGAATGAGAAGGCAGAATTAGCTTTTCAGGAGCTGAAAGACAGTCTGACGTCTGCCCCTGTGCTAGTATTGCTAGAGCAAGGGGTTAGATATACGATCTATATGGATACGTCTCACGTTGGTTTAGGTTGTGTCCTTATGCAGAAGGACAGGGTGATTGCATATGCCTCGAGACAATTAAGGAAGCACGAGGAAAATTACCCTACACACGACCTAGAGTTAGTAGCTGTCATTTTCGCATTGAAGCTCTGGAGACATTACCTCTACGGAGAGGAGTTCGAGCTCTTTTGTGACCATAAGAGCCTCAAGTATATATTCACGCAATGAGACCTGAATATGAGGCAGCGACGAGGTTAGAGACCTTGAAGGACTTTAATTTCGAGGTTTCCTACCATCTGGGTAAGGCGAACCTTGTGGCTGACGCATTGATCCGCAAGAAGGCGATAGAGTTTGCGGCTCCGCTGATGGTTGCCAAGTGGGACATGGTTGAGTTTTTACGAGATTTTGAGCAGAAACTCACTGTGGAGGAGCCATTCAAGGTTATCACACACGTTTGCGTGAGACCTCTTGTCAATGACAGGGTCATCGCGGCGCAGAGGGACAATGAGCATCTGACTGAGCTTCGAGAGTAGGCCAGTGATGATGCAGATGCCGGGCGAGTTAGAACGGATGGGGGCTTAAGTTATCGTGACCGCCTTTGCGTCCCAGATGTCCATGACTTGAGATGAGAGATTCTTGAGGCTGCGCACAGTTCTGGACTTACGATGCATCCGGGCAGTACAAAGATGTATCGTGACATGAAGAGGACGTACTGGTGGGATGGTATGAAGACCCACATTACAGACTTTGTATCCCGTTGTCTCACTTGTCAGCAGGTGAAGGCAGAGCATCGCCGACCCCCTGGTCTCCTTTAGCCCATGCCTATAGCTAAGTGGAAGTGGGACTATATCTTTATGGATTTCATTTTGGGACTGTCGAAGACGAGGAAGGGACATGATTCTATCTGGGTGATCGTCAACCGCTTGACGAAGTCAGCGCACTTTCTTCTGATTAGAGTTACGAACTCTGCAGACGAGTTGGCTAGATTGTAGATTAGGGAGATTATTCGTCTGCATGGAGTTCCCTTGGAGATCGTGTCGGATAGAGATACGCGGTTTACTTCTATTTTCTGGACTTGTATTCAGGAAGCGATAGGTGTGAAGTTGAAGTTCAGTACTACATTCCACCCACAGACTGACAGACAGACAGAGCGGGTGAACCAGATTTTGGAGGATATGTTGCGGGCTTGCATGTTGGATTTTAAGGACAGTTAGGATGATTGTCTTCCATATACGGAGTTCGCGTATAATAACAGTTTTTCGGCGAGTATCGGTATGACACCTTATGAGGCCTTATATGGACATCCTTGTCGAGCACCGTATTGTTGGGCTGAAGTTGACGAGCAAAAATTGATTGGTCCCGAGTTAGTATAGGCGACCTCAGAGAAGATTGACATCATTAGGCGTCGACTTCTCACAGCACAGAGCAGGCAGAAGAGTTATGCCGATACGAGACGGCGACCACTGGAGTTCACGGTTGGAGATCACGTGTTTTTGAGAGTTTCTCATATGAAAGGAGTTCTACGGTTAGGGAAGAAGGGAAAACTCACGCCGAGATTTATTAACCCATTCCAGATACTTGATCAAGTGGGGGCAGTAGTGTATCATCTTGCTTTGCCCACACCACTCGCAGGCGTGCATAATGTTTTCCACGTGTCCATGCTAAAGAAGTATATTCCTGATCCTTCCCATATCATCAGATGGGAGTAGGTACAGTTGAGCGAGGATGCCACATATGAACTGCGCCCGACACATATCTTAGACAGGAAGGAGCAGGTATTGCGTAGTAAGGTCATCCCCCTTGTGAAAGTATTGTGGGCGCATCATACTGAAGAAGAGGCTACCTGGGAGACAGAAGCTGAGATCAGAAAGAACTACCCACAGCTTCTCGAGGAGTATGAGAAGGTACGAATTTTGAGGATGAAATTTCTTTTTTAGGGGGGTAAATTGTAACGACTCGAAAAATTCAATACCAAGACCCGAATACCACCTCGATCGGAAATCACTTAGAATTACTTCTCTTAGAAATTAAACATAAGTTAACTAGCGCTAAGTTAGTCTGGCTGTGAAATTAGTACTGTTCGCTTTAAATACGTTCTGCAAGACTCAAAACTTGTGGAATCGTTAACGCTATAATACCCTGAAATCTAGGATCCAACTCTAAACCCAGTTGTTCCCGGGAATGCTTTGTAACTTTGTATTGATTCTAGACCGCACATTGAGAGTTCGATATCTATAATCTTAGACCATTATGACCGCTTAGTTGGACTTGACAATCACCTAGAAAATCAAGCCCAAACGATGTCCCGAGACCATTCTATTGAGTCCGGAGTGAAGAGAGTGAGAAAAGGAAGATATTTAGAAAATTAATTCTATTTTTAAGTAATCTGGTACGTGTCACTTGCGTGACATTTCTAAGAGTTATGACCATTAGATTTTGACCAAATTTCACCCTCGGATCAGGAAAGTTGGCCCTTACATGTCCAAGTACTTGTGGCCTTGATCGAAGTTCGGTGATCGTTGAATTGAAACTGGTCCGCCACGGACGATCTAAAAATTCGATCGGACTGAAAACTTAACTTACTAAAGATCCGATGCTAGTGAGCTTAAGTTCGACCGCATTTGATAAGAGGACCTCTAGAAATGCTCCGTTGGATCAGAAAGGTCCCGATTGGGTTATAACCTAAGTATACCTTGACTTAAAGTCCATTTTCATTATGTTTGGGCTTATAAAAAGGGCTTAAACCCTTAGTTCTCAAACCCATACGAATTTCCAAACCCTAGTCTTCCAAGAGAGAGAAAAGAGAGAGAAAGTGAGGGAGAATCTGCCGAATCTCCGTATGATGCATTTTTGAATCATTCTTCCGGCGATTCTGAATCCATTCTTAGGTAAGTTAAGCTAACCCTAACCTGTTTCGAAGCTTAGAGTAGCTGTAGTAGAGTTCTAGCTAATCTGTTTCTTGCCATAGGTAGCTTATCTGCCATTGATAAAGACACATCGTCTGAATCATCTTAAATACGTCTTTTCTGGTTTAAGGTGCAGAATGTATACGCTTAAGTTATGGTTTTCAATACTTTCAATGTCAGATAATGATTTATTCATGTTGTGATTGCCGTTATACATGCAAAATGTGCTATCTGTTTCGCTTTCCACAGACGTATACTTTATATTGTAAATACCATATTTCATGTATATGTTAAAATACATGTATGCATATGGAATCTATTGATTTGCTTGTCATGATAAAATGTCGTTATTATATGCTTGATAAGTATGCGGAAACTCCTTGGTGAGAGGACTTGCCCTAATATGTGACGGTGTCGACATACGTGATGTATGTTGAATAGTGTAAGCTAAGTGTTTGTTTAAATGTCTAAATGAGATAGTAGTTAGTAGAATGTGCTTGTTAAGATGGTTGAGATATGGATTTCAACCATAATGTTTGTGTGTATGATTTCCTCCATGAATCATGTAACTTAAGTTATCCATGTTAAATGAGTGTATGATTTTCTGCATGTACTGTGTTTACATTCAAGTTTCATTTCATGATTGTTTATGTGAATGCAGGATATGAATCATATACTAGTTATTAGATTTGTATGTGAATGGGGCTGTACTATAGTCCAGGTAATCGAAAACTGTTTCGTAAATAGTGGTTGAGGTTGTTTTCACCACACAGGATGAGTTTAGCGAATCTAAGTCGTGCTTGGGCTGTTCGACAGTGGTCAGGCCACACTGAGTGCTTATGCATTCCATGTTGTTCAACTCAATGTGCGCTTAGCCTAGTTGAGCATATTAACTAACCCGATTGACCGATGCTTGTTCACCATGTTTGGTCGCTACTGTTTAAATCTAAGACACTGAGCTTACCAGTGAAACTCCCGTTAACCATGGTACCAAGATCCCCTAAGACTCATGAGTCGGGCATGGTGGTATGGGATACCATGGTTGAGCTGTCGGCCTACGCTGGGGCTACAAACCTCCCCATAGTGACCAGTGAGCACCCTACTCTGAGCAGATTATGGTGGTATGGGACACTATATTCTTACTGTCGGCTTACACTGATTGGTGACGAGCCCTCTGTAGTGACCTTGAGTTTATCCTGACACTGCATAGGGGCAACGAGTCCTGTTACAGTCTTGAGGATATAAGTACGCCTGTATTGATAAGGTGATGGGGGAGTGGTGTAATGATTACGCTCAACAGCCTTGACAACCCTTGCAGCGACCTAGAACGATATAACTTAGCTGCACGAGATGGCGATGCTCGCGAGGCAGAGCCAGACTTCGACCAGGACGAGGAGGCGTTCTCATATATGCAGTTCTTAGGCGGGTTCACGTGAGCCTTGTCCTGACCAGCGAAGATTTTCTAGGATATGTATTGGATCATTTTGAATAGTTCATATATGTATTTTGAGACACAGATGTATGTATTTTGCCCTAGGTAGAGCACGCATTATTTGGGAATTTATTTTGAATTATATATGTATTTAAGTCTTCCGCTTGCATTTCCTCAATATCCCTGAATTATGTCTGTTAATCTGGCTTGATCTATTTCATGTTTTATGCAGTAATACAGACAACATACAATCATCATCAAATATGTTGTATAAGTGATGTTTTGAAACTCCGGAGCTGAGTTGTGCTAGACCCCTGAATTTCAGGGCGTTACAATAGAATACTTGTATATGTATGGAATATGTTGTTGTGATTACCATGATTATTTGTCGAGACATATGCATGATATGTATTCAGCAACTCCTTGGCGAAAGGACTTGCCCTAATTTGTAATGGAGTCGACATATGTGATGTATGTTGAATAGTGTAGTTTAAGTGTTTGTTTAAATGCTTGAATGAGTTAGTAGTTAGTGAAGTGTGGCTTTTTAGGTTGTTGAGATATGAATCTCAATCACCTTAACTATGTGTATGATTTCCTTCATGAATTTTGTAGCCTAGATTAATCATGTTAACTATGTGTATGATTTCCTCCATGTACAGTATTTAAGTTCAAGTTATATTTCATGAACGTTCATATGAATATAGGATATAAATCATATGCCTGTTATTGATCTTGTACATGATTGGGGCTATACTACAGTGCAGGTAATCGGTAATTATTCTTCAGATGGTGGTTGAGGTCATTTTTACCACACCGAATGAGTTTAACGAATCTGAGTCGTGCTTGGGATGTTCGACAGTGGTTAGGCCACACGGAGTGCTTATGTATTCCATGTCATTCAACTCAACGTGCGATTGGCCTAGTTGGGCTTATCGACTACCCCGATTGACCGATGTTTGTTCACCATGTTTGGTCGCTACTATTTGAATCTAAGACACCGAACTCACTAGTGAAACTCCCGTTAACCTTGGTACCGTGATCCCTTAATACTCATGAGCCGAATATGGTGGTATGGGACACCGTGGTTGAGCTGTCGGCCTAAGCTAAGGCGACGAGCCTCCCCGTAGTGACCAGTGAGCACCCTACTCTCGTGAGCCGATTATGGTGGTATGGGACACAATATTCGTGCTGTCAGCCTACATTGATTGGTGACGAGCCCTCTGTTGTGACCTCGAGTATATCCTGATACGACATAAGGGTGATGAGTCTTGTTGCAGTATTTAGGATAGAACTAGACCTGTATTGATCGGTGACGAGCCCTTTACAGTGATCTAGAACCATACATCGCATGAGATTTCCTAAGACTGACAACCCTAAAATGGATCAATGTTTGGAAATTGGTATAAGGGAGGTGTCTTAGCTTCCTAATCATGTTGTATAGCTCCACTAAGTTGATCACTCACTCCCATGTTCTGGAATGGTGCTTAAACACCAACCAGCCTCTGACTTAGCTGCAGGTGATGGCAATGCCTGCGAGGTGGAGCCAGAGTTCGACGAGGATGAGGGGGCTTTCTCGTTCATGCAGTTCTCAGGTGGGTTCATGTGAGCCTTATCCTTACTGGCGGGGATTCTTGGATATGTATATGTTGATTTTGCACAGTTTGATACATGTATTTTGATAAACAGTTGTATATATTGCCCTGGGAAGAGCACACATCTTTTGGACATTATTTTTGAATTATATACGTACTTAAGTCTTCTGTTTGCATTTTCTATCTATCCCTAAATTATGTCTGCTGATCTGGCTCAAGGAAATGGTCTCAGGACATCGTTTGGGTTTGATTTTCAAGGTGATAGTCAAGTCCAACTAGGCGGTCATAATGGTCTAAGTTCATCGATATCAGACTTTCGACGTGCGGTCTAGATCCAATGCGAAGTTGCAAAGTATTCTTAGAAGCAACTGACTTTAGAGTTGGATCCTAGATTTCAGGGTAATATAGTGTCAACGATTCTATAGGTTTTGGGTCTTACAAATCGTATTAAAAGTTATTGGTGCTAATTTCACATGAAATCTAGTTTAACGCTAGCTAATACACATTAAATTTTTAAAGGATTTAGTTCTAAATGATTTCTACTAGAGGTGGTACTCGGGTCTAAGTACAGATTTTTCTAAGACGTTATAATCTACCCCCTAAAGAAAAAATTTTATCCTCGAAATTACTACCTTCTCATACTCTTGAAGGATCTGGGGGTAATTCTTCCTGACCTCGAAGGATCGGGAACGTATTTCTTCAACATAGACACATGGAACACGTTATGCACGCCTGTGAGTGGTGTGGGCAAAGTAAGGCGATATGCTACTGCCCCCACTCGATCAAGTATCTGGAATGGGCCAATGAATTTCGGCGTCTCCTCGCATAGGGGAAACCTTAAGGAATACATGGTCTCCAACATCGAACTTAAGCGGTCGTTGTCTCGTATCAGCGTAGCTCTTCTGCCTTCTTTGTAGTTAGAGCAGTCGACGTCGGATAATGTCGATCTTCTTTGAAGTCACCTAAACCAACTCTGGGCCAATTAGAGTCTTCTCGCCCACTTCTGCCCAATAATGCGGCACTCTACACAGGCGACCATACAGTGCCTCATAAGGAGTCATACCAATACTCGCCTGAAAGCTGTTGATCGGAAGAGGGGACCAAACGAACAAGTTTCAGGGGGGTCCGAGGTGGGACCCTGACATTTTTAGACCCAGGGGGTGGGGAGGTCCTCACCCAAGGGGTGAGGCCTCACCGGTTTGGACAGTGGTCGGCGAGGGCCTAGCCGGCTTGGCGAGGCCTCACCGACCGGCAGACCAGTTTGGACCAGGCCTTTGGGCCGATCACATGTGGGGCCTAGTGGGACCCAATGCTCCATGGTTCGACCCCTATTTCATCCCAAATCTCCCACTTCCATCACAAACCTCCCCCTCATGCTTTCCCTTTTCTTCAAAATCGCCCCATTCTCTTTCAAATCTTCCTTCCAGTCACTCCTTTCATTTTTCGTTAAACCCTTCATCCCTTCACCGTGCTCAGTAATACCCATCACCTAATCCTTCCATTTCCATTGATTTAAGCTTTCAAATCCCTCCGTTAAGCCTCAAAATCATGCTAGCCCCCAACCCCTCTTCTTTTGATCTTTTCTTTCTTCTATTTCCCCTTTCTTTGACCCTTTTCACGCCCATATAAGGCCCAAATCCATGGAGACCGAGAAATCTCAGCCCTTTCCTTCATTTTCTTCATTTTTCATGATTTTCTTGGAGCTTGTTATGGCTCTATTTATCATTTCCTCCATCCTTTCTCTGATGGCAAAGAAGTGTGCCCCTATGGACGAGGTTAGGCCTAGTCGGCCCGCTCATTCAAGAAAGCCTAGAGGAGCTACCGCGAGTTCAAGCGTTGGGAGAAAAGTGCAGACGAAGTAGGATTTGGATCCCCATGCTCCATTTGGAAGATCGTTGTTGGCTGAGTTGGCTCATGGCGTCTACGAGGACCGTAGGGTTCTTTTTAAAGTGCATGTTGATGGGCGACTCTTTGGCGAGTATTTGTTGTTTGAGCGTTTAGAAGCAGTAGGATAGGGTCTGCTATTTGAAGGCGAATCATGTGCAAATGTGAGCACTGTTCGTGCCTTTTATGCTCACATTCGAGAGCCTATGCTGGAGCCCTTGCAGTTCAAGATCCCCTTTGGCAGAGACCGGGAAGCCACAATCAATGTTAGGTTGATAGCTCGACTCTTGAATGTGCCGCTTGGTGAGGTACATGCTAGTGAGAGGAATCTGAATAGTGTTCGTGAGAGGGATCACCGCACCAGGTTTCTATGTGGTCGTCTGGTTGAGTGGCAGCATAAGAAAAGTCTCTTAGCGACTCATATGTTGGGTGATTTCTATTTGTTTCACCATATATGCATGTTCAATGTCTACCCCAGGTGGAGTAATCGCAGTGAATGCATGCGTCTCATGGTGGATTTCTTGTACCAAGTGGGGCAGGGAGCGAATTTATGTGTGACTACGTTTGTCCTATGACAGATCATCCTTATCACGCGATTAAGAAGAACGACTGAGTCGCTCCCCTTTGGCTGACTCATATGTAAGATTGCACTTGAGTTTGGCTACAGGCTTGGGGTGAAATTGCCAGCTTCGGTCCATTACATCACCGAGACCACTCTCAACCAGATGAAGATCGGGCCTTCGTAATGACAAGCCCAGCTTGAAGAGAGCGAGGATTGGTCCAAGAGCGAAGAAGGAGAAGAAAGTGAAGAAGAAGGTGGGGTAGAGGTAAAGGAAGAAGTGCAGGATGAAGAGGAAGAGGAGGCTCAAGATACTGATGAGAGTCCTCCTCCTATGACTCAGGAGCATGATCCTAAAAGGGCTGATAGAGAAGCCATTTGGTTAGACTTGAGGAGGGCCAGGCCACTCTTCGACAAGATATTGTGGATTTGCAGGGCCTCGTGAACCATAAGTTTAAGAAAGTAACCCGCACGTTGAAGACTATCCTGTGCTGCTTGAAGGATAAGGGTGCCCCTTCTCCATTGCCATATTCCAATGAATAGGCTATATGTAGTTGTTGTTTGCTTCTTATTTCTTACTTTTTATGTGTGGTTTGGTAGTTGTTTGGTAGTTTGATAGTTGTTTAGTGTTTGAAGCTTAATGTTTGAATCTTAGTTGTTTGCTCACATGCTTTCTTTGTCGCGATTCATGTAATGCTACACATCATGTATTGTGATAATTTTGATAATGAAATGCATGTTGTTTCTTTGGCTTGTGAGATTAATGTTGTGGATGGACTGTGTGAATGCCTAATCTCTTTGGTTGCTACCCTCTATTGTGTGTAGGATATGCCACCTAAAGGCTCGAGATCTTCGGCCCATCTCTCTCTGGGTGATTCGCCAGACGAGGCCCTTACCCTGTGCAATACTCCTATGGACCCTCATTTAGGCCCATCTCGTTCAGATCTCATGTCGAGTTCTCAGCCGGCTTCTAGCCCTGCTGCTGGGCCGCCTCCTGTGACACCTTTTGTGGTGCCTCCTATCACACCTGCGGTTCTCGAGCAAAATCGTGCGTCTGCGTCGACGCCTTCTACATCACAGTTCGCTCTACCTCCTGATAGGCTAGAGCAGATAATGTTATTGATATAGCAGTAGCAGATACAACAGTAGCAGCAGTTCTTGTCCTCCATGGCTTATATCTTTGCTCAGTCGATGGGGGCGACTCCACCTGCCTCGCCTTTACACCCTGTTGGGCATACTAGTGCCAGCGGTACATTCGAGCGATTTCAGCGCTTGAGGCCTCCTACATTTTTGGGTATTCACAGACCCGAGGAGGCTGAGTATTGGATCAACCGTATCTCTAAGATGCTTAGACCGTTGTACTGTTCTGAGGTGGAGCAGGTTGAGCTTGTCACCTTTATGTTTGAGAAGGAGGCTAGCTTATAGTGGGACAGCATTCTCCGCATAGTTGCGGAGGAATTTGAGTGGACGTGGGCGGCATTTGAGGCTCGTTTCCACGAGAAGTATTTTTCGGTCACTCACCGACACGAGGAGAGTGAGTTCCTTCACCTTCGCCAGGGAGGCATGTTGGTGACGGAGTACGAGAACCAGTTTATGGAGCTAGGCAGGTATGCTCCTTTGATTCTGGATGATCATCCGTTGAGGATGCTACATTTATCTGAGGGTTTGCGGCCCGAGATTCGATCGAAGATGTGTTGTGCGAGCATTTCTTCCTATGCAGAGTTAGTGAGCATGTCCTTGTGAGCAGAGCAGGACTAGGATAGGTTGTCCCGCACACGTGCACCTATGGTTCCTAGGCCGCAACCTGATTTCCCAAGTAGGCCTTTCCTTAGTAAGAGGCCTCGTATCGATTCACGACAGGGATTTTCTGCATCTCCTACCCATGTGAGGCATCCTGATGTGTGGTGTAGGTATTGTAAGAAGCCTGGTCACACTGAGATATCTTACTTTTCCAGGATGCGAGACAGTGGCTTCTTGCCGCCTCAGAGGATCGGTCGTCTAATGCCTCAGGCCATTTCAGCACCACCTATTCGATCAGCACTAGCTCACCCTTCCTTCAAACCTCCAGCACCTCGTTTCAGGCCGCCACAACGACCCATGGTTCCTCCACCGCATCGCCCCCAGCAGGCTCGAGTACATGCACTCACAGCTGAGGCGCCTAAGGCAAATTCAGCACCGGCATCATTCGAGGTTCCTGCTCACATCCTAGGTACGCCTATCTTCTTTTTGGTGGACACTGGTTCCACTGTTTCGATCATCTCTTGTGCTGCAGTCAAGGGGCTAGGTTTGGTTATGGCTCCTGCGAAGGGAGTGAGACTCACGACAGCTACAGGGATTATGTCAGATATTACTCGGACCTGTGAGTCTTGCTCGATAGATTTGGGTAGCAGGACAGTGGTCATCTACCTGATAGTCGCCCCACTGTATCATTATGATGTTTTATTTGGGATGGACTGGCTCGCGAAGATGAGAGCAGAGATTGATTGCGAGGCCAGAGTTGTGACAGCCTACAAACCTGAGGGCATGGTCTTCTCTTTTCCAGTTCAGGTTAGTTGGTCCTGTCGTGTTAGCACCTATGCTTCCATGTTAGAGAGTTCTGATGTTTCGACGTTAGAAGTTATGCCAGTAGTTCGTGATTTCTTTGATGTGTTTGAGAAGATTTCAAGGCTTCCCCCTCGACGCGAGATTGACTTCACTATCAATCTTGTGCCCAGTGCGACACCTATTTCCCTACCGACGTATTGTATGCCTCCATGTGAGATGGAGGAGTTGAGAAGACAGATTGATATTTTGCTTGAGGTGGGCTTTATTGGACCGAGTGTGTCACCTTGGGGAGCGCCTTTCTTGTTTGTGAAGAAGAAATACGGTTCCCTGCAGTTATGTATTGATTATCGCTGGTTGAATTAGGTAACAATGAAGAACAAGTATCCCTTGCCCAGGATTAATGATTTGTTCGATCAGTTGAAGGGGGCATGTTATTTCTCGAAGATAGATTTGTAGTCTGGGTATCATCAGTTACGCGTCAGGGATGAGGACATGCAGAAGACTACGTTCAGGACCAGTTTTGGTCATTATGAGTTTCTTGTGATGTCTTTTGGACTCACGAATGCTCCAATGGTGTTCATGGATCTGATGAACAGAGTGTTTCAGCCATTTCTATTCCGATTCGTCATTGTCTTAATCAATGACATTTTAATATACTCCACGAGTCGGGAGGAGCACAAGGAGCACCTGAGAACGGTATTGATTACTCTCAGGGAGAACCAGTTGTTCGCGCAGTATAAGAAATGTGACTTCTGGAAGGAAGAAGTTAAGTTCCTGGGACATTTGATGTCCAAGGAAGGCATTGCGGTTGACCTCGCTAAGGTAGCTGCGGTTCAAGATTGGAAGTAGCCCAGTTCAGTTACTGAGGTGAAAAGTTTTCTGGGTCTGGCAGGTTACTATCGACGATTCATCCGAGACTTTTTCAAGATTGCCAGACCGTTGTCTCAGTTGACAAGGAAGGACTTGAAGTTTTCCTAGAATGAAAAGGCTGAAGCAGCTTTTCAGGAGCTGAAGGACAAGTTGACGTCCGCCCCTGTGCTAATATTATCAGAGCAAGGGGTTAAGTATACGATTTATACTGACGCGTCTCATGTTGTTCTGGGTTGTGTCCTTATGTAGAAGGACAGGGTGATTGTGTATGCCTCGAGATAATTAAGGAAGCACGAGGAGAATTACCCTGCGCACGAGCTAAAGTTAGTAGCTGTAATTTACGCATTAAAGATCTGGAGGCATTACCTCTACGGAGAAGAGTTCGAGCTCTTTTGCGACCACAAGAGCCTTAGATATATATTCTCACAGTGAAATTTGAATATGAGGCAGCGCCGATGAATGGAGACCTTGAAAGACTTTAAGTTTGAGGTTTCCTACCATCCAGGTAAGGCAAACCTTGTGGCAGATGCGTTGAGCCGCAAGAAGACTATAGAATTTGTGGGTCCGCTTATGATTGCAGAATGGGATATGGTAGAGTTCGTGCGAGACTTTGAGCAGAAACTCACAGTGGAAGAGCCGTATGAAGTCATCGCACATGTTCGTGTACAACCCCTCGTAGATAGCTACATTATTGAGGCTCAGGAAAGTGATGAGCTTCTAGTGAAGATGAAGGAGCGGGTTGGTACTAATGAGGACTCTGAGTGGACTATTGGTACGGATGGGGGCTTGCGATATCGAGGCCGCCTGTGCGTTCCAGAGATACCTGACTTGAGACGAGAGATTCTTGAGTCGGCCCACAGTTCGAGACTTGCGATGCATCCATGTAGCACGAAGATGTATCAGAATATGAAAAGATCATACTTTCATATTGTACTGGTGGGACAATATGAAGGTCCACATAGCTGAGTTTGTATCCCGTTGTCTCACGTGTCAGCAGGTTAAGACAGAGCATCGCTGACCTCCTAGATTGCTTCAGCCCATGCCCATAACTGAATGGAAGTGGGACTTTATTTCCATGGATTTTATTTCTGGACTGCCGAAGACGAGAAAGGGATATGACTCTATTTGGGTGATCGTTGATAGGTTGATAAAGTCAGCTCATTTCCTACCGATCAGAGTCACAAATTCTTTAGACGAGTTGGCTAGATTGTACATCAAGGAGATTGTACGCCTACATGGAGTTTCCTTGGAGATTATGTCTGATCGAGACACCCGATTCACATCTATCTTCTGGACTAGTATCCAGAAAGCGATGGGCGTGAAGTTGAAGTTCAGTACCGGGTTCCATCCGCAGACAGACAGGCAGACGGAGCGTGTGAATCAGATTTTAGAGGATATGTTGCGAGCTTGTGCGTTGGACTTCAAGGACAGTTGGGATGACTGTCTTCCTTATGCGGAGAGTGAGAAAACGAAGATTTTTAGAAAATTAAATATGATTTTAAATAATCTGAGACGTGTCACTTGCGCGATATTTCTAAGCATTCTGACCGTTAGATTTCGACCCAAATTCACCTTCGGATCAGGATAGGTGGCCCATACATGCCAAAGTACTTGTGGCCCTGATCGAATTTCGATGACTGTTGAATTGAAACTGGTCCGCCATGGATGATCTGGAAACCCAATTGGACTGAAAACTTAACTTGCTTAAGATCCAATACTAGTGAGCTTAAGTCCGACCGCATTTGATAAGAGGACCCCCAGAAGTGCTCCGTTGGATCAGAAAGAGCCCGATTTGTTTATAACCTAAGTATACCTTGGCCCTAAGGCTGTTTTCATCGACTTTAGGCTTATAAAAAGGCCTTAAAACCTCATTCCCAAATTCCATACGAATTTCCTAAACCCTATCTATTCAAGAGAGAGAAAAGAGAGAGAAGTAAGAGAGAACCTGTCGATTCTCCGTGGGATTCTTCCCAGTTCATCTACGTATTGAATCTGCGTATCTGAATCGTTCTTCTGGCGATTCTGATTCCGTTCTTGGGTAAGTTAATCAAACCCTAATCTATTTTGAAGCCTAGAATAGCTGTAGTGAAGTTATAGCTAACCTATTTCATGTCATAGGTAATGTATCCGCCGTTGGCGAAGACTTATCGTCTAAATCACATCTAATACGCATTTTTTGGTTTAAGGTGCGGACTATATACGCTTAGGTTATGGTTTTTAAGACTTTCAATGTTAGATAATGATTTATTCATGACGTGAATGCTATTACACATGCCAAATATGTTATCTGTTTCGATTTACGTATATGTATAAGCTATGTTATAAATAGAGTAATCCATGTATATGATAGAATACCTATATACGTATGGAATATGCTGTTGTGATTGCCATGATTATTTTTCGTAGACATATGCATGATATGTATGCAGTAACTCCTTGGTGAAAGGACTTACCCTAATATGAAATGGAGTCGACATATGTGATGTATGTTAAATAGTGCAGTTTAAGTGTTTGTTTAAATGCTTGAATGAGTTCGTAGTTAGTGAAGTGTGGCTTTTTAGGTTGTTGAGATATGAATCTCAATCACCTTAGCTATGTGTATAATTTCCTCCATGATTTGTGTAGCCTAGATTAATCATGTTAACTATGTGTATGATTTCCTCCATGTACTGTATTTAAGTTCAAGTTATATTTCATGAATGTTCATATGAATGTAAGATATAAATCATATGCCTGTTATTGAGCTTGTACATGATTGGGGTTGTACTATAGTCCAGGTAGTCGGTAATTGTTCTTCAGATGGTGGTTGAGGTCGTTTTCGCCACGCCGGATGAGTTTAACGAATCTGAGTCGTGCTTAGGATGTTCGACAGCGGTTAGGCCACCTGGAGTGCTTATGCATTTCATGTCGTTCAACTCAACGTGCGCTTGGCCTAGTTGGGCTTATCAACTACCCCGATTAATTGATGTTTATTCACCATGTTTGGTCGCTACTGTTTGAATCTAAGACACCAAACTCACTAGTGAAACTCCCATTAACCTTGGTACAGTGATCCCCTAAGACTCATGAGCCGGACATGGTGGTATGGGATACCGTGGTCGAGCTGTCGGCCTACGCTGGGGCAACGAGCCTCCCCGTAGTGACCAGTGAGCACCCTACTCTCGTGAGCCGATTATGGTGGTATGGGACACTATATTCGTGCTGTCGGCCTACATTGATTGGTGACGAGCCCTCTGTTGTGACCTCGAGCATATCCTGATACTACATAAGGGCGACGAGTCTTGTTGTAGTATTTGGGATATAACTAGACCTGTATTGATTGGTGACGAGCCCTTTACAGCGATTTAGAACCATACATCGTATGAGATTTCCTAGGACTGACAAATCTAGAATGGATCGATGTTTGGGAATTGGTATAAGGGAGGTGTCTTAGCTTCCCAATCATGCTGTATAGCTCCACTGAGTTGATCACTTACTCCCACGTTCTGTGATGGTGCTTAAACACCAACCAGACTCTGACTTAGCTACAGGTGATGACGATGCCTGCGAGGCGGAGCCGGAGTTTGACGAGGAGGAGGAGGCTTTCTCGTTCATGTAGTTCTCAGGCGGGTTCGTGTGAGCCTTATCCTAACTGGCGGGGATTCTCGAATATGTATATGTTGATTTTACACAGTTTGATACATGTATTTTGATACACAGTTGTATATATTGCCCTGGGCAGAGCACGCATCTTTTGGAGATTATTTTTGAATTATATACGTACTTAAGTCTTCTTCTTGCATTTTCTATCTATCCCTGAATTATGTCTGCTGATCTGGCTTAATCTACTTCATGTTTTATGCGCTAATACAGATAACATACATCCATCATTATTTGTGTTGCATAAGTGATGTTTTGGAACTCAGGAGCTGAGTTATGCTCGACCCCCGAATTTCAGGCCTTACTTTGGCATCGGAGGGTCCCCTGTACTAGTCAGGGTTTCCTTTGTTCTCTTCCTGTGCAGATGTTCGAGTGGCAGAGGGTGTGAGCCAGAAACTCCATCAACAGTTTGGCGCCGTCTGTGGGAACGACATTGTAAGTCATTTTCGCTCTAACAAAAGCACTGCAGAACCTGTCATGGCAAGAGGAAAGAAGAAAGTTCAAACCCCCCTGAGGTGACCCCGATCGCGACCTGCCAATGGCCGATTATGCCCCACGACCCTCGGATTAGCCAGTACAAGAAGAGACTTGTTAGGGCTCTCCATCCCACCAAGCAACCTCTGGTTTGACTATGTGTACTTAGCAGAACTAGGGAAATGGCCAGCGTGGTGCTTGGGAAAGAGACATCAAGTCTGACCTGGATTACATGAGGTGGATATTAGATCAAATGCAGTCCCAGCAAGCGCAGAAGCCCAACCAGAGGGAAGGATGGTTGAGTGACGTCCGTCGGTTCAACAACCCACGGCCTTTTGCCCCACGAGCAGCTCCTTAACCGGCTCCAACTCAGGTTTTGGGAACCATCCGTTTGCCCACTTTCGACCTTTGACATGAAATAGATAGGAGGAGGCATAACCAACCCATGGCCGAAGGAACTGCGGATAGCGAAGAGTCGTGGAAGATTGAAATTTAAAATCTGCAAAAACAGATTGCAAATATGAAGAAGAATCATTCAACCAACTCTTTTGGATGGGTGATGACAGAATCCCCATTCATAGCCAACATAAAGTGAGCTCGACTACCAGACAGGTTTCGCCTACCACAAATCACAATTTGCACCGGGAAGGCCGACCCAACTGAACATGTCGAGTCTTTTTGAACCTGTATGGAGTTGCACGATGCCTTGGACGAGGTTATGTGCCGAGCCATTTCGCTTACCCTGTTCGACGCTGCCCAGCTCTGGTTCAATCAACTAAAGCCGAGGTCCATCAGTTCGTTCACCGAAATCAGTGAGGCATTCGTCACGAACTTCATCAGAGGAAAGAAGAAGCTTAAAGCATCAGCACGTCTGAACAATATAGTCCAGAAAGAAGGGGAACTCCTCAAGGACTACACTGGACACCTCAATCTTGAAGCCCTACAAGTTCGAAAACACTCGGACGAAACGGCCCTGAACGCCATCATGCAAGGGCTAAGAGAAAAGTCCTTTCTCTTCTCCTTAGACAAGAACCCCCCGTCTATGTTAGCAGAGTTCATGAACCGGCAGTAAAAATACACTGACGCCGAGGAATCCAGGATTCTGTGAGAGGCAGCCCAAAATAGGAATGCCTCGGCAAAAGGATCAACTAAGAAAGAGACCGACTGGGCCAATGTCAGTAATAAATGGAAAGACAATCGGCCTCGGGATGAATGCAGGTCAGAAAAATGACCCCACAACAAGTTCACGATGTACACTTTGCTCAATAAACCTCATGAGAAAGTCCTGATGGAAATAAAAGGTGAACACTTTGTCAACCGGCCGAATAAGCTGCGAGACAATCCTGACCGATGAAGCAGGAACAAGTATTGCCATTTTAATCGAGATCATGGACACAATACGAGTAACTGCTACAATCTGAAGTAGGAGATCAAAAGGCTTATCTGTGAAGGTCATCTCAATGAGCACATGGACTCAAGGACTGATAGAACCGTGACCGCGGAAGAATGCATGAGTGACAACCGACCAACTGAAGAATCCAAACCATTGTCGGTGGTCACAAAGGGGGAGGCAACTCAAACAATGCTCGCAAAACTCATGAAAGGAGCATTAGTTGGCCCGAGTCCAAGGTCATGGTCTTGACCCGACCTTCAAAGGAAAGAAAATTGGAGAAGTATAGCATGACATTCACAGAGGAAGAGGGATGAAGCATCTATCACCCGCATGATGATTCCCTAGTCATCTCTGTCACTATTACAAACCATAAGGTGTTCAAGGTCCTCGTGGACACTGGATCATCTGTCAATGTACTGTTCACTCAGGCATTCGACAGGTGAGTATCGAACGGTCCATGTTACGACCAGTACAAACTCCCTTAATCGAGTTCTCAGATGGACAGGTCCTTCCGGAGGGAACCATCGAACTCCCCCTCACCACCTGAGACGCACCGAACCAAGCGATGGTCATGGTAAACTTTCTCATAGTTGACTAATCTTTAGTCTACAACGCTATCATCGGTTGACCCTCGCTATGCCTTCTCTGAGCCATAGTTTCAATGTATCTTCTCTCTATGAAGTTCCCAACCGAGTCTGGAGTCAGAATCGTCAAAGGGGATCAACAGGATTCTCAACGATGTTATGTTATAGTTCTGAAAGCTTCATCCGAGGTAGTGACAATCGAGTCTCTGGACCCTCGAGAAGAATCTCCCGAATGGGGCTGGCCAGTAGAAGACCTCGTCCAGGTACCACTAGATGAGTCTAACGTCTCCAAAACCATTCAAATTAGCTCATCCTTGACACTACCGTTGAAGGACAAGATGATAGCACTGTTGTGGTGATATGCTGACGTCTTTGCATGGTCTCACGAAGACATGCCCGGCATCAACCCTTCAGTCATCACTCATTGCCTCAACATCGACCCAATTTACAAATCGGTCTGACAGAAGCAGCGCGCCCTCGGCCTGAAGAGGTATGTCATGATCAAGGAAGGGCTTAGTAAGCTCCTCAAGGCCAAGTTTAACGAGGAAGTGTACTATCCCGAGTAGGTAGCCAATGCCATACTAGTTAAAAAGGCTGACAGGAAGTGGTGGGTCTATGTAGACTATATAACCTAAATAAAGTTTTCCCATAGGATAGTTTTTCTCTTCCCATGATCAACCAATTAGTTAACAGTACTGCGGGACATGAGTTAGTTTTACAGATCCTTATTCAGGTTAAAACCAAATTGTAATGCACCCATTTGATAAATCAAAAACCACCTTTATCACCAAAAAAGGTCTTTATTGTTATCGAGTGATGCCATTTGGGTTAAAGAATGCAGGAGCAACCTACCAAAGATTAGTCATTAAGATGTTCGCCCGCCAAATAGGGTGAACAATGGAAATATACATTGATGATATTCTCGTTAAGAACATCAAAGTGACAGATCATATTTCTAACCTTGAGGAGATGTTCTCATCCTTTGGGAATACCAGATGAGACTGAACCGAAGAAAATGCGCATTCAACCTAAGCTGGGAAAGTTTCTTAGTTTTCTGGTTAGCCAGCGAGGGATCGAGTCAAATCTCGAGAAGATCCAAGCTTTGATCGACATGGACTCGTCGAAGACGATCAAAGATATTCAAAGGCTGACTGGAAGAGTTGCTGCGCTCAACCGTTTCATGCCCCAAGCCATAGGATAATGCCTCCCCTTCTTTAAGCAGTTGAAGGGTCAGTAGATGGCAAACTGGACAGAGGAATGTGAAACAGCCTTCCAGCAATTGAAAAAACACTTAGGATCACCGCCCTTTCTCTCTAAGCTTGAGCAAGGTGAGACACTGCTAATCTACTTATCAATATCTGACGCGGCCGATCCGCAAACATAAAGGAAAGCAGTTTCTGGTTTATTACGTCACCAAAGCTCTTATCCCGGCAAAAATGAGATATCTGACCTTGGAAAAAGTGGTCTTAGCGTTGGTCACCTCTTCTCGATGCTTGTGACCGTACTTCCATGCTCGTTAGGACCAATCAACCATTGCAGTAAATACTTCAAAAATCGGAAGCCTTGGGGTGACTCACAAAATGGGCAATTGAGCTGAGCGAGTTTGACATCCAGTACAGACCCAGGGTCGCGATCAAAGGCAAAGCAGTGGCCGATTTCATCGTTGAAGTCACCCAGTAATCCGAGCCACCTTCAGCCAACCCTGTTCAAGCTAACTCTACTAGAGGGTGGGTTATTCAACAAAAGTCTAATCCCACTTCAATTCCCACCCATCCCCATTAGCGATTAAATGTTGATGGCTCATCCAATTCTAAGGCAAGCGAGGCAAGGGTCGTCGTGGAAACTCCTAATCATACATACATACAGCATGCCTTAAGATTTGGATTTCAAGCCTCCAACAACACGACAAAATATGAAGCTTTTCTCCTCGGACTTCGCTTGACAGCTAGTTTAGGAGTCACTCATCTTGATGTATACAGTGATTCACAGCTGGTTGTCAACCAGATAGCTAACATCTACTAAGCTAGAAAAGAGCAATTGAAAGCCTATCTACAAAACGTTAAAGTGTTAATCATTGGTTTTCAACATTTCCTTGCCATCCAGATTCCGTGAGTTGAGAACTCCAAAGCCAACTCCAAAGCCGATCTACTAGTGAGGATCACCACAGCCAATGAAGATGAAATTCCTAGGTCCATCCTGATCGAGTTCGTAGTTAAGCAGAGCATCAACGAAATTGATGTCCAAATAGTGCTCCCAATTGACTTAGCACCCACCTGAACCAACCCGATCATCCGTTACATCAAGACCAGCGATCTACCCGAAGATCAATCAGACATGCGATGATTGAAGATCCAAGTCGCTCGCTACACTATGCTCAACGGGATACTATACAAGAAAGGATTTTTTTTGCCTCTTGAGATGCCTACGACCTGATGAGGCTGACTATGTCCTAAGAGAGATTCATGAAGGCATCTGTGCAAACCATTCTGAAGGATGATCCTTAGCTTATAAGGTTATACGACAAGGTTATTACTTGAAAGTGTCCTAATTTTGTTAACTAGCGTGAGGGTTGAGTCAATGAATCAAGTGAGCCCCATATGAAGATTGTTCAAGCCATTACCTCAACTAGATATGTGTTTTGAGCTCGTCACAGGTAAATTAAACCTCACATCCCATGTCCCAAGACACCTAGATAAATAAATCCTTAAAATCCTTATAACAACATAAGAGTTAAAAGTTTGAAAACTTATTTTTAAACAGGGAAATTTTCTAAGTTTTCTGCCTTGTTCGATGACCTCAAGTTTACGTCGATAACATCAAACGCTCATGTTCGATGACATCAAATAGACTTTGATAACATCGAAATAAGATCTTTTATGTCCAGCAACCTCATAATATTTTGACAAAATATTCGACGAATCGACATACCTTCGATAACATCGAACATCGGTATTTGATGACATCAAAGGTGAATTGATGACATCGAAAAACTTAGATCCTTATTCAGCAAATATTCTTAGAAAATATTTTGACTTTGCTTGAGGAATCGAACGAGATTCGATGTCATCGAAATTCAAATTTTGATGACATTGAGCAAGGTTTAATAACATCTAATCTAGACACGTCAGTGTCCAACAAGCTTGAAAGGAAAATCAAATGGAAATGTTCGAGGAATCGAGATATACTCGATATCATCGAAATTCAAACTTCGATGATATCAAAAAAGGAGAAAGAAGTGTCCAGCAAGCTTTCAAGGAATATTTTCTGAAAAGATCGATGAATCGAACTAGGATTCGATGACATCGAAATTTGAAATTCGATGACATCGTAGACAGCCTTTAAAATGTCCAGCAAGCTATTATGTGTATAACATCGAAGAATCGAACTGTTATTTGATGACATCAAAGTTCAAATATCGATGACATTGAATCCGGTTCGATGACATCGATCTTTGATCAAAAAGTTCCCGGAATGGTTTTCAGTTGAGTTCATATCATCGAACTGATATCTGATGGCATCGAAAGTATATGTTCGATGACATCAAACTCAATCAGACTCTGATAGTTTTATTTTCATTGGAACGTTTTACCTTTTTAAGGAGAGCTTGCTCTTAATTGCTGTAGTGAGAAAAAGAGAGAGAACTTTAAGAGAGTAATTGTATATCATCATCCTAAGCCTTTTTCTCATGGGAGTTCATCCTTCAATCCACCCTCATCATTGATATTCAATAGAGTGGATTGGTGAATGAACTTTCTCATTCAAGGATCATCCAGCTACCATCTTAATGGCAAATCATTGAGCTGAGATCCTTTGAATGCTCAAGAGCTTGGAATTACTCTGTCCCTTAAATATGTGATATTCATTAGAGTCGATTCTAACATAACCTTGACCTAACCCGTAGACTTACATTGGAGAATCATCGGTGTTGCGGATCAAGGGAGCTAAAGAATCTCCATCATCAAATGAGAGCATCTTCATCAACGTACAGAATGGGGCTCATCTACTTATCTATAAGTCATTAGAGTCCAAAGACCTTGTTGATCATTCCTTATGTAGGGTTGGGTCACAGGTGCATCTCACCCCTTACAAGCCCTCATAAGAGGCCTTCGACAGGAGAGTACGTTAAGGTTCTTAGTGTAGGACCTTTGCTCTTATGTAGGGCATAAACTTAGGTCCTTTATGTAGATCTTTGACCTGTGTGGCCTAAACCAGGTTCTTTGTGTGGATCCTTGGCCTGTGTGGCCTAAACCAGGGTCCTTGTGTGAATCCTTGACCTGTGTGGTTTATATATATATATATATATATATATATATATATATATATATATATATATATATATATTCTCCTATGCATCCACACCATTAAGCACATCAATATCATCATATCATCACCACTATTAATCATCCAAATAATTAAAAAAGAAAACAAACCATAAGAGTGGAGGGGTGTACTCACCTTGATGGATTAGATGGATGGTTGAGATGGATGGAAGGGATAAAATTGATGGTTGAGGTGAATGGAAGGGATGGGATTGATGGAGTTGATAGTGGCCTACTAAGATCACATCTCTCACTCTCTTTCTCTCCTTATTATAGGAAAAATGATGAAAATGCTACGCGATGGAGGAGTATATGTAGAGAAATGGATAAAAATGTGGTTAGGTTAGGTTAATGTGATTATTATTAGCTTAGGCTAGGATTATGGCAATTTGTGCATGATTAAGAATTAATGGTGAATTAAAGGGACATGGGATGGCATGGTGTGATGATATCATGCATAGGATATGGTATGGAGAAGAGTTAACTTTGGGGTGTACATGAGAGAGGGAGGGGTATGGGTGTGTGACATTACACGCATGGGTACAGATTCTCTCACCCATGTGTAGGAGCATGTGTTGTGCACATGTGTGGAATGGGATATATGGCATCAGGGCACATGATACACTAACAATTCTTCGTGGCGTATCTCACTAATGGAGTGTCATATAGATGCACGGGTGGTACCTTCGCGATCACAGAGATGGATCGGGCAATATGAAATAAGTTTCAAAGTCATGGGGTTCCGGTCAGTTAGGTGTGCACTATGCATGGCTAGTCCAGGTCTGGCCAAGGGCATCAATTATCGTGCACATAGGCATAAAAAATAGTATGGAATGGACGGGGTGGTCATCATGGTATCGGTTTCGGTTATTTATGGTCGCATTATGAGGGGTGTACTTTAAGGGGTTCTTTCGAGCATTTGAATTGTACAAGCAGGAATTACCAAGTTTTATTTCAGAAGGTGAGTCTCATTTACTAACCAATCATTCGTACTTATAAGCTAGACCAAGTATTACACTTAGGCCAAATGAGTAATTGGATTTATTTGGTTTATTAATTAAGATCTGACCCATAGTTGTCTTGGTTTTAGGTAAGTCTTTATTTGGTTATGGTTATCTCGATTAGTCAATGATAGGTTGGCTAAATTTACGTCCTAGATGAACAAATCACAAGGCCATACTTAAGATTTAAGTGATTGACGGATTCATTGGCTTCCTACGGTTGATTAATTGAATTTGTATGGTTGGTCTCACCTTGAGCGTCAAGGGTCAGTAAGTGACAACATACGCTATATATATATATAGAATTTTTTTTTGGAAATCCAAAATAGCAAAAATCCAAGACATTACAAAAAATCAATGCACTAACATTACCAAAAAATCTTCTGCAAATCTTCAAATACACCATGAAGATCCATATTGATCACACATAACCTATTTCGATTGGTTTTCATGAGGAATGACAATAATGGAGATGAACAAGTCGAAAGTGGTGTGGTTAGTGTCGAGGGTTCAGCCCCAAAAATTCGATTACTTCTTCTATTTATATCTCTAATTGGTCGATTCACCATAAATAAATTAGAGAAAGTGTCCTACCGAGTGTGCCAAAAATATGTTGTCCCTTTTTTTTTCAATTTTCGTCATGTGATTTGTGCAGGCTTACCAGAATTAAATGTGTGGCTCAATTCGAATCGAACAACCAAGACCTTAAGTGCTAAGATAGGTAGATATGTTATAAATCGATTGTATATGACCGAGATCAAATAAGATCGGTCACTGATTCAGCCACTTGCTCAGTGTTGCTTAAGATGATCAGGCAATTATGAAAGAGTGGGGTTCATCCTTTAAAAATGGGTTACACTTTTGCCTTTTGTACGAAAGGAATTTTTCAATATAAATAAAACAAAAAGAAAATTCTTACAGTCAGCTGTATAGAACAACTGCAGACCACCTTTTTGAACGAAGAACCTTGCTTGATACTTAAACTAAATCCAGCGTATGAGAGTAGACTCAAAAATACAGGTACTTAATGTTGTTATGGACTACACTAAGGAATGTAATGGCAGATAATACTAAGGTTAATAATTACTTAATTACTACTATGGATTACACTAAGGAATGTAAATGACAAATAATACTAAGGACCATAAAGTAATTAAAAGATAGGATTGATTTGGTTTAGCTAGTATGAGACATCTTCTTCTTCTAAATTTCATTACTATTTATAGCTCTAAATTGATAATCTGAATGCTTACCATGTTCTAATGATTGCTATAACTGTTCAACATTAGTGATCTCTTGAAGCTATTCTTTTCTGTCTATCCTATAATCACTCAAAGTTTCTTTATCGATTCGATCAGGTTCCATGTAAGACCCGTATCCTAGTCCGTACTGTTCCGTCGACTCTCGCGATCCTTCCTGTCGAATTCCGACAACCTACAATCGATAATCGATGTTTACGCATGACCCTAAGTCGTACCCCATAGATTTGAGTCGGCTTAATCCGAGACTTGTACCATTGCGACTGCACAGTCGCCGAGGTTCCAACGCCACGACTCGCGCACCGATCCGATACCCAGGTCAAGAGATGAGAGCCGACGTTTATTTTGAGAAAATGTCATGCATTTACAATCCCAAGAGAATCTCTACAACATGTCAAATCAATCCCATCAATCACCTCTCATGTCAAGTACAAAGCACCCATGCTTTCTTTCTCCACAAGTTAAGCAACCACCAAGTCAACCCATCCATCACCTCACCCATCACTCACATCCATCACTCTCTCTCCTTACATCCCATCTCTCTCTCTCTCTTTCTCTACACCATTTTCCAAGCAACAAAGGAGAGAAAGAGTGTGGACGTCCATGGTTTTTCAAGTGAGAGAAAAGTAATTTTGGTGGCCCACTTTCCCATCCCAAATTCTTCATCCTAGCCATTCAAACCTCATCTCCCTCCATCAAAGTGAAGCACAAGGAGATTGACTTTCCAACGGACCAAGAAGATCAATAGGTGGGGTGCTTCTATGGGTGTAGATTTTTTATTTTGATGATGGGCCAAGTGAGGCCTACCGATCGATGGTATGGATCTCATCTTGAACCCTAAATGTGGCCAATGGCCCACCTTGATTTCAAGATCATTCCATGATGGGGCCATTCTCCATTGACCCCACCATGATGTTTATTTTTCTTGCATAACTAGGGTCACCTAGACCTTTCATTGTGGTAGAGAAAGGACCTCCACCATTGATTTTGATCGATGGACCCACATGTAGTGAGACCCGTTTGATGTATGATTGGAGATATGGATGGGAGGGCTCATAGTGGCGGAGCCCTCCGTGCATGTGTGTTCCTTTCTTTCTCTCTCTCTCTCCCCTTCCTTCCATTATTTTGTGGCCCACATGATGTGCATGTGGAATCCAAATCGTCCATCAAGTGGACCCTATGGCCATCCAAGCTATATGGGCCCCACTTTACGGGGATGGGAAAGCACAAATATCAGATTTTTATGGGTGGGCCACGTTCACATGGGGCCCACCTTAATATGTGTTATATCCAAAACCGTCCAGCGTTTGGGATGCTGGATGTCAGAGAAGGGAAAACGGAAATATCAGTTTGAATAAAAATAAATAAATAAATAAATTTGGTGGGCCACTTGTGTAGGCCCCACCTTGATGTATGTTCTTAATCCAAGCCGTCCATTCCACTCCTTATCTCATTTTAGGCATTGAGCTAAAAAATGAATTCCATCTGATCTTCAGGCGGGCCATAGCATGTAGAACAGTGGTTTTTACCGTTGAAAGTCACCCTGACATTTTTATGCGCCAGAAAAACATCGGATATTGGACTCGTTTGGACGGTCTTAAGCCATAGATTGTAATAGATGGGTTGAATTTACTTGATCTAGGCCCTACACCTGAAAAACCACAAAAAAACGTGTTTTATAAAAAAAAAAAATCAAAATCAAGCGCACGTGACGGGCTACCCAGAGGCAGGGACCCACAACTCCCGCCGTGGGCCCCACCATGATGTATATGTGTCATCCAGGCCGTTCATTAGGTGGGCCCTTACCTGAATCAGGTCCCATCAAAATTTTAGCCACATCCAAAGCTTGGGTGGCCCACATCAGGGGAAACAGTGGGATTGCACGTCTACCCTTGAAACCCT
Organism: Magnolia kwangsiensis; assembly: GCA_037074715.1. Classification (NCBI taxonomy): domain Eukaryota; kingdom Viridiplantae; phylum Streptophyta; class Magnoliopsida; order Magnoliales; family Magnoliaceae; genus Magnolia; species Magnolia kwangsiensis. Next base: position 26,927,103 of record CM073585.1, on the reverse strand, counting down.
TTTCCTGGGCCACAGAAGTTTTGGATTAAGATAAAATTTATTTTTCCTATTCAGCCAGGTACGTGTGACCTTATCAACAGATTGGATAGAAAATCAATGTCATGGTGGGCCCCACATGGGACCCACCTTTTGATTGGAAGTGAATTAGCTGGCGTACCTCACCAGCAGCCATTATTGCTGCTATGTTGGACGTCAGCAAGGTTTATGGGGTCCCTTGTCGTATGTGTTTCATCTATGCCATTTACACCGTCCATTACTAGACGGTGGTAGATGGAGCCTACCTTGAAATATTTATTTTTTTTATGCAGGCTGCCTATCTGCCTTATATCCAGTCGTCTATCTGTGCAATGGACCCCACCTTGATATAACAATTTATTTGCGTCATTTGTGCAATGGATCCCATCTTAATTGTATTTGTTTTATATCCACTGTCCATCACATCAGATGGACGTACCCTAATTGTATGAAGCCTACTTTGATGAATGTGTTGTATCCACCGTCCATCTGTATGGACCACACATGATGTGATATATAAGGCCCATTGTTGAGGTCCCACCCTTGATGTCTGTGTTATATCCAAACTGTCCATCCAGGCGGTGTGTATGCACACCGTCCATTTAATTGGTAGGCCACGTGTGTGGACCCTACCATGATGCATGTGTTGCATCCAAGCCGTCCAACTATTTTGAAAGCCCATTTTAGGTCTTGAGGGTAAAAATGAGTCAGATCTAAGGTTCAGGTGGAACCCACCATGGTATGTGTTTCATTCATGCCATTCATCATGAGGTGGAGTCCACCACGATATATATGTGTTTTATCCATCCATCCGTATATGCGGTCCGCCATGATGTATGTATTGAATATCTATACCGTTCATTTGATGAGGCACATTGAGATGTATTTGTAGCCCAAGGGTTGAGGCCCATTGTAATGTATTTAGGGCCCATGGGTTGAGGCCCATTGTGATGTATTTAGGACCCATGGGTTGAGGCCCATTGTGATGTATTTAGGACCCATGGGTTGAGGCCCATTGTGATGTATTTAGGACCCATGGGTTGAGGCCCATTGTGATGTATTAGGGTCCATGGGTCGAGGCCCATTGTGATGTATTAGGGCCCATGGGTTAAGGCCCACTGTGACGTATTGGAGGCCCATGGGTTGAGGCCCATTGTGATGTATTCAAGGCCGTTATTGAGGCTCCCTTGATATGTATGGGGCCGTTGTTGAGGCCCACCTTAATATGAATGTAAGGCCTATGTAAGAGGCCCATCTTAATTTATTTATGACCATCTTTTGAGGCCCACCTTGATATATATGAGGCCCAAGTTATGAGGCCCGTTTGACGTATTGGAAGCCCATGGGTCGAGACCCAATGGGATGTACCAAAGGCCCATTGAATGTGATTCCGTCGTGGTGTATGTGTTGACCTTTATGGCAAGTCGTGCCCTGGGAACAATGTTAGTTTAACGTCCACATTGTAAGAATAATGTTGGTTAAATGTCCACATTATAACTCTCCCTAGGGCCCATTGATAGGCCCATACTTGTCGTATGTAGGCCATCAAGGCCCTTCTTCGTTGTGAGGATAGTTTATCACTATATAAAATGCTTAGTATAACCACATGATTCATGACCATACGCATCATATGTATGCCTGATATGAGAAATGTTTGATCATAGCATATGCCATTGGGCAGACCATTTATGGGACTTCTTATGAAACGGAGTGCCCCACATTTCGCGCAATACGCGCAGGATTGTTGCATGAATGGTTAGTGTGACTCATGCATCTCACATATATGTGACTTGATCATTGTACGCCCTAACGACATTAGGGTCGTGGCCTCCATAGGCACATCGTGGATAGCCAGATGGGACACCCGAAATGCTTGTTCTAGCACTATGGGAACGTAGGATGTCCTTGGGTGAAAATCTCAGAACCTCCTTGGTACCAAGAGATGCTTCAACATCTAAATCGAGTGGAATATGAGCGTTGGTGCCTATACTATGAGGCCGTGTCTCCCACTGTGTCGTGGTCGGTTGGAAGGGGGTGTGGCCTTATCCGCCCGAGTGAGGGGGCTATAAGCTAAGCTGAGTATGAGCAGCTCGTAAATGGGTTCGCTATCGACGTGCGGGATAGGTATTAGCAGACTATTGTCCAGGCGGATAGTGAGGTCTCTTACGCTCGCTGGGCTGTGCAGCTAGGGAGGAGGCAGTCAGAGTGGAGTGTAATAGACCCCGGTGATTTCTCAGAGAGGAACCATACTGATATGTGGACTTGATATGAGGACTAACATGATATTATGATACCCCATCACTGTTGTACATGTGGGCGGGCGCACGTGGGCGGACGCTTATGTGAGCGGGTGTGATGTGGACGGGGCTGAGGCCTAGGCGAGCTACCAGCGATTGGCCGACTACTGTGATGACATGCTACTGAGTAGGAGTTGCATACTCATTCATTCATCCATTCACTATCCACTCGGGCTGACGCTGCGTAACTATTTGTTACGTGTACCTTCACAATGGCCAGGATTTCGATTAGGGCGCGTGACTAACTTGAGATCAGGAGTTTACCACATTGTGTTTGACTATCCAAATTTAGGTATGAGACTGGTTTAGATAGAATTCCCTTGTGATGGACCCCGTAGCCTGCGATACTACGTACTATCATCCCGACTTCACTCCAACTTGATCATTTCATTCGCATCGCATATTGCATTTCATCCATGGCATATGGCATTTTGAATTACTACATTTCTGCACTTATATGGCTTAGAAGGACTTGACAGGATCTACATATTGCATCACATCTACAGTATATAATATTTGGCTCATTATGATCTGTATTGCGTACTCTGATATTATGTGATTCATGGACTTACCAGTATATTTCTGCTTTCTCTGATATCGTATGATTCATGATCTTATCAGTATTTCTACTTATTCCGATAATGTATAATTTATGAGCTTTATTGTATACTTGATACTTACCTTACACACACTTACACCACCCTCTAAGCTTTTATAAGCTTATGCACGATAGATGCGTGCAGGTGGCGTTAGGTTGCAGCAGCGTTGAGCTTGGAGTGTGCAGTGGTTTTCAGGAGCTCTGATTTTGATACATGTATTTTCCTTTCAGCATTGTATTCAAGTGATTATATTAATGGATATGTGATGATGATGTTGCCTTTATAATTTAGGTAAACTTGTGGTTATGCTTATTACAAGACAAATGTACGTTGAAAAATCCTCCTTATAGGATCCCAGAATTAGAATCTCGCGTATGCTGCACTGGGAGCCGAGAATGGGGTACTACGAAGGCTGTCGGCACCGGATTCGGCGATCGGGATTCCTATGAATCTGATTTTCAGGTTTTGGGGTGTGACATTCCACTTAACCACCCTTACTTAATGGATGACGTGACATCACTAGATAGACACTAACTATATTACCACACACTACAACAAAATCGTCAAACTGGTACGGTCAAGATTTTGGTTCAGAAACGGCTTTAAGCCGTTCCTGATTTGAAATGGTACTGACATGCACTAGAGTCATTATGTTATATGTTATTCTTTCCACTGTTTTGTTGGTGTATCCTAATTAAGTGTTGGATCTTCTTATTTCTTACTATTTTGTTTTATTATGTTATTTTGAAATAGATGGACGGAATGGATTCGATTAAAAACCTGTGAGTGGACCCGTAAGGCCTAAGAGGCACATTGCTCTATTTGTCGCATACTACCGATGGGTTTTTACCCTTTCCTTACGCCAAAAGCCCCAAAATCCTCATTTTGCATTTCAATCTCCATCGCCGTCTCCATCTCCGTCTCCCTCTCTCAATCTCCATCTCCCTCTCCCTCTCCCTCTCTTTCGATCTTTCGATCTCAACCCTCTCTCTCAATCTCCCTCTCACTCTCCCTCCCTCTCTCTCTCGATCTCCCTCTCTTTCAATCTCCCTCTCCCCCGATCTCAACGCTCTCTCGATCTCCTTCCGTCTCTCGATCTCCCTTTCGTTGTGTAACAAATGTGGATCAGGGCCAGTTGTTTACACAGTTTACATCGGTAGATAGGGTGAACAGCCTCTAGTACAAGTGGTGAATGCGTCAGCTGCTGTAGATCAGGGCCAAGCTGCTACTCCAGCAGTGGTCGCAATGGTCATTGCTATAGTCCTTGTGCTAATCTACTTGCAGCCGCCAGGGTGGAGAATCATGGCCTTTTATCATTGTTATTGTTAATGGGAACCGGTTAGCTTCATTTCTCTTTGTTTTTCATCATCTTATAAACATTCACGCATGCCACATTTAGGTAGGTATGAGCGTTTAGTCTTACAGGTTTCCGTTGTTGTTTCAGAACAATTTCTGATGGATTTTTTATTTTTAATTTTTCTAGGAAGGAATCTGACACAGAGGCAGCAGACACCACCTGAAGAGTGAGCAGCAGGGAGGATATGATAAGGACAGTACTGCTGCTGGGGCATCTAGGTAAATTTGTGACCAGACAGATTGTTGCTCGAGTAATGATTTGAGTATTGCCTGGACAGTTGGAATTTTTTAGGAATGTGGGTTGATTTAATTGGTTTTTGTAAGATATGTGTCTCTTTTATGGTCTTTATGTAAACAAAATCTAGATGAATTTCAATCACACATTATCTGACATGGGAGCCATGTTGGATTAAAGCTAGGGTTTCAGTTCATTCTGGGAACTGGAATGCATTTGTATTATTTGGCACATTCCCACCAGACAACAGAAACATAGATCCCATATCAGAAACTTCTGGTGATTGGAAATCAAAATCCTTCTAGATTTTGTCAACACAAATAGGCCCTTCTATAGCCATCTATCTAGATCAATTGTAATTGGGAGTTGGAATTGTACATAATCTATTTATATATCATAAAATGAATGAGATTCGATGCATTTATTTGAAATGGACCACTAACTTTTACTCCGTACATCTTAGGATTTTGGTTGAGCATGCTACACAGGAAATGGGCCACGCTATAGCAGTACTAATACCAAGGTGACAGCGTTTTGTTGATTGTTTCCCTCTGTTTTCACTCTGTATTTGAGGGCATTGCAATTGGAGTTGCAGGTAAGATGAGATACATGCATAAAGATGCAACTACCTTGCAAAGCATGTTAGCAGTTCAGAGAGAGGTTAATCTGTTTGTGAATTTTTTTATGCTATTTTGACTCAGTGTCAAAAGTGGTGTTTAGAGATGAAACTCCTACATCAATTTGAAATGAGGGTTTTGAGCCCTATTTGAATACCACCTACAATTGCCGATTTGGTAGTCACCTATGATTTAGGTGACAAATTGACTAGACCCCAAAACCCAAATATATTTAGATATCTTTATAGAGCTTTTATACAGTTTTGACATTAAGTGCAAACTCTCCTTGGAAAATGTATTAGAAATTACAAAAAAAGGGCTAACTTATCAAAAAGCAAGACCCATGGAGGAAGCAAATGAAAATGGATCTAGACTAATGTGATAGTCCATGGCAATTTATAAAATGGTGGTGAATCTTTGATTGTAGACATGGGATAGTCGTTCTGCAATCCAGACCCTCCAAACTGATGACCTAATTGTCGATGGGGCATAACCCAAATATGAAATTGAGAAGACAATAAAGACCATCTGATTTTACCCTTAGAATTGGACCATCCATTTGATAGCCATCGATTGGATGGTTTGGATTGTTTGGTTAGTCTAATATTAGAGACTGATGCTCCATTTTAGGATTACTTGATAACCACCATTTTAAATATGGTAGCGATTCTTCACCATAATCATGGCTTTTACTATGTGGGGTCTTGGGCAATGATAGTAATTGGAAAAAGAGCAGTGTTTACTCCCCAAGTGCAGGGTTGTGATGTATTAATAAACTCAGTAAGACCGAGGTCGAATCCCAAGTGACTGGAACTTGTACGTTATCTGAAACTAGGTAAAAATAGAACTAGCCTAAGATGAAATCTAAATCGAATAAAAATTGTTGAATAATGGTGAGAGATTAATCTAAAACTTAAGAAAAATCAGATATAGAAAACTAGGAATTTAAAGGATCCACTTTTAGAGATCAGGGAGATCTTATGCCTGCATCAAAAACTCAACTGGACTTAGAGTCTATCTTCATCCAGTTAAAGGGTGTAACCATGAAAATTAAACTGAACTTCCTTTGATCTAGTTTTTAAGAGATGAAAGGTATATGAATTAGAATAGATTTCATTACCAAACTATGCCTAGGAGACAAAGTAAACAACAGAATTAAACTAATTATCAACCAATCAACAATGCATGAAGATTAGGAAGGGTACCGTCATCTGACCATTCTCAGGAGACGATGGTGAATAACAGGGCTTTCTGATGTCATAAACATAAAAGGAAAGGAACATACTCAAAGCTATCGTAGACCCATTATAATTTTAGTCACAATAGACCATTAAAAATTAAAAATATTACCTTAATTAAACTAAAGTCATCACCAGTTCAGACTAAACAAAAGACATATCGAGAGTCTCCCGTCATGCTACAAGTTTCACCCCTTAGCCCTAGCTAAGAGGTTAGCTAACCATAGGCATAATTAACTAATTCTTAAAAGAAAAAAAAAAAAAAAAAACTAGAAGAAAACTTTAAACTTCCTTCTCTCACCTGTGCTTCATGGCTGCCTCCCAGATGTCTCACTCTCCCTCTTTTCCTTTTCTTTTATAGTCATAGAGAGGTCGGTCAAGTGGAGCTTCCGCACCCAGAGGCGGTGCTTAGCTTTTACGCACAGCAGTGTGCTCGCAGCAGAAAACCAGGGCCTATACGCGTTGTTCTGATGGTGGGGCCCACTTCAATTAATGTTTGACAAATCCACATCGTCCACTGGATTCATCTCGAGATTCTGATTAGGAATGACCTGGTTATGTTCGGATTTGGTGTAGCCCACCGGTTTATTTTGTTACACCGTCTATTCTGCGTTTGGAAGATCAACAGCTGCCTTCGCTTCATTTCCTGATTCTGACACCTAGGCTTGGATAAAAGGGCTCTTAGGCTCTTAATGGACGGTCCAGATTGGACCATCAATTCATGATGGTGGCCCACAAAAATCTTTCACAAGCTTTGTTGCGAAATAGAGCCTACACGAATGCACTATGATGGTCGGTGGGCCCCACTATGATGTTTATGGAGAAATCCATTCCGTCCACTAGGATCCTCACAGAAAACCATCCGAGAAGGCCCATTTTTTAATCCAAACTATGGTGTCCCATGAGATTGTAACCCAACCGTCCATCTTGTATTTCGGATGAATTCACCGTTTGTTTACGTGCATGGGGTGAAACGGCCACCTAGGTGAGGTTAATACCCCCTTTTTACACACAATGGACGGTCCAGATTGAGGATTCAGATGAGGAGTGAGCCCCACTGAGAGGAACCGGCGGACACTGATGCGTCCGCTAGAATTTTTTATTTTTTTTTGAATTGAGAAGATGAGTTGGTCAGCGCACGCTGACCGACTTAAGGTATTTTGGTGTACATCGGGTGCACTTATGTCCTTGCTTACACATTGTACATGTAGGTCCCACGGAGATGTTTGTGAGAAATCTACTCCGTCCATTCGCTTTGTCACTTAATTTGAAGGGTTGAGACCAAATTTGCAGCATATCCAGATCTCAGGCGGGCCCTAATTTGAGATTTATGGGCTAATCTGTCCGTTGGGCCACTTTTACAATGATCCAATGGCTGAAATTTGATGTGTACAGTTAATTTATGGCCCTCAGACCATGTAAGAAGTTTTGAGCTGAACGGATGATAATAACCCCGTGATCTTTCATTCTAGATGATTTTCGAGCCATTTGAGCTTTAATTTCTCGATTTTCGCAGATCCCTGGTATGTAATTCCGTCGATCTTGGTCCCCTAGGGTCCGTCCCTTGCCTTTGGTGTCATCAGAGCGTTAAATCCATACTTTAAGCTCCCTTTTTCAGTCCATGCTCTTAAATACACTCTGCAACGTAAACACGATTAAAATATGCTGTTAAACAGTATCATGTTCATAAATCCAAGCAGTAACTGGGGTCTGATATGCAATATTCGACCCTCAACAAGCAGCACATATTATGTTTTAACCTCTTACCTGTAACCTTTGCTACTGTGGACTAGAGCAACACTCATTTGCAGGTATTATTGATTTTTAACATTACCTTGTTGCTTTGTTATCATTCCCAATCTACAACATGGGGTTGGTCATGACACCTGTTAACTACTAGTATATGGGGCTTTCGTGCAGGGTGCTAGATCCAGTAACTCTACCATCAGAGGAAAGCCAAGCTGTTAAGCAACGACTTATGAATTTTGTAAGATTGTTATCAACTGTGATGGCCTTTGCATATGGTCTATCAAGGTGAGTGTGTTTGTTGTCACTTTCCTTGAGAAACAGTTTGATGAGGTTGCTGGTCCAGTGATAATTGACACGTCCCAAACTCGGTAACAAGAATCATAAGGGACCCGATGGCCGATTCTGGCCGTAACAGCCTCCATAGTTTCTCATTCTCGGCTCCTGAGGCAGGTTCCGATCCTGAGATCCTATAAGGAGGATTTTCATAATAGTATAATCATTACTTATATGAGCATACCCAAGATCACAGCAAGTACATCTAAGAATAATAAAGGCACACATTGCAAAATGCACTATAAATTTGAACTTTTACAACTATTCATAAGGTCTAAAAGGACATACATGAGATAAAAGGAAAAGAGAGAAAGGTCAGCAACACTAGATCCCTCAAATGATCAGCTCTACTCCACACTCTGCTACTACGATGCCTGCCTAGAATCTCCTGCATGCATCAATCGTGGATAAGCTTATAGAAGCTTAGAGGGTGGTGTAAGTGTGTGACATGGTGCACAGAAGAATAGTAGGAGATGCAAGAAGGGAAACATGCTCAATGAGAATATCACTAGCCTTACCAAGGCTTATCATGAATATGATACAATGAGTGCTAGGAGCCATACCAAGGTAATGCATGAAGGGGCTTACACAGTCAATGCTAATGCAATGCAAGTAATGCCAATGCTCATAACCAAACCATATGTCAAGTACATTTTCAATCATAAGGAAATCATCGGGGTCCATTACACTGCTGAATGACTGCCGCTCTACAGACCCCGCATAGTCAAACGAGCGCAAGAGACCTCACTACCTGCCTGCGGACAGCCAATCACCAGCAAGGCCTGACGGTAGCGGACCCATTTACAAGCTGATCAGACTTAGTCTAGCAATACCCACTACACACCAGGCAGGTAAGGCCACACCCCTATCCAACCGACTACACGACAGTGGGAGTCACAGCCTAATGGTATAAGCCTCTAGTGCGCTCATGTATTCCACCCGGTCACGGCGTTGGAGAAGATCCTTAGTACCATAGAAGTTTTAGAAATTTCACCCATGGGCATCCTATGCACCCGGTATGCTCAACTAATATTTTGGGTGTCCACACATACGGCCATCCACAAATACCCCTGTAGAGGCAAGGCCCTGATGAAGTAAGGGCGGATATCCACAAGTTATGCAATGTCAGATCCATGAATCACACAATCATCAATGCATCAATCCCAAGCATCCATCTCTCAGGGAGATACCAACATGTCCTACACAATGGCACAACCATGGCCAATCATACCTCAACCAAGCATGCATATGATGTGTATGGTAGTGGGCTATGAAGATGAATAGGAGTGCCAATAAGGTGAAGATGAACTCTCTACCTAACCATAAAGGGTCTAGGTACTTAACTAATTCCTCATAAGGAATACAACCTCTAGTGGGGGCCCATATACCTGGGGTAGCCCACGAGACTGAGGAGAACAATGGTAAGGGCTTAAATAGATGAAATGGCCTAGCAAGGGTCTATGGTGGGCCTTTAACCACCTATAGAAGCCCATGGGCCTACCTTAAGGTCACCAATGTGGACATCCAATCACAATTAGTCCCCAAGAGGTAGCTCATCTCTAATTGATCATGGATCAAGGCCTAAGGCCCATGCAATATCCGAAATAAGAAATGAGCTGCCATAATCATACCACAAACACTCATGTTGGGTTTCAAAAAAGGCGGCCCAAGGCATACCCAAAATATGGGTCCAAGGGAAACACACATAACCCAACCCATATATATCACTATGTGCTCATAGGGGAAAGGTTAGGGCCCAACATAAAGGCCACTAATCCCATATATTATGGCGGCCTAGTGGGCAGCCCATTGCTCAAACCACATGGGCAAATGTCATGCTCTTAGTCAAGTAAGTTGGGCTTACAACCCGGCCCAAGTATAAAGTTGATTTGGTGGGCAACCAAGGGCCCATATACTTGTGTAATCCAGCCCATTAACCCAACATAATAGTATGGTAAAATGGTCCAAGAGTTCAATGGGCCTATCTGGAAAGTTCCAGCCCAATTGGGCTTAAAGAGTTCAACAACTATCTACATTCATGGACCCAATTAAATTCAACTGTGGTGAGCCTCAAAAGTGTATTTATTAAGCCCAAAATTTAAAAAATTAAAGGTATAAATTATTTCCTCTAAGACCTTCATAAATGTGGTGGCCCTACTCCTTAAAATTTCAGCCCAAGGCCAAGCATAATTATAACATGTTGTTGTCCTAAATTTGGGCACTCGTGGGTCCAAGGCCTCTAAAACTCTGGAAATTGAGGGACAAGGTTCCTCATCATACATAAAATGAGAGGAAACCCAGGTATCCCACCATCAGAAGAAATATTTTTAAATTATAGTTTTTATCAAGGCATATTGCTGGACTGCACAGTAGAAAAATCTGGGAGTCTAGCCATCTTGGCCCATTCTTTTGGATGCCCAAATGGGGTCATTTGAGGTTGAAATTTTACAGAGTGATACTTACATAGGTGGTACACATCCTTAAAAAATATCATAATTTTTATATATTTTTAAGTATTTTAATTAATTTAAACAATACAGACTGTCCAGAAAATCGGACAGACCTGGACGTCCCAACGTGGTGGGCTAGTCCGGCCCTCGCCACGGTGTTTATACAGGTCTATTGGCCTTGAAATTTGGTAGGTAGATTATAAAATGAGTGGATCACACCCATAAAAAATTTTATAATTTTTGTACATCTATAAATATTTTAATTCATTTAAAGAAATCAATCTATCCTGAAAATCGGACTGATCTTGACACCATATTATAATGGGTCGGTCCAGCCACCATGATGGTGTGTACAGGCGTCCATTGGCCCCAAAATTTTTTAGGTGGGTCCTACCATGAGTGGACCACACCCATATAAATTTTTATAATTTTTAAATACCCACATATATTTTAATAAATTCCAGAAATCCAACCTATCCAGGGTGAAATGTTGATGGAACAATGCAAAAAATCCAGACTATCCACCTCACTTGGACCACACCTTTGGGACCCCAATGAAGGTCAGTTGGGGCTGAAATTTGACATGATTATAGGTGAGGTCCACACCTTCAAGAAACATACATTACATGGGACCAAACAATCCTCTAAATGCCCAGAAATCTGGCCTCAAAATGACCTAAAAATCTGTCCAGATGGTTCTGGACAGCAACATATAACAGAAAATAAATAAATATAAATATTATTTAAAAGGGGATTTAATCCAAGAAAATCATGATATGGACCACCCCAGTGGGCTCCACAAACATCCAAACCCTTCTCATTATAAAATTCCCTTGCATATGCCCCATATAGGTGGATTAGGGGCTCCTACGTCCAAGGGTGGACTGTCATGAACGTCCACCCGCCATGGATGGCCTGGATATTTTTGTTCCACAAGGTGGGCGACACACTCATGATTAGAAGATTATTAACAAAGGAAAATAAAGATTCGGCCACAAGGGAAGGGTCTCCGCCACATTGAGGCCCTTCCCCTCATCACTCACGCATACACATTCCACTATATTGATGGGATTGCAAGATCTACCCATGCATGCATCTTCAAATCAAAATCTAATGGTAGAGATGTCATCTCCACCAAGGATAAAGGGTATAGATGACCTAAGGATCCTTCAAACTAAGAAAAGAAACCATGATGGGGTCCATGGAGAATGGCCCCACCCATGAGTAATGCATGCACAAAAGGATGGGCCAATGGCCACATCCTAGAAGACATGGGGCCTCCACCATCATTTGGTGGGCCCCACATGCTTCAAGCATGAGGTGAAGAAGAGAAATAAGAGGAGGGAATGGAGATCCTAAGGTTCTAAGTACAAGCACACCCACCTACAAGGTCTTTAAGCAAACACCTCCAAGATGGTCTTCAAGCTCCAAGGTACATGGATATATGGTTGAGATCTTATTTCAATGGTTAGATGGGAGGATATACGAGGGAAAGTGGGCTCGAAAAATGGAAGAAAATTGCTGGAGAAGAAGAGAAGAGAGGGAGAGAGAGAGAGAGAGGAAGAGAAATGAGAGGGAAAAAGAGAGGAAGGAGATTTCAAGGCAAGCATTCATGTCTCTCTTGCCTTGGATAGAGAAGAGTAATCATTGTAGTAGGGAGTTAGAAATAATGTTGCTAAGGTAGGTTAGGTGTGGGTGGTGTGTGAGGTCTTGGTAGTGTAAGTTATGGAGATTTAAGTGGTGTGTGTAGTTTGTGTTGGAACTTGTGCAAAAGAGGGAGTGTGGGACACATGCACCACTTAAAGGTGGGCCACATGATTAAAATTAAGAGTCATAAAATGAAACGTACACAACTTATGATCCACACATCAGATGGACACACGAAACGTGGCATCGGAACTGCAATGACGAAGCGGTCATAATGGCATGGGTCTTATCTCGATCTGAGTCGGGTCTACATAACTAGACTCAAGGATGACCGCAAGCACAATCCGAAGGTCGTGGGTTGCTAGAATTCGACTGGTAGGACCGTGGGACCATAAGAAATGAAATGCACACTCACACACACTCATGCACACATGCAAACTCGGGTCGGGTCTCACTTTACTGAATAGTGACAATCTAGTTTTTTCTTGATGTTGATTTCAAATCATATCTATCATTGTTGTTGGCTTACAAAGTTCTTTTATTCATATACTATTCTGATATACGAAGTCGTTGTTTATTTCCATCGACCATACACCTAGACCAATCCGGCATTGATATCTGCACTGATTGTTGGGTCCTGCAGGTTATGGAGATGGTGGTGGCTCTACAAGAGGCTGGATGTTTCACAATCGTTCTAGAATGTTTGCCTACACCTGTAGCTGAAGCTGTAACCTGAGGAAGGAATTGGAGCTGGCCCTTTCTGCAGCGGCCAGGTTAGTTGATTTTCAGCCTTTCTGCTATAATAATACCATCATGAAGGCATCTTGTTTTCTTTTCTTTTCTTCCTTTTACTGTTGGAAGAAAGTGGATTCATTTGTTACTCTGGCGAAGCATGATACTCCATACACTTGCACATAAAAATTGTTCACACGACATGTACCTCAAATTAGACTATCCAAATAGTGGGAATGTTTGATCAATATATCCTAACCACAAATTAATTCCTCTTTGTGGAATTTAAAATTTAAAATGTTGGGATCTATGGTTAACGGGTAGCCATTGGATTTCCACAAGACTTGTTTTTATTTGTTGTTGTTAATAGTGTTGTTGCTACTAATATATTATTTCTATATTCAGTTGACTCAGCCTAGTTAAGGTCAAGTAGGCACAATGAAAATGTTACCCATCTGTTGCAACTAGAGGTGGTGCAGTGATACGGCCAATCAACTGGTAATATTTCACACCAAATTAGATTGATTAATCATGAAATATCATGATATTTGGTGCAACCACACACAACCTAATTTTGAGTTGTATTAACAAGCACCCATGATTAGGAAATGCCAAGAGATATATGAAACAAGGGATCACCATTTATGTCACGCCCCAAACTTAGAAACTGGGCTCACAAAATTTCAGATCGTCGAATCCTGTGCTAACAGCCTCCGTAGTAACCCATTCTCAGCTCTTAGCTCTCATACACCAGATTCCGATCCTGAGATTCTACAAGGAGGTTTTTTTTTTACATGAATTTGTTTCATAAGAAGCATAACCACAAGGATACCCAAATCATAAAAATAACATCATCACCACATGTCCACTAATATAATCATTTAAGTACATTACTGAAAGGGAAATACATGCATATAACAAAATCTCCAGAAACTCTGTCGCACGTTCCTGCCCCAACTCGACTGCGTCCTATCGTTACTTGCACACATCTATCGTGCATAAGCTTATAGAAAGCTTAGAGGGTGGCGTAAGTGTGTGCACAAGATAAGTGTCAAGCATTCAATACAATGCTTTAATCATACAATATCGAAATTTACTAGCATGAATCATACGATATCAGAGTAAATGGAAATGCTGCAAGTCCATAAAAAATATCATCAACCTCATCTATGATATGCGATGAAAAGGCATAGCAAGTCAATGTCATATACTGGGAAAGTAATGTAAATCGACTATGTAAAGGGGAAACACAATAAACCAGATATCAGATATCGAGGATGCAATGAAATATGCAATTTGAGAGAGAGCTACGAATACCATCAACCTTATCTAGGTCACATAAATGCATAAATATAGTAACCCAACTCTTATATGCCATGATGTAATACGATATGCAGTGCGAATGGAATGACCATGCTGGAGTGTGAAGTCGGGATGATAGTACGTAGTATCGCAGGCTATGGAGTCCATCACAAGAGACTTCTATCCAAACTAGTCTCATACCTAGTTTGAATAGTCAGACTCAATGTTATAAACTCCCGATCTCAGGTTGTCGTGCGCCCAATCGAAATCTTGGTCATTACGAAGGTACACGTAACAAATCATTGCACACCACCAGCCCGAGTAGATAGTGAATGAATGAGTATGCAACTCTTGCTCAATAAGTCTATATATCAGTACAGTTCATCTCTGGGATCATCACCGGGGTCTAGTACACTCTACACCAACTTGTTGCCCCATCAAGCGCACAACTGAGTAAGTGGAAGAGACCTCACTATCCACTTGACCAGTAGTTAGCCAATATCTACCCAGCACATCGATAACGGACCCATTCATGAGCTGGTCAAACTCAACCTAGCTATGCCTACTCCCTTAGGCGGGTAAGGCCACACTCCCTCCCAAACGACCATGACACAGTGGGAGACGCGACCTCCTGGTATTCGGCCCTCATGCGCTCATAAATATATATCCACTCGATCTCAACGTTGGGGCGTCCTCTGGTACCAAGAGGTTTTAGGGATTTTCACCCATCTCGATGCTAGTAATAAATTTTTGGTATCTCATCTGGCCATCCATGATATGCCTGTGGAGGCTACGACCTTAATGTCGCTAGGGCGTACAGTAATCACAGTACAAAATGTAAGATGCATGAGTCATACAATCTAGTCATGCATCAATCCTGTGCATACCGTGCGCTCATGTGAGATAATCTCCGCCTATCAGGGAGTCTCATAACAGCTGGCACTATGACATATGCAATGGTCAATCATATCTCATAAAAAACATATAGATGATGCGTATGGGCATGTATCATGATGCTATGTTATCACATACTCATAATCGGTATCAATAATTATCATCGACAATCAACCTCGACAATGTGGACATTTAACCAATATTGCTCCCAAGGAATGACCCATATAGAGCCTATCATACAGTGGACCCGCGGCCTCACACAAGGGTCAAATATACAACACCATGGGCCTCACTCAAGAGCTTAATACACATCATGATGGGCCTCTCACATGGGCCTAATATACAACACCATGGGCTCCATCGCCTGGTCCTCAAATGCACCACAATGGGCCTCATCAATAGGCCTTATATACATTACATAGGCTTTAAATGCATCAAGTCGAGGCCGAATACTCATCAGAATGGGCCTTAAATACAGGTCGCATATACATCACAATGGGCATCGGCAATCGGCCTCAATATCCGGCCTCGATAATCAGAATCAGCCTATACAATCAGCCTCGACAGATCGAAATCACCTCAACAATCGGTCAAATAAGGCCTAAGGGAAGGTCACGATGTCGACATTTAACCATCATTAACCATTAACGTGGACATTTAACCAACATTGCTCCCAAGGAGTGGCCCACATAGGGCCGAACATACAGTGGGCCCACGGCCTCATACAAGGGTCTAATATATATCACGATGGGCCAAATACATGGGCCTAATACACATCACCATGGGCTATGACCTATGGTCCTCAAATACATCATAATAGGCTATGACCCATGGGCCTCAATATACATCAAGTGGACTGCATTAATGGGTCTCATATACATGACAGGTGGGCCATGCACATAGGCCTCAAACACACAGCATGCGGGCCCTACACATAGGCCTAATATACATCACAGGTGGGCCTTCCACATGGGCCTCATACACATTAAGTGGGTCACATCTCACGGGCCTAATATACATTGCAATGGGCCTTGTATATATCAAGTTGAGCCTCATTATATGAGCCAGAAATATATCACAGTAGGCCTTACTAAATGGGACACAAATATATCACAGTGGGCCTTACCAAATGGGCCACAAATACATAACAAGTGGGCCCTGCACATGACCCTCAAACACATCAGAATGGGCCTTACCAAATGGGGCACAAGTACATAACAAGTGGGCCCTACACACGACCCTCAAATATAAATACATAAAAAGTGGGCCCTGCACAATCCATATAGGCCTCGCCAAATGGACAACTAAGATATATAATGCATATATCATGGTTGGCTCCATCACTGATGGCCAACAAGGATAAAACACATACATCGTACAGCCTTATAGCCTGGTGTAGATATACAACACATACCTCAAGATGGGCCTCTCATGCACCGTCCACATGAACGGTGCATATAATAGATACATACATTAAAGGGGACCCGCACTGCAAGATGAAACGTATACATCTGAAATGGGTCCCACCATCCTGTGGTGTGGACGGTGAAAATAAAGCTCACATATCACAGTGGGTTCCACCATCCATAAAAAAATACATATATCAGGGTTGGATTTCCACCATCCAGATGATGGACGGCCTGGATACAATACATACATCAGGGCCCCACAGTTCTATCTAGATGCACGGACAGCTGTGGATGTACAAACATCATGTGTGAGGCCCATGGATCTTATGACATCAGTTGCAGTGGGACCCCATCTCTGTAGAAATAGATGGTCGGCATATATATAAAACACATGCATTGTAATGGGGCCCACAGTCCAAACAGTGGACGGCTGGGATAAAACACATGCCCCACAGATCCATTGAACTTACTGGTGTTAATACAGCAGCTATATAGCTATTGTATGGTGTTCCACCTAATTCACTTCATAGATGTGGGTCCCACATGGGGCCCACCATAACGTTTATTCTCCATCCAATCTGTTCATAAGGTCACAGAGACCGGAATCAAGGGGAAAAAACAAATTTCATGTAGATCCAAAACTTTCGTGACCCAAAGAAAGGTTTTAATGGTAGACGTTCAACCTCCTGCTCCTTTTGATGTGGACCATCTGAGTTCCGTGAATGGTTGATTTTTGGAGGATCCCACTTCCCAAAGGGGACTCATCAAATGTATGGTGTGGATGTTCAACACACATCATGGTGGGGCCTGTAGTGGGGCCCATGGTCCAGCCCGTTAAAAGTAGCAAGACACTGCCTGCTGCAGCGTCCAGAGGACACTGACAGTAGCAGCGTCATCTCTTTCCCCCCTTTCTCTTCGCTACGAAATTTCAAAGGTGGGGCCTACATCGACATCATCTATTTCGTCCGCTGGATTCCTAGGCTTGTGATGGGTCTAATAAGCCCATATTGGATAGGTTTTGATGCACAGAAATATCACAGCAGTCCTAACAATTTATATCGCCCAGAACCACTATTTTCTACAATATGGTCCACCAAAGATTCAGTTTGGCCTCATTTTTCGGTTCAATGCCTAAAATGAGCTGGGAAGTGGGATGAACAATGTCGATCAGATCCTTACATCAAGATGGGGTCCACCTAAGTGTGACAGCTGATAGTTGTGTCTAACCAACGTCCAGACAGTCAAACGTCTGGACGTCCTACTGCTGCTATGGTGCATCCCACCAAACACCGTGTAGTTCATTCCATCAAGGTGGGTCCACGTCATGTGGCCCATCCATTAAATCAATCTGATGTTTGTTGTTTCCCTTCACCCATGCCTGTCCAAACAGACAGTAGGAAGGTCAGCTAGGTGGGCCCATTATGGACAACGGTTGGGCCCACTAAATGGATAGTGTGGATAAAAATTAAGCATCGGGGTGGGCCATCAATCAGGGAGAGAGAGAGAGAGAGAGAGAGAGAGAGAGAGAGAGAGAGAGAGAGAGAGAGATCGGATGGTGATGGAGGGATCCCGCCACTATAGGCCCCTCTTTGATACAACGTATACATCAAGATGGGTCCCACCACATGTGGGCCCTCAAATCACAAAATCAATGATAGAAAATCATAAAATCACCCACCTCAAGATCTTTTCTTCCTTCTTCCGCCAACGGGTTCTAGAGCTCCAATGAATCAAGATTCAACGGTTAAGATTGATTTTGGAGGGTGGAGATAGGAGGTTGGAAGGTGGGCCACACTAGCTCTTCTCATGGAGAGCTTGGACATTGGACTCATGGGATTACTTGGAATGAAAATGAGAAATGAGAGAGAGAGGAATGATGTAAGGGATATGACATGGGAATGTATGGGTTGCCTTGACTTTTGGGTAAGAATGGGATGGGATAGGTATGGGTGTTGTTGACTTGTGGGTGAGAGAAGGATGGGTGTGATGGGATATGTACTTGACTTGTACATTGATTGATTGATGTGACAGATTATAGAGATTCTCTCATAATTCGCAATGTACAGCGTTTTTCTCGAACTGAACGTGGGCCTACATCTCCTGGCCCAGGTATCGCCTCGACGCGCGAGACACAGCGTTGGAACCATGGTGACGGCATGGTCGCTAAGGTACAAGTTTCAGATTGAGCCGACTCTGATATATGGGACACGACTCAGGATCACGCGTAAATGCCGATAACAGATCACTGGTCATCGGAATTCAACCGGGAGGACCGCGAAAGCCTACGAAATAGTACGAGCTAGGATACGGGTTTCACAGTTTGGTTAGATGTGCCTCTCGAAGCTTGGGTAAGGCAGATTGCTGTTGTAGGGACCGATTCTCGTCCTCTTTTGCACCAAGAATCTGGTGATGCTTACACAAAGGTGCCTATATACATCCTGTCATTCTAAACATGTTTGTTTTGTCACATTGGTTAGATATAACAGATCTGAATTTCACTAATTTCCAATCCTAGCCGTCCAATCAAAGGCCTTCAAAGTCAACGGCGGATACCACGTGTAGCGTGTATAGACGGCTCTGCCATATTCTGTTCCACTGTCTCTATGCAATCATCTTCCACCCAATATTGTCAAAAAACCACTTGAAAATTTAAAAATACCAAAAGCTCAAAAGTACAGCAAAAGAGAGACTATCCAGTTCATCATGCAATCAAGGCATCAGTTCATATGATACACTTGCAGAAGATCTGACCTTTCATCTGTTGGAAAATTTCTATTGCTTATAAAGTTCATCCAACTGCCAAGTGCTAAATTCTAAATTATGATCTCTTCTTTGTGCCTTCTTCAATTGTGTTTGGAATTTTAGGCTAAGAAAGAGGCCCTTGAGGAAGTAGGGAAAGTGAGACGGGCTCAAGAAGAAGAGGTAACTAATAGAAACTTTCATTGCCTTTTCTCTATGTTTGGACTTCCATTTTTTTTTAAGTAGATTTAAAACGATGCTCTCTCTCTCTCTTACCTTCTATATGTGTATTTATTTAGTATGTTTACATTCACTCCCTCATTACTAAATCTATTAGTAAGGGTGTGGAAAGCCATCCAACTGAAGAATCTTTTTTAATGTTTTGAGCTACTATTTGTACAGGAATCTCGAAGGGTGAGAGAGGAAGGTGAATGGCAGAGAAAGGAGAGGGGTCGTGACCGGTATTACCAAGATAAGGAGCGTTACAATGTGGTATTGTCCCTAATCGGTGGTACCCAATATGGTACCACCATAGGTTCTGAATATCAGTGTTCTGATTCAACCAATCTTTATAGGGTGCATTGCACACTAAATCTGAAAAAGGAAATTATTTTCTGATACTAGGGTTCTTACCTGTGGATTGTTGAATATTAGAAGTCTCCATTTGCATTGGATTCTTCAGTTTCCATTTACTGCTAGACTGATATATATATTATATATATATATATATATATATATATATATATATATATATATATATATATATATATATATATATATATATATTATTTGTAGTGTAAGAGTTCCTATCATACAATCATTATTTGATATATTTATTGCCATTTCTGTAATTTTACAAGAATACAATCATTGCCCAGGTAATTTGATCATAATCCAATTGAATGGGTCTGTTACTAATCATGCGTGTTTTGGTTTCAGGTTTCTGAGGAGTATAAGCTTGTTCCAAATACACTTTACCTCACGGTGTATTTCATCAACCGGTTTTTCTCTCAAAAGTACATTGAAAGACAAAAGTTCCAGCTGCTTAGTGTTACCTGCATGCTAATTGCCTCATAAGTTCTCTTTTCATCCCAGATTTTGACGAGATCTTTAAGTTTGAATAAGCATCAAAATTGTAGAATTGAACATTTTCATGGGCTTTTATTTATTTATTTATGAGTGTAAGTTCTCTTGTTATTTTTCAAGCTATATCTCAATGCAGTCAACCTAGCCCTTGCAGCACTTTTAACAATGATGTTTCTTTCCTTTTTAATGGAATGTGAATCTATCTTCTGACCTGGGCTTTTATTTATTTATTTAGGGTGTAAAACCCAGCTTTTCAAAAGAAATTTGCATAAATCTTTGCTTGCTTTACTCCTATTTTCAGGAAATGGTGAAGGGTGGGAAGCTAATCTTCTCATTTGATGCAACAAAGAAAGCTCCATTATATATGGATTGTGTGCGCCTTGGGTAAATAACTTGGCATTTCACAACAATTGATTGATTCTAAATTGTTTTGCATCTTATATGATTTGTGATATTTGGGATATTTTGATAAACATGATGCATAGGTGCAGAATATGCCTTTTGTTAATGTTTGGAGCAATCAATAGTTGTGAAGCTAGTTCCACCATTACACTAACTAGAATTTTTTGCTTGCTTTACTCCTATTTTCAGGAAATGGTGAAGGATGGGAAGCTAATCTTCTCATTTGATGCAACAATGAAAGCTCGCTTTGGTGTACTTCTACGATATGGAAAAGATGAGCTTCAAATAAGATGATTTGAGCTCCCAAATTGCTTTATCTTCCATAATGTTGAGGTTTTTAAAAAAAAAAAAAAAAAAAAATTGTTTTTAACAGACCAACAACAATGTCTCGGGAAACATTTCATGCTTACTATGCCTGATGTGCATTTTGCATCATAATCCTATATGTCATATCAAGCAGAGTTAAATGGCCTAGGCATTGAGGGATCACAGATGTGTGTTTGTGTTTCTAGTCTTTTATAGCATGCTCCCATTCTTCAATCTTGATCATTAGTGGGGAGACTTTTCTTTTTCACTCAATTACCAATTAACTTCAATTTCTATAGTTATTTATATTCTTAGGTGGGAAGCGCCTTGTTCCTGTGGGTCTAGGAGATGATGATCAATGCATTGAGGAGGGAGCTTCACACGTCATCTCCGCAAAACTATAATTTAAAGTGTAGCTTATTTTGTAAATTTGATTTTGCAATGAAACATCTTCAAGCACATTATTTTCTTATGTTTTTATTTGGATTAATCTCTATTTTGATGGAATGTAATAAACTTTGTTAATTTATTTCCCTTGACCCTAAATTTCATGTGTTTATCAGGGTTTTAAATTATTCTTAAAATTCCATCTTAAAATCTGACCGTTGGCAACATTAATAGGCGTTTTAAAATGTTTCTAAAATTTACCGTTGGCACTAGAAAACTGTTCCTAAAATTCCATTTCAAAAAATTGAAAATGTACCCAAAATGGTTCTAAACTAAACGATTTTAAACCATTCCTAAATGACAATTTTGGTGTAATAGCATAATACTCTCCAGATATATTTGACCATATCAAATACATCAGGTAAGTTTCATAAAATTTTAAGTATCCCAATTTGATTGGTTCTCGTACGAATCGAACGTAAATAACCAAATGATATTTTTGAAATGGTCAACAACATCCATAGGAGGGGCTGCGCAAAAGTGGACACCGACCCAAATAAATTTTCTAAGTAGATGATACATGAATCTCATACACAGCCGTGATTTTTTACCACGGTATATGCTTTCTTCAAATGTTGGATCCCGCACCAGTGGTCAAAATAGTCTGATCTTGTATCGACTTTAGGTACGCGGATTGGGTACTAACTGCCCATTCCTAACTAGGAACGGACAGGGACTATAAGGGCCAACGTGATCAGGGTGTTTATCACCACTGCTTCATGTACTGTGGCAGGCTTGAGCCTTCCACGTGCTTTTTTTTCGGGGCTCGATACCTAAAATGGTACGGCAAACTGGATGGATGAAACCCATATATGACAGGGAGGGGATTAGGTGATACCCCGGACTCGCCCATGACAGTGCAGCCCTTACCTGGGACTTAATTTATTTATTATGTATCCATGCCGTCCATCCATATTTCTAAATAATTTTTGGGCATTATTTAGAAAATGAAGTAGATCCGATTATCAGGTGGACCATACCATAGGAAACAGGGGTGATTAACCATTAACAGGCTACAAAAGTTTTGGATTAGGTTGATACTTGTTTTTCTCTTTCATCCAGATTTATGTGACCTTACCAACAAATTGGATGGCAAATAAACATTACGGAAACACTAATGTGCGGTAGGGCGTTTAAACACCACTCTTTTCTGTGGTATGTGTTGGGGATTTTTGAACATGCGGAATCACACAGATCTAGATCTAGGATAGCAATCCAATGACACCAAGCACAAAAGAGAACATGGATTTAACGTGAAAAATCCTTTCGAAAAAAAACCACGGCACAAAGCGACAAATCTCCACTATGAAAGCATCAATTACAAAGAGAGAGGACTTACCCGATTCGAACAACCTCGAATAAAGCTTTTGTCATGCCTAAAAAAGCCCTAGGAACACCTATTTATAGTTTAGGCAACTTCCCTTTTGCATTCCGGTTGCGAAAGGACTCAAATTCGCAGTTTCGCGTAAAATCGCGAAACAAACTTCGTAACCTACGACCGGTCGTAGCCCTCCTACGACCGGTCCTAGACCTCGAAAAAAAACAGCACAACTCGCTGGACTTCGAGTCGTGCTAGGGCTCGAACCTACGACCGGTCGAGCACCTCCCACGACCAGTCGTGGCTCCCCCACGACCGGTCGAACAACATGAAAACTTGAAGATTGAAGGCTTCTCTTCAACAATCTCCATCAAGTCTTCATTCTTCAACCGCGTAGCTACTTGACATCTTCTCTTATTTCTACATCTCATCATAGCTCAAGATCACATTGGCCAATCAGCACCAATTAAGGATCTAATAGATACTTGCTATACCGTCGGTGCGAATATCTTTGAGAAGTCGATCCCTTCTCTTTGAGCATAACCCTTCGTACCAACCTCATCCTGTATCTATGTTGTATCCTCCTTAAGATCCACCTACATTGTAACACCCTGAAAATCGGGGGTCGTGTATAAACTCAACTCCCGAGTTCCAGACCGTCACTTATGCAACAAAAATGGTTATGATTCAATGTTGTCTGATTTAAAGCATTCACATGAGTAAAAGTATACTAAAACTGCAATTCATACTTCAGATCCAGTGATAAAAGCAAGCGGAAGACTAAACAATGTACATATCACTGTATAAAAATAAAGTAATCTCATCTGTCTCCAAAGTATGACTACATCTCTGAGTCTCATGTACATATACATATCAAAAGAATAGTGTTCAAAAAGAAAGTCCCACTGATGCCCCCTCGATCCAGGTCACCTACGGGAAGCCGTCATGATACTGCATATACCAGAACTCATCCTGGTCCTCGTCAATCTCCGGCTCCACCTCCTGGATCTCGTCCTCACCTGCAGCTACAACAGGGTCTGGTGGGTGTTGCAAACACCATCCCGTAACGTGGGAATGAGTGATCAACTCAGTGGAATCATAGAGCAAAGATTAGCATGTTCACAATTCAATCACGCGATAATAGTAAAGCAGTAAATCAGACAAATCCTAATACTGTTGTTAATGCAAGATGATATGACGTGATGTATGCCCTCACCGACGATCACCCTCATACGGCAACATCTTACGACCGCGGCATGCCACACTCCCTAGAGTGATCCACATCTTCCAGGCACATGTAATGCTATGGTGATATGATTACCAAGTTGTTATTAGTCCATTCAAACAGCAGGATTGGGAAACTAAGGTACTTCCCTTGTATCAATCCCAACACGGATCCTGTCTAGGGTCGTCACTCCTAGTAATCTCATACGATGTACATTTCGTAGGTCACTGCAAGGGCTGTCAGGGCTGTTGCTCGCACTCGTTGCACCGCTCCCCCATCACCTTATCAATACAGGCCTACTGTACTCTACTGCACGGAAGGGTCGTCGCCTCCCGTGGACTCAGAATACGCTCGCGGTCATTACAAAGGGCTTGTCGCCTGATCAGTGTAGGCCGACAGCTAGAATATAGTGTCTCATACCACCATAATCTGCTCACGAGTCAAGGTGCTCATTGGTCACTACGGGGAGGTTTGTGGCCCCAGCGTAGGCCGACAGCTCGACCACGGTGTCCCATACCACCATGCCCGGCTCATGAGTCTTCGTGGATCAAGGTACCACGGTTAATAGGGTTTACAATGGTAAGTTCAGTACCCTAGGTTCAAGCAGTTATGATACATACAAGGTGAACAAACATCGGCCAGTCGGGTTACTTGACGGGCTCGACTAGCGCGATCGCATCTCAAGTTGAACGACATGAAGTGCATAAAACACTTCGCGTGGCCTAACCACTGCCGCCAACTCTCAACCCGAATCACGTTCATCGACGCGTCGTTCGTGGATATGACCAGTCAGCCACGAATTCGCTCGGTTACCGACTGCCTGGACTAAGTCAAGTCCCACACATCTATGGAATTACATTAACACTATATACCAGGGTATTGGAATTGAAATACATCATGTGAGCATGTTAACACATGTTATAACATTCAACTTAAGCAAATCTTCAAGGCATACCTTCCATGCATATTCAACTTAAGCAAATCTTCAAAGCATACTTTCTATGCATGTAATGCAATCATGCATAAGGTCAACATGTAGGAAATCATTTAGGTCAGCATTTTAATCATGAAATCAATCTCAAACTACTACATAACATCATTCAATACAATACATACTAGTACAAGCATTTATACAAACACATACACTACACACTTAAGTCCACATATAGTATGTCGACCCAAAGTGCGCAACTTGGCGAATCTCTTCGCCAAACTGATTATGCAATCATTCCTAACTCTCTAATGCGGCGACAAACCATGTCAATCACGTCAGCAAAATATGCATGTAGACCGTACTTCCTACAAATGACTAAAATGCCCTAAATCTCATATTCTTCGTTAATTTACGAAACAGGAAACGGAGAGCATGTTGTACATGTCAAACGGCGATGCCGTCGATAATCTACTATTAAACGACATTGAAAGCATTGTAAACCGTCAATCAAAGCGTCTAAAATCCTCACCTAGTGTCTTGTAGACTCGGAAATTGAAACGGAGCGTATACGCTTCGTCTACGGTGAATAAGGAACCTAATACACGAGATCCATAAGCTACATCGCTATGGAAATAAGGAAAACTCAAATCAACAACTATTTAGGGTATTTACTTACCTAGAATCGCGGTGGAATCGCCGGGAAGGTGGTAGAGGTGTGTTGCTTAAGCACGTGCAACACGTAGCACAAGTGGCAGGAGGAACTCCCCCACTCACTCACAATCTCTCACTTATTTTTCCCTCTCCCAAGCTAGGGCTTCTCTCAAATTCGGATGGGAGAGAGGAGTGAGGGTTTCAACCCCTTTTATAGCCTACAACATGCTCAAAATAGGCTTGGGAACAATGTTTACTTGGTGCCTAACCAAATCGGGGCCGTTTCGGTCCAAAAGGGCATTTCTGAAGGTCCCCTGGCCAAATGCGGTCGGAGTTAAGCTCATGCATACTGGATCTAGCACACATCCAGTTTTCAGACCGGTAGGGTTCCCAGATCGCACGTGGCGGTCCAGTTACAGTTTAACGGTCATCGCACCAAGATCAGGCCTATAAGTCTCGTGATATATAATAGATATTTTTTCTGATCCAAGGGTGTAATTTGGCTGTATTCTGACGGTCAGAACGCTCAATACTGATGCGTCAAATTGTGTGCCAGATTTGAATTTCAAATTCCAATTCTAACCCTATTCTCACTCTCTTCGGTCCGGGCTCAATGAAATAGCCTGTGATTATTAGTTTGACTTGATTTTTGGAATGAGTGTCAAGTCCAGTTAGACGGTTCTAACGGTCTAAGATAGGAGGTATCGGACTTTCGACGTGCGGTTTAGATCCAATACAAAGATTCAAAGTGGTCCAGAGAACAAACCTGCTTAGAGTTTGGTCTGAGGTTTTAGAGCATTATAGCACCATTGGTTCCACTCACTTTGGGCCTTGTAGAACGTATTTAAAGTGATCAGGGACCATTTCCCAGCTATTCTAACGTTGCACTAGCTAACCTAGTCATATTTTCTAAAGGAATGAATTCTACGCAATATCGGGTCGAGTTGGTACTCGAGCCCAAGTATGAATTTTTCACGGGCGTTACATACATCCAACCGCTCTCCGGTCCACTGGAAGCTCCACCCGCTCCCAGATGTCAGTCTGGTACAACGAATCCATCACATCGCCCACAGTCACCTTTCACTTTTCAGCAACAGGCTCACCTAGAGCCATCTGAATAGAAGATGAATATCCTGCAATATTGGAGTCATCCATGTACCTCACCGATGTCCTGCGTCATGCCATGTGATTCTTCACACAGGTGACTGCTCTACCTGCTCCATATCCCTGTCCGCACGTCTCAGCCTTCCTGCCCTGCCCGCTCATGTGGCCATATCCAACATGCCATATACGTGCAGAGGTGGAATCCGCTACATCCACCGTAGCTCCACCTTTTGAAGTGTTCTCGATCAACTTGTACAAGTTACCGAGTTGTTGCACCTTCATGACTACCCGTGCCCCCTTAGATACATTAAGAGCACCATGAATACCTGTGTACTTGCATCCTTTTGCCTCAAGCACACCAAGAGAAATCAGATTCTGCTTCAAATCAGGAATGTGCCTCACATCTGTTAAGGTACGCTCCACCCCATCAAACATCCTGATGCGCACAGAACTAACCGCCACAACATTACAGACAATGTCATTGCCCATAAATACCTGTCTAGCATCGCACTCCCTGTAGCTGGTGAACTAACTCCGATGAGGAGTCATGTGAAAAGATGCCCCTGTGTCTAGCATCCACTCATCCTTACGATCATCGTATGACCGTCTAAGCGAAAACACAGATAAAACTTCACCATCACATCTACTCGATCCATCTGACA
The DNA here is from genome assembly GCA_037074715.1 of Magnolia kwangsiensis. Lineage (NCBI taxonomy): Eukaryota > Viridiplantae > Streptophyta > Magnoliopsida > Magnoliales > Magnoliaceae > Magnolia > Magnolia kwangsiensis. The sequence continues at coordinate 26,899,356 of CM073585.1, read as the reverse complement.
TGGCAACATTAGCCTCCCTGCATGAAGCCTCAGAATCTTCCCTCTTCGATTTAGGATTTTTACAATCCTTTTTCACATGTCATTCTTTCCCACAATTTTAGCACTTTACCTTTCCTTTGCCCTTGCCCCTAGATTTAGATCTAAAACCAGAAGAACCTGTACCTTGTCCAGAATTCCTACCCACTGTAAACAGTGCATCAGAAGACGTCCTCATATCATTATTCAGTCGTCTCATAGCCTTCCCTTGAAGGGCTGAGATAACAGTATCGACACTCAGGGTTTATTTCATGCTGCACATAGTGTCCTTGAATGCCTCATAGGACGTCGGGAGAGAATTCAGCAACATACATGCTTATTGTTCATCTTTCATCACTTCCTCCATATCCAGCAATTTGCAAACCAATTTATTAAAATTGCTGATGTGAGCCTCCAGATCTCCACCCACTGCCATCTTGAAGTTATACCACTGCCGCTTCAGGTGTAGGCGATTTTTTGAGGATTTCTTCGCATAGATATCCTCTAACTTCGCCCACAAACCAGCCGCAGTTTTCTCCCTCATGACGTTGTAGAGAACCTCATCCGTGAGACATAAACGGATCGATGATAAAGCCTTCTTATCAAGAGTATTTCATTCATCATCTTTCATAGTAGACTTCTGCTCCTCAAGAGCATCATCCTCGCCTTGTTTGGTTAACAGGCTAATCATCTTAACCTTCCATAACTCAAAATTATTTTTTCCTGAATACTTCTCAAACTCATACCTGGCACTTGCCATTATTACTAATCCCTCAGATTCAGATCTGTGCCCCAACTATCGCTCTGATACCAGTTGTTGGGGATTTTTGAACCTGCGGAATCACACAGATCTAGATTTAGGATAGCAATCCAATGGCACCAAGCATACAAGAGAACACAGATTTAACGTGGAAAACTCTTTCGGGAAAAAACCACGGCACAAAGCGACAGATCTCCACTATGAAAGCATCAATTACAAAGAGAGAGGACTTACCCGATTCGAACAACCTCGAATAAAGCTTTTTTCATGCATAGAAAAGCCCTAGGAGCACCTATTTATAGTTTAGGCAACTTCCCTTTCGCATCCCGGTTGCGAAAGGACTCAAATCCACAGTTTCGCGCAAAATCGTGAAACAAACTGCGTAACCTACGACCGGTCCTAGACTTCGAAAAAAAACAGCACAACTCGCTGGACTTCGAGTCGTGCCAGGGCTCGAACCTACGACCGGTCGAGCACCTCCCACGACCAGTCGTGGCTCCCCCACGGGTCGAACAATATGAAAACTTGAAGATTGAAGGCTTCTCCTCAACAGTATGGCCCACCTAATAACTGGATCTGTTTCATTTTTTTGGCCAATGATCTAAAATGGATGGACCGAGTGGATAGAGAACACATAGATCAGTGTGGGCCCCATGGTAAGAGCTGCCCGGTCTTTGGTGAGGCTGGGGCCTCACCTAATCCAATCCCTATATCACGTTAGTACGGGCCACTTCCATGTTGAGGGCGCGACTTCCTACCCAACAGGGTGCGGCTTTGAACAGGGGACCCAATTTAATGTTTGTAGTGAATATCCACGCCATCCATGTGAGTGGATTAGCTGTTACCAGGGTATAGCTTAGTGAGTGTTACCCTAACCATGTGGGGCTAACCTTGATGCATTTGTTGTATATCTATGCCATTCATCTGTTTTTACATCTCATTTTAGAATGCAATCCCAATTCATAACAAGATCAAGATCTCAGGCGGACCATTTTAATAGAAATAGTGATGATGAACTATTAAAAACTTTTTATGCCCTACAAAATTTTTGGATCAATGATATTTTTATTTTCATCATGATCTTTTGACATTATCAAGAGGCTGGATTTCAAATAAACAATTCAAAAACCTTACGATGAACTCTTTGAATTTTTGTAATGATGAGTCCCTCAATTATTACTCTTTCTTATGGTGTGGTCTACTTGTTGTTTGAAGTATGGTATCACTACAAGTTTTCCTGCCCAGGGATATGGAAACAATATCGATATCGCTGATAACTGGAAATGCGGAAAAATATAGAAAAAGCGGTGAAATTTTCAACTAAACTTCAAGAGATGTTAAAATGTACATATTTGCATATATAAAAAATTTTAAAAAAAATTACAAAAAAAATATATACATAACAACTTTCCATTTAATGGGGCCTAAAAACATGTGTTATTGTAAGAAATCAGTCCAATTATCCCATCCAACCTTCCATCCAAGCATTCATCAATATTGCAAAATATCAACGACACATGATATTTCATCAAAAAATAATTAACAATTGAAAACGAAATGAAAGATCGTGATTTCAATATCGTGTATGTTGTGATATCAATAATATATAAATATTATCAATGAGAGATTGAACACTACATACACAACCATGTGCCCATGAAATAAATATGAAATAATTTTTTTTAATATATAATAAACAAAATTTTGATTATATCAATATGTTGATGATACTATTGAAATATCGTCGATACACTCATGCTACAAGCATTACCTAGAATTTCTATAGTAAAAATTATTGGCAATACATTAGTGATATTGATGCATTGGCAAGATAAGCAGAACTTAGAATTTACATAATTGAAAATATTGACAATTACGTTAGTGTTATTGATATGTTGATGATACTTAGTGATACATTACTAATACTTGAAACTTCTGATACTACCAACATAATCGATAACACTACGAATGTTATTGATATTGCTAAGCTGGAGATAAAGATAATATCAAAAATATTTCGAACACTGGGTTTGCTTGAGATTTGGATTTGCTTAATTTTTTCTACCACATACTAATATGGGTTGGAAAAACAAATGAAGCCTTGATATATAACACATCATCAAGGTGGGCTCTATGGTAGGGGTAACACCCACTTGAGTTGTTACCCGGGCAACACCTAATTCAGGCTCCCATTCATCCGTTTTACCAGCCACATGCCAAAAATGAAGCCGATTGAAATTTCAGCGAATATCAGCTGACCATAGCACAGGAAACATTGGTTATCTAAAGTCCACCATTAAAAATTTACTAGGGCCCACCTTACGGCCCAATGTTTATTTTGCATCTAACCCGTTGATAAAGCATAAGATCTGGATGAATGGAAAAAGACAAATATCAGCTTGATCCAAGGCTTTTATGGCTCACAAGAAATTTTCCTTGGTTAATAATCACTGTTTACGTGTTATAGTCAATCTGCTATTTGTATTGCTTCATTTTTTATATAATGCCTTGAAATAAACTGGCCAAAAGGGATTAACGGTGTAGATGCGCGATAGATACATAAGGTTGGGCCCGCGGTCAGGGTTGAACCGTGTGGGTTGAGGACGGGGCCGTACTAATCCGCTCCCCCCATTTTCGGACGCGGATTGCGTCTTACCGCCGTCCGTTTCCGTCTGGGAACGGGCAACAGATTTGAGTGGCCCATCCTGATATATGGTTCTTATCCACACCGTCCATCCATTTTTTTGTATCGCTTTAGGGGATAAGTCCAAAAATGAGCCAGATCCAAGGCTCAAGTGGACTTTACAATGGGGATTAAACTTTTACCGTTGAAAACTTATCAGGGGCCACAGAAGTTTTGAATGGAGCTGATATTTATGTTTTGTCTTTATTCAAATCTACGTAACGTTATGAATATATTAGATGGAAAATAAACATCACGGCAGGCCCTAGAAAAGTTTCAACGGTGAGAATTAATATCACTACTGCTTCATGTGGTATGGCCCACTTGAGCCTTGGATCTGCCTCATTTTTTAATACATCCCCTGAAATAATACGGGGAAAAAACATGTACGGTGTGGATAAGACCCATACATCACAGTGGCCACTCAAATCTGCTGCCCGTTCTCACATGTAGACGGGCGGGGTAGGACGCAGTCAGCGTCTCTCATTTTCGGACGCGGTTTGGCCAGTATACATATTTTATCCATGCCACCTATACATTATGAAAGGTAGTTTTATATCTTTATGCCAAAAATAAGGTAGATATAAATCTCAGGTGAATCACCATGTAAAACAGTAGTGATTGTATGTCCACCATTACAGACCTCCAAGGGCCCACTGTATTGGTTATTTGACATATACCTGTTGATTAGGTCCTAAAGACTTGGATAAAGGGAAAGGAAAAATATATATACCAGATAGATAACTTTTGTGACCCCAAGAAGTTTTGAACGGTGGGCGTTCAATCAATACTGTGTGGTTTACTTAAGATTTTGATCAAACTAATTTTTGGGCTGATACCATAAAATGATTTGGAAGAATGGGTAGATGGCATGGATAAAACACATACATCATAGTGGGCCTACAGAGAACCGACCACTAGCCATTGGCTCGTAGTAGGGTAACTTGCCGATCCGTTTTCCACTTTCGGCCTTCATCACCGAAATCTTCGGATACGTGTCTGGATGTCCAGTGACAGGCTCCACGCATACCAACAGCGCACCAGGACACTTTCCCTTGCGACAGCTGGCAGGGGATTACGTACTGCCCTGCCAGCACCGACGTTGCTGCGGGCAGAGGTTCGCGGGCCTACCATGATTATCCACGCCGTCCATTCATTTTTTACAGATCTTTTTAGAGCAAGATCCCAACAACGATAGATCCAAATTTTCAAGTGAACCACACAACATAGTAGGGATGATGTTGAAATCTTCCCACGGCCGACAGTAACCATACAACCTTTTCATGAAGGCACACGAACGTGGATGAAAAGGAAAACATTAAATTTCAAAATATCAGCTGGGTCCAAAACTTCTGTAGCCCTTAAGAAAGTTTTAGTGGTTGTCGTTCAATCATCACTGCGTGGCTAATCTAAGTTTTTGACATGTCTCATTTTTCGTCAAATAATCTAAAATGATCTTAAAAAACGGATGGACGGCGTGGAAAAAACACAGACGTCATGTTTTAGCCCACCGAGTTTTGCAGCACCGATGTCGGTGGGGTGTTTGATCCTCATAAATGCAGCCCCGCCCCAATAAGTAAATTGCGTCTCTGATCGTGGAGCTAACCTTGATATATTCATCGTAAATCCACGCCGTCCATACGTTTTTACATTTCATTTTAGAGCATTATCCAAAATTTTGAAGTAGATCCAAATCTCAGGTGGACCACGCCATATGAAATAGATGTAATTGATTATTAAAAAGTCCTCGCAGGCTAAAAAAGTTTTGGATCAAGCTGATATTTTTTTTTTCCTTTACCTACGGGTAGGTATGACCTTATCAACACGTTGGATGGAAATAAAACATTACGGTGACCATTAAGATGGGCTAGGAAGCTTTTAACGGTGGATGTTCAATCAAATCTATATCTGATGACATAGTTTTATGAGATTTGCATATGCTGCATTTTTCCCTTCATTTCATAAACTGATCTTTCAAAATGAATGGACGAGTTGGATATACAATATATATAACTCAAGGCGGACCCACAGTTAGGGCCGTACTATGTTGGGTGTGACCCGGGTGGCACCTAATCAGCTCCCCTTGAGAGCGGATTCGGTGAGGCCCCGTCCTTGCCAAAGACGGTGCGGCTCTTGCCATGGTATTATCGTAGGGCCCGCTCTTACCAAGAGATTACCGTAACGTTGATGTGTGCATTATGTATAAATGTTGTTTATCCATTTTTTTGAGATTATTTTGAAATATTATACTAAAAAATTGAAGTAAATCCAATTATCATGTGAACCATATCTTAAGCAAAATGGTAACTGATCGTTGATGAGCCGTAAAAGTTTCAGATTAAGCTAATATTCGTTTTTCCTTCGCCTAAGCTTATGTGACCTTATCAACATATTGGACGGTAAATAAAAACTATGGATATATTAAGGTGCGCTCTAAGAAGGTTTTAATGGTAGTAAGGTTAATCAAAACTGTTTCTTATGGCATGGTTCACCTGATAATTGGATCTGCTTTATTTTTGGAATAATATCTTAAAATGGTCTGGAGAAATGTATGGACGGCGTGGATACATAATACATGCATCGAGGTAGGTCCACGGTAAGGGCCGCACCCTCCTGGGTGAGGCCGGGGTCGCACCAAATCGGCTCTCCCTCTAGTAAGGGCCCTGATCATGGTTAAGTTAGAACCTCGTCATGAGTTTAAGCCCGTTTAAAGCGCCACGCACACCAGCGTGCTCAGTTTCCCGAATCTCTCTCTCTCCGAATACAGTAAGAAAATGAGTTATTCGATAGTCTGTTATATCGTGATGCTTGATACACAAGCACTAAAACATTAAACATTGTACTGAAATTAAAACAATTTAAACCGTCCATATTAGCGGAACCATAGAAAAAAATCATTTATATAAAATTTTAATGTTATTTTATCAGTTTTATTGTTCGATCATTAGACAAATGTTCAATTAATAATAACCATTGTCCAACTTTTCATTCGAATCGTTAATGGAGTGTCCAAGAATCGACTAATTTCATTATTATATACATATAATTTTGAGTTCCAGAGCATTTAAACGGTGGGAACACAATCTGGTATAATTTTAATTATTTTTATTTTATGTGTACAATATAAAAGTGCATGCATGTCTATCAAGAATCAAGGTCCGCCAGAGCATAGGGTTTAATAATAACATGGGGCGCGGCTCCTATGTTTGTTGGCTGCCATTTTATAAATAGCGGTGACTCATCATCCTCAACCAATTACAAATATACAATCAATCAATAGCTATTGAAAGGATTTGAAAGTATGTTAATAAATAAACCGCTGGTCAATTCTCGTCCTATCAGCATAATTTTTAAATTTTGCTAGATAACGGTTGGATCAGTGATTTGGACGGTTTAGATTACTTTATAACTATGCCATGTACATTATGAAAAAGTTACCATCTTTTGTTAAATGGTGCTAAACTGATATAGAAATCTATTCCTCAGAATAAGACAGCCACTACATCACCTCCTATTATCATTATTATTGTCTGCTCTGGAAATCCCAAATCCGAGAACACTTCCTCTTTCAGCTCGAAACGAAACCTCTGCTTTTCTCATCTACTGTGATTAAACGATTTCCAACCTTCTCTCTCAAAAGAAAAATAAAATAAAATAAAAATATTTCATTGATTTCTTTCCATCAGTCTTCTTCCTCTTCACCATTCATGGCGGTTCTAGTACTTTTATTTATCATCTTGGCCATGGCTACTAGTTCAGGTACGGTTCTTTTGGTATTAGATCTCTTTAGACATGGGTTTTTACCTTCTCTTTCTTTTCTTTTTTCTTTTTCCATTGCAAGATTCATGCCTTTGGATGCATGGTTCTCCTTCTATTGATTCCATTTTCCATCTATAATGATTTGTACCATCATATTTCATCTTTCTAGAATTGGGTTTTTCTTCTTTTCGTGTTTTATGATATGGGTTTTGCTTATTTTGTTTTAATTTTCGATCTATTTAGATTTTGACATGGGTTTTACTGCATTCCTTTTATATGGTATTTAAAGGGGCTGATTTATTTATTTATTTATTTTTTCTGGTGGAAGGTGCTACATGGTGTGTTTGTAGATCTGACTTGAGTGACTCAGTTCTCCAGAAGACAATTGATTATGCTTGTGGAGCTGGGGCTGATTGCAGTCCTCTACTTCAAAATGGGCCCTGTTTTAACCCAAATACTGTGAAAGCTCATTGCAGTTATGCTGCCAATAGCTATTTCCAAAGGAAAGGGCAAGCACAAGGGACCTGTGACTTTGCAGGCACTGCTACTGTTGTTACAACAGACCCAAGTAAGCCCAGAAGAGAATACCCACCTAACCTTTCTTAGATGTAAAGAAAAGTAGAGAATTTACATATTTTCCCCTTTTTCTTCTTGGGTTGTTTACAGGCCCTGCAGGCACCTCTTGTGTTTTTCCATCAAGTGGCAGGTATGTTTGTTAGTCTCCTTTTCTTTAGTGAGTTAGGTGTTCCATTTCTTCTTCTTCTTCTTCCTGTAGTTTTTTTTTTTTTTTTTAAATGAGATTTTTGTATTTACACCCCTATTTTTTATGAACACGCCCCTTTTTTCTTATGGTATTACAAGAAAGGGTCGGGTTGAAGTGTCACCAATTGACCCAAAAAAAAAAAAAAAACCTTTAAAACCAATTAAAAATTATTTTTAAACAAATAAATAAGGGGTGTAAAGATCATTTCCCACAGATCAATTGGTATGATCTGATTTACCATTCTCCCCCTCTTGACGGTTTTGATGGTCGTAGAGAGCATCTGCTACCTACCAATTATCCACCGTCTCTCTGGTCTAAAAGTAGATGCCTTTTTTTTTTTCTTTCTTTCTTTTGGGTCCATGGCTGATGTCACAATGTGTTTGTTGCCTACTTTTAAAAGGTTTACTTTCTCATATATTTATCTGTTTATTGAATTTGTGGAGAGTGAGCATTTCAACTTTCTTTCTTATTGAAAAATGGCCTTTTGTGAGATGAATTTGCTAGATCTTCAATCTTCTATCTTCTATAGTATTTGATATCAATCTCTTTCTAGGATGAGGTTATTTGCAGTGTCATTTTTTAACTTATATTTTTATTTAATAATACCATTTATTTATCTTTTTTATTCTTCTGCCCTTTAGCTCTGCAGGAACTACTCCTCCAGGCACACCAACAACACCCGGCACAACACCACCTGGCACAACAACACCCACCACAACACCACCCGGCACAACACCACCTGGCATGACAACACCCTCTACTGGTCTCACTCCCAGCACCCCAACTGGAATAATAGGAGGAACTGGCTCCAGTCTCGGCCCCATTGGAATGAACCCTGACGGAAATGGTGGTGGTCTCCATACAAAGGCAGAGATGGGTTCTCTCCACGTGGTATTTTGGATTTCATGCCTGGTTCTGTTGAGAGGTTGAAAAAAAAAGGAGAAAGGATGTTGGTGGGGGGTCAGAGCCTTGGAAGTGGTTTGCTTGTGATGGATGGCTGAGGTTTTGCCACAACAGGTGGGTGGGCATGTGATTCTACAGGGGGTTATTTGGAATCATCTAGAAAGACATTCCCCACTAGAGATTGTCTTTTTCTCCCATGGGGAAAAGGAGTTTTGGATTCCTTTGGGTTTTGGGTGAGTGATGTGGCGGAGGTGTAATTTTAGTTATTCTAGTGGATGCATAATCTCTCTTTTTATGGACTTCTCTGCTTCGCATATTTTGTTTATGTAGGAGGCAGTAATTTAGTAATTCTCTTTTAGATGCATGAAAATTTGGTACCTTGTCTTTGGAGGGCTCATTGTTGTTGTGTGTGGACGTATGTTTTGCATTGTAGGCTGCTTTTTTGCCTTTTCTTGAAATGATACATGAGGCACCTAACTTAACTTTATGAGAAACTAGTGGAGATTGTTTTTCAGGGAAAATGATGCATACACACCCTTTTCCATCGTCCGTACACCTTTTGTTTTCAGAGTGGCATCAATGTGCAATTTGAATTCCACAAAGTACAAAGAAGGGGTGTTTATTATTGGGAGCATTGGAGCATTTTGAATAGTAGAATGGGTGTTTAAGGGAGTTCACAACAAAATTCCCGTGGATTAGGCATTACATGGAGGTGTTTTTTAGGGATGTGGGGTCCACGTGGTATGCCTATAACATCAACCCGTCCAACCTATGTACCCCATCATGGTTATAACTCGAACAAAACATAAGGTTGATCAAATCATCAGATGGGCCAACTTGAATTTGGATATTTTGGTATATTATCTCCTATGGATTGGCTCATCTTGAATTAAGACGCAATCCACCACGTGGGACTCACAATTATTGATTCCCTACTTTTTTATAAAGAGAGAAAAAAAAGCATTGCCCAGGAATAAGGCACTATTTGGTAAAATCCAAATCCCTGATGAATTTTTGCTATGAAAATCCCAAAAATTAATATTATTTAATGGGAGAGTTTTTTCATAAAAAAGTAAGTAAATGTTATTTAATATATTTCAAGAAATAGGTGCTCAATCTGGATATTATTGGCGGCATTTTACCCAAAAAATCAAACATGTATCATTATTATTATTTATTTGATGAATGGAGTATATCACTGGGAGCGTTGCAAGCATTTTTAGTTGGGAAGCCGTTGGAGGGACCAAGTAGCAGTTTTACCAGATTACTAAACAATAGATCTCATCAAGAAATAGGCGCTCATTCTGGATGTTATTGGCAGCATCTTACCCATAAAAAGAACATATAATATTCAAGAAATAGGTGCTCATTTAGGATGTTATTGGCAGCATCTTACCCATGAAAAAACATATATTATTATTATTATTCATTTAACGAATGGAGTATATCATTGGGAGCGTTGCAAGCATTTTTAGTTGGGAAGTTGTGGCCGTTGGAAGGTCCAAGTAGCAGTTTTTTAATATATTCCAGGAAATAGGTGCTCATTCTGGATATTATTGGCAGCATTTTACCCAAAAAATTAAACATATATTATTATTATTTATTTGATGAATGGAGTTGGGAGCATTGCAAGCATTTTTAGTTGGGAAGTCAAAGTAGCCGTTGGAAGGTCCAAGTAGCAGTTTTACCAGATTACTAATCAATATGTCTCATCAAGAAATATGTGCTCATTCTGGATGTTATTGGTAGCATCTTACACATAAAAAAATTTATTATTTATTTAATGAGCGGAGTATATCATTGAGAGCATTGCAAGCATTTTTAGTTGCGAAGTTGAAGTAGCCGATTGGAAGGTCCTAGTAGCAGTTTTACTGGATTACTAAACAATAGGTCTCATCAAGATGACCATCATCCTTAATGAGAAGCTTGCTGATCCGCTGAGTAGGTGGGCCACCATAGATTTTAGATTTTGAATGGGTGCCCATTACAGAGACTGGCCTAGTTTTTGTGCTGGTGATGATGGTGACTTTCGGTGACCACTTTATTTTTGTCTAATTAAGAAATGGCCATATCAAATATCCATTTAGGAAAAACAGGCCCCCTTAGTGAAGAGAGGGGTGTATTGTTTCATGCGTCTATACATTAAAAAGTGTGAGTTGTCTCTGTAGTTATTTATTAAGGAATATATAAATAATTTAGGGCTTTCAAGGGAATCTGGTTCTTTATATGGTGGACTCAATAGGTTGTGATTTGTACAGTTGGTAGAATAGTATACAATTTTTCAAAGCGTAAATGGCAGATGATGTGTAGCTTCAAAATATTTTTTAAATACATTGTGTGGCTTTGTGAATCTAGTCTCTCCATTCAATACAATACATTCCCAATTTTTCTTCTATATAGGGACAATGAAGTTATAGTCTGCAAAAAAAATATATTGATGTTGTATCCACACCATTTAATACAATACAATACATTCCCTATATTATTATTTGGAAGTCATCATATAATAAAGAAATATGGATCTTGTATCCATTTTTATTAACATATTCTCAGAACTGCTTTTCTGGCCTTTCTTTTTCAAGTCTGTCATCATTTGTTGGCAGCTCGACCTCGCTCCTATCTTTCAATTCTTAAAAGTCATTAACTTTTGGGACACATCAAGAGTTATTGCACCACTTTACTATCAAATTAGATTTGTCGTTTTTTTTTTTTTTTTTTTTGCTGAAAGATACTATGAATTGAAGATCACACTCTGATAATATTTATTTGACCAATTGCTTAGTTCGGAATTACCCTTAGGTCAAAATGGAGGAATTAATCAAGAAATAACTAAAAATCAGTTGCTATAGCAATAGATATAGGAGTAAAAGGCCTCACTTCTTAATAACAACATTGAATTTGTTCTCACAAGGTATCATACGCCAATGCAAATGTCCAAGACCTGAAAAGATTTAGCTTAATGCACGTATCCATGACAATAATCTGAAAATTCATATCATATAACGAGTCTAATACCTAAGTATATCCCCCATTCGTTGGGCATAAAGACAGCACTTAAAAACCAAAGAACTCTAACAAAATATTGAATCAAAGAGTATAGGGTATAGACTCGAGGCAATAGAAGTTATCCCTGACTGATAACATGCATCAAAGGTTCAAAATATTGTAAAAACATATTGCTGTGGTGTTTTAAGTTCTGACCTATTTCATATGGCCCATTCTAATTAGTTGGGATAAGGCTTATATGATGATGATGATGATGAAAATGATGCAGTGGTTTCTGAAATTTAAGTCTCTTAAAAAAAAAAAAGAAGAAGAAAGAAAGAAAGAAAGAAAGAAAGGAAGACTTTCAACTTTGGCATGATGCTGAATTCCATTGAGATTGTTTGAAAAAAAAATTAAAGAAGACTGTCAACGTTGGTATGATGTTCCATTGAGATTCTTTGGGGAGGGCTATTGTAGGGATATCCTGCTGGCCATGTGCATTACAATGTACTGACATAGAAGAACGGATTTAATTGGGGATGTCAACAGTCCGGGCTGGGTTTGGCTTCGCCCAGATTTTGAACTGTTGGGGCAGAGCCTATTCAAGATTTTGATTTTGCTTGGTCTGAGCCCAACCCATTGATGGCCCTAGATTTAGTTCTTTATACTCCACATTTAGCACCATAAACTCCAAAAGGAGTAATGTCAGCCGTTTGATGGTGCTGATGTTAGGTATTTCGTGAAGGCAAAACCACAAAGAAAAGAAAAGGTTTTTTAAAAAAGAAAAAAGACTCTCAACCCAGGGATATATGTAATATTACTTGCGCCATGGGTCACTGTGGTTGGGTGAATGAACCATTAATCTTGATAGGTTCCAATTTGGAAGGACTACACACACAAAACCTCCGACATTTTAAGATCCCAATTATCTATGTTAGCAAAATAAAGCGGAGGCATAAGATCTTACGCCCAACCATTGTAATCAGCTTTGAACTTCATTCCTGCATTCACGATCAAATGATGTACATCCACCCATGAACTAAGCAGTGTTGCACGTACATTATTTTGTTTTAGATTTCTTGCACTTAGAAAATAATTATATAAGTACTATACATCAAGATTGATGGTGTATCACCAGCTAATCAAATTAACTTGCTTGCTAGACCAGGGACCTTACTAAATTTCTGACGTAGGCATGAACGTGATGAGGTCGATCACCGTCTTCCTCAGGGATAACTACTCCAAATCCACGGAGCTTCTCTGGACTCCTCACTGAGACTTCTCGAATCCACGAGGAAAGAAAGCAAAAGAATAGAAATAAATTCTAACAAAATTCGAAATTGATTAATGAATGAATAAAAACGAGTTTACATCCCTTTAAATAAGGGAACCAAGCAATAGGAAAGAAATCAGACTCAAACTACAACTAAAACTCCTAGAATTCGCGACTTACTATAAATAGTAAACTTACTATTTATAGACGGTCGTGATGTCTACTAGTGCGCAAGGTTTTCGGCCAAAAATAGTAAGTGTCCTATTTGGCTTCACCAAACCGTTCTCCTAATTATCTTAAGCATTTTTCATGTTGGACACAACTCCTAAAGCCCAACGGATGAAGAGTTATACTCAAACTAAAACTTAGTATTTATAGTAAAAACGAAATTAAAACGGGGAAACGACTGTCAATCAGGGGGTTTCTCGCAAATCTGGACTGCGCAACCCAGCATAGCAGGGTTGGTTGGTTAAAGTAGCTCGTTCTACCCCAAAATCATATAGTTTACGTCAGATATACTCATTTCGGATTGTGAGATATGCCCGATCTAAGGTCTGATGGTCCAGATCACTTCTGTCGTCGACCGTGCCTTTTCTGTTCCATCTTGGCCATGAAATTGTCCGCGACCCACTCTACATCAATTTTTCCCTTTATAGCTTTTCTCCCACCAAGAAAAGTGGTAAATGTATGGAAATAATGATTGGTTAGTTATCTCCTAAAATTATCTACTTTCTAACTAACAAAAATCCTAAAGGGAACCGTTTACAATATTTTTTAAAGCCCACTAGTTTTAAACACTAACAAACAAATGGACGTAATGGAATGTAATGAGTTGACATGGCAGCATAACGGCATGGAGTGGACTAAAGTTACAATATAGACCACATCCATCTCCCTTGAGCGAGAGACATCTAAAATTCTTTGACTTGGCATATATTGACACAACTAGTTTTATGAAAGATTCACTAGGCTTTGAAGCTTTTAGAAAAACATGATGTACAGTGTAGACACCCACCTCAAGCTAATAAGTTGATTGAGTTTAAATGGGTGGATGGTCAACCAAACCCCAATACTAAACTCTAGCCACAGAAGCCTAAACTCTAGGAATCCTTTTTAGAAATCCTAAACTCAGCCCACCCCATTAAGTCTAACCCCAAACCCTAGGAACCTAAAACCCTAGAGCCTTGAATCAGCTCAGAAAGTTAAATCACCTCGTTAACTTGCTGAATCAACTCACGCGGTCAACCTACCTAATCCAACAACTAAGTCAACTCACCTATTTAAGCCCAAAACTAAGCTTGAACCTAAGACAAGGAAAGCTCAATCGAAGAAATATGTGAAACCCCAAAGTAGCAACCTTCACAATAAATCCTCTATACGCTTAAAGGATGCTCCCTGCAAAAGCAGGGAGTTCGAGTGGGGACCGACGGTAGCCAGGTTACCATTGGCCATATGGCACTACCCACTTTGGGGTGACGCCCCTCAAGCATGTGGAACTCTCATTTTTCAAACTCCAAGTGTGCAGTTAAGGTGTATTTATTCCGATGCCCATTTTCTTATCCAAAATTACTCTTTTACCCTCATCCAATCCATGAGATGATGCCATGCGGTCATCTCCAATCGTAGCCCTTCAATCACTTTTTGCCCGTAGAATTACCAGGTATTACAAGAAAACTGAGTTGGATGTTATAAATAGCCCCCTCCCCTTTACATTTTAAGCACTCACTCATTCACATCTAGAGGCATGGGGGAATTTAGAAGGAAGCCCCCATTACATCTGTAAAATTCCAAAAATCGGGGGTCGAGCATAAACTCCACTCTCGAGTATCAGAACATCACTTATGCAACCTTTTCAATGATGGATGAATGTCGGTTGTAGTAGTGCATAAAACATGAAGTGGATTAAGCTAAAACAGCATATCATACTCCAGAGACAGATAAATTAGCAAGCGGAAGAATGTGATAGATATATAAAATATATGAACTGTTGTAAGTCTCCAGAGTGTGAACATGTTGCCAGGTTAAACATATACATGTATACTCCAAAAATGATCAAAAAGAATATACATGAGTGCTCCAAAAATATAAAGTGACAAGTGTCATGGCGTCAAATCAACCTCCCTGTAATCCCGTCGATCAGAACACGGTCTACCTAAACTCGCCTGATAACCGCCTATAAGAGAAATCCTCCTCATCATCAAACAAGTCCGATTCTGCTTCACAAGCAGCACCATCATCTAAAACTAAAACATGGACTGGTTGGTGTATACAACACCGTCCCGTAACGTGGGAGTGAGTGGTTAACTCAGTGGAATCATAGAGCAAAGGTTAACATGTTATCAAATCAATCAAGCGATAATGATAAAGCAAGTAAATCAAACATTCCTAAATACTATAATTAATGTAAGAATGAAATGACATGATGGATGCCTTCGCCAACATACTCCCTCATGCGACACCATCTTACATCCGCGGCATGCTTTCTTCCCTCAGTGCTCCACATCTTCCAGTCACATAAAGTGCGATATGAATATGATTACCGAGTTGTTATTAGTCCTTTTCATACAACAGGATTGGAAAACTAGGGTACTTCCCTTATATCATTTCTAACAAGGATCCTGTCTAGGGTCGTCACTCCTAGTAGTCTTATATGATGATATATTTCTAGGTCGCTACAAGGGCTGTCAGGGCTGTTGCATGCACTTGTTGCTCCGCTCCCCCATCACTTTATCAATACAGGCCTAGTTGTACTCTTGTTGCTACGGAAGGGTCGTCGCCTCACGTAGACTCAGAGTATGCTCAGGGTCACTATAAAGGGCTGTCAGGGCTGTTGCACGCACTCATTGCACCGCTCCCCCATCACCTTATCAGTGTAGGCCGACAGCTCAAATATAATGTCCTATACCACCATAATCGGCTCACGAGTCTGGGTTGCTCACTGGTCACTATGGGGAGGCTCGTGGCCCCAGCGTAGGCCGACAGCTCGACCACGGTATCCCATACCACCATGCCCGGCTCATGAGTCTTAGTGGATCAAGGTACCACGGTTATCAGGGTTATCACTGATAAGTTCAGTACCATAGGTTCAAGCAGTTATGACCAATACAAGGTGAACATACAATGGTCAGTCGGGTTACTTGACGAGCTCGACTAGTACGAGCGTACCTCAAGCTGAACGACATGAAGTGTATAAACACTTCATATGGCCTAACCACTGCCGTCAACCAAAGCACGACTCAGGTTCGTCAACCCGTCCTTCGTGACGAATAGAATCCAACCACGAATTCAAATCTGTTACCGACTGCCTGGACTAAAGTATAGCCCCAAACACTTGTAATCTAAATCAATAATCATATGAGAGAGACAGAATTGAAATACAAGTAATTCCAGCATGTTATCAGCATGTTATAACATACATCATAAGCAATTAACCATACACGAGTATTTCAAACATAAGGTAATCAATTCAAATACAACAAGCATGGAGTTAATCATGTACATCATAAAATTAGTTGAGAATCCAATCTCAACACTAATCTACAACACCATTTACTCAATACTTACTAATACATACATTTATACAAACCCTTAGTCTACACACATTAGTCTACAGAGCATATGTCGGCCAATAATGTGCATTAGGGCGAATCTCTTCGCCAAACAGATCATACACGCATAACTAGCATAGGTACACGATAAATACTCATGGCAATCATATCAACAAAATACGTACGTATACAGTATTTCCTACAAATACCTAAAATATACTAAATCTCATATTCTTCGTACGTATTCGAAATGAAAAACGGACAACATGTTATACATGTCAAACAACATCGTTGTCAACAATCTACCATTAAACGGAATTGAAATCTTTGAAAAATGTTAACCTAAGCGTCTAAAATCCGTACCTTATGCCGTAGAAGCATAATGAATTGAATATGTACTCTACGCTTTCGTCAACGTCGATATGACGACCTATAACACAAGGTGAGTCAGCTACTTAGCTACTTATACCCATAGGAACCTTAAAACAGGTTAGGGTTAGGGTTTTCTTACTTAGAACGAAACTAGAATCGCCGGAATAACAATACAGAAGGGTGGATGAGGCACGTAGAGAGACTGGGAAGAATCCCAGGAAGAATCACCAACTTCTCCCTCACTTTCTCTCTCTTTTCTCTCTTCTCTCTCCTAGGTTCTCTCTCAAATTCGTATGGGCTGAATGAGGGAGGGTTTAAGCCCTTTTTATAAGCCCAAACACGATGAAAACAGACTCCAAGTCAAGGTATACTTAGGTTATAACCAAAGTGGGTCTGTTTCGATCCAATGGAGCATTTCTGGAGGTCCTGTTATCAAATGCGATCGGACTTAAGCTCACTAACATCGGATCTTTAGTCAGTTAGGTTTCAGTCCAATCGAATTTTCAGATCGTCCGTGGCGGACCAGTTTCAGTTCAGCGGTCACCGAAACTCGATCAGGGTCATAAGTGCTATGACATGTAAGGGCCAACTTTCCTGATCCGAGGGTGAAATTTGGTCGAATTCTAATGGTCAGAACGCTTAAAAATATCGCGCAAGCGACACGTGGCGGATTTATTAAAAATTGAATTAATTTTTTAAATATTTTTCTTTTCTCACTCTCTTCACTCCGGACTCAGTAAAATGATCTCAGGATATCGGTTGGGCTTGATTTTCGAAATGATTGTCAAGTCCAAGTAGGTGGTTATAATGGTCTAAGATTATAAATATCGAACTTTCGACGTGCGGTCTAGATCCAATACAAATTTTCAAAGGGTTCCTGAGAACAAAAAGGTTTAGAGTTTGATCATAGGTTTTAGGGTAACGTAGCGTCAACGATTCTATAGGTTTTGGGTCTTACAGATCGTATTTAAAGTTATTGGTGCTAATTTTGTAGGAAATCTAGTGTAGCGCTGGCTAATTCACGTTAAATTTCTAAAGAATTAGGTTCTAAATGATTCCTTTGGCTTTGTAATTGATTCCTAAGAGGTTACCAAGGTGTTATGGTTGACCCATTGCCTAAGGACGTCTAATTTCAGGTTGACAAAAAATTCGGGGTGTTACAATCTACCCTCCTTAAAACATAATTTCGTCCCCGAAATTAGCTAAGGATAATGAGTCCGTAGAGAGACTTTAGTATTGACATTGTAAGGAAGGTTCAAATCCTATTTAATGACCTAACCTTACGTATAACCTAAATCAACTTCTTCGATCTTGGGCCAGTGGCGAAGAGGCCAACCACGCTTCCGCTGCGCTACTCTAATCCAATGGTTGTATTAGATAATCCTAAGTAGATTGGGCTCAATACGTTCTACCCCCCTTAAAAACATAGTTCTACTTGAGACTTAAGAATCTATGTCTCGATCCGTATATCGGAACGAGGTGTAACTTAGGGCCTATCCTTGACATGAAATGGGAAACAACCTCTCACTACATTTGTCTTCCTTTGCTAATGATGCGTTCTATGACATTGGTACCTATGAAGCCTAATCTCTATTGTGATTCTAGGGATGGGTGTGCGTTGATGGCAAGATGTCTAATTCTCTACTGGCTATACGTCTTCACCATTTCCTAAGGATAAAGCGATAACTTTTAGTTGTAGGTGGTTGGGCCAACACGGAAGAAAAGTTGTGTAGTGGGTCTGAGCCTGATACATAGACTTTCTATCTAGCTAGGACATAAAATTTGTTGTATCAATTCTTAATCCGAGTCGATGCCGATCTTCTGCTTGATCAGAGCATTGGATTCATTGGTAACTACTAGGATTAAGAAGTCGATTCAAACCGCAAATACATCGTTTACATACGGTTCCCTTACTTCGTGTTTCCGATTGTAAGAAGTCCTTGGGAAGACAATTCTAAGGAGAATTCTAAGGGGCGTGCCGGTTTATTCTAAGTTCAATCTGAGGGATTTATAAGTTTTCCCTGAGAGTGAATGGTTCTAAGTTAAAACAACTTTCCTAAGAGTTATAACAAAAGTCTATAAGTATTAAGGGGATCTATCAAAGGAATGAGGTTCTACTCCAACTAAATCTATCCTACTATTCCTTAGCATATACAGTCTTTATACTACTTAATATAACTAGTAGACTAGTCTGTAACTCACTAGCTGTAATCAAAGCCTAAGCTTATATGTTAAATGGTTTCATACCATTTCTACTACAGGGGATTGTTCTATCGCTTAGAGTCAAGATTATCTAATTGAAATTGGATTTCCTATATCGTCAGATCTTTCAAATTTAGGAGCACTAACTCTAGGTCCGAAACTCTAGATGTCCTAGCACTAGATGGTCACCATTTATGGAGTAAGCTACTGCGTTCGGTCTCATCCGTGGGTAAAAGTGGAGAGATCGAGAAAATGGATAAAATGAACTCAAAAAGTGCCATGGAAAATTGATGAAATGGAAGAAAAGGCTAACCTAATGGTTTTCCATGGATCCAGGTCTAAGAGAGGAGGGAAATAGGTCCAAAAGGCAGGGGGATCAAAGAAGGGAAAAGGAAGAAATGTGATGAGTTAAAAGCTCACACGATTTTGAGCCTCAAAGGAGAGCTTGGGAGCTCCAATCACAAAAAATGGAGAGTATAGGTGCTGGTTATAGCAGAGAACGGTAGGGGGATGAAGGAAATAATAGAAAATGAAGGAAGAAACGATTGGAAGGGAGGTTGGAGAGAGAAAACAACAAGTTTAGAGGAAAAAGAAAGCTTGAAGGGTGAAATTGTGAAGGAAGTAGTAGATTTAGAATGAACTAGGGGTTGAACCCAGTATAAAGGGGTCTCACTTGACCCCAAACACCATCGGCCCAAACGGCCCGGCCCGACCAGCTCGCTGACCAGCGAGGCCTCGCCGACCTCTGACCTGTTCGGCGAGGGCTCACCATTCCGGCTAGGTCCTCTCCCCCCTTGGGTCCAAAATGATGTGGGTCCCACCCTGGGTCCCCCTGTAAGTGATCCGTTTGGCCCCCGACTCCATTTGAGACGTTTTTGGGGAAAACTTGTAAACCGGATTGAGTTTATGTGACGTGCAATGTATGATTTTGGGGTAGGAGAGGCTAATCCATCCAACTAATCCATTTATTCCATGAGATTCCATAATTTAAATAGTAAAAAGTCTAATTTATACCTATACTTACTATTTAAAGTAAGTTTTTATTTAAATATTATTCTCCATCATTTATACGTTAGGATTTATGTCTAGTATGAAAGGACTTAGAAAAATTTGAAGAATGTGGTGGTGAAAGGAGAGATTTTGAAGGAAATAGGTTAGACTTTAGGATTGAGTCTTGAGAAGTTATTTTCAATATCTTGGTTGATACTTCATGAGAGTGGTGAAATTGATGAGGGATGTTACTTATAGAGTAAGAGCTGGATGGATGAAGTAAAGACGTGCCTTTGGAGTTTTATATGATAGCCGCGTACCAAATCAACTAATAGCGAGGTCTTCTAGGATAACTATAAAACCATTCATGCTTTATGGACCAGAATCTTAGGCTGTCAACCGACAACATGTTCATAGGATGTGTAGTTGAAATGGGGATGTTGAGATGGATATGTGTCAAGATGAGGAATGACAGATATAGAAGTGATTGCATCCGAGGGAACTATGGGGTATCATTCATAGGTAAAGTAGGCATTGATGCTTTGGTCATGTGAGATGGAGACCAAGAATAACACCGATTGGGGGTGAGTTGGCTTTAAGTTGAAGGTTCTAAAAGTATAAAGAGAAGGCCCAAAAGGATGCACTTGGAGGAAAAAAGAAATGATTTGATGATCTACGGTTTAACTGAGGATGATCCTGGATAGAGTGGAACGGTGGAACATATGAACTTAAACGTTTTCTTTCCTATGTGGTCCTAGATTTTATTATTGTTGCGATCATTTTTGTGGCCTACTGAATTACTCAGTAACAATAGAGATCTGGTCTGTGGTGGTGGTGAGATTGGGGTGGAGCTGGGTATATGAATCTCAACAAAATAAATTAGAAAAACTGTGGACTAAATTACAATATTCAGTCTCGCTTGTCGGCGAAACTTCGGATTCTAATGTGGTTTCTAAGTTCCATCGCCCCCTTCCTAAGTCAGAGTGCGTCAGTGTACGTCGCGTTACTATAACCTAGGCCTAGTTTAATCTAAATCATGCTCTGATACCATCTGTAACATTTCAAAAATCGAGGGTCGAGCATAAACTTCACTCCCGAGTTCCAGAACATCACTTATGCAACATTTTCAATGATGGATGAATGTCGGCTGTAGTAGTGCATAAAACATGAAGTGGATTAAGGCAAAACAACATATCATACTCCAGAGACAGATAAATTAGCAAGCGGAAGAATGTGATAGATATATAAAATATATGAACTGTTGCAAGTCTCCAGAGTGTGAACATGTTACCAGGTTAAACATATACATATATACTCCAAAAATGATAAAAAAGAATATACATGAGTGCTCCAAAAATATGAAGTGACAAGTGTTATTACGTCAAATCAACCTCCCTGTAATCCCGTCGATCAGAACACGGTCTACCTAGACCCGCCTGATAATCGCCTATACGAGAAATCCTCCTCATCATCAAACAAGTCCGGCTCCGCTTCACAAGCAGTGCCATCATCTAAAACTAAAATAGGGACTGGTTGGTGTTTACAACACCATCCCGTAACGTGGGAGTGAGTGGCCAACTCAGTGGAATCATAGAGTAAAGGTTAACATGTTATCAAATCAATCAAGCGATAATGATAAAGCAAGCAAATCAAACATTCCTAAATACTGCAATTAATGCAAGAATGAAATGACATGATGGATGCCCTCGCCAACATACTCCCTCATGCGACACCATCTTACGTCCGCGACATTCTTTCATCCCTCAGTGCTCCACATCTTCCAGTCACATAAAGTGCGATATGAATATGATTACCGAGTTGTTATTAGTCCTTTTCATACAGCAGGATTGGAAAACTAGGGTACTTCCCTTATATCATTCCCAACAAGGATCCTGTCTAGGGTCGTCACTCCTAGTAGTCTCATACAATGATATATTTCTAGGTCGCTGCAAGGGCTATCAGGGCTGTTGCACGCACTCGTTGCTCCGCTCCCCCATCACCTTATCAATACAGGCCTAGTTGTACTCTTGTTGCTACGGAAGGATCGTCGCCTCACGTAGACTCAGAGTACGCTCGGGGTCACTATAAAGGGCTGTCAGGGCTGTTGCACGCACTCGTTGCACCTCTCCCCCATCACCTTATCGGTATAGACCGACAGCTCGAATATAGTGTCCCATACCACCATAATCGGCTCACGAGTCTGGGTTGCTCACTGGTCACTATAGGGAGGCTCGTGGCCCCAGCGTAGGCCGACAGCTCGACCACAGTATCCTATACCACCATGCCCGGCTCATGATTCTTAGTGGATCAAGGTACCACGGTTATCAGGGTTATCACTGGTAAGTTCAGTACCCTAGGTTCAAGCAGTTATGACCAATACAAGGTGAACATACAATGGTCAGTCGGGTTACTTGACGAGCTCGACTAGTACGAGCGCACCTCAAACTGAATGAGATGAAGTGTATAAACACCTCGTATGGCCTAACCACTCCCGTCAACCAAAGCACGACTCGGGTTCGTCAACGCGTCCTTCGTGGCAAATAGAATCCAACCACGAATTCAAATCTGTTACCGACTGCCTGGACTAAAGTATAGCCCCAAACACTTGTAATCTAAATCAATAATTATATGAGAGAGACAGAATTGAAATACAAGTAATTCCAGCATGTTATCAACATGTTATAACATACATCATAAGCAGTTAACCATACACGAGTATTTCAAACATAAGGTAATCAATTCAAATACAACAAGCATGGAGGTAATCATGTACATCATAAAATAAGTTGAGAATCCAATCTCAACGCTAATCTACAACACCATTTACTCAATACTTACTAATACATACATTTATACAAACCCTTAGTCTACACACATTAGTCTACATAGCATATGTCGGCCAATAATGTGCATTAGGGCGAATCTCTTCGCCAAACAGATTATACACGCATAACTAGCATAGGTACACGATAAATACTCATGGCAATCATATCAGCAAAATACGTACGTATACAGTATTTCCTACAAATACCTAAAATATACTAAATCTCATATTCTTCGTACGTATTCGAAATGAAAAACGGACAGCATGTTATACATGTCAAATAACATCCTTTTCAACAATCTACCATTAAACGGAATTGAAAGCTTTGAAAAATGTTAACCTAAGCGTCTAAAATCCGTACCTTATGCCGTAGAAGCATAATGAATTGAATAGGTACTCTACGCTTCCTTCAACGTCGATATGACGACATATAACACAAGGTGAGTCAGCTACTTAGCTACTTATACCCATAGGAACCTTAAAACAGGTTAGGGTTAGGGTTTTCTTACCTAGAATGAAATCAGAATCGCCGGAATAACGATACAGAAGGGTGGATGAGGCACGTAGAGAGACTGAGAAGAATCCCAGGAAGAATCACCAACTTCTCCCTCACTTTCTCTCTCTTTTCTCACTTCTCTCTCCTAGGTTCTCTCTTCTCTCTCCTAGGTTCTCTCTCAAATTCGTATGGGCTGAATGAGGGAGGGTTTAAGCCCTTTTTATAAGCCCAAGCACGACGAAAACAGACTCCAAGTCAAGGTATACTTAGGTTATAACCAAAGTGGGTCTGTTTCGACCAACGGAGGATTTCTGGAGGTCCTGTTATCAAATGCGGTCAGACTTAAGCTCACTAACATCAGATCTTTAGTTAGTTAGGTTTTCAATCCAATCCAATTTTCAGATCGTCCGTGGCGGACCAGTTTCAGTTCAGTGGTCATCGAAACTCGATCAGGGCCATAAGTGCTATGACATGTAAGGGCCAACTTTCCTGATCCGAGGGTGAAATTTGGTCGAATTCTAACGATCAGAACGCTTAAAAATGTCATGCAAGCGACACGTGCCAAATTTATTAAAAATTGAATTAATTTTCTAAATATTTTTCTTTTTTCACTCTCTTCACTCCGGACTCAGTAAAATGGTCTCAGGATATCGGTTGGGCTTGAATTTTGAAATGATTGTCAAGTCCAAGTAGGCGGTCATAATGGTCTAAGATTATAAATATCGAACTTTCGACGTGCGGTCTAGATCCAATACAAAGTTTCAAAGGGTTCCTGAGAACAAACAGGTTTAGAGTTTGATCATAGGTTTTAGGGTAACGTAGCGTCAACGATTCTATAGGTTTTGGGTCTTACAGATAGTATTTAAAGTTATTGGTGCTAATTTTGCAGGAAATCTAGTGTAGCGCTGGCTAATTCACGTTAAATTTCTAAAGAATTAGGTTCTAAATGATTCTTTTGGCTTTGGAATTGATTCCTAAGAGGTTACCAAGGTGTTATGGCTGACCCATTGCTTAAGGACGTCCAATTCCAAGTTGACAAAAAATTCACGGTGTTACAATTTACCTCCCTTAAAACATAATTTCGTCTCTGAAATTGGCTAAGGGTAATGAGTCCGTAGAGAGACTTTAGTATTGACATTCTAAGGAAGGTTCAAATCTTATTTAATGACCTAACCTTACGTATAACCTAAATCAACTTCTTCGATCCTAGGCCAGTGGCGAAGAGGCCAACCACGCTTCCACTGCACTACTCTAATCCAACGGTTGTATTAGATAATCCTAAGTAGATTGGGCTTAGTACGTTCTAGCCCCCTTAAAAATATAGTTCTACTTAAGACTCAAGAATCTATGTCTCGATCCGTATATCGGAACGAGGTGTAACTTAGGGCCTATCCTTAACATGAAATGGGAAACAACCTCTCACTACATTTGTCTTCCTTTGCTAATGATGCGTTCTATGACATTGGTACCTATGAAGCCTAATCTCTATTGTGATTCTAGGGATGAGTGTGCGTTGATGGCAAGATGTCTAATTCTCTACTGGCTATAAGTCTTCATCATTTTCCAAGGATAAAGCGATAACTTTTAGTTGTAGGTGGTTGGGCCAACACGGAAGAAAAGTTGTGTAGTGGGTCTGAGCTGGATACATAGACTTTCTGTCTAGCTAGGACATAAAATTTGTTGCATCAATTCTTAATCCGAGTCGATGCCGATCTTCTACTTGATCAGAGCATTGGATTCATTGGTAACTACTAGGATTAAGAAGTCGATTCAAACTGCAAATACATCGTTTACATACAGTTCCCTTACTTCGCGTACCCGATTGTAAGAAGTCCTTGGGAAGACAATTCTAAGGGGAATTCTAAGGGGCGTGCCGGTTTATTCTAAGTTCAATCTGAGGGATTTATAAGTTTTCCCTAAGAGTGAATGGTTCTAAGTTAAAACAACTTTCCTAAGAGTTATAACAAAAGTCTATAAGTATTAAGGGGATCTATCAAAGGAATGAGGTTCTACTCCAACTAAATCTATCCTACTATTCCTTAGCATATACAGTCTTTATACTACTTAATATAACTAGTAGACTAGTCTGTAACTCACTAGCTGTAATCAAAGCCTAAGCTTATATGTTAAATGGTTTCATACCATTTCTACTATAGGGGATTGTTCTATCGCTTAGAGTCAAGATTATCTAATTGAAATTGGATTTCTTATATCGTCAGATCTTTCAAATTTAGGAGCACTAACTCTAGGTCCGAAACTCTAGATGTCCTAGCACTAGATGGTCACCGTTTATGGAGTAAGCTACTGCGTTCGGTCTCATCCGTGGGTAAAAGTGGAGAGATCGAGAAAATGGATAAAATGAACTCAAAAAGTGCCATGGAAAATTGATGAAATGGAAGAAAAGGCTAACCTAATGGTTTTCCACGGATCCAGGTCTAAGAGAGGAGGGAAATAGGTCCAAAAGGCAGGGGGATCAAAGAAGGGGAAAGGAAGAAATGTGATGAGTTAAAAGCTCACACGATTTTGAGCCTCAAAGGAGAGCTTGGGAGCTCCAATCACAGAAAATGGAGAGTATAGGTGCTGGTTATAGCAGAGAACGGTAGGGGGATGAAGGAAATAATAGAAAATGAAGGAAGAAACGATTGGAAGGGAGGTTGGAGAGAGAAAACAACAAGTTTAGAGGAAAAAGAAAGCTTGAAGGGTGAGATTGTGAAGGAAGTAGTAGATTTAGAATGAACTAGGGGTTGAACCCAGTATAAAGGGGTCTCACTTGACCCCAAACACCATCGGCCCAAACGGCCCGGCCCGACCAGCCCGCTGACCAGCGAGGCCTCGCCGACCTCTGACCTGTTCGGCGAGGGCTCACCATTCCGGCTAGGTCCTCTCCCCCCCTTGGGTCCAAAATGATGTGGGTCCCACCCTGGGTCCCCCTGTAAGTGCTCCGTTTGGCCCCCGACTCCATTTGAGACGTTTTTAGGGAAAACTTGTAAACCGGATTGAGTTTATGTGACGTGCAATGTATGATTTTGGGGTAGGAGAGGCTAATCCATCCAACTAATTCATTTATTCCATGAGATTCCATAATTTAAATAGTAAAAAGTCTAATTTATACCTATACTTACTATTTAAAGTAAGTTTTTATTTAAATATTATTCTCCATCATTTATATGTTAGGATTTATGTCTTGTATGAAAGGACTTAGAAAAATTTGAAGAATGTGGTGGTGAAAGGAGAGATTTTGAAGGAAATAGGTTAGACTTTAGGATTGAGTCTTGAGAAGTTATTTTCAATATCTTGGTTGATACTTCATGAGAGTGGTGAAATTGATGAGGGATGTTACTTATAGAGTAAGAGCTGAATGGATGAAGTAAAGACGTGCCTTTGGAGTTTTATATGATAGCCGCGTACCAAATCAACTAATAGCGAGGTCTTCTAGGATAACTATAAAACCATTCATGCTTTATGGACCAGAATCTTAGGCTGTCAACCGACAACATGTTCATAGGATGTGTAGTTGAAATGGGGATGTTGAGATGGATATGTGTCAAGATGAGGAATGACAGATATAGAAGTGATTGCATCCGAGGGAACTTTGGGGTATCATTCATAGGTAAAGTAGGCATTGATGCTTTGGTCATGTGAGATGGAGACCAAGAATAACACCGATTGGGGGTGAGTTGGCTTTAAGTTGAAGGTTCTAAAAGTATAAAGAGAAGGCCCAAAAGGATGCACTTGGAGGAAAAAAGAAATGATTTGATGATCTACGGTTTAACTGAGGATGATCCTGGATAGAGTGGAACGGTGGAACATATGAACTTAAACGTTTTCTTTCCTATGTGGTCCTAGATTTTATTATTGTTGCGATCATTTTTGTGGCCTACTGAATTAATCAGTAACAATAGAGATCTGGTCTGTGGTGGTGGTGAGATTGGGGTGGAGCTGGGTATATGAATCTCAACAAAATAAATTAGAAAAACTGTGGACTAAATTACAATATTCAGTCTCGCTTGTCGGCGAAACTTCGGATTCTAATGTGGTTTCTAAGTTCCATCGCCCCCTTCCTAAGTCAGAGTGCGTCAGTGTACGTCGCGTTACTATAACCTAGGCCTAGTTTAATCTAAATCATGCTCTGATACCATCTGTAACATTTCAAAAATCGAGGGTCGAGCATAAACTTCACTCCCGAGTTCCAGAACATCACTTATGCAACATTTTCAATGATGGATGAATGTCGGCTGTAGTAGTGCATAAAACATGAAGTGGATTAAGGCAAAACAACATATCATACTCCAGAGACAGATAAATTAGCAAGCGAAAGAATGTGATAGATATATAAAATATATGAACTGTTGCAAGTCTCCAGAGTCTGAACATGTTACCAGGTTAAACATATACATATATACTCCAAAAATGATAAAAAAGAATATACATGAGTGCTCCAAAAATATAAAGTGACAAGTGTTATTACGTCAAATCAACCTCCCTGTAATCCCGTCGATCAGAACACGGTCTACCTAGACCCGCCTGATAATCGCCTATACGAGAAATCCTCCTCATCATCAAACAAGTCCGGCTCCGCTTCACAAGCAGTGCCATCATCTAAAACTAAAATAGGGACTGGTTGGTGTTTACAACACCATCCCGTAATGTGGGAGTGAGTGGCCAACTCAGTGGAATCATAGAGTAAAGGTTAACATGTTATCAAATCAATCAAGCGATAATGATAAAGCAAGCAAATCAAACATTCCTAAATACTGCAATTAATGCAAGAATGAAATGACATGATGGATGCCCTCGCCAACATACTCCCTCATGCGACACCATCTTACGTCCGCGACATTCTTTCATCCCTCAGTGCTCCACATCTTCCAGTCACATAAAGTGCGATATGAATATGATTACCGAGTTGTTATTAGTCCTTTTCATACAACAGGATTGGAAAACTAGGGTACTTCCCTTATATCATTCCCAACAAGGATCCTGTCTAGGGTCGTCACTCCTAGTAGTCTCATACAATGATATATTTCTAGGTCGCTGCAAGGGCTATCAGGGCTGTTGCACGCACTCGTTGCTCCGCTCCCCCATCACCTTATCAATACAGGCCTAGTTGTACTCTTGTTGCTACGGAAGGATCGTCGCCTCACGTAGACTCAGAGTACGCTCGGGGTCACTATAAAGGGCTGTCAGGGCTGTTGCACGCACTCGTTGCACCTCTCCCCCATCACCTTATCGGTATAGACCGACAGCTCGAATATAGTGTCCCATACCACCATAATCGGCTCACGAGTCTGGGTTGCTCACTGGTCACTATAGGGAGGCTCGTGGCCCCAGCGTAGGCCGACAGCTCGACCACAGTATCCCATACCACCATGCCCGGCTCATGATTCTTAGTGGATCAAGGTACCACGGTTATCAGGGTTATCACTGGTAAGTTCAGTACCCTAGGTTCAAGCAGTTATGACCAATACAAGGTGAACATACAATGGTCAGTCGGGTTACTTGACGAGCTCGACTAGTACGAGCGCACCTCAAACTGAACGACATGAAGTGTATAAACACCTCGTATGGCCTAACCACTGCCGTCAACCAAAACACGACTCGGGTTCGTCAACGCGTCCTTCGTGGCAAATAGAATCCAACCATGAATTCAATTCTGTTACCGACTGCCTGGACTAAAGTATAGCCCCAAACACTTGTAATCTAAATCAATAATCATATGAGAGAGACAGAATTGAAATACAAGTAATTCCAGCATGTTATCAGTATGTTATAACATACATCATAAGCAGTTAACCATACACGAGTATTTCAAACATAGGGTAATCAATTCAAATACAACAAGCATGGAGGTAATCATGTACATCATAAAATAAGTTGAGAATCCAATCTCAACGCTAATCTACAACACCATTTACTCAATACTTACTAATACATACATTTATACAAACCCTTAGTCTACACACATTAGTCTACATAGCATATGTCGGCCAATAATGTGCATTAGGGCGAATCTCTTCACCAAACAGGTCATACACACATAACTAGCATAGGTACACGATAAATACTCATGGCAATTATATAAGCAAAATACGTACGTATACAGTATTTCCTATAAATACCTAAAATACCCTAAATCTCATATTCTTCGTACGTATTCGAAATGAAAAACGGACAGCATGTTCTACATGTCAAATAACATCCTTGTCAACAATCTACCATTAAACGGCATTGAAAGCTTTGAAAAATAGTAACCTAAGTGACTAAAATCCGCACCTTATGCGGTAGAAGCGTAATGAATTAAATAGGTACTCTACGCTTCCGTCAACATCGATATGACGACCTATAACATAAGGTGAGTCAGCTACTTAGCTACTTGTACCGATAGGAACCTTAAAATAGGTTAGGGTTAGGGTTTTCTTACCTAGAACGAAACCAGAATCGCCGGAATAACAATACAGAAGGGTGGATGAGGCACGTAGAGAGACTGGGAAGAATCACCAACTTCTCCCTCACTTTCTCTCTCTTTTCTCCCTTCTCTCTCCTAGGTTCTCTCTCAAATTCATATGGGCTGAATGAGGGAGGGTTTAAGCCCTTTTTATAAGCCCAAACACGATGAAAACAGACTCCAAGTCATGGTATACTTAGGTTATAATCAAAGTGATTGTTTCGATCCAACGGAGCATTTCTGGAGGTCCTGTTATCAAATGAGGTCAGACTTAAGCTCACTAACATCAGATCTTTAGTTAGTTAGGTTTTCAATCCAATCCAATTTCCAGATCGTCCGTGGCGGACCAGTTTCAGTTCAGTGGTCACCAAAACTCGATTAGGGCCATAAGTGCTATGACATGTAAGGGCCAACTTTCCTGATCCGAGGGTGAAATTTAGTCAAATTCTAACGGTCAGAATGCTTAAAAATATCGCGCAAGCGACACGTGCCAGATTTATTAAAAATTGAATTAATTTTCTAAATATTTTCCTTTTCTCACTCTCTTCACTCCGGACTCAGTAAAATGGTCTCAGGATATCGGTTGGGCTTGATTTTTGAAATGATTGTCAAGTCCAAGTAGGCGGTCATAATGGTCTAAGATTATAGATATCGGACTTTCGACGTGCGGTCTAGATCCAATACAAAGTTTCAAAGGGTTCCTGAGAATAAACAGGTTTGGAGTTTGATCCTAGGTTTTAGGGTAATGTAGCGTCAACGATTCTATATGTTTTAAGTCTTACAGATAGTATTTAAAATTATTGGTGCTAATTTTACAGGAAATCTAGTGTAGCGCTGGCTAATTCACGCTAAATTTCTAAAGAATTAGGTTCTAAATGATTCCTTTGGCTTTGGAATTGATTCCTAAGAGGTTACTAAGGTGTTATGGTTAATCCATTGCCTAAGGACGTCTAATTCCAGGTTGGCAAAAAATCTGGGGTGTTACAAAATCCAATATGCCAAGCCCCAAACTCAAAAATCGGTCTCACAAAAATCCCAATCATCGAATTCGGTGCCGACAGCCTCCATAGTACCCTATTCTCGACTTTCAGTGCTCATACACCAGATTTCGATCCTGGGATCCTACAAGGAGGATTTTTTAACGTATATTTGTCTCATAAGAAGCATAACCATAAGTTTACCCAAATCACAAAGGCAACATCATCATCACATATCCACTAATATAAATAATTGAGTACAATGTTGAAAGGAAAATATATATATCAATAATTAAAGCTCCAGAAGTCCACTGCATGTTTCAAGCTCAAAGCTGCTGTGACTTAATGCCACCTGCAAATATTTATCGTGCATACGCTTATAGAAAGTTTGGAGGGTGGTGAAAGTGTGTGCACAAGGTAGGTGCTAAGTAAGTAATATTAGAATAATCAGAGTAAGCAGAAATACTGACAAGCCCATAAATACCATTTTTCTTATCCAGGCTATGCGATATAAAAATATAATAAACCAATATCATATACTAAGGAAGAAATGTATATCAGTTATGCAAATATGCAATCATAGAGAGCTAAATATCAGATGTCGAGGATGTAATACAATATGTAAATCCTAACGAGCCACGAATACCATCAACTTCATCTAAGCCATATAGGCGTAGAAACATAGTAACCCAAAATGCCATATGCCAAGGATGTAATACAATATATGGTGCGAATGGAATGGCCAAGCTGGAGTGTGAAGTTGGGATGATAGTACATAGTATCGCAGGCTATGGTGTCCATCACAAGAGACTTCTATCCAAACCAGTCTCATACATAAATTTGGATAGCCAGACTCAATGTGAAAGACTCCTGATCTCAGGTTAGTAACCCGCCCCAACCAAAATCCTTGCCATTATGAAGGTACACAATAATTAGATGTGCACCACCATCCTGAGTGGATAGTGAATGAATGAATGAATGAGTATGAAACTCCTACTCAATAAGTCCACGTATCAGTACCGTACATCTCTGAGATCATCACCAGGGTCTTGTACACTCCAAACGAGATTGCCGCCCTATTAGTGCAACCAGGTGAGTAGAAGAGACCTCAATATTCTCCTGACCAGTAGTCAGCCAATACCTACTCGGTACGTCGATAGCGGACCCATTTATGAGCTGGTCAAACTCAGCTTAGTTTTGCCCACTACGAATCGGGCGGATAAAGCCACACCCGCTTCCAACAGACCACGATATAGTGGGAGAGCGGCCTACTAGTATTCGATACTTGGGCACTCATGTAATCCACTCGGTCTAGACATTGGAGCGTCTCCTAGCTATGGAGGTTTAGTGGTTTTCATCCAAGGACATCTATGGTGCCCATATGCTAGAACAGATTTTTGGTGTCCCATCTAGCCATCCAAGATATACCTGTGGAGGTTACGACCCTGATGATGCTAAGGCGTACAGTAGTTATATCCCAAAATGCAAGATGCATGAGTCATATAGTCCATCCATACATCATTCTTGCGCATACTACGCGCTCATGTGGGGCAACTCCACCTATCAGGGAGCCCTATAAACAACCTACCCTATGACATATGCAATGACTAACCACATCTCATAACAAACATGCAGATGATGTGTATGGGCATATAGCGTGATGCTATGCTGTCATATACTCATAATCGATATTGATAATTGGCTTCGACAATCAGCCTCGAAAATTGGAATTGGCCTCGCCAATCGGAATTGGCCTCAACAATCGGCACCGATAATGAGCATCGATAATCGGCCTAATAAAGGGCTTAAGGGAAGGTTATAATGTGGACGTTTAACCAGCATTGCCCATCAATGTGGACATTTAACCAACATTGCTCCCAAGGAGTGGCCCAAGTAAACATCATTACATCATGGCGAAATCACACATCACATCGGACCTTGAATACACAATAGGTGGGCCCTGCACCTGGGCCTCATATACATCACATGGGCCTCTCATATACATCACGTCGGGCCTCGCCATATAGGCCGAAAATACATCACAATGGGCCACGTCATATGAGCTGAAAATACATCACAATGGGCGGCATCATTAGGCTGCACCAATGGGCCTTATATGCATCACAATGGGCCTCGGTACATGGGCCATAATACATCATATCGGGCCTCACTCATGGGCCGCACATACATCACAATGGCCTCGACACATGGGCCATAAATACATCGCACCAGGCCTCACTCATGGGTCACATATACATCACAATGGCCTCGACACATGGGCCATAAATACATCACACCGGGCCTCACTTATGGGCCGCATGTACGTCAAAATGGGCCTCGACACATGTGCTATAAATACATCACATCGGGCCTCATCATATGGGCCGAAAATATATCACAATGGGCCTTATCAAATGGGCTGAAAATATATCATAATAGGCCGCATTACATCAAGTGGGCTGCATATACGAGCTGCACTAATGGGCCTCACCAAACAGGCCACAAATATATAACAATGGGCCTCGCCAAATGGGTCATAAATACATAATAGGTGGACCCTGCACATGGGCCTCATCGCATGGGCCTAAAACACATCACTATGGGCCGCATGGATGGGCCACAAATACATCCGAGTGGGCCTCATGGATGGGCCATAAATATATTAGGGGGGGCACAATAACGTATATTCTCCATCCAATCTGATCATAAGTCACAAAGACCTGGATTAAGAGGGAAAACGAATTTCATGTAGATCCAAAACTTTCATGCACCCAAGAGGATTTAAGGGTAGCCGTTCAATCCCCCACTGTTTAGTCCACCTGGTACCAGGATTTACCTCATTTTTAGTCTTAAGCCTTGAAACAAGCTTACCAAATGTATGGATGGTTTGGATAGATCACATCCATCATGGTGGGGCCACTGGCTGTCTAGTAGATGGACGACCCTGATATAACACATTCCACAGTGGGGCCCACAGAGCTTGGTGATGTCATGATAGCATCCATGCTGTTGCTGGGGTGGATGAACGGTATAGATAAACACATACATGATGTGGGTCCTGCACAGATGGACGACATAGATAAAACATAGATGGACGGCATGGAGAACACATCCACTATAGGGGGGGGGGGGGGGGGGGGGGGTTCCCACGTCCAGCTCAAAACGGATGGATGGTGTGGATGTAAGATATGCATCAATCAGGGCCCACCGTCCTGGACAGATGGACGGTGGGGAGCATAGTGGGGATAGAATAAATACATCACGGTGGTCTTCACCTGCCTGTCCAGATGGACGGTATGGATAAAAAATATAAATCAAGGTGGGTCCCACCCCCACACATGCCACACGTATGGGGTGGCCCCACGTCCAACTCAGAACGAAAGGATGGTATGTATAAAATACATACATCGTGCAGGCCCACTGCATCATCCCAATGGATGGTGTGGATGCAAGAACAGATACATCAAGGTGGGGTCCCACCAGCCCACATGTGTGGGGTGGGCCCCATGCATCCAAACGGACGGACAGTTTGATATAACTCATACAATGTGGTGGCCCACATGACATGGATGGTCTGGATGGCCATACCATCACGCAGGCCCCACAGTCCAATGGCACAAGGCCAATATTAGGTGGGACCCACCATCCTTTCTACTGGACGGTGGAGTTCCACGCACATGCCAAGGTGGGTCCACACGTGTGGCCCACCAGTCGTTGAATTAAGGTGATATTTATATTTTCTCTTCGTCTAGATGGACAGTTGGGCTGCATCAAGCATCAAGGTGGGTCTTCACATGTAACTATAGTAGCTAAATAGTTGGTTTGCACCAACCAACCACGTCCAAAATAATGGACAGTGGGTAATACATGCACATCAGTGGGTCCCACTGTCATTGATGGATGGTATGGATATAACACATACAACATGGAAACATGGTGCTAATGGCCATCCAGATGATGGACGGCCAAGATGCAACACGTGTACAAGGTGGGTCCATATGTGTGGGACCCACCAATAGTTTTTTATCAAGCCAATATTTGTGGTTTCTCTTCATCTGGATGGACAAGCCAGCAGGCCTACCGCTGGACGGTCTAGCAAGGTGTCCTAGCATATGGATGGCATGGATATAATACATACCTTATGATGGGGTGCATCAGGGTGGGCCACACACATCACAAAAGAGAGAAAGAGATAAAAAGAGAGGGGGAGATCAGAGCAGCGGAGGGACGTCCCCACTATGGGCCCCTCATACGAATCATGGATAGTTGGGCTGCATTAAGCATCAAGGTGGGTCTTCACATGTAACTATAGCAGCTAAATAGCTAGTTTGCACTAGCCAACCACGTCCAAAATAATGGATGGTGGGTAATACATCCACATCAGTGAGTCCCACCGTCATTGATGGATGGTATGAATATAACACATAAAACATGGCAACATGGTACTGTTGGCCATCCAGATGATGGATGGCCTAGCTGCAACACGTGTACAAGGTGGGTCCATACATGTGGGACCCACCAACAGTTTTTTATCAAGCCAATATTTGTGGTTTCTCTTCATCTGGGCCTGTCCAGACGGACAGGAGGCCTACTACTGGACGGTCTAGCAAGGTGTCCCAGCATATGGATGGCATGGATATAATACATACCTCATGATAGGGTGCATCAAGGTGGGCCACACACATCAAAAAAGAGAGAAAGAGAGAGGGGGAGATCGGAGCAGTGGAGGGACCTCACCACTATGGGCCCCTCATACGAATCATACATCAAGATGGGTCCCACCATATGTGGGCCCTTAATTAATCAAAACCACAAAAATTAACTCTAGAAAATGCCCACCTTTGATCTCCTCTTCCTTCTTCCGCCTATAGCCTCTCGAGCTCCAAGGGAATGATTTCAACGGTCGAGATGATCTTTGGATGGTGGAGATGGGAGGTAGGAAAGTGGGCCACACTAGCTTCTCTCATGGAAGCTTGGATGTGGGTTGTATGGAGAATGAGGGAGAGAGAGATGAGAGAGAGGTTGTAAGAGAGAGAGATGGGTGAGTGATGGGTGTACTTGGTTGTAAGAGAGAGAGTTGACTTTGGGGAGGGTTGTTGTACTTGGGGATGGGTGTTGTACTTGACATGTGAGGTGATTGATTTGATATGTTTCTCTTGGATTTGCAAATGGGTAGTGTTTTCCTCGAATTGAATGCAGGCCCACATCTCCTGGCTTGGGTATCGCCTTGGGGCGCGAGAGGTGGCGACGGCGCGGTTGCTAGGGTATAAGTCTCAGGTTGAGCTGACTCTGAAATACAGGATATGACTCAGGGTTGTGCGCAACTACTGATCACAGATCGCGGGTCACCAAAATTTGATCGGGAGGACCGTGAAAGCCTATGGAATGGTACGGTGTAGGATATAGGTCTTACACAATAGATCCTGGTCCATTCCTTCACCAAGGGGAGAGAGAGAGAGAGCCCAACCCTAGTTTACCCTAGTCTATCTAGAGTTCAAGCCTCCTGAGCTACTTAAGTTCAAATCTGAGCCACCCAATCTAGCCTTACGACACTACTGCTCATCCAACCATTCAAGCTTCAATCAGTTTCATTAAACTAGAGCATTAACATTGTGCAACATTCATTTCCTTCTTAACCCCCTTGATCCTCATATACTTCAATATTATATTATATTTCATCATTTTCTTGCATCTAACTAACAGGTGTATGCTCTGAGACTTACCAATATAATCAGGTCCTACCCACTGAAAACCTTAGGTAGTTAACCATCGTTTTAATGTATACATTGCATCTCATCATTTTCTCATGTCTGACTGGTGGGTGTATGCTCTGAGGCCTGCCGATACAATTAGAGTAGGTCCACTAAAAATCTTAGCCAGTTGGCCGTCGTTTTATCATAAGCATCAATACATCATCAAACGTCCCATACATACGTACTTTACACCCTGTACTAGATCATTTTGAATGTATTCTCCACGACTTGCCGATATAATCGGATCTTGTCCATCAGAAATTTGGATCGATCAATCACCATTTCCATTGCATCGCATTGTATTTTCTACACGTGAGAACTACTATCATTCATAAAAAATTAGTCATATCTTATGAAGTAAAGACCATTCATCCGTATGGGCAGAGTGGGTGCCTAACACCTTCCCTATTTATAACTACGGTCCCTTACTTGGAATTTCTAGAACGTATACTCACGAGTCATCTTAGGGTTAAGGATATTTGGGTTCTTAATCTTAAGCATTTCTACTGGGTATAACCAACTGTAGAATCGTAATAATTGATTAGTGGCAACTTTGGTCATATATTACATCATTTTACACCAAATGAAAGCCCTCGAGTGAAGTAACCAATGGAAAACGAGAGTTGATCTCCCGTCCCCTCAGGAAATTCACCCTCCATCGTCCATAGAATGGCGACTCTGATGAGAAAAAACAAGTCACACTAGTCGCGACTCGAAAAGCAAGATCTTACAAATTTCTGATGAATACCAGTTCTCGCACATTGGCATTTTGCATTTGCATCAACATTCATACTAAAAAAATAAAGAAAATTTGTGCCTCTTTGAGTCAGATATCCTAAAAAAATTTCCCTTATCACAACATAATTCGATCCAGATCTAAAATAGACATGGCCAACCATGAAGAAGAAGCTCTCCCTTTCTCTACTCTCGATATACAGGAAGACATTCCCCCATAACCGCATCCAACATGATCAGTGCTAGTCTTTTACATCTAGGAGGTGCTTCAGAATATAAAGATCATGCAAGAAATTTGTCAACTCACACCAGCATAAGTTCCAATATCTAACACCCAAGTTGGCTGTAACGTCTCGAAAAAATCCATACGAAGACTCGAGTACCACCTCAGGCACAAATCCCTAAGGATCGTATTGTATAGGAATTAGACGAAAATTAATTAAGTTCTAAACTAAATAATTGGTGGATTTAGCTTGAACCACTATTTATCCAAATGTTAAGACCTAAAACTATCAAAAACACTGACTCAATGCTACTTAAAAACCTATGAGAAATCCCAAAAGCCAGTTGCTCTTGGGAGCACATTGAAACTCTGTATCAGACCTGGACCGCACGTCAAAAGTCCGATGACCGCAAAACTATAAGGTTATGACCGTCTTATTGGTCTTGACGACCATCGAGGGAATCAGCCCAAATAGTATCCAGAACCGTACAACTTGAGCCCTGAGCGAAGTATGTGAGAAACGTGAATATCCTTAGAAAACGTAACAGAACTTAAGTAAATTGGCCCTTTCTCCTATGGGCGAAATTGAAGATTTCAGACCGTCAGTTTCTGACCGAACTTCACCATGGATCAGGAAAATTTTCCTACACATATCTGTATACTTGTGGCCCTGATCGAGTGACAACAACCGTTGATCTGATACAGGTCCTTCACGGTCGATCGGCCTATCCAATCATGCCGAAATCATAACCTGGCTTAGATCCATGGTCAGAAAACTTGCCCTATGACATAGGTGAGTAATGGATGTTTCTAAGGGTCGTGTTTGTAAAAAATAGACACCCTTTGGTTATAACCTAAGTATACTATGGCCCTGGGGCCATTGACACCAGTTCTAGGCCTATTTAAAGGCCTTAAACCACTTCACCCCTCTCTCATACGAATTTACTCCAAACCCTAGAAGAGAGAGAGAGAGAAAAGGAGAGAAAAGAGGAAGGAAGAGAAATTCCTGGAGATCTTTGCTGGGATTCTTTCCCACAACTCCACACATTGATTCACCTCTTTATTGCGCTACACGACTCCTTTCAACTATGATTTGGGTAAGAAATCCAAACCCTAACATCGTAGTTTAGGTTTAGAATAGTTATTTATTGACTAGCTAATGAATTTCATGATTTAGGTACCCGTTATTCCATTTTCAGGAATGTAGGATTTGAACCGCGTCTGAATCAAGTAATCCAATGAAAGGTGCGGACTATAAACATTTAGGTTATGGTTTTCAAGGCTTTTAATGTCAGTAATGATTTATGTTTGACTTGATTGCTGCCATATGTTCTTAATTATGACGTTTTCGATAAATTATACACGTGTGAACTATGTTGAATATAAGATGCATTCCATGTGTTTGTTGAAATGTTTGAATGAATATGAAATTGTGATTTTTGCTTGCCATGCTTTCTAATCTAAGATCCACGTTTGTTATATGCTTTATAACCAATGTTGTGTAATGAAATGCCATAATTCATGTCGTAACTAATCTAGTTTATGTATTTAGTTGTCATGCCCCAAACTCGAAAATCAGATTCACAGGAATTCTGATCACCGAATCCGGTGCCGACAGCCTCCGTAGTACCCCATTCTCGGCCCCCTGTGTACATACGCCAGGTTCTGATCCTAAGATCCTACAAGGAAGATTTTTCAATGTATATTTGTCTCATAAGAAGCATAACCACAAGTATACCCAAATCATAAAGGCAACATCATCATCACATATCCACTAATATAATCATTTGAATACAATATTGAAAGAGAAATACATATGTCAAAATCAAAGCTTCAGAAAACAGCTGTACGCTCCAAGCTCAATGCTACTGCAATCTAAAGCCACTTGCTCACATCTATCATGCATAAGCTTATAGAAAGCTTAGATGGTGGTGAAAGTATGTGCACAAGGTTGAAAGTGCACCTATTATGTGCCCTGGTTTATCAATTACGTTGAATGTTGAGTTAATCGGACGACAGCACCTAACAAGAAGATCAAGTCAAGCGTCTGCCTCATCTAGATGTGTGGAAGCTCACCAAAAGCTAAATCATAGCCTCACATCCCATGTCCTAAAACACTAGGTGATTAAACCCTTAAAAAGAACTAGAACATCTTAGGGTTTATGTATAAAAATTTTTTTTATCCAAAAGAAATTTTTCTAAGTTTTTCTTACACTGTCGATTATATCGATTTTCCTTTCGATATGATCGACCAACTTTGTCGATGTCCTCGTCATATCAATCGATATAATCGAGTGAGGACAAAAAGCGTCCAGCAATCAAACAATCTTCTGGATAATTTATCGATTTATCGACCTTCGAGTCGATATCATCGATATTCGAAAATCGATCATATCTGAAGTGGATCGATCGTATCGACAGACTGCTTTCTGGCGCCCCTGTTTTTCTAAAGAAAACTATCAATTGCTTCGATATATCGATGACTGTCCGATTCAATCTGAACTCAAATATCGATCATATCGGGAGTCAGTCGATCATATCGACTGTGGGGCGCATGTTCTCTCCAGCATGAATTTCAGGTTGCTTTTAATGTTGATCGGGGTGCCTGTCGATAAATCGATATTCATATATTGATCATATCGAGACCAAGTCGATTGGATCGAGTCAGGACATAATTCGTCCAGTAAGCTTACATGTAAAATCTATACGATTTATCGATCCCATCGAAAGGTCGCCGATATGATCGATGTACAAATTTCGATGACATCGACTGTTTCTCCGATCATATCTGTGATCCTGAAATTCTTCAAGGCTTCTCTCTTATTTTTCAACTGTCGATAGAACGAACCATCACTCAATAGAATCGAAGTTCGAAATTCGATAACATCGATGCATGTCTCGATCCCATCGACTAGTCGGCAGAAGGTTTCCAAAAGCGAAATGACAATTGAGTTCTTATCATCGAGAGGTCGGTCGATACAATCGAGAGTATACGCTCGATCATATCAATGACTGCTCGATGATATCGAACTCTGTCATAAATATGACCGTTTATATCTGTTGAAACCTTTTGCCTATAAATAGAGAGAGTTGTCTTTATTGCTGGCAGAGAAAGTAGAGGTGCTTTTGAGAGTTTTAACCTTCCTATCATTTACCTTAAGCCCTTTCTCTAAGGAAGTTCATCCTCCAATCCACCCTTATCATTGATATCTCATACAGTGGATTGGGGAATGAACTTCCGCATTCAAGGATCCTTCAGCTACTACCTTAATGACATATCATTAAGCTGGGATGCCTTGAATGCATAGA
Source organism: Magnolia kwangsiensis (assembly GCA_037074715.1). NCBI lineage: Eukaryota > Viridiplantae > Streptophyta > Magnoliopsida > Magnoliales > Magnoliaceae > Magnolia > Magnolia kwangsiensis. Next base: position 26,858,341 of record CM073585.1, on the reverse strand, counting down.
TGATGGGAACCTCTCTATCTTCCTTATAGAAAAACCTTTAGAGAGTGGTAGTCCATCATAACCTTGACCCAACCTAAGCCTAGCATATATACATCTTCATGTTGCTGATCAAGGGAGCTAAAGACTCTTCATCTATAAGTAGAAGGTCTTCATCACTGTGCTGAAAGAGACTCATCAACTTATCTGGAGTCCAGAGGATACTTGCGATCATTCCTTTTTAGGATTGGGTTTTAAGTGTTGCTCACCATTTGAAGTCCTCGAAGGAGGCTTCCGACTGGAGTATACGTGTGGGGTGCGTTGTGTGGACCCTTGCTCTGTGGAGAGCATGAACATCTGGTTAGGAGTATGGTAGTAAAACTCCAGGGTTGGAGGTGAACCGAGTAGAAACCTCAGGGTGCATTGTGTGGACCCTTGTCCTATGTAGGCATAAACATTTGGTTAGGAGTACACCAGTAAAACTCCAGGATTTGAGGTGAACCGATTAGAAACCTCTGTAAAGGTTAAAGGTGAACCTGATTTAAAACCTTAGGTTTGAGGTGAACCATGGAAAACCTCCTTAGTGAAATCCGGTCACTCAAGGGTTGAGTGTGGAAGCCGGGAGTGGAGTAGACAAGTCGTTGAACACTATAAAATGACTGTGTTTGAGTTTGATATCGTCTTTCATTCATATGATTGCCTTGCATGTCTTTATATATGATCACATTCTATGCACTCACAGTCATATCCATCACAATCTCATCTACATTGTTTGTCTTTTAAATAGTTTGTGATTGGATCATCTATTAGCCTTGAAAGCCAATAGAGTTAATTCTTGAGTAATCCTAATTTATACTCTGTGATAGGATTAGTGGGATAGGACTAAAAAATAACATATAAATCTTTAAAAAGTCCTATTCACCCCCTTCTAAGATATACTGACCTATTCTTACTTCAACTAAAGCGACCTTCACGGTAATTTCAATTGGTATCAGAGCGGGTCTCGCTTTAAGGGTTTCACCGCCTAGAGAGTGATCTTGACTGAAGTAGAAATATGGCCAAAGGAGAGGGCTCATCTGTCACTAGACCTCCAGTATTTGATGGATCAAACTATACTTACTGGAAGGCTAGAATGCACTACTTCCTGAGATCTTTAGATCATGAAGTTTGGGATGTAGTTGAAAAAGGATATGTGGTACCATCGGAACAAATTGTACTTAAAAATGAAACCACAATCGCTAAACCCAAACCGAATGAGAAGTGGACGGCATTTGACAAAGAACAGCGAAATGCTGAAGCAAAAGCAATGAACGCCATCTACTGTGCCGTGTCCCAAGACATTTTCAATCAGATAAGTATGTGTGGGACCTCTAAAGAAGCATGGGACTTATTGGAAACAACCCATGAAGGCACAAGCACTGTGAAGAGATCTAAACTACAACTCTTAACTTCACAGTTTGAAAATCTCAGGATGGAAGAGCATGAGACATTTATGGAGTTTTTCACAAAATTAAACATCATTTGTAACTCCATGGGTGGATTGGGAGAGAAGGTTCCAGCACCTAAAATATGTAGAAAAATCTTAAGATCCTTACCGGAACGCTTCAATCCCAAGGTAACAACAATTGAGGAGTGTAGGAATATTGATGAGATGAAAGTAGAAGAACTGGTAGGTTCCCTACAAACTTTTGAACTACACTTCACACAACCCTAAAAATTCAAAAATACTGTCCTTAAAACTTCTAAGATATCAAAACATGAGGACAGTGAGAGTGAAAAGGAAGATGAAGATGAGAAAGTAGCTCTGCTGGCACAAAGATTCAGAAGATTCTTTCAAAGGAATCGCGGCCATCCTTCTAGAGGAAGAAAGGTGAACTACAAACCGTCTGCAGGCAAATTTGGTAAACAGACCAAATAACTACAATGCTATGCCTGTCATGAATATGGTCACCTATCTACCGAATGCCCAAACAGAAAAACCAAGGGTAAGGCAATGACTGCCACATGGGATGATACAGAAGAGTCAAATTCAAAAAACAGTGACTCTAGAAGTGATGGAGATCAGAAACCTTTGAAAATTCTTATGGTCTCCACCACTTCAATTATTCCCATGGAATCTGAAAGAAAAGAAGAACAACTAGCCACTGAATCATTTTTATCTGATAATGAGGAAATTGAAGAAGAAGAAGATAAAGAGCAAAATGAATTACAAAACGCTTACAATCAACTTTATATTTATAGCGTTAATATTATCAAAAGACTTGGAGTAGTTGAAAATAAAAAGGAACTGCTGCAAATGGATTTGGATAAAGCTTCAAATATTAATACTCATCTAATCACTGATTTACAGCAATGCCACTCAGACAATGATAGACTTAAAAGAACTAACAACTCATTGAAATCTGAGTCAAAGAAACTAGAAGAACAAGTTAAAGAACTAAATGAGAAAAACCTGATTCTTCAGAATAAAAATTATACACTTTAAAATGATCTAGAAGAATCTAGAAAAATTGCCAAAACAAACTGTTAATTTTCCCAGAGTGGTCAGAAATTAGAAAAACTATTAGGAATGGGAAAATATGGAGAGGACAAAAGGGGATTAGGTTATGGAAAGGCAAGAATAAAAACTAATGCACAACTATTTGGAAAATCTATTGCATCCACTAGTAACACCAAACCTATCCCAGCTCGTTGCAAAAATAAGGAGTTAGTTTATGAGCTAAATAAAAGAAGTGTGCAATCATCACCACTTGAGATAGTTGACAGGATGAAGGAGCAGTTAAGTCATGTGGACAAATCAAATAAGAAGAACAAATATACCACAAGTAAAACTCCTGTCACAAAGTGGGTGATTAAAGAAAAGACTAATTGCCTTGTTACTCAATCAGATCATTTATTAGGAAATATGGCTAAATGGTACCTGGACAGTGGTTGCTCAAGCACGTCACTGGCGACAAATCTCTTCTTTCAAACTATAAGGACCTTCACAAAGGGATAGTCACCTATGGAGATGGAACCACTGCTGAAGTAATTGGTCAGGGAATTATAGAAGGAATTAATCTGTTTAAGAATGAGAATGCTTTTTGCATAAAAGGATTGGCACATAACTTACTGAGCATCTCTCAAATCTGCGATAATGGGCATGTGGTAAATTTCAATAAAGAAGAATGCGAGATTCTAGATCAATCAGGGAAGTCAATTATAAAAGGTCTTCGTACAAATAACCACTGCTACATTATTGAAGGAAAAGGAATGAGTGATATTGAGAAATGCTGAGAGAGAAGAAGTTAGTCTAGGTTATGCATCAAAATCTGGAGATTTGCTGAAATGATGTAATTTTGTTGAGCCTTCAAAAGAACATCTAAGGTTGGAGACCTTGAAAGTTTTGTATAAGATCATTATCTCGTTTATAGTTATAGAACTGGTGCATTTTTTTTTAAATATATAATAGTATGCTAAAAGTAGGAAATATCTGAATAGCAAATACTTTCAATATAAGTAATGGTCTTTTTCGATTTCATCGACTGAAGATCGATACTATCAATAGCTGTTCAGAATGTGAAAATTCATGTGACCATGGATAACATCGACAACAGTCTCGATAGCATCGATCGACAACCTCTCGATACAATCGATAGGTTGGACGATATGATCGACATTTAACGCCCAAATAAAAAAACTTATTGAAAATTCTTTTAAAGAGGCCAGCTCTCTGTCCTGATCAATTCCTCTGTTTGATGTGCGTGAAGTCTAGCTGAAATTTTAGCACCCAAGTGATACAAGGAAGATGATTAAAGGAAAAGGTAAGGCTCTCTCATCTGCAAAATCTTCCAAGAATAAGAAAGAAAAATATTCTAGACCCCCTCAAAACCAGTCGGACTGGGAACAAGTCACAATAGTCGATCGTACTATTCTCATGAGTACTGTCAAACTCAATGGGGTGGATCTCATGCTGGAAACCATTGAATGGAAGAATATGTTTGACATGGGCGGGCCATATCAGTTTGAAATGATCCAGCAGTTCTTCAACTGTTGTCATGTTACCCAAGATTACCCACCTTGCATATGTCTGAAATTCATGCAGCACACCAAGTACATTACTCCATCAGTTCTTGGTCATGTTCTAAACATTGAAGTGACGAAAATCCTTGTCACTAGTAGAAATCTAAATGATTTGGGTAGATGGGAGGAAATTACACAAGCACTGTACCATGGTAGGACAATTCCTAGAAATAATAGCAATATTCTTCCAGTAAAACACCTAGGGATCTCGTTCTGACTCCTTCACAGTATTTTCAGCACGAATGTGTACCCTTGTAACGTAAATGACACATATCTGAGTCCCATTGCACTCAACATTCTGTATGATGTCTATCAAGAGATTTCTGTATGCTTACCGACTTTCATATTAGACCAGCTGATCAAGGTAATCAGAAGTGACCATCTTGAATTTCTGCCTTTTCCATCTCTTATCTGTAAGCTCGCACACTGGGCAGGTTTGCCGGAAACAACTGATAAGGTATATCCTGAAGAATGGTTTGACCATGAAGCAGTGCAACAAGTGTATGCTTTTGTCTCAACGGATACAAAGATCCTTCCACCTGTTGAAGATATTGGTCCCATACTTAATGAAAAAATTCTTTGGGGATCCAATCGAACTCCTGATTATAGTCCTGCTTCTGTCACAAATCATCAACATCATGTGTTTAAGCGCCAACTTTTAAACAATCTCACTAGAATTGATGAGCGTCTCCAACACTGCGAACAACGACTATCAGGAATAGAAAACAGGATGGAAGCCCTACAACACTCTGTGGAGTAGATTCTTGAGCTACTAATTTCTGGCGAGCCTTCTATGTGTTGGAAAGAGACAGTTTTGGTAGAGCCATGTGTCTAGTCAAAAACATTTGATCTTGCATCCATCTTTTCTTACTTATTTTGGGTATCCCTACATTTCTGAACAATGAAATCTTTTTGTTGATATGGCTGAACTTAATTCTCATTTTACTGAGATTCCCATTTACTTATACAATGCTTGTACTGACTGCTTCAATGGATTTATGTTCTGTGGTATCATTGATGTATGCTTTACAATGTTTTTATTTATATACATCTATCTCTCTGGGGTTCTCCCATATGCTTCAATCTTCAGTCAATATCACGTCTTATACCTTTGCCAATGACTGACAAAAAGGGGGAGAACAATTCAAAACACCCCGAGCGGAAATTGTATATCTTTGTTGCAGGTGTTAGGGGGAGCAGCCGCAACAAGAAAGGGAGAGTTTTTGAATTAAGAGGGAGATTTTGTTTGTTGTGTACATGGGTGTTTAGAATTTATAAAATTATGTTAATACATGTACACACAATTTAGGATATATCTGTCTAGATATGTTCCTAGGGTGTTTTGGAGATTTTGTCACGTAATTGACAAAGGGGGAGATTGAAAGTGCACCAATTACGTGTCCTGGTTTGTCAATTACGTTGTATGTTGAGTCAGTCGGACTACAGCACCTAACAAGAAGATCAAGTCAAGCATCTGCCTCATCTGGATGTGTGGAAGCTCACCAAAAGGTAAATCATAGCCTCACATCCCATGTTCCAAAACACTAGGCAATTAAACCCTTAAAAAGAACTAAAACATCTTAGGATTTATGTGTAAGAAAATTTTTTATCCAAAAGAAAATTTTTTAAATTTTTCTTACACTGTCGATTATATCGATTCCCCTTTCGATATTATCGACCAGCTCTGTCGATGTCCTCGGCATATCAATCGATACAATCGAGTGAGGACAAAAAGCGTCCAGCAATCAAACAATCTTCTGGACGATTTATCGATTCATCGACCTTCGAGTCGATATCATCGATATTCGAAAATCGATCATATCTGAAGTGGATCGATCGTATCGACAGACTGATTTTCGACGCCCCTGTTTTTCTAAAGAAAACTATCAATTGCTTCGATATATCGATGACTGTCTGATTCAATCTGAACTCAAATATCGATCATATCAGGAGTCAGTCGATCATATCGACTATGGGGCGCATGTTCTCTCCAGCATGAATTTCAGGTTGCTTTTAATGTTGATCGGGGTGCATGTCGATAAATCGATATTCATATATCGATCATATCGAGACCAAGTCGATTGGATCGAGTCAGGACATAACTCGTCCAGCAAGCTTACATGTAAAATCTATACGATTTATCGATCCCATCGAAAGGTCGCCGATATGATCGATGTACAAATTCCGATGACATCGACTGTTTCCCCGATCATATCTGTGATCTTGAAATTCTTCAAGGCTTCTCTCTTATTTTTCAACTGTCGATAGATCGAACCATCACTCGATGGAATCAAAGTTCGAAATCCGATAACATCGATGCGTGTCTCGATCCCATCGACCAGTCGGTAGAAGGTTTCTAAAAGCGAAATGACAATTGAGTTCTTATCATCAAGAGGTCGGCCGATACAATCGAGAGTATACGCTCGATCATATCGATGATTGCTCGATCATATCGAACTCTGTCATAAATATGAGCGTTTATATCCGTTGGAACCTTTTGCCTATAAATAGAGAGAGTTGCCTTTATTGCTGACAGAGAAAGTAGAGAGTGCTTTTGAGAGTTTTAACCTTCCTATCATTTACCTTAAGCCCTTTCTCTCAGGAAGTTCATCCTCCAATCCACCCTTATCATTGATATATCATACAGTGGATTGGGGAATGAACTTTCGCATTCAAGGATCCTTCAGCTACTACCGTAATGACATATCATTAAGCTGGGATGCCTTGAATGCATAGATGATGGGAACCTCTCTATCTTCCTTATAAGAAAACCTTTAGAGAGTGGTAGTCCATCGTAACCTTGACCTAACCTAAGCCTAACATATATACATCTTCATGTTATGGATCAAGGGAGCTGAAGACTCTTCATCTACAAGTAGAAGGTCTTCATCACTGTGCTGAAAGGGACTCATCAACTTATCTGTAAGTTCTAAGAGTCCAGAGGACACTTGCGATCATTTCTTTTTAGGATTGGATTTTAAGTGTTGCTCACCATTTGAAGTCCTTGAAGGAGGCCTCCGACGAGAGTATACGTGCGGGGTGCGTTGTGTGGACCCTTGCTCTGTGGAGAGCATAAACATCTGGTTAAGAGTACGCCAGTAAAACTCCAGGGTTAGAGGTGAACCGAGTAGAAACCTCAGGGTGCGTTGTGTGGACCCTTGTCCTGTGTGGGCATAAACATCTGGTTAGGAGTACGCCAGTAAAACTCCAGGGTTTGAGATGAACCGAGTTGAAACCTCTATAAAGGTTGAAGGTGAACCTTATTTAAAACCTTAGGTTTGAGGTGAACCATGGGAAACCTCCTTAGTGAAATCCGGTCACTCAAGGGTTGAGTGTGGAAGCCGGGAGTGGAGTAGACAAGTCGTCGAACCACTATATAATGACTGTGTTTGAGTTTGATATTGTCTTTCATTCATGTGATTGCCTTGCCCGTCTTTATATATGATCACATTCTATGCACACACAGTCATATCCATCACAATCTCATCTACATTGTTTTTCTTTTAAATAGTTTGTGATTGGATCATCTATTAGGCTTGAAAGCCAATAGAGTTAATTCTTGAGTAATCCTAATTTATACTCTGTGATAGGATTAGTGGGATAGGACTAAAAAATAATGTATAAATCTTTAAAAAGTCCTATTCACCCCCCTCTAGGATATACTGACCTATTCCTACTTCAACCAGAGCGGCCTTCACCGCAATTTCAAAGGTAAGTGCCATGTATGCAATACAATGCCATACATCATACAATGGAATAAATGAAAATACTGACAAGATATGATATTAGAGTAAGCAAAAATATACTGGTAAGTCCATGAGTGCTATCAACTGTACCAAGGCTACGCAATGTAAAATATAATAAGACAATAATAGATACTAGGGATGCAATGTAATATGCAAATCCTAACGAGCCATGAATACTATCAACCTCATCTAGGCCATATAAGTGTAAAAATATAGTAACAAAAAATGCTAAGTACTGTGGATGTAATGTAATATGCGGTGAGAATGAAATGACCATGCTGGGATGTGACATCGGGATAATAGTACGAAGTATCGTAGGCTATGGGGTCCATCACAAGGTACTTCTATCCAAACCAATCCCATACCTAAATTTGGATAGTTAGACACAATGTGGTAAACTCTTGATCTCAGGTTAGTCAGGCGCCCAACCAAAATCCTGGCCATGTGATGGTACACGTAACAAATAGTTACGCACCACTAGCCTGAGTGGATAGTGAATGAATGAATGAATGGATATACAAATCATGCTTAATAAGTCCACATATCAGTACGGTTGCTCTTTGGGGAAATCACCGGGGTCTAATACACTTCTCACTGACTGCCTCCTCCCTAGCTGCACAGTCAAGTAAGCGGAATAGACCTCACTATTCACCTGACCAGTAGTCTGCCAATACCTACTCGGCTCGTCGATAGCGGACCCATTTATAAGCTGGTCATACTTAGCCTAGCTTATAACCCCCTCACTTGAGCGGATAAGGCTACACCCTCTCCCAACCGACCACGACACAGTGGGAGATGTGGCCTACTGGTATTCGGCACTTGGGCGCTCATGTTCCACTCGGTCTAGATGTTGGAGCTACTCCTGGCCTCAGAGGTTTTGGGACTTTCACATAAGGACATCCTAAGTGTCCACAGTGCTAGAACCAAGTATTTTTGATGTCTCATTTAGCCATCCACGATGTGCTTATAGAGGCCACGGCCCTGATGTCACTAGGGCGTACAATGATCAAGTTACACATATGCGAGATGTATAAGTCACACTAACCAATCATCCAACAATCCTACACGTATTACGCGAAATGTGGGGCACTCCATCTCATAAGGAGTCCCATAAATGGTCTGCCCAATGGTGTATGCTATGATCAAACATTTCTCATATCTGGCATACATATGATGCGTATGGACATGAATCATGGAGTTATACTAAGCATTTTATATGGTGATAAACTATCCTCATAATGAAGATGAGCCTTGATGGCCTACACACAATAAGTATGGGCCTATGAATGGGCCCTAGGGAGAGTTATAATGCGGACATTTAACCAACATTATTCTTACAATGTGGACGTCAAACTAACATTGCTCCTAAGGCACGACCCACCATAAACATCATTCATAAACCACAGTAGAATCACACATTGCAATGGACCTCAAGGACATCCCATGGGGCCTCGACCCATGGGTCTTAGATACATCAAATGGGCCGCATCACATGGGCCTTATGTTGGCCAAGTGGGCCGCACCAATGGACCATACTAATGGGCCTTATATACATTGCAATCGGCCATATCCCATGGGCCTTAAAATACATCACAATGGGCCTCATCCCATGTGCCCTAATACATCTCAATGGGCCCTAAATATACTACAATGGGCCTCAACCCCTGGGCCCTAAATACATTACAATGGGCCTCAACCCATGGGCCCCAAATACATTACATCGGGCCTCATCAAATGGTCCTTACGTTCATATCAAGGTGGGCCTCAACAACGGCCCCAAATAAATCAAAATGGGCCTCATACACATACCAAGGTGGGCCTCAATGGACGACCACAATTAAATTAAGATGGGCCTCAATCCATGGGCCCTAATATATCACAATGGGCCTTAACCCATGGGCTCTAAATACATCTCAATGGGGCTTTTCAATGGGCCATAAATATGCAACAGGTCGGCCCTATACACATACCAAGGTGGGTCCACTTGAACCATAAATCTGACTCATTTTTAGCTCAAGCCATAAAATGAGCTTATAAAATAAATGGATGGTTTGGATGCAACACATGCATCATGGTGGGGGTCCACATAAAGGCCCACCATCATACATATATACATATATAATATATATAATATATACAATATTATATATAATATAATATATATATATATACATATATTTATACATTCACACACACATAGTGTGGACAGAGTGGATAGAACACATAAATCATGGTGGGTCCCACTGTCCAAACAGTGGACAGTGTGGACAAAAGTGTACATCACAGTGGGCTCCACCCTTCGTTGGACGGTGGCATTACAACACATACATCACAATGGTGGACGGTGGGAGTACAACACATACATCACTGTGGGCTCCCACGTGGGGCCCACCATAACATATATTTTTCATCTAATCTGTTGATAAGGTTGTACAGACTTGGATGAAGAGGAAATACAAATTTTAGCTTGATCCAAAACTTTTGCGGCCCATGAAAGGGCTTCAATGGTATACGTCCAATCCCACTGTTTCCTATGGTGTGGGCCGCCTGAGCTTTAGATATGGCTCATTTTTGGAGAGGGCCCACCTCAGGGGGTGGACCACCTCATGGATGGGTAGATGGAAAATAAACATCAAGGTGGGGCCCACATGTGGGGCCGTAGGCTCCCTTGCGTCCGTCCGCCCGCCTGTGGCGCTACTGACAGTAGCAACAGCCTGCTGCTTATATGTTTTTTTTTTTGAAGTCATGTTTTCTCATGGTTTATCATGTGTGGGGCCCATATTTGATGAATCCACTCCAGCTATTAGATTCCACAGCCCATAACAATTCTATTAAGACCAATATTGGGCTTCTTTCAGCGTGTAGAAAAAATCTGGATAGATTTCAATAGTAATAATACTGTTTTCAACACTATGGCCCACTAGATACTCCGATCAACCTCATTTTTTGGCTCAACGCTTAAAATGAGTTGGTAAATAGGATAGATGGCATGGATTGAATATACACATTAAGGTGGGGCCTGCATGAGTAGCCCACTCCAAGGCTTGAACCAAGCCAATATTTTTTTAGTTCCATTTCACGTCCAGCGTCTCTGGACGTTGGACGGCTTGGCCATACACATGCATTTAAGGTGGACCTTGCTCAAGTGGGCCACCAAATGTACGGATGGTGTATATACAACAAATATATATAGTTGGCCCCACCCATAGGAGGCTTGGATAAAATACATGCTTTAGGGTGGGGTCCATCCAAGTGGGCCGCCATAGCCATATCATCACACATCAAATAAATAATAATAAAAAGATGAAAAAGAGAGGGAGAGAGAGATAGAGAGTGGGACACGCGTGATGGAGGGATCTCGATACTATGGGCCCTCCCTTCCATGATCTACAACATAAATCAAGTGGGTCCCATAATATGTGGGCCCATAAAAATTGAAATCCAATGGTGAAGATCCCTTCTCCATGAAAATAGACGGTCTAGATGACCCATATATAAGCTAGGAAGGTAAACAGCATGATGGGGTCCATGGAGAATGACCCCATCATGGAATGATATTGATAATCAAGGTGGGCCATCGGTCACATCCTAGGGTCCAAATTGAGATCTAAACCATTGATCGATAAGACTCACTTGGCCCATCATAAAAATATGAAATTTAGGCTATGGAAGCACCCACCACTTGATCTTCTTGGTCCGTTGGGAAGCCACTCTCCTTATGCTTCACTTTGATGGTGGAGATGAGAAATGGATGGCTACGATGAGAGCTTTTGGGATGGGAAGGTGGGTCACACAACACACTTTCTCTCTTGAAAATGGCTTGGACGTGTGATGCTCTTGCTAGTTGGGAGTTGAGATGAGAAATGAGAAAGAGAGAGAGAGAGTTGTAAGAGAGATGAGGGATGGGTGTGATGGGTGAAAGGGTGATGTTAGTGATGGATGTGGTACTTAACATGTAAGGTGGTGTAAGAGAGAGGGTGAGAAAATGTTGACTTTGAAGAGAGAAAGCATGGGTTGCTTTGTACTTGACATGAGGTGATTGATGGGATGGATGGGACATGTTATAGAGATTCTCTTGGGATTTACACTGCGCGGTATTTTTTCTCTAATTGAACGCGGGTCTGCATCTCCCTGCCAGGGTATCAGATCGGTGAGTGAGTTGCGGTGTTGGAACATCGACGACTATGTGGTCGCAATGGTACAAGTCTCGGATTAGGCTGACTCAAATGTATGAGATACGACTTACGGTTGTACGCAAACATCGATCATAGGTTGCATGTTACCGAAATTCGATGCGAAGGATCGTCGGAGTTGACGAAAAAGTACGGATTACGATACGAGTCTTACATTAGTAAAATGTAGTCTAAGTGTTTGATGGAGTGTATGAATGAGAAATGGTTGATGATTTGTATTTAATAAGAATATTGAGATAGGATTATCAATTACCTTATCTATATCTATAACTTCCTTCATGCAATCATAATTTCATTTACGTAATTTTTGGATGAAATGTCAATATTTGGTAACATGTTCAATGCGTTTGACAAAATGCTCAAATCAGAATTGTATCTGAATTGTTTGTTAAATGCTATTATGATTATCACATGTGTCTACCTATTACACTTGAGTAAGATTGGGGCCATAACTTGGCCCAGGAAATCGATAATAATTACCATTTGAGTGGCAGAATTAGTCTTGTCACAATTGATATGTTCGGTGAATCCGGGTCATATGACGATTGTTGACAGTGGTTAGGACACGTGGAGTGCTTATGCGCTCTATGTCGATTAATTCAGCGTGCGCTCATACCAATCGAACTTATCTAGCAAAACTGATTGACTTATTGTGTGTTTACCATGTATAAACATCTCTTCTTGAATCTAAGGTAGCACTTTCTAATGTACAGATCCGTTTCAACCAAGGTACTTTGATCCGCTAAGACTCATGAGCCAGGCATGGTGGTATGGGACACCGTGGTCGAGTTGTTGGCCTATGCTGTGGTGACGAGCTTCCCTGTAGTGTCCAGTGATTAACCAAAACTTGTGAGCCGAATATGGTCGTATGAAACACCGTATTTAAGCTGTCGGCCTACGCTGAGGTGATGAGCCTCCCCGTAGTGACCTCAAGTATAAACTCTTGAATTTGCCTATTTATTATTTTTCAATAGGGGTGATGCCCTACAACTTGCCTATCATATGTGTTTAACTAGGAATAAAGACCCTAGATGGATCCTTCGGTTTGGGTAAATGATATAAAGGGAGGTACCTTAGCTTCCCAAATTTACTGTATAAATAAGCCTAATTAAGTACTTTGTGCTTTAGCGTGGAAGTGCACATTTAGGGAGTTTGCCATGTGCGAATGGTTGATGAAGTCGCTTGAGGGAGCTTTGTGTGAGGGCATACATCATTACTGCATACCATCCCTGCATTAACAAGAGTAGTTAGGGAATGATTGTTGTCCTGCTTTATCATTACTAATTGATTGAGTTGATAACATGTTAACCTTTGCCTTTTAGTATCACTGAGTTGATCACTCACTCCCACCCTGGGACGGTGTTTTAAAACACTAACCAAACTCTAGTTTAAATGTAGGTGATGATGGAGTCTATGTAGCTAGCTGGACTTTATGGATGAGGAGGAAGAATTCTCCTACGTTCAGCTATCAAGTAGGTCTACATAGACCTTGTACTGATTCGATGAGATCACAGGGTTATATGGATTAGTTAGAAATTTATGTTTTGACATTTTGTATATTTTGAGACAAAATATGTATATATTCAGCCCGATAATATACTCATACACTGGAGGTTATGAAACACGTACATACTTTATATATTTATCTCAGTCTTTCGCTTGCTAACTATATTAATTATAGAGTATGATATGCTGATTTGGTATAATCCCTCTCATGTTTAATGCATTAATAGGGACAACATTTAAACATCATTATCTATGTTGCATAAGTGATGCATTGGATCTCGGGAGTTGAGCTTTGCTCAACCCTCAAAATTCGAGGCTTTACATTGATCCACCACAACAACTGCAAAAATCAAGGTTCACATAGGACTTTCGATACCATCCCAATGGAGACATCCAGCCAGCACAACCATCTACCTTAGGGCATTTCTTCTGATATCCTCTCATGAATGAGAGTTTGTTCCATCATTTCATACCCTGAACTCCTAATCAATTCCAAAATTCTCTCCCTTATGGAATTCTAGTTAATTTTAACAATCTCCTGCTACTAGGATTTCTTTGAAGCATCCTTTTTTAGTCCTAGTTCAACAAACTGCCTATAACGGGACTAACCACCAGGTCCAGCCTCCTTTAAGTAGGAATCATAGAGGTGTCAACAAGGTCAAATATTATGAGAAAGATACAGGGCATGCTTGACAAAGTGTCGCATTAAGAAAGGCATCCATCTCCCTAATCATGTCATCATCTAAATTAGGGGAGTGGGCTAAGCATGTCTCAAATGGATCAGAGTATAGAGTCAAAAGTATTCTATCTTCCACGAAAGAATCGATCATATTAATGTCATGGGTATCATTAACACCTCTGATTATGTTTTGAATAAGAAATAAATGCATTCGATTTGAGGAGATTTCATTCACTTAATAATTAATAAAAGAAGATGAAGAAGATAATCACAATATTTATTCATTCTTAATTTTTTTTACATCTTCTCTCATTTGATTCTAAAATAGAATATTCATAGAATCATAATACAAAGTAAATATGACATATATCTTGATCACTCATTTAATCAAATTTGAAGCTTTTTATTGATCTTTAACTACTGGAGAAATCACACATATGTCACTTTAGTGGAGAAATATCATTCTGCGCTGAGGCATTGTGCGCTGGGGCTCAGTGCGCGTTGCAACTTGTTGTGCGCTAACAGTGTTGTGTGCCGCACAACACCTTTTCCGCACAATGGGTGCAAACTCTACCTCTTTCTCTCCAAGGTCTGCTCCTCTCCTTTTCCTTCTCCTGAATCTGGTGCTAATGACCTCTTTAGAGGGGTCATGGGGTATTTATAGGACTCTCACGCGTGTGATTATGCCACGTATTCATTGTGTGCCGATCCCTTCTGTGCGGACCCGAGTGTGCAGCCTCCATTGTGCGGCCCTCACTGTGCGGACTCTATGTGCAACCTCCTTTGTGCGAACTCCATTGTGCGATCCCCAGTGTGTGGACTCCTTCGTGCAGACTGGTCTGCTTCAGTTCACAATCCCTTTCACGCACAACAACAATCACCTCTCTCTCTCTCTCTCTCTCTCTCTCTCTTTCATGTCTTAACAGATGCCCCCTTGATCCTTCATTTTTTGATTTTTTATTTACAAAATAAAAAATGTGGAATCAATTCTTCAATACTCTAATTAAATTTCACTCCTTTCATTATGTGCTTTCTATAATTATGCGCACAATGACTTATGCACAATAACTTGCGCACAACATATTGCGCACACTGGATCATGCGAGTCTATAAATACAAGATCTTGTTTCCTTCATTCCTCACTCTTCTTCACTTCCCACTCACCCAAGTCCTTTATGTGCTGAACCTCCCTGTGCACAACAACATCTTATGCATAATGGATTTTACACACAACAACAGGTAGCACACAACGCTTCTTGCGCACAATGCCCTCTTGGGCACAATAACTTCTGGCACACAACGAAAGTTTGCGCATATCAAGATTTGCTCTACTCTTTCAACTTATGGGACTTAGAACTCTAATGCATATTTCAAACTTCTTTCCCTATTTTTAATTTGTTCACTGAATTTTGTGCATTTGTAACTTCCACAAATCTCTGATGGCTAGCTCTAAAAGACCTCATGCTTCCCCAAATACTGTTGGACCCTCAGACTCTCAACTCGTTGAGAGTCACAATCGAAAAAAACCTAGATCTGCCGAAGGCTATTCTTCCTTCTTTAAGGAACCTGCTCCTACAATCATCAATTTTGCTGACCGTATCCAATGTCTGTCTAACCACATTCGCACAGCCGTCCTGATGAGAGAGATAGAGGGACCTCCCATTGAAGGCCAAGAGTCGGATTGGAAAGATTGGCTAAAATCCACCGGCAATCTTAGAACAAATCCCTACTGAATCTTCCCCCTTTCCAGCAATTTTGAAGAAAGCAAGGGAAAAGAATAAAGATGAAGCCTTCCAAGAGAAAATCTGGGAGCACAATAAGAGACGCTTCTAGAATGCCTGGGATACGATTAAGTCTAACGCTGACGCCATCAAATTCCGCAGTCCCTACAAAGATGAGACTATCATCATCCCCTTACATCTCCAACTTCATCTGTCAATACTCCAAAGTGATCCGACCGACTATATGACATAAAATCGACTCTTGTATGTGTCAAACTGGGTCATCAAAGAGCCGAAAATCCTTGAGGTCTATCTCATGAAAAATGCCTAATCTAGAAGACTGGGCAGATATCATACATGTGCTTCCTCACACCATGTTACAATCCTCATGCCCTGTACCCTACCCATTACTCTGAGACAATTCAACAACACTTTCGTGACCGCGACTCCTTGGGGGGAAAGGATGAATTTAGGACATGGGGTCTTTGGGCCGATCGTTCATACTATAGCGCATGAACTAAAGCAATCTTGATGAAATATAAATGTCACGCCCCAAACTCGAAAACCGGGCTCATAAAATTTTTGATCGCTGAATTCGGCGCCAACAGCCTCCGTAGTACCCCATTCTCGGCTCTCGGTACCCATACACCAGGTTCCGATCCTAGGATGCTACAAGGAGGATTTCTAATCATCAATTTGATTTGTAATGAGCATAACTATAAGCATAACCCACGAACAAGATCCACAAGAACACCATCACAAAATCTAGTATGATAAAAAACTTTGAATACAATACGTATGAAAGGAAAAATACAGGATAATGAAAATAACAGAAACTCCAAAAGCTCGACTGTGTGCTCCAAATTGCAGACTATATGTTCTAACTACGGCAAGACTACACCTGCATCCTGGCGTCACCTACACGCATCGATCATGCAAAAGCTTATAGAACGCTTAGAGGGTGGTGTAAGTGTGTGCGTAATATAAGCATGCACAGAATGCAAGGTCAGAGTAATGCAGAATCATGTAAATGAGTACATCAATGCAATCAGCAGTACCAAAGCTATGCGGTGAATGATATGAATGCTATCGACCATAACAAGGCCATGCGATGCTAGATGCAATTCAAGCATGCCAATCCTCATCCAAATCCACATACAACTCATCAAATATTAGTACAGTTCTCATTCTGGATTATCACCCGAGTTTAGTACACTTCAAATGGCACTGTCGCTCTCCCAGCCACATAGCCCAAGTGAGCGTAAGAAACCTCACTATCCGCCTGGCCAATAGTCTACCAATACCTATCCGACACATCGATAGCGGACCCATTCACGAGCTGGTCAGACTCAGCCTAATATTGCCCCCCACCGTTGGGTGAGTAAGGCCACACCCCTTTCCAACCGACCACAACATAGTGAGAGACACGGCCTCCTAGTATTCGGCTCTTGTGCACTCATATATCCACTCAGTCTCGACGTTAAAGTCATCCTCTGGTACCATCGGGTTTAGAAATTTTCACCCAGGGATATCTATGGTGCCCCGATGCTTAGTAATAATATTTCTGGTGTCCGATCCTACCATCCAAGATGTGCCTGTGGAGGTCATAGCCCTGATGTTGCTAAGGCGTATAGTAATCATGTCATACAAATGCAAAGTGCATGAATCACACTATCAGTCGTGCAGTAATCCTACGCATACTGCACGCTAATGAAGGACAACTCTGCCTGTTAGGAAGCCCATAAACAATCTGTCCGAAGGCATATTCTATGATCAGTCACTCCTTATATTAGGCATACATATGATGCATATGATCATGAATCATGGATCTACACTAAACAAGTTATATGGTGAGGGGCTCTGTTCACAACGAAGATGGGCCTAGACGGCCTACACACTACAAGTATGGGCCTACCAATGGCCTTAGGGAGAGTGACAATACGGACATTTAACCGACATCATCCTTACAATGTGGGCATCTAACCATCATTGTTCCTAAGGCACGTCCTGTTATAAACATCATTATATATATACGATGGAGAAATCACATATTGCAATGGACCTAAATTCATCCCATTGCGCCTTAAGTATATCAAATGGGCCGTATCACATGAGCCTTATATTCATTAAGTGGGCCATATCAATGGGCCGCACCAATGGGCTTTACGTACATTGCAATGGGCCATAACCTATGGGCCTTGTATGCATTACAATGGGCCTTATATACGTCCTATTGGGCCTCGACCCATGGGCCTCCAATACATCAAATGGGCCTTATATACGTTAAAGTGGGCCTCAACATCGGGCCATAAGTACATCAAGATTGGCCTAACTACATGGACCTCATATAAATTAAAGTGGGCCTCAACATCAGTCCATAAATACATCAAGATGGGCCTAATCACATGGGCCTCATATACATACATGAATCATATCAAAAGATTAACCAGACCACACTCCAAATAACAGTGGTGACGATGATTTCTACCATTAAAATTCTTAAGTCCCACCATAACATTTATTTTCTATCCAATCTGGTCATGGGGCCACACAAACTTGGATTAGGGGAAAAATAATTTCCTAACAATCTAAAATTTTGTGACAACAAAAGTATTTTATTGGTAGAAGCTCAATTCCCATTGCCTTTGTACTGGGTGGTCCACTTGATCCTATATCTGTCTTATTCTTAGTCTCAAGACTTAAAATAATCTTTTAAAATGGTTGGACTGCTTGGATGCAACCCATGCATCATGGTGGATCCCATAGGGATGGAAAGGATGGACGACATAGATGAAGTACACCCCTCATGGTGGGGTCCACATGAATGGAAGGTGTGGATTATAATGCATACATCAGTGGGTCCCACGTGGGGCCCACCATAATGTTTACTTTCCATCTGACCCATGGATAAGGTCACTTAGACCTGGGGGCCCACCGTACAGTTTATATGACTTCTAAACTATTGATAAGGTCAGTTAGACTTGAGGCCCACCGTGCCGTTTATATGACATCCAAACTATTCATAAGGTCACGTGGACCAGGGGCCCACCGTAATGTTTATTTGCCATCCAACCCATTGATGAGGTTACGTGGACTTGGGTTAAGGAGGAAAAATAAATTTCATACTGATCCAAAACTTCTAACCCCAAAAGGTTTCAATGGCAGACGTTCAATCTTCACTTTTCTCTATGATGTGGGCCACCTGAGCATCTCATGTGGCTAATTTTTAGGAGGGAGCCATTGTTAGAAGGGACCCATAAAATGTATGGTGTTGATCATCAACACACATCAGGGTGGGGACCATGGCTGGGGCCGTGGGTACTTGCCTCCACCGTCATATGCAGCGTCAACTGCTCTTTTTTTTTAAAAAATATATATATATTTTTGGGGGGTTTTTCCTAGTTGGCATCCACATCAGGGAAATCCACACTGCCCACTCGTCGTTTTAGCTCACTACAAACCCATCAAGTCCAATATTGTATAGGTTTTGATGTACAGAAATATCGGGGTGTATTTCAATGATAAAGACATTGTTTTCTATACGATAGTCCGCCCAATGATTGGATTACCCTCATCTTTTGGCTCAATGCCTAAAATTAGCTGAGCAATGGAATGGATGGTGTGGATTATGTATATACATCAAGGTGAGACCTGCATGAGTGGCCCACCCCAAAACATTAAATAGCCACATATATATTTTTATTTTTGGTTAGCCGTTAGTACACGCCATGTCAGTACACGCACGCCATGTTAGCCACTCCCGTCCAGCGTCCTAGCGTCCAGAGACGCTGGACAACATGGACATAA
Organism: Magnolia kwangsiensis; assembly: GCA_037074715.1. Lineage (NCBI taxonomy): Eukaryota > Viridiplantae > Streptophyta > Magnoliopsida > Magnoliales > Magnoliaceae > Magnolia > Magnolia kwangsiensis. The sequence continues at coordinate 26,838,651 of CM073585.1, read as the reverse complement.
AAGCAAGCATCATAAATAACGTACGGCGTTTCTTCGGAATGAATGCAGGCCCTCATCTCCTAACCTGGGTATCGGTTTGATGCACGAGTCGCGACATTAGAACTGCGACAATAGCGCAGTCGATAAGGTACAAGTTTCAGATCGGGCCCACTTCGGTACGCGGACCTGGCTTAGGATCGCTCGTAAACGTCGTATACGGGTCGAGAGTTGTCAGAATTCGGCCGGGGGAACTGCGGAAGCCTACGGAATGGTACGGACTAGGAGACAGGTCTTATAACTCTCCCCTCTAAATAAAAATTTCATCCTCAAAATTTACACAATCATTGTAAGTAAACATAACACATAATAGAAGAGGAAACAAGGCATCGTCATATGAAATTAGAGACAATATACAAGATACATCATACACTCAGTCATCAAAGAGATGGGGATAGCGCTCTAGAATCTCCGCCTCGCTCTCCCAAGATGCCTCATCAACAGAATGGTGACTCCACTGAACCTTCACCAAGGGAATGACCTTGGTTCGGAGGATCTGCTCCTTCCGATCAAGGATACGAACTAGCTGCTTAATGTAAGAAGTGTCCTTACGAACCTCTAGCAGCTGCCAATCAATAACTGAAACAATGTCTGACCCACACTTCCTCAGTATAGAGACATGAAAAATGTTGTGGATACCAAACAACTGAGATGACAAGGCAAGCCGATAGACCACAACGCCAACATACCCAGTGATCTCGAAAGGTCCTATAAATCTCGGGACAAGCTTGCCCTTCGCTCCAAACCGAACCACACCCTTCATGGGCGAGACCTTGAGATGCTCTCTGTCCCCAACAGCGAACTCCAAAGGATGACGCCGACGATCAACAAAACTCTTCTACCGACTCTGAGCTGTGCGCATCCTCTGCCTGATGATATCATAACATTTGATGTCTGTTGCACAAGCTCAGGACCTAAGAGACGCCGCTCTCCAAGCTCGGTCCAACAACTTAGAGATCTGCATGGTCTGCTATAAAATGCCTCATAAGGAGCCATTCTAATGGTCGCCTGATAGTTATTATTGTATGCGAACTCAGTTAATCGCAGATGCTCATCCCAGCTACCCCCGAAATTAATTGCGCAGGCCCAAAGCATATCCTCAAGTATCTGATTGACCCTCTCGGTCTAGCCATCGATCTGTGGTTGATACGCGGTGCTACGACGTAAACAGTACGCATAGCTCTCTGAAAGCTCTCTCAAAACTGAGACGTGAACCTCGGGTCTCGCTCAGAAACGATCGAAACTGGAACGCCGTGCAGTCTCACTATCTGCTCAACAAATAGGCTGGCGAGCCAGTCCATATGTCAAGTCTCACGGATCGTAAGAAAATGCGCCGACTTCATCAGATGGTCCACGATAACCCAATAGCATCATGACCGCGCTGAGTCCTCGAAAAACCTATGATAAAATCAGTAGATATGTGCTCCCACTTCCACATCGAGATGCTCAATGGATGAAACAGACCAGGAGGTCTCTGATGATCGGCCTTGACAAGCTGGCATGTGTCACACTCGACCACAAAACTGGCGATCTGACGCTTCATCCCCGCCCAAAAATACTGCCTCCTCATATCGCGATACATCTTTGTTGAGCCAGGGTGGATAGAAAATCACGATCGATGTGCCTCAGTGATAAGATCTCTGTGCAACTCAGGAATATCTGAGACACAATCGACCTTTGAAGCGAAGTCCACCATCAGAACCAATTTATAAATCTGTTTGACTCTCAGATGCTAACTCTGCTGGGGAATCCTGTAACGACTCATCTGTCTGCTGAGCCTCGATCACCCTTCTGATAAGAGCGGGTTGAATTACCAAGCTCGATAGCTGAACGATAAAAGACCACAGACCAAACTCGAAGTGTACTCTGCTATATCCTCGAGCATCCTCTACTCCCGAATCATCATATGTGCCACCAGGCCTCGTGACTGACGACTGAGGGCATCCGCCACCATGCTCGCCTTGCTTGGGTGGTACTGGAGGTCAAAATCATAATCCTTCAGAACCTCCATCCAGTGTCTTTGCATCATGTTTAGCTCAGACTGAGAAAATAGATACTTCAAGCTCTTATGGTCGGAGAAGAGCTCGAACCTAACCCCATAGAGATAGTGTCTCCACACCATCAGTGCGAAGACGACTGCTGCCAGCTCTAAATCATGCATGGGGTAGTTCATCTCATGGACCTTAAGTTGACGAGATGAGAAGGCTACGGGTCTGCCGTGCTGCATCAGGACAACAACTAAACCAATACGTGAGGCATCAGTAAATATAAAAAATCCATCACTCCCAGAGGGAAGAGTGAGAATAGGAGTGGACGTCAGATGGTCCTTCAACTCCACAAATATCTACTCACATATGTTAGTCCAAATAAAATCTGCACCCTTCCGAGTCAACCTGGTCAACGGGGTTACAATACGGGAGAAACCCTCAATAAAACGTCGATAATATCCAGCTAAACTAAGGAAACTGTGGATCTCAGACGCAGTAGTAGGCTGGCCCCACTGACGCACTGCCTCAACCTTCGAGGGGTCCACTGTGACACCCTCCCTCGTCACCACGTGACAGAGAAATCTCACCTCCTCCTGCCAGAACTCACACTTCTCGAGCTTTACATACAACTGGTTGGCACAGAGGGTCTGCAAAGCGATCTCCAGATGCTGCATATGGTCCTCACGAGTCCACGAATATATCAAAATGTTATCGATGAAGATCACAAAAAAATAATCGAGATATGGATGGAAGACCTCGTTCATCAACTGCATGAAGACCGCGGGCGCATTGGTCAGTCCAAAGGACATGACCTGAAACTCAAAATGACCATAACGAGTCCTGAAAGCCGTCTTCGAGATGTCCTCCTCTCGGACTCAAATCTGATGATAACTTGAATGTAGGTCAATCTTTGAAAAGAACTATGCACCTTGTAGCTGGTCAAACAAATTATCTATCCTCAGGAGTGAGTACTTGTTCTTGATCGTGACCCAGTTGAGCTCGCGGAAATCTATGCAAAGCCTCAACGAGCCATCCTTCTTCCTGAAAAAGAGTACCGGTGCTCCCCACGGAGAAGTGCTCAGACAGATGAATCCTAACTCATGCACTTGTCCAACTGTTACTCTAGCTCACGCAACTTCATTGGTGCTATACAGTAAGGGGCCTTCGAGATGGGCATGGTACCGGGCACAAGATCTATCTAAAACTCAATATAACAGCGAGGCGGCAACCTCAGAATCTCCTAGAACACATCAGGGAAATCACAAACAATTTGTAAATGGTCAATACATGCTACAATAGGCTCCTCAATGGCGCAGGACATCAAGCATGACAATGGCTCTCTTCTGGGCTTGACAACAAACTGAAACTGCAGCAAGCCTGGTATGCAGAATGTGACAATCCTCGCGAAGCAGTCTAAGATGACGTAGTACTCGGCAAGCCAATTTATATCCAAGATAATGTCAAAATCTGACATCGAAAACACGTACAAGTCGGTGTACAAGAAAATCTCTCCCACTAACATGGGGCAAGACGAACAGAAATGACCCAATACTGTGGTCTTCCCCAATGGTGTCGATACGGTCAATCCCTCACTAGCAGACTTTGTCGGTAATCCAGTCGATCGACAAAAATCCTCAAACATGAATGAGTGCGAAGCATCGGAATTAAACAGTACACGTGCGATGCATGAAGAGATAGGAAGTATACCCTCTACGACTCCTCCAGAGGTCTGTGAGTCCTGCTGAGTCGCATAAAATCTATCTTGAGCTGGCTGGGGAGGTGCCTGTCCCCTCTAAGGTCCCTGGTGCTGCTGCTGCCTCTGTGGTGGCCTGTACTGCTGTCTCTACTGCTGCTGGAGCCTCTGCGGCTGAGGTGGCTGTGAACTCTGCTGATGGGATCGCTGTTGATGCGGTCGCTGCAGTGCTGGAGGCTGCTACAGATGAGGGTAGGGGTACTCAGATATGCAGTGTCTTATCCCACCACATCCAAAATAGGTCCCTGAGAATGGCTGCTGGGGTGGCGCTGGAGGTACTGCTGGTGCTCTAGTAGGTGGGTGGCTCCTATACCTTTGTGGCCATCGATGCTGCTGAGAACTACTGGAGGGGGCCTACCTCTTCCGGCCACTCGATCGCTCTATGAGCCAGCCCACTCAGTCTTATAAATTTGAGCCCTCCGCACTACTGCCTGAAAGGTCGGGAGCTCATGCCCAATAACACGGCCTTGAAGACCGTAATGTAAGTCATTCTCGAAACGGCGGGCCTTTCGCCCCTCATCTCAACCAAATACGGCGCGAACCTCGATAACGCCACAAAATGGGCTACGTATTGCGCCACGGTTATGTCCCCCTACACTAGATTCTCGAACTCCAGTGCTCTCTAACGACGACATGGTCTGGGAAGTACTGCTCCTTAAATTGATCTATAAAATCATCCCATGTCTAGATAAATTTAGGCCCTGCAACACGGGTAACCGAGGTCAACCAGTTCTCGGCCTCACCCTGAAGAAGAAACACTGCCAACCGGACTCGCTGTTGGGTCGTACATGCCATAGTATTGAAGATCTTCTCCACATCGGAGCTCCACCTCTCATCTGCAGTCGGATCTGGCTCACCTTGGAAATGTGGAGGGTCAAGCTGTCGAAACTCTCGAAGTAAGGCGCACGCGCGCTCCTGCTCTTCCTGACCTAGTGAAACAACTGGGTGACTGCCCTGTCCCTGAAGTGCGGTTGTCACAGGGCATAATATCTTCCGCAACTGAGAGGCACTCACAGGCATGGTCAGCTCCGCATCAGTCTCAGGTGGAAGAATGTCATCCTCAGGCAAGGGAGCAGGGATCTTTGGAGGTGGAACGAGAGGCGCATGTGGTAAAGCTGAAGTCTCAGGTGGTGGGGCAGGAGTCAATTGGGTCACTCTCCTGGGCGGCATGTCCTATAGGAAAGAATAAGGACGCCAATCAACCTTGAGAATTACACGTTAGGGAACTCAATCGGAAGGTTACGCTCTTGAAACTTAATCGTCTTAAACTCATAGCAAACATGTGATGTTGTTCTCAGTTATTCTCAAGTTTTGCTCTGATACCAACTTCTGTCACTCCCCAAACTCAGAAACCGAGCTCATAAATTTTTGATCACCAAATTCGGCACCAACAACCTCCATAGTACCCCATTCTCGGCTCCCGGCACCCATACACCAGTTTTCGATCCTGGGATGCTACAAGGAGAATTTATAATCATCGATTTAATTTATAATGAGCATAACCATAAGCATAACTCACGAACAATAACCATAAGAACACCATCACAAAATCTACTATGATAAAAAACTTTGAATACAATGCGTATGAAAGGAAAAATACAGGATAATGAAAATAATAGAAACTCTAAAAGCTCGATTGTTTGCTCCAAACTGTGGACTGTATGCTCCAACTACGGCAAGACTACGGCTGCCTCCTGGAGTCACCTGCACACATTGATCGTGCATAAGCTTATAGAAAGCTTAAAAGGTGGTGTAAGTGTGTGCACAATATAAGCGTGCTCAGAATGCAAGGTTAGAGTAATGCAGAATCATACTAATGAGTACATGAATGCAATTAGCCGTATCAAGGCTATGCAGTGTAGGATATGAATGCTATCAGCCATAACAAAGCCATGCAATGTAAGATACAACTCAAACATGCTAATCCTCATCCAAATCCACATACAGCTCATCAAATATTAGTACAGTTCTCATTTTGAATAATCACCGGGGTTTAGTACACTTCAAATGCCACTGCCGCTCTCCTAGTCGCACAGTCCAAGTGAGCATAAGAAACCTCACTATCCGCCTAGTCAATAGTTTGCCAATACCTATCCGGCACGTCGATAGTGGACCCATTCACGAGTTGGTTAGACTTAGCCTAATATTGTCCCCTACCCTCAGGCAAGTAAGGCCACACCCCTTTCCAACTGACTATGACACAGTGGGAGACGTGGCCTCCTGATATTCGACCCTTGTGCGCTCATATATCCACTTGGTCTTGACGTTGAAGTCATCCTCTGATACCATTGGGTTTAGGAATTTTCACCCAGGGACATCTATGGCGTCCTGATGCTTAGTAACAATATTTTCGGTGTCAGATCTTACCATCCATGATATGCCTATGGAGCTCATAACCCTAATGTCACTAGGGCATATAGTTATTATGTCATACAAATGCAAAGTGCACGAATCACACTATCAGTCATGCAGCAATCCTGCGCATACTGGGCACTAATGAAGGGAAACTCCGCTTGTTAGGGAGCCCATAAATAATCTGCCCGAAGGCATATGCTATGATCAGTCACTCTTCATATCAGGTATACATACGATGCGTATGATCATGAATCATATATCTATACTAAACAAGTTATGTGGTGATGGGCTCTATTCATAACAAAGATGGGCCTAGACGGCCTACACACTACAAGTATGGGCCTACCAATGGCCTTAAGGAGAGTGACAATGCGGACATTTAAACGACATCATCCTTATAATGTGGGCATCTAATCATCATTGTTTCCAAGGCACATCCCATTATAAACATTATTATATATATATACCACGGAGAAATCACACATTACAATGGACCTAAATTCATCCCACTACACCTTAAATATATCAAATGAGTCGTATCACATGGGTGTTATATTCATGAAGTGGCCCGTATCAATGGGCCGCACCAATGGGCCTTACGTACATTGCAATGGGCCATAACCCATGGGCCTTGCATGCATTACAATGGGCCTTATATACGTCCTATTGGGCCTCGACCCATGGGCCTCTAATACATTAAATGGGCCTCATATACATTAAAGTGGGCCTCGACATCGGGCCATAAATACATCAAGATTGGCCTAACCACATGGACCTCGTATATATCAAAGTGGGCCTCAACATTAGGCCACAAATACATCAAGATGGGCCTAATCACATGGGCCTTATATACATACATGAATCATATCAAAAGATTAACCGAACCACACTCTAAATAACAGTGGTGATGATGATTTCCACCAATAAAATTCTTAAGTCCCACCATAACATTTATTTTCTATCCAATCTGGTCATGGGGCCACACAAACTTGGATTAAGGGAAAAATAATTTCCTAACAATTCAAACTTTTGTGATAACAAAAGTATTTTAATGGTAGAAGCTCAATCCCCACTGCTTTTGTACTGGATGGTCCACGTAATCCTATATATGTCCTATTCTTAGTCTCAAGCCTTAAAATAATCTTTTAAAATGGTTGGATTGCTTGGATGCAACCCATGCATCATGGTGGATCCCATAGGGTTAGAAAGGATGGATGACATAGATGAAGTACACCCCTCATGGTGGGGTCCACATGAATGGAAGGTGTGGATTACAATGCATACGTCAGTGGGTCCCACGTAGGGCCCACCATAATGTTTTCTTTCCATCTGACCCATGGATAAGGTCACTCAGACCTGGGGGCCCACCATACTGTTTATATAACATCCAAACTATTGATAAGGTCAGTCAGACTTGGGGCCCACCGTGCTGTTTATATGACATCCAAACTACTCATAAGGTCACGTGGACCAGGGGCCCACCGTAATGTTTATTTGCCATCCAACCCATTGATGAGGTCACGTGGACTTAGGTTGAGAAGGAAAAATAAATTTCATACTGATCCAAAACTTTTGGCCCCAAAAGGGTTTTAATGGCAGACGTTCAATCTTCACTGTTCTCTGTGATGTGGGCCACTTGAGCATCACATGTGGCTGATTTTTGGGAGGGAGCCACTGTTAGAAGGGGCCCAACAAATGTATGGTGTTGATCATCAACACACTTCAGGGTGGGGACCATGGCTGGGGCTGTGGGTCCCTGCCTCAACTGTCATACGCAGTGTTTGCTGTTGCAGCAGTGTCAGTTGCACTTTTTTTAAAAAAATATATATATATATATATATTTTGGGGTTTTTCCTAGTTGGGGCCCACATCAGGGAAATCCGCCCTGTCCACTGGTCGTTTTGGCTCACTACAAACCCGTCAAGTCTAATGTTGTATGGGTTTTGATGTACAGAAATATCGCGGTGTATTTCAACGGTAGAGACGTTGTTTTCTATACTATAGTCCGCCCGATGAACAGATTACTCTCATCTTTCGGCTCAACGCCTAAAATGGGCTGAGCAATGGAATGGACGGCGTGGATTATGTATATACATTAAGGCAAGACCTGCATGAGTCGCCCACCCCAAAACATTAAAAAGCCATATATATATATTTTGTTTTTGGTTAGCCGTTAGTACACACCATGTCAGTACAAGCACGCCATGTTAGCCACGTCCGTCCAGCATCCTAGCATCCAGAGACGCTGACGGCATGGACGTAAAGCAAGCATCATGGTGGGTCCCACATGCAGATGGCCCACTTGCATGTATATACATAATATATATATATATATATATATATATATATATATATATATATATATATATATATATTATATTCCATATATATAATATATACTATATTATATATCATATATATATTATATAAAATATAATATATAAAAAGAACGGGGGTATTGGATCCATCTAAACAGTGGATGGTGTGGATCATCACTTGTAATAGGGTGGGCCACACCGTCTGATGTTGATGGACGGGGTAGATATAACACGTATTGGTGAGATCCACACCATCACAATGGAAAGAGAGAGAGAGTGAGTGAGAGAAATAGAGAGAAATAGAGAGAGAGAGAGAGATTGGTGGAGTGGAGGGAACCCCGCAACTATGGGCCCCTCGTATGATTACATTACATAAATCAAATTGAGTCCCAACATAGTTAAGCCATTAAATTCGAAATTAACGATGGATCACTGACCTCTAGGCCTTCTCCTTGATCCCTTGGGCTCCTTAGCTCTTATAATCAACTTTCAACGGTGGATGATGGAGTTTTGATGGTGAGGATGAGAGATGAGAGGGTAGGAAAAGTGGGCCACACTTGTTGCTATGGATGGGAGCTTGGACTTATGGAATTGCTTGAGGGGTTTGGGAAATGAGAGAGAGAATGGGGATGGGATGATATGGATGGAATGATGTGGTGGTTGTAAGGAAAGGAGATGGATGGGTATGGTTTGGTATGAAAATGTGTAAAAGTGGAGTGGTGAGGGGAGAGAGATGGTTGACTTGTGGGAAAAGAGAGAGAGGCCACTGTACTTGTTGTTGGGTGAGGTGGCATAGAGATAAGGTGGTGTACTTTGACTTAATTTGATGTGACATGTCATAGAAATTCTCTCAAAGTTCACAACGAGCGGCCTTTTCTCAGAATGAACGTAGGCCCACATCTCCTGGCCTAGTTATCTGTTCGGTGCGTGAGTCATGGCGTTAGAACCGCGGCGACAGCGCGGTCGCTAAGGTACAAGTTTCAGATTGAGCCGACTTCGGTACATGGGACTTGGCTTAGGATCACGCGTAAACGTCGGATATGGGTCAAGAGTTGTCAAAATTCGACTGGGAGAACCGTGAAAGCCTACGGAACTGTAACACCCCAGATTTTTGCCAACCTAGAGTTAGACATTCTTAGGCAATGGGTCAACCATATCACTCTTAGAGCTCAATCCCAAAGTCTAAAAATTATTTTTCAACCCATTTCCTTCAAAATCTCACTTTCACCACCTCATTCTTCAAATTTCTTAAAGTACCTTCATATTAGACATAAATCCTAAAGTTTAAATGGCGAAGAACTATACTTAAACTAAAACTTACTGTAAATGGTATGTACATGAATAAAATGGGATTTTGACTATTTAATATTTAAAATTTCATAATATAGATAGGTTATTTGGATGGATTAGCTTCTTCTATCCCAAAATCATATAGTGTACGTTGTGTAACTCATTTCAGTTTGCAAATGAGACTCGATAAACGCCTCGATGGACTCGTGGGCCCAAACGGCTTAATTCGGGGGGACTCGAGGTGGGTCCTACATGTTTTCGGCATCCCCGGTGAGGGAGGGGGATGACCTCGCCCCTGGGGGGATCCCTCACCAAATAGGTCAGTGACCGGCGAGGTCTCGCCGGTTTGGCGAGGCCTCGTCCGTACAGCGGTTAGGCAGCCCATTTTCTACATTTTTTTTGCACATTTCATCCAATTTTGAAAAATCATATCTCCTTGTTTATAACTCCGATTTAGGTAATTCAAAATCTAGATTGAAACTAAATGAGTCTAGGTTTATATAAAAATATGTGAAAAATATAATAAAATATTTAATATAGTTTAAAGTAGGACGTTGTGACAACTATCCAAAAATCACTTGTTGGACAGCTACATCTTCTGGAATTTTTAGAATTTTTTTACAACTTAAAATCTTATGAAATTTGGTAAATATAGTTTAAACTTGATTATGAACCATTAAAAAAATAATTAAAATATTATGATAACTAGAAGTACCAAAAATGGGGCATAGAATGGCCCTAGGACAGTATTTTGCCCTAATTAGGGTAGAATTTGGTTAGGTACTAAACTGAATACTCAATAGAATTAACTTGAACCATTTTAAATATAAACTAAAAGACCCAAAATGATTAAAATCACTAATGTTACATTACCTACAAACCTAGGATCAATCTCTAAACCCAGTTACTCTCGGGAGCATTCAAAAACTTCGTAGCGGACCTAGACTGCACGTCGAAAGTCCGATAGTGATGAACTTAGACCATTATGACTGCCTAATTGGACTTGAATATCACCTCAAAAATTAAGGCCAAATGATATCCCGAGACCATTTCCTTGAGTCCAAAGTGAAAAGAGTGAGAAAGCGAAGATTTTTAGAAAATTAAATATGATTTTAAATAATCTGAGATGTGTCGGTTGCGCGTTATTTCTAAGCATTCTGACCATTATATTTTGACCCAAATTCACCCTCGGATTAGGATAGGTGGCCCTTACATGTCATAGTACTTGTTGCTCTGATCGAGTTCTCGTAACCGTTGAACTGAAACTGGTCGCCACGGTCGATCTGGAAACCCGACCGGACTGAAAACTTAGGTTAACCTAGATCCAATATTAGAGAACTTAAGTCCGACCGCATTTAGTAATAGGACCTCCAGAAGTGCTCCATTGGATCGGAACAGACCTGATTTGGGTATAACATAAGTATACCTTGTCCCTGGGTCTAATTTAGTAAGTTTTTAGCCTATATAAGGACCTTAAACCCTCTCTCATTCCTCACATACGAATTTGAGAGAAATCTTAGGAGAGAGAGGAGAGAAAAGAGAGAGTTAGTGTAAGAGTTGTGGGAGGAAGTTCCTATTATTCTACCCTACTATCATACGTACTTAACCATCTCGATCTAATCGCTATTCCGGTGATTCTGACTTCATTTCTAGGTAAGAAAACCCTAATCCTAACCTTTTTTAGGATTTCTATTGGTACAAGTAGTGAAGTAGTTAACTTACCTTGTGTTATAGGTCGTCATATCAACGTTGACGAAAGCGTAGGTATGCAAGTGGGTCCTCATATCAACTTACCCGGATTCATGCATGCCATGATTATCCGTCGTGGGTATATGCAAGTGGTATATGGGGCAACTCCCTAGTGAAAGGATTTGGCCTAATACATGTATAATCAACATACACATGTATGATAAAGTATGTATTCTATGAAATACATGTATGATAAAGTATGTATTCTAAGTGTTTGTGAAAATGTCTGAATGAGCATGTTGTTTCTATGAAATACTTTGTATGAGGGTTGAGATGTAAATCTTGGCTACCTTATTTATGTGTATGATTTCCTCCATGTACGTTTACATCATGAGGTCTGCTTATTTATGAAATGAATGTGTATGGAATCATGTTTGTGATGCACTTCTTAGCATGCTCATGTTTGAAATGATTGATTTATCTGTTCATTACAGTTTTTATTGTTTCTTATGATTACTTGTTGAAAATGGATGAGATTGGAACTATGATATGGTCCAGGCAATCGGTAATCAGCCATGAGTTCGTGGCTGAGATTCATTCGCCACGTAGGACATGTTTGATGAACCCGAGTCGTACTTTGGTCGTCCGCAATGGTTAGGCCACACGAAGTGCTTACGCATTTCATGTCGATTGATTCGATATGCGCTCGTACTAGTTGAGCTCGTCAAGTAACCCGATCTTCCTATTATATGTTCACCATGTATGGATGTTATTGCTTGAACCTAGGGTACTGAACTTACCAGTGATAACCTTGATAATCGTGGTACCTTGATCCATTAAGACTCATGAGCCGGGCATGGTGGTATGGGACATCGTGGTCGAGTTGTTGGCCTATGCTAGGGCCACGAGCCTCCCCGTAGTGACCAGTGAGTAACCCAGACTTGTGAGCCGAATATGATGGTATGGGACACTATATTCGAGCTGTCGGCCTACATTGATTGGTGATGGGGGAGTGGTGTAACGATTGCGTATAACAACCCTGGAAGCCCTTGTAGTGACCTCGAGCGTACTATGAGTCTACGAGGAGGCGACGACCCTTTCGTAGCAATAAGAGTACAAACTAGGCCTGTATTGATTTGGTGATGGGGGAGTGGTGTAATGATTTCGTGTAACAGCCCTGACAGCCCTTGCAGTGACCTAGAATTATAACATCATATGAGATTAACTAGGAGTGACGACCTTAGATAGGATCCTTGTTGGAAATGATATAAGGGAAGTACCTTAGTTTCCCAATCCTACTGAATGAAATGACTAAAAAAACTCGGTAATCATGTTCATATTGCACTGCATGTGCCTGGAAAATGTGGAGCACTGAGGGATGAAAGAATGTCGCAAACGTGAGATAGTGTCGCATGAGGGAGTATGTAGGCAAGGGCATGCATCATTATTGTACTCATCCTTGCATTAACAAGAGTAGCTAGGAATGTTTGAATGTACTGCTTTATCATTACTGCTTGACTGAATTGATAACATGTTAACCTTTGCTCTATGATTCCACTGAGTTGATCACTCACTCCCACGTTACGGGACGGTGTTTGAAATACCAACCAGTCCCTGTTTTAGTTTCAGATGAAATACCAAGCAGAGTCGGACTTTATGATGATGAGGAGGATTTCTCCTATATGCAGTTCTCAGGCGGGTTCATATGAACAATGCCCTGATTGACGGAGATTCAGGGCTATGTTGGTAGTGATTTATCACTTTTTGATATATGTATATGGAGACACGTCTTGTAATTATGACCTAGTAGAGCATACATATCTTGGGGACTTATGTTAATTTATATATGTATTTCAGTCTTCCGCTCGTGCTTTCAAACTGTCCCTGAACTATGTTTGCTATTTTTTGATGTTTTGGTTTAATCTACCTCATGTTTTATGCCCTAATGCCGATAACATTCATCCATCATAAAAAATGCTGCATAAGTGATGTTCTGGAACTCGGGAGCTGAGCTTCTGCTCGACCCTCGATTTTCAGGGCATTACAGGAACGGTATGGACTAGGACACAGGTCTTACAACTAAGATGTTCTCATTGCGGCGAAGATACATTATGCTATAGATTCCACCTTAGAGTTCTTCTACAACGACACCATGATTTATAAGAGCTTTCTAAAGTACTGGTCTTTTACTACAAATTCTTTTCACCTCTCGGTTGGTGAAGTATCACTCTATGGGATCTACATTGGATGACAGGTTTTCCCATCTCCAGATCCTTTCTTGATGAGTATGTTACTACAAATAAAGAATTTGCTTACATTGCCCCCAATAGGGTGCCAAAGATTTCAGCATCTACCATTGAACTCTTCTACGAGATGTCTTGCTTCCTCGATGTTCATAAGATTCCCCTCTTCAATGGCTCGCACATTTCTCATGATACCCACTGTAAGCATTTCAACATTCCTTTTCTCTTTCAGATAAAATTTTTCACAATGTATGCATCCTTATTTCACTTTTTTCATCCCTTAGGTTCCCTGGCAGTCATTGCGCCAAATTGGAAGCCACCGGCCCAACTAAATTCACCATTGAGACCGAGTTAGCTGCTTTCTTGGCTTATTGGTTAAGCTTGGTCGCCCTTCCTAGTTTGAAAAGCTCGGACTCTATTCAACCAACCTTATTTGTAACGGCAAGTGCTATGGCAAAAGGTAGGAAAAAAATACTCTCTAGCTCCCCCCGTGTTTCGCTATATAGAGCTTTTGGACATGCTACGGCGTATTGCTCAAGCTTAGCAAGTGGAGCCTCATCCTCTTTCACCTCGTGGCATTATTTCTCGAACTGGCTCGGCGTATACTTCCCTTAGACTTATAGAGACCTGGAGAAGGCCTACGTCCACCTTAAACATCTACCCTTATGGCATTTCCTTTAGCAAAAAATGATAAAGAAAGGGTATGACTGGATAGTGGACAAGATCGAAAACACAGAATCTATTGATTTCTTTCCTTTATATTTAAATTACCAAGTTGAAGACAGGGAGGTCAAAGAGAACAACAACTTGGAACCTATTGAGAGGACATTCTTTCTTTGTATTCGATCCTGCAGCCTACCTATGCGATAAGGGATAGAGTTCTGGAGGGAGCCATATTATCTAACTAGATTTGCTAGACAATTTGGCTATGACCAAGCCGTGCCTCAAGTAGGAGAGGAAGTAACATGGATAATGAGAAGTTACGGAGTTGGCCCCTATTATTGGGCTCTGATATGGAAGTAGCTTTTGACGATAAATTTCAGCTCCCGTTTCCTTCTCCTAGGGTATAATTATCGAATAACAGCTTTATACTCCTAGCTGTGATGGTGGATGCATCACTACTATTTGGTGCGCAACTGCTTTCCAGTGGATCGTCCTATTTGGATTTCTCCTTCGCGTTTGAGAAACTACAGACCAGAGTAAGGAATTAGATATTTTATTAAAAAAGATCATGTCGTTATTCTGGGGAAACTTCGCTGCAAAATTTCTATAGAAGAACCAATTAGAGAGATAAAGTTTTCGAACACTCTGAAAGGATGGATAGCTTTCGGCTCTCCTTTGGACCTGATAAGACGGGGAGAAAGACCAACTACTCCTCCTGATGAATTTGAAACTCCAGGTGGTATTCTGCCTTCCCCTTCTCCTGAAGGAGGAAACCAGTCCGAACATTCTGTTCCTGTCATGGAGTCTGTGGCAAATGCACCTTCTCGTACCATTGATCAGACAGCCAACGCAGTGGTCCCTGCCGTGAGTCACGTAACGACTACAGTCTCTCCTATTATAAGTCGCGCCACGGTTGTAGTTTCTCCTGCCACAAATCGAGTCGTTATTACTACATCGCCTATGACTCGCTCATGTACTAAATCATTGTCTCTTGAAATTCTGGCACAACAGGTTCCCTCTCCTGTTTGAAGTGCTCGTCTCCTCCTCATGAAGACTGTCTATAAGGGGAAACAAACCATGTCAGAAGAAGATAGTTCGTCAGAATACTTGGGTAACACTTCAAGTAACGATCCGTCTTCTTCTACAAGTTTGACCGACAAAGGAGATGTCTTATTGAATCAAGAAACTAGGGTTGAAGTAGATATTGAAGAAGAGGGTGAAGATAGGGCCGAATCTCCTCTCCTTGATTCCCGAATCAATCATTCGGATGTCCCTCTTCTGATCACAACGACCTCCTTTAAAAAAGAAGAACTTGACTATAAAGAGTCTGGATACTCCCTTGGCGTAAATATCTTTCTTTCTTTTGATGCCTCATACTCTCCATGTATCATAGAGACCGTTGATGCAACTGCTCACGAGGCATTCAGAGTGAGAGAAGCAGAAATTCCTCCATCAGAGATTCAAGTAGGTGTGGAAAATCTACTTCTTCCCCAAAGTACGGAAGTAAGTTAAGACATCGTAGAGGTTCCTCTAGTGGTTACTACAGCATTTGATGTTCATGTTCAAGTTGATAGATCTCCTATTGTGCAACCTCCTCCTATCCAACCAGTAGCTCAAAGTTTGGAATTCTTTTCTGCCCTGATCGATGTTCTGACTCTGATGACTTTGGATTCGAGTATTGGAGGAGCTTAAGAGCTTTCTTTCAATTTCGTTGTAGCTACGGACATACCCACATCTGCAGAACTAGGAATCTATTCCATTCAAGCTACTTGTGCAATCCCCCTCGGACAGGGTATATACTCTCTTTTCTTCCCTTCTTCATATTGCTAGATATATGTATCCTCTTTTTAATTCATAATTCTTTCCTTATTTTTAGCTTTAGCTGTACCAACTCCAAGTGTAGATACATTCTCTAATAGATTTTCATTAGAGAAGGTGTCACCTCTCATGTTGGTATTCTTTAAGAATGCAATCTCTGTTATTATAAGTGCTTTTAAGAATCCAGACCAGTGGCCCTTTCTAGACAGTGCCTTAGCCGTTCTTGACCATTCAGCTCATTTGGCTCATGTCAGTGTTCAATCCCTTCACGACTCCTTATCATAGTTCTATGATTCCACTAAAAATCTAGAGGCAGCACAGGGTGTAGTCGTCGCTCCAAAGATGTTGAATTGTCAAAGAGAACTAATGCTGCTCAAGGAGAAACTTTCTTGAACAGAAGACATCCTCTCAAATTGCGGCATCGTTAATCAATCTCTTCATGAGAGGTTGAAAGCTTTTGATAAAAATAAGACAATCATTGATGACCGAATCGCCCTTTTGGAGAGAGAGATTATGATAATCAAGGTTTGAAGAGAAGAAGAGGAGTTAAATATTCGCCAAGTTAGGGAGGAGCTTGAGATGAATACTAAGATTGTCAACATTAGGATGGCCGAACAAGTGAAGAATAGGGAAGCTGTTGCCTCTTTGGAGTTAGAATTGGCAGGCGTTATCGTATTTTTCATGTAACTTTCTTTACTTCTTTTTGTGTTGTAGTGTGCGGATGAATTGTAATGCTTTATTTAAAGACAACATATTTTTGCAATACAATCATTGGTTTTGGGGTGCTTGTCAATGCAATAATTTCATAGACATGCTTCATTACATCTATAAGTCATCATATTTATAAATCATAAAGCATTCCTATGTGTGATATTTGTTTCAATGGGCAGAACTATTTCTATTTTAAAGTCAGTACAGTTAGTTTTGCACACAGTTTAAGCTCTTGAGTAGTGGAGCAATCATAGTTTTTTAGACTCATAAGTAGTTGGTGTCAGGTCTTACACAAATGGTCTCTTTAACTCTTCTGAGTTCTCTAGATTTATCGCAGTCGGGGAGTTCAAAAACCGCGGTCCATCAAAGGGGCTCAATGAAGCTACCAAGGTCATGAACTCAATGGGATTTACATGCAGGGTTGGCCACAGTAACTCTCTAGAGTTCACGGGGTGCACACGGCTACCTTTGGTACTAATTGCAGGGCTGCCAATCCATCAATGAGGGGGTGTTTTTATTGAGACCCTATCTTTATGAGTTAATACTAAAATCAAGCCAATGATCTGGGGTGTCTTATTCTATTCTCCATTTTTCTTCATTTGTAAGTTCAGACCCATTCATAGAAGGATATTTTCATCCTCATTTATGACACTGTCGGAGAGCTTACAGAGGACATTGGTCTCACACGTGACTAGCCGTTCAGGACTTCTGGCCTTTTGAGGCTTTTGTCACTGACTCCGCCCACTGCTCGTATGGGTATGCACATGATGTGGCCTATATGGGCTTTTTAGGGTTGCTGGCTCCACACTGCTATCCTGGATAACATAGAGGTCTTATGCGTAGTTAGCTGTATAGGGCTTGGTTAGGCTGCCTTAGATGGTGGGCCACCATTACTGTCATAAGATTCTGTATGCGCTTGTCCGTATATGTCATTCTACTGTCATGAATGATGAATCAATAATTGATATATCGCTGTTGCTTGTTATTTCCCATAATAATCTGATGACATTTGTCTTTATATTCAGTCAGTTTGGCGGTAATAACAATTTTGATAGGTGACCACTAATGACAGTGATGGCTGCGACTTCATCAATAGTCATTGATATTTACTTTTGATATGCTTAAGAATTTGCCTTTTATTCATCATTTTTGAAAAAAGAATACAAGGCTCTGCCTTTAAAGGCTGTTTTATCATTTCATCTGTAATTGCCCCCTTTTGATGTAGAATTATTGTTCTGATAATCTTCTAGATCAAAATCTTTCCCACTGTTAGGGACAATATTTCTTAATCAAGCGAGCATTGACCGGTATACTGATTCCTCGTCCATCTTGATCTGTTACTTTGTATGCCCCATTAGAATAAACTTCAATTATGATGTATGACCCATCCCATTTGTGGTCAAACTTGCCCCCTGTCCTTCGGGTGACTACTATCGGCCTTTTTAACATTAGAACCATGTCTCCTTTCTTGAAGGATCAGTGCTTAACCTTTTTATCAAAGGCGATGGAAATCCTAGCATGATATAACTGCAATCGCTACTGAGCTGCCAGTATTTTTTCATCAAGCAAGTCCAATTCTATCAATCTTATTCTTACATTCTCATCGTCTGTAATTGACTGGTGCACTACTATTCTAAGTGAGGCGACTTACATTTTGATTGGTATGACAACCTCTACACCATAAACCAACAAATACGGGGTAGCTTGCGTTGCCATCCAATGGGTGGTCCTGTAGGTGCATAAAGCCTCTTGTAGCTTTTCATCCCAATCACACTTATTCGCGGTCACTGTTTTCTTCAATATTTTTACAATTATTTTATTGAATGCCTCTACTAACTCATTGGCTGGCGGATAGTAGGGTGTTGAAAATGAATGGTGAATACCGAACTTAAGACAACTTTGCCATGCCCGTATTCTTGAAAGGAGTGCTGTTGTCTGTGATGATTTTCTTTGGGATGCCATGATGATAGATTATTGTGTGCTGAATGAAATTGCCAACATCTTTCTCTTTAACATTTCACAGCGCAATTGCTTCTGTCCATTTGAAGAAATAGTCCGTTGCTGCCAATATATACTATTTCCCTCTAGCCGACAACGGATTTATGAGGCCAATGACATTGAGTCCCTATGTAGTAAAAGGTTAGGAAGTAGCTGACTGATTAAGATCTTCAGGGGGAATATGTATAATATCCCCGTGGATCTGACACTCATGGCAACGCTTCGCGTAGTCTATGGCATATTTAAACATTGTTGGCCAATAATATCCCATTTGGTGCACTTGGTGGAATAAATTTTGCCCAGCCTGATGTGCCCCACACTCCCCAGAATGTGCCTCTCGCAGCACTTGGCTTGCTTCCTCTTCATTCAGGCATCACAGTAATATTTCATTAGAAAACCTTTTGTGTAATGCCTCATTACACATAATGAATCTTTTTGATCTCTGCTTAATCTGCAGCTACACTTCTAGATCTTTCGACAGGATATCGTACTTGAGGTAATCAACAAAAGGCTGATGCCAATCATTTGTTGTCACCTCTAAACATGATATAGGGAGCACTTCCATGATTTCACTGATGATTTCTGTTAAAGGAGAAAATCTTCTTTCTTTAATTGTCACGTATAGGGGGCTTTGATCTAGGTAAGATAACGCTATTGCTAAACTAGCCAAAACATTTGCCTTCGCATTCTCGCACCGCTGTACATGCTTAATTTCAACATACAGGAGTTGTTCCAACAAACGCTGCACTTTTTGACAGTAGGGAAGAAGTTCTTGTTTCCTAGTTTTAAACTCGCTCATCAACTGAATTATGACCAGCTTGGAATCCCCATAGATCTGTAGTGTATTTATCTTCAGCTCACTAGCTATTTCCATTCCAATAATAAGGGCATTATATTCAGCTTCGTCATTTGTACATGCAGTGCCCAACGTAAAGAGTAAGGCAACAAATCACCTTGGGGGGTGATAAATATCACTCCAGCACCTGCTCCTATTGATCGTGCTGCACCATTGAAGAACATTTGTTAGGAATTTGGCGATTTAGTCATCATGACTTGCTCATCGAGAAACTCATTGATAACAACTTCGTTATCTGTCATTGGATGGGCTACCAGAAAATTTGCCACTGCTTGCCCTTTTATGCTTTTGCTGGCCACTATGAAATCGCATATTTTAATAATAGTAACATCCACTTCACTAGTCTTCCTGATAACATCGGCCTTGTCATTAAAAACTTGATGGGTCTGCTTGAGATATCAAGGTTATTTCATGGGATAGACAATAATGTCTTAGCTTCTGAACTGTGAATATTAATGCCAAACATACTTTTTCAATCGGTGTATAATTACATTTTGCACCTATTAAAGTTTGGCTTAGATAATAGAGTGCTGCTTCCTTCCCGCCTTTGTTCACTTATTCCAACAAGGCTCTTAATGAATTTTCGGCTGCTGATATGTACAAGATGAGAGGTCTTCCTTTTACTAGGGCTGTTAATACTGGAGACTGTTTTAACAATTCTTTTATCGAATTGAAGGCGTTTTGGTAGGGCTTGCCCCATATGAATTTTGTTCCTTTCTTCAGCAAATGAGAAAATAATTGACATCTTCCTACCATGTTTGAGATAAAACAACGAATATATGCTAGCTTACCTTGCAGGTTTTTTAGTTCCTTCAACGTTTTCGGGGGTGGCATATCTTGAATAGCCTTAACTTTTTCTAGATCGATCTCGATGCCTCTGTGTCTTACAATGAAAGAAAGGAATTTTCTTGATGATACTCCGAATGTACATTTGGCTGGATTCATCTTTAACTGTTTCTTTCTAACTCGACGGAAGACTGAAGCTAAATGCTCGCAGTGTTCCTCTTGGTGGTTTGACCTAACCACCAGATCGTCCACATAACACTCAACATACTTATGCATCATGTCTTGAAATATATTTTGCATCACCCTTTGGTACGTCGCACTGGCATTCTTGAGACCGAACGACATAGTTTTATAACAATATATTCCCAAGGGAGTTCTTGTAAGTGCTATGGTTTCTAACTCCTATTATTGTCAATTTTTATAGTGCCAAAACCTCTTAGAATTTGTGACTTGTGTAACACATCTACATATATAAGACAGGGCATCTCATGTACAAGGACAAAGGTCTTCACTTTAAGAACTTCAAATGTAAGATTACATGTTCAAGTTCAAGTACAACACCATGTGTGATTTCAATCTTTCAAGCTTCAAAGTTCAAGTTTTCAAAGCTTCGTCTAAGTTAAGACATACTTTGAACTCCAAGCTCAAGCTTCAATGTTAGTCATAATCAAGCCTCAAAAGGGTCAAGGTCAAGATTCATCATATGAAAAGATACCAAGCTTCGTGAACTTCAAAGAACAACTATCAGCTGAAGCAAATGAAGATTTAATGTTCATACATCATGTATAAGGTATGAATGACCCTAGATTGACCATAGGATAGGTAATTTTGAATACATAATTTAAGTTGTGTCACTTTATAAGTGCATTGACTGTTTCTTGACTAGTCTTGGACTAAGTTTGAATAGTCCTAGCACTGGCTCGACCAGTCCAATAATTTCTCGACCAGTCTTAAGTTTGTTACTGATTTTTGAAAATTTTTGTTAAAGCCTCGACCACTCCTGGTGACTACTCGACTGGTCGTATGAACAGTGCTTGACTTGTGCTCGACGAGTCCTACAAGCTCAACTATGAAATCGCATATTCTGATAACATGCTGATGAATCCATGAATACTATTAGCCGTACCAAGGCTATGTGATGCAAGACATAAATGATGTCAGCCATACCAAGCCCATGCGATGCGAGATGCAACTCAAGTATAGGAATCTTCAACTAAGTCCACATATCAATACAGCTCAACTTTGGAATATCATCGGGGTCTAGTACACTCCACACCAGATTGTCGCCCCATCACGCGCAATAAGGTGAGTGGGAGAGACCTGACTATCCACCTGCCAATATCGGGGTTGGCTAGTTGATAGTGGACCCATTTCTCGAGCTGGTCATACTCAGCCTAGCTTTACCCCCTCCTCTTGGGCGGATAAGACTGTACCCCCTTTCAACCGACCACAAGATAGTGGAAAGCGCTCATGCACCCACTCAGTCTAGACGTTGGAGAAACCTCTTGGTACCATAAGGGTTTAGGGACTTTCACCTAGGGATATCTATAGCACCCCATGTAGAACAAGATTTTTGGTATCTAATCCTGCCAACCATGATATGGCTATGGAGGCTATGACCCTGATGTCACTAGGGCGTATAGTATACATGTCACACAATGCGAAATGCATGAATCAGACTATCCAGCCATGCAACAATCTTGCGTGTATGGTGTGCTCATGTGGGGCATCACCGCCTATCCGGGAGCCTGTAAACAATCTGTCCAAAGGCATATGCTATGATTAGTCACTCCTCATAGCAAGCATACATATGATGCGTATGAGCATGAATCATGGGACTATACTAAACCTGTTATATGGCGATAAATTCTGTCCGTAACGAAGATGGGCCTAGACGGCCTACACACTACACGTATGGGCCCATCAATAAGCCCTAAAGAGAGTTATAATGTGGACATTTAACCAACATTGTACTTACAATGTGTGCGTCAAACCATCATTTCTGCCAAGGCATAGCCCGCTATAAAGGTCAACACATAAACCACGGTGGAATCGCATTACAATGGGCCTTATGTACATCCCGTTGGGCCTCGACTCATGGGCCACTAAAACATCAAATGGGCCTTATATATATCAAGTGGGTCTCAACAATGGGCCACAACTACATTAAGATGGGCCTCAACAATGGGCCTCATAAATTCTAAAAAATGAGTCATATTGAAGGATCATTTGGACCATACCACAATAACAGTAGAGATAATAATTTTCATTGTTGAATAAATAACAGGGCCCACTATAAAGTTTATTTTCCACCCAATCCAATAATAAGGTTTTAAAGACCTGGATTAAGAGGGAAAACAAATATCATAATGATCTAAACCCTGTAGTCCAAGGGTTTTAATGGTGGACGCTCCATTCCACTATTTTCTGTAATGTGGTCCACCTGATCCTAGATCTGTCTCATTTTTAGTCTCATGCCATAAAATTATCTTTCAAAATGGTTAGATGGTTTGGATGTAACATAAACATCATGGTGGGTCCCATAGATGGATGGCGAGGGTGAAACCGGTGGGGCCCACATAACTTGGTGATGTCACATACACCAGCTATATAGCTGGTGTGTGGCGCTTTAACAATCTGGTTCATAAGGTGGGTCCACACATGTGGCCCACTATAACATTTATTTTCCATCCAACATGTTAATAAGGTCACACAGACCATAATAAAAAGGAAAAGTACATCTCGTAATGACCCAAAACTTCTGTGTAAAACCCAAATGGGTTTCAATGATAGATGTTCAATTTCACTATTTCCTATGACGTGGGCCACTTGAGTTCGTATACTGCTGATTTTTAGGGGGGCCCACCCAAATGCACGGTGTCAATGACGACACACATCACGGTGGGGCCCACGGTTGGAACCCGTGGTCCCTGCCCGTTCGCCTACGTATGAGCATAACAGGATGCTGCACGGTGTCCTCTGGTCGCTACAGTAGTAGTGCTTGCTACTGCTATTTATTTTTTATAAAAAATATATGTATTTTTGGGGTTTTTTGCATGTGGGGCATGCATTAGGTGAATCCAACCCAACCATTGGTTTTTATTGCCTAAGACGGACCCACCAAGCCTAATATTTGGCATATTTTGGGGTACAGAAATATTAGGGTGTATTTCAACGGTAAAAATACTGTTTTCTATGCTATGGCCTGCCAAATGATCAGATTGACTTCTTCTTTCGACTCAATGCCTAAAACGAGTTGGGGAATAGGATGGACGGCGTAGATTAAATTTATACATCAATGTGGGGCCTGTATGAGCGGTCCACCCAAGTTTTCTTAAATTAAGCTGATATTATTTTTTTCTTGCTGGATAGACACCACACCTTCAGCTCACACTTCACAGTGCATCCACGTCCAACGTCCCTGGACGCTGGATGGTTTACCTACAACACATTTAAGGTGGGCCCCACCTACTGATGGCTTGGATAAAATACATGCTTCATGGTGGGGTCCATCCAAGTGGGCCACACAACTACCTCATCACAAAAAAGGAAAGAGAGAGAGAGAGAGAGAGAGAGAGAGAGAGAGAGAGAGAGAGAGAGAGAGAGATGTGCATAGAGGGACCCCGACACTATGGGCTCTCCTTTTCAAGCATTCAATCATACATCAAGAGGGTCCCAATACATGTGGGCCAAAATGGAAGGTTGAGATGACCTATTTTTTATAAGGAAAATAAACATCATGATGGGGTCCATGGAGAATGGCCCCATCATGGAATGATCATGAAAATTAAAGTGTGTCAACGGCCACATCTAGGGTGTAAAGTGAGATCCATACCATCAATCAATAGGCCTCACTTGGCCCCTCATCAAAACATGAAAATCTAGCTTATAAAGCACCCACCATTCATTCTTCTTGGTTTGATGGAATGCCAAGATCCTTGTGCTTCTCTTTGATGGAAGATGATGAGAGATGAAGGGCTAGGATGATAGATCTAGTGATAGGAAGTGTGCCACACACATGCACTCTTTTCTCACAAGGAAAGGCTTGGACGTCCACTCTTTTGCTTGGAAAACGTGAAGACATAGAGAGAGAGAGAAAGGGTTGTAAGGAGAGAGAGTGATGGGTGATGGATATGAGGTGATAGTGTACTTGACTTGGGAGTTAACTTGGGTTGTTGCTTGACTTAGGGAGAAAGAAAGCATGGGTTACTTTTGTACTTAACATGTACTTGACCCTTAATGGGATTGATTGATTGATGGATGTGACATTTGGTAGAGATTCTCTTAGGTTTTGCAACGCGTGGCATTTTCTCAAACTGAACGCTGGCCCACATCTCCTGGCCTGGGTATTGCCTCTGCGCGCGAGATGCGGCGATAGTGCGGTCGCTAAGGTACAAGTCTCGGGTTGAGCCGACTCAAATCTACGGGATACGACTTAGGGTCGTGTACAAACATCTATTATACATCACAGGTTGCTGAATTTCGACGGGAAGGATCGTGGGAGTCGACGGAACAGTACGGTCTAGGATATGGGTCTTATAGCTCTTCCCTCCAACTAAAAATTTCATCCTCAAAATTTATACTATCATCGCAGCTAATCATAACTCATAAGGGAATAGGAAACATAACATCATATATAGTCAAAACACAATACAACATACAATCAAACATTGAAAAGATGTGGATAACGCTCTCGAATCTCTGCCTCGAGCTCCCAAGATGTCTCATCCACATAAAGATGGCCCCACTACATCATCACTAAGGGAATGACTTTGGTCCACAGGACCTGCTCCTTGCGATCGAGGATACGAACCGGCTACTCAATATAGGAAGCATCCTCACGAACCTCTAACAACTGCCAATCAATAAAAGGAACTATGTTTGACCCACACTTCCTCAGCATAAAGACATGAAAAATATCGTGGACACTAGACAACTGAGATGGTATGACAAGTCGATAGGCCACGTTACCAACGCGCCTAGTGATCTCAAAAAGTCCTATGAATCTCTGGGCAAGCTTGTCCTTTGGTCCAAATCGAACTACGCCCTTCATGGGCAAGACCTTGAGATACACATGGTCCCCTACCTCAAACTCCAATGGACGACGTTGGCGATCAATAAAACTCTTCTATCAGCTCTAAGTTGTGTGCATCCTCTGCCTGATGATATCAATAGCCTCTGACATTTGCTGCACTAGCTCGGGGCCTAAGAGATGGCTCTCTCCAACCTCGCTTTAATAACTCGGTGATCTGCCTGGTCTGTCATATAATGCCTCAAAATGAGTCATGCTGATGGTCGCCTGATACCTATTGTTGTATGCAAACTCAGCCAATCACAGATGCTCATCCCAGCTACCCCTGAAATCAATCGCGCGGGCCCGAAGCATATCCTCAAGGATCTGGTTGACCCTCTCGGTCTGGCTATCTATGCACGGATGGTACACGGTGATGAGTTGTAAATCAGTCCCCATCGCTCTCTAAAAGTTTTCTCAAAACTGAGATGTGAACTTCGGGTCTCGGTTAGAAACGATCGAGACTGGAACACCATGTAGTCTCACAATCTCCTTGATAAATAACCTCGCAAGGCAGTCCATGGACGAAATCGCATGCATCGTAAGAAAATGTGCCGACTTCGGCAGACGATCCACAACAACCCAGATGGCATCATGACCGCGCAGAGTCCTCGGCAAGCCCATAATAAAATTTATCGATACATGTTCCCACTTCCACATCGGGACATTCAATAGATGCAATAGACCTGGTGGTCTCTGATGATCGGCCTTGACATGCTGGCACGTGTTACACTCGGCCATAAAACTGACAATCTAGTGCTTCATCTCTGCCCAAAAATACTGCCGCCTCATGTCACGATACATCTTCATCGAGCCAAGGAAGATAGAAAACCACGATCGATGTGTCTAGGTCATAAGATCTCTGTGTAACTCATGAATATATGGGACACATAATCGGCCCCTGAAGCGAAGTCCACCATCTATACCAATCTGCCAATCTACCTGACTCTCAGATGCTGCCTCAACCATATAACTCTATAACGACTCATCAGCCTACTGAGCCTCGATCACCCTTGCGACAAGAGAGGGCTGAATCGACAGGCTCGATAACTGCACGATAGAAGACTGTATGCTGAACTCAAAATCGTACTTCGCGATATCCTCGAGCATCCTCCACTCCTGGATCATCATATGCGCCACCAGGCTAAGTAGCTAACGGCTGAGGGCATCTGTCACCACGTTCGCCTTGCCCGAGTGATACTGAAGATAGAAGTCATAGTCCTTCGAAGCTCCATCTAGCACCTTTGCCTAATGTTCAAATCAGACTGTGAGAAGAGCATGAACCTAACCCCATAGAGATAGTGTGTCCACACCTTCAGTGTGAAGATAACTGCAGCTAGCTCTAAATCTTGCGTGGGGTAGTTCAGCTCATGGATCTTGAGCTGATGAGACACGAAGGCCACTGGTCTCTAGTGTTGCATCAGGACAACATCCAAACTAATATTCTAGGCATCGGTAAATACAATAAATCCATCACTCCCAGAGGAAAGAGTGAGGACAGGAGAGGATGTGAGAGTGTCCTTTAACATCATAAATGCTCGCTCACAGGCATTGCTCCAAATAAACTCTGTGCCCTTCCGAGTCAACCTAGTCAACGGGGCTGCAATATGAGAGAAACCCTTAATAAAATGTCAGTAATAGCCCGCCAAACCAAGAAAACTGTGGATCTCAGATGCGTTCATGGGTTGGCCCCACTAACGCACTGCCTCAACCTTTGAGGGGTTCACTATGACAAGCTCCCTCGTCACCATGTGACGGAGGAACTTTACCTCATCCTGTCAAAACTCACACTTCTCCACCTTCGCATACAGCTGTTGTGCACGGAAGGTCTGCAAGGCAATCTCCAGGTGCTATTTGTGCTCCTTACAGGTCCTCGAATAGTTCAAAATGTCATCAATGAAGACTACAACAAACTGATTGAGATACGGGCGGAAGACCTCATTCATTGACTGCATGAATACCACGGGTGCATTGGTTAGTCCAAAGGACATGACCTGAAACTCAAAATGACCATAACGTGTCCTGAAATCCGTCTTTAGGATGTCCTCCTCTCGGACCCAAATCTAATGATAACTAGAACGCAGGTCAAAAAGAACTGTGCACCCTTTAGCTGATCAAATAAATCGTCGATCTTTGAGAGTGAGTACTTGTTCTTTATCGTGACTTTATTGAGCTCGTGGTAGTCCACGTAGAGCCTTAACGAGGCATCCTTCTTCTTCATGAAGAGTACTAGTGCTCCCCATGGTGATCTGCTCGAACGCATAAAGCCCAACTCGTACAACTTATCCAATTACTTTTGCAGTTCCCGCAACTCTAACGGTGTCATGTGATACAGGGCCTTCGAAATAGGTATGGTACCGGGCACGAGATCAATTTGAAACTCGATGAGTCGATGAGGTGGTAATCCTGGAATCTCCTGGAACATATCGGGAAAATCACAAACCACAGGCAACTGGTCGATGCCCACTTCTATGGGCTCCTCTATGACACACAACATCATACAAGACAATGACTCTCCTTTGGGCTCTATAATGAACTGAAACTGCGGCACACCGGATATACAGAACATGACTGTTCTCGTGAAGCAGTCTAATATGTCGTAGTACTTGGCAAGCCAATCCATACCAAGGATGACATCGAACTAGGAGATCGGCAGTGTCACGTCCCAAATTTGAAAATCAGATTCACAGGAATTCCGATCGCCAAATCCGGTGCCGACAGCCTCCGTAGTACCCCATTCTCAGCTCCCAGTGCAACATACGCCAGGTTTCGATTCTGGGAACTTACAAGGAGGATTTTTTAACATACAATTTATCTTGTAATAAACATAACCACAAGTTTAACCAAATCATAAAGGCAACATCATCATCACATATCCACTAATATAATCACTTGAATACAATGCTGAAAGGAAAATACATATATCAAAATCAGAGCTCCTGAAAACCGCTGCACGCTCCAAGCTCAACGTCGCTGCAACCTAACGCCACTTGCACACATCTATCATGCATAAGCTTACAAAAGCTTAGAGGGTGGTGTAAGTGTGTGTAAGGTAAGTGCCGAGTATACAGTAGTGTCCATAAATCATACACCATTGAGATAAGCAGAAAAAATGATAAGGTCATGAATCATAAGATATCAGAGTAAACAGAAATATACTGGTAAGTTCATTAGTCACATAATATCAGAGTACACAATGTAAATCATAATGAACCAAATATTATATACTGCAGATGCGATGCAATATGCTGATCCTGTCAAGTCCTTCTAAGTCATATAAGTGCAGAAACGTAGTAATCCAAAATGTCATATGCCGTGGATGAAATGCAATATGTAATGTGAATGAAATGACCAAGCCGAAGTGAAGTCGGGATGATAGTACGTAGTATCGCAGGCTACGGGGTCCATCATAAGGGAATTCTATCCAAACTAGTCCCAGACTTAAATTTGGATAGTCAAACACAATGTGGTAAACTTCTGATCTCAGGTTAGTCACGCGCCCCAACCAAAATCCTGGCCATTACGAAGGTACATGTAACAAATAGTTGCACACCGCCAGCCCGAGTGGATAGTGAATGGATGAATGAATGAGTATGCAACTCCTACTCAGTAACATGTCAGCATAGTAGCCTGCCAACTGCTGGTAGCTCGCTCAGTGTAGTAGCTCGCCTAGGTCTCATCCTCGCCCACATCACACCCGCCCACATCAGCGTCCGCCCACATGTACAATAGTGACGGGGTGTCATAATATCATGTCAGTCCTCATATCAAGTCCACATATCAGTACGGTTCCTCTTTGAAAAATCACCAGAGTCTATTACACTCCACACTGACTACCTCCTCCCTAGCTACACAGCCCTGTGAGTAGAAGAGACCTCACTATCTGCCTAGCAAGTAGTTTACCAATACCTACTTGGCTCATCGATAGCGGACCCATTTACGAGCTGGTCATACTCAGCCTAGCTTATAGCCCCCTCACTCGGGCAGATAAGGCCACACTCCCTTCCAATTGACCACGACACAGTGGGAGACACGGCCTCATGGTATAGGCACCGACGCTCATATTCCACTCGGTCTAGACGTTGGAGCACTCCTGGTACTAAGGAGGTTTTGAAATTTTCACCTAAGGACATCCTAAGTGCCCATAGTGCTAGAACTAAGCATTTTCGGTGTCCCATTTGTCCATCCACGATATGCCTGTGGAGGTCACGACCCTGATGTCGCTAGGGCGTACAATGATCAAATCACATATATGCGAGATGCATGAATCACACTACCCAGTCATGCAGCAATCATATGCGTACGACACGATAATGCAGGCACTCTGTCTCATAAGCAGTCCCGTAAATAGTCTGCCCTATGGCGTATGCTACGATCAAACATTCCTCATATCAGGCATACATATGATGCGTATGGGAATGAATCATGGAGTTAAACTAAGCATTTTATATGATGATTGAATATCCTCACAACAAAGATGAGCCTTGATGGCCTACACACAACAAGTATGGGCCTATCAATGAGCCTTAGGGAGAATTATAATGCGGACATTTAACCAACATTATTCTTACAATGTGGACGTCAAACCAACATTTCTCCCAAGGAATGGCCTGCCATAAATGTCATTACATAACCCATGGTGGAATCACACTACAATGGGCCTTAACCCATGGGTTCTAAATACATCACACTAGGCCTCAACCCATGGGCCCTATACACATCACGGTGGGTCTCAACCCACAGGCCTTTATACATCACAATGGGTCTCAACCCATGGGCCCTAATGCATCGCAATGGGCCTTAACCCATGGCCTAATACATCACAATGGGCCTTAACCCATGGGTTGTAAATACATCACAATGGGCCTTAACCCATGGGCTTAATACATTATAATGGGCCTCAACCCATGGCCCCAAATTCATTACAATGGGTCTCAACCCATGGCCCCAAATTCATTCAATGGGTCTCAACTCATGGGCCATCAACACACCAAAGGTGGGCCTCAACATCGGGCCTTAAACATGGTAAGTGGGCCATATCACATGGGCCATATGCGTATTAAATGGGCCACACCAATAGATAAGTAGTGGTAATGATTTCCACCATTAAAATTCTTAAGGCCACCTATTAAACGGGCCTAAAAACCCATCTAGAGTGTAAGATTACGGGGTTGCCACCATCCAATTAGCTCAAAACTTTATATGTAACCTTGGGACCACAAATTAGCCGTACACGTCAAATTTCATCTCCTGGATCCTTCTGAAAATGGCTAAACTGATAGATCAGCCCCTGAAATCATGATTTGGGGCCCGCCTAATATCTGGATAAGCTTCAAATTCAGTCTCAACGCTTTAAATGAGCTGACAATGTGGAGAAAGGAAGCATGGATGCTTTGTACTTGACATGAGAGGTGATTGATGAGATTGATTTGACATGTTGTAGAGATTCTCTTGGGATTTGCAACGCGCGGTGTTTTTTCTCAAACTGAATGCGGGTCCACATCTCCTTGCCAGGGTATCGGATCGGTATGCAAGACGCGATGCCGGAACCGCGCCGATGGTGCGGTCGCAATGGTACAAATCTTGGATTGAACCGACTCAAATCTATGGGATACAACTTAGGGTCGAGCACAAACGTCGATTATATATTACAGGTTGTCAGAATTCGACGAGAAGGATTGCGGGAGTTGACGGAACAGTGCCGACTAGGATACGGGTCTTACCGGTAGAGTAAATAAATCGATATGTAAAAAGGTATCCCTAATTAGAATGGGGTAAGACGAGCAAAACTGACCCAGCACTGCAGTTTTCCTCAAGAGAGTTGATACTGATAGGCCCTCATGAGCAGACTCCAATAGCAAGCCAGTCGATCGGCAGAAACTCTTGGCCCAAAAGAGTGCGCTGCACCAGAATCAAATAACACATGTGCAATGCATGCAGAGACTAAAAGTATACCCTCAATGACTCTTCCAGATGACTGCAGGTCCTACTGAGCTACATAGAACTTAGCTTGAGCAGGTAGGGAGGTGCTGGTCCCCTTTGAGCATGCTACTGATGCTGGGGTCTTTGAGGTGGTCAAAACTGTTGCCTCTGCTGCTACGGCCTTGGAGATTGGTGCTGAAGCTGCTGCTAAGGTGGCCTTGGTGGTGGGGGCTACTGTCACTGCTACTGTGGACCTCTCTACTACTGCTGCTGATGGAGGCGAGGACACTCTAACATATGGTGCCTCATCACACCACATCCAAAACAGGTATTAGTGATCTGCCTCAGAGGTGGTGCTGGAGGTGCTGCTTGCGTTCAGAAGGCTGGGTGACCTATGCGCCTCCGCTGGTGTGGTTAACGCTACTAGGAGTCATCGGAAGGAACCTGCCTCTTTCGATCTCTCCTCTAACCATGATCAGACTGAGAACCAGCCCACTCAGCTTAAAAAATCTGGGCCTTCCGTACCCCCCCCCCCCCCCCCCCCCCCCCCTTGAAAGTTGGGAGCTCATGCCCAATAACACCGCCTCGAATACCATAACGCAAGTCGTCCGTAAAGTGGTAGGCTCTTCGCTCCTCATTATCTACTAGATATAGTGCAAATTTGGACAGCGCAACAAAATGAGCAGTATACTAAGCCACTGTCATATCACCCTGCACTAGGGCCTCGAACTCCAACGCTTGCTATCGTCGGATGTGATCAAGAAAATATTGTCGGTCAAACTGATCCATAAAATCCTTCCAAGTCCACTCAAAATTGGCACCTTCTACTCAAGAGACTGATATCCACTAGTGCTCAGCCTCGTCATGGAGAAGAAATACTGCTAATCAGACTCGCAGCTAGATCGTACATCCCATCGTATCAAATATCTTCTCCACATTGGAACGCCATCTCTCAGCTGCTATCGGGTCTGGATCACCCTAGAAATGCGGGGGATCGAACCGTTAGAACATTCGAAGAAGGGTGCTTGCATGCTCCTGCACTGCCTGGTTTGGCAAAACGTTGGGGTGCCTGTCTTACCCCTGAAGGGTGGCTATCACAGCTTGCACTCATAGATACAGTTGGATATGCACTGGTCTCTGGTAGAGGAGAGACATCCTTAGGCTGGGCAGTAGGAATCTTTGGTGGTAAAGTGGGGATCGTAGGTGGTAGTGCGGGAGTCATAGGTGGTGGTGCGGGAGTCGATCGGGTCACTCTCCTGCGCGACATGTCCTATAGGAAAGAGTGAAGGCGCCTATCAATTTTGAAAACTCTCGAAGGCACGCACGTTAAGGGTCTTTAACAACAGATCACTAAGCTATCCGGACTCGAGACTTTATCATTGTAAACTTATAACAGACATGTAATGTTGTTCTCAGTTATTCCCAAGTTATGCTCTGATACCAACTTCTGTTATGCCCCAAACTTAGAAATCGGGCTCACAAAATTCTCGATCGCCGAATCTAGTGTTGACAGCCTCCATAGAACCCCATTCTTAGCTCCCAGCACCCAACCACCAGGTTCCGATCCTAAGATACTAAAAGGAGGATTTTTAACATCAGTTTGATTCGTAATTAGCATAACCAAAGGCATAATCCATAAACAACAACTAAAAACTCCAACATATTTTCACTATGATCAAAATTTATAAGTACAAAGTGCATAAAAGAAAATACAATGATGGTAGGTAAAAACTCCAAGATGATCTGCCACGCGCTCTATCCTCAGCGCTGCTGTAGACCAACGTCACCTACACGTAATGGTCATGTATAAACTTACGGAAAGCTAAGAGGATGGTGAAAGTGTGTGCGTAAGGTAGTAATACAATTATGCAGTATCAGAGTAATGTAGAATATGCTGATAAATTCATGAATACTATTAGCCGTACTAAGGCTATGCAATACAAGGCATGAATGATGTCAGCCATACCAAGGCTATGCGATACGAGATGCAACTCATGCATATAAATCCTCATCTAAGTCCACATATCAATACAGCTCAACTCTAAAATATCACCAGGTCCTAATACACTCTACATTAGATTGCCACCCTATTATGCGTAATAAGGTGAGTGGAAGAGACCTCACTATCCACCTACCAATATTGGGCTCGGCTTGTCGATAGTGGACCCATTCCTCGAGCTGGTCATACTTAGCCTAGCTTTGTCCCCTCCTCTCGAGCGGGTAAGGCCACACCCCTTTCAACCGACCACGACACAGTGGAAACCACGACCTTTTAGTAATAGCACTCAGCGCTCATGCACCTACTCAGTCTAGACGTTGGAGAAACCTCTTGGTACTATAAGGGTTTAGGGACTTTCACCTAGAGATATTTATAACACCCCATGTAGAATAAGATTTTTGGTATCCAATCCTAATAATCATGATATGCCTAGTGAGGCTATGACGCTGATGTCACTAGGGTGTACAGTATACATGTCACACAATACGCAATGCATGAATCACACTATCCAGTCATGCAGTGATCCTACGGGTATTGTGCGCTCATGTGGGGCATCACTGCCTATCTGGGAGCCCGTAAACAATTTTCCTGAAGGCAAATGTTATGATCAGTCACTCCTCATATTAAGCATACATATGATGTATATGAGCATGAATCATGAGACTATACTAAACATGTTATATGGAGATGAATTCTGTCCGTAATGAAGATAGGCTTAGACGGCCTACACACTACACGTATGGGCCTATCAATAGGCCCTAAGGAGAGTTACAATGCAGACATTTAACCAACATTGTACTTACAATGTAGGCGTCAAACCATCATTACTCCCCATGCATAGCCTGCTATAAAGGTCAACACATAAACCATGGTGGAATCGCATTACAATGGGCCTTATGTACATTCCATTGGGCTTCGACCCATGGGCCTCCAATACATCAAATGTGCCTCATAACATGGGCCTCGTATATCAAAGTGGAGCTCAACAATGGGCCACAACTACATCAAGATGGGCCTCAATAGTGGGCCTCATAAATTCTCAAAAATGAGTCATATTGAAGGATCATTTAGACCATACCACAATAGCAGTAGAGATAATAATTTTCAGTATTGAATAAAGCACAGGGCCCACCATAAAGTTTATTTTCCACCCAATCCAATCATAAGGTTTTAAAGACCTGGATTAAGAGGGAAAAACTACCATAATGGTCTAAACCCTGCAGTCCAAGGGTTTTAATGGTGGACACTCCATTCCACTATTTTCTGTAATGTGGTCCACCTAATCCTAGATCTATCTCATTTTTAGTCTCATGCCATAAAATTATCTTTCAAAATGGTTGGACGATTTGGATGCATCACAAGCATCATGGTGGGTCCCATAGATGGATGGCGAGGGTGAAACCGGTGGGGCCCACATAACTTGGTGACGTCACATACACCAGCTATATAGCTGGTGTGTGGCACTCCAGCAATCTGCTTCATAAGGTGGCTCCACACGTGTGGCCCACCATAACACTTATTTGCCATCTAACATGTTAATAAGGTCACACAGACTTGAATGAAAAGGAAAAATAAATCTCGTAATGATCCAAAACTTCTGTGTAAAACCCAAATGGGTTTCAATGATAGACATTCAATCTCACTATTTCCTGTGACGTGGGCCACCTGAGTTATTATATGGCTGATTTTTAGGGCGCCCACCCAAATACATGGTGTCGATTAGATCTGTACATGAGTCGAGTCGAGTCGAGTATCCCCTTACTCGTACTCGGTTCTTAACGCCCGAGTGATTCTTGTACTCGACTCTACTCGGCCAATGAGCATGGACTCCCTGCTCGTACTCTACTCGCCCGAGTACAAGTAGTAAACGAGTAGAGTCGAGTTCAAGTTGTCGAGTCGAGTTCGAGTATGAGCACACGAGTTGAGTACCGAGTGCAAGTTTTCGAGGCGAGTTCGAGTCCGAGTCTGAATTTGAGCCCAATTCGAGTAGGGTTTTCGAGTAACGAGTTCGAGCTTTAAGCTGAGTTCGAGTTATAAATTGAGATTAATTTGAATTTCAATTCTATTGTCAATTGGAATTTGAAGTTAAACGAAATAATAAAATATATAAAATGCACATAATTACATTACATTATTACATAATTATATTAACATATTTACATAATTACATTACATTGTTCAAAATGACAATTTATAACTAATAACCTCCATAAGATGAGTACCTTCCTGTTCCTGTATTGTCATCTGATCTATCGAAACTGCTATCTATTTTTTCATATACAAATTGGTTCACTTCCTCTGAGTCGGAAGGCGAAGAGATTTTTCTTTCGTTCTCTTCTATACTTTGAACTAGAATTTTCAAACTTGCTTTATGTGAAGAATTGTATGTAGTACCCAATGCCTTATAAAATTCACCGAGACGAGTCAGGAATTTGAATTTGTTACTCTTTTTCTTCTTCTTGTTTGTCATAGTCGACGAGTAACTCGACCCTACTTCAACGTCGTTTTGTCTTTGACTCGAATATTGTTGAAGTATAGAAACATCTTTCATACTGCGTTTTAAGGGGAGTTGGAATTGTTCTTCCTCCAAAGCTTTTAATCTGGCTTCCTCCTTTGCATCTTTTATAGATGTCATTTGTGTACTAGATCCATAAGTAGAAGGTTTAGATGGAGTGGAAGGCTTTCTATTCGAATCTAACAGGGCTTGAAAAAGAATTTGGACATCCTTAGGGGCATTGGAGCATGGTTTTGCATCACCACCTCGACATGACAAGTGTAAACGAAAGCGATTAGTCTTGTGTACAAACTTTACGCCACACAAACCATACTTAATCTTTGTTTTTCCAGACTATGGTGGTGATTCAACTAGGGAAGCATAGTCCCAAATGTTTGTCGATGGCTCAGATGACGACATATTTAGACTACATTCAATTTTTAATAAAAAAAATCAGAATATTGATAAATAAATTAAACTTGATATAGGAACAAAAGCAAGCAATATAAATGTATCAAAATTCAAAAATAAAAGCAAATGAACAGGCATATGTAAATAAATATCAAAGATTAAAAGTCTTCCAAATCACATTCCAAAAGAACCAACACTTTCGTGTTTGCAGTTGCAGTGAAATAATATTACAGATCATTCAACATTCACCAAAAAAATAGAAAAACTGAAAATAATTACTGATCTGTAGGTAGAGACTCGTCACGAATCTCAATCTCCTCTTCATCATCATCATCATCATCATTCATATCTCCTCCCTATATTGGGCGTAACTAATCTTGCGTACAAATCAGCGCTTCAACTGTATTTGGCGAAAGTGAGCTTCGATACTTGCTCACAACCCTGCTCCCTGTGCTGAATGCGGATTCTGATGCCACTATTGAAATTGGTATTGATAATATATCTCGTGCCATCACAGATAATGTAGGGTATTTTGATTCACTAACCCTCATCTTCCACCATTCCAACACATCAAATTCAGCTCGCACTATGATTGGCTCCTTGAGGTACATTTCTAACTCTGATTCCTTAGTATCAACTCCCTTTCGTGCTTGTGCCAAATATGATATGTATTCATTTAGCACATCTGGATTACCAGGTATAAAAATATCTGCATCTCTACTTTCTTCAACACCCGCTGCAGGTAAAGTATTAACATACAATTTGTACAGATCTTCAAGGGCTTGACGAACCTTAGACGTCTCTGCTGTCGCTCTTTCAGTTGGATAAAGCTTCATGAAAATAAAGCTAACCAATCCCATATTACAACGGGGATCAAGAACAACTGCCAAGGACAACAACAAATGACATTCGTCCCAGTATTTATCGAACTTTGTATTTATACCAACTGTCATCTGGCGTATGAAATCTGGACCCGCACTGGAATTTTTCCGCAGAGCATCCTTAATCTTCTAAAGAGACGAAAGAAACAGATTTGCAATTGGATACTGATTCCCAGAAAAAATCTTTGTGCAATCGTAGAAAACTTGGAGAAATGTGCAAACTTATTGTGCTTTGGCCCAATCATCTATGCTCGGGAACCAAGAATACGTTCTGTCACGCACCGCGTATTCGGGAAATCCAAGCTGTAATTTCATTGTCGCATCTAACATTTCATATGTCGAGTTCCAACGTGTACAGACATCCAACTTCAACATTTTTTTAGATGGCACATTCAAACGTTAGATGATGTCATTCCATACACTCAGTCTTGATGGCGACCCCCTTATATATTTCACACTCTCTTATGTTCTCTATAGTGTCGTCGATTGCTTTCAGCCCTTCTTATACAATCAAATTTACAATATGGGCACAACATCTGACCTGAAATATTTTTCCTTCAAAAAATAAATTTCTTATAGCCTTGAACTGGTTACGTAAGTATGAAATGACACTGTTATTTGCTGAAGCATTGTCTAAAGTTATTGCTGAAATTTTCTTCTCAATGCCCCAGCCTTCTAGACAACTGTAGATGCAATCTGAAATAAGTAAACCAGTATGTGGAGGAGGAAGGTGTTTAAAGTTTAAAATTCTCTTGCATAGTTTCCAATCCTTATCGACGTAGTGAACGGTTAATGAAATGTATCATTTTCTTTGATTGGACACCATCCATAAATCAGAAGTCAAAGTTATTCTGGTTACTGAAGTTAAAACTTTTTTCAGTTTTATCTTCTCCTCTGCGTACATTTTCATGCTTTCTCTTTGCACTGTGACGCGGGAGACATTCTCGGCCCGAGGGTTAAGGAATTGATAGAAAGCCCTAAACCCTTTACTTTCAATCATTCTGAAAGGTTTTTCCTTCCAAAATCACTAATCTTGCAAACCACTCATTCAGCTTCTCCTTGTCAAACTTACGAGTGGACACTACGCCTTGGAAATCGTCCCCTTCTGACTTCGTAAATGACAACGTCTGTTGGCCGGGAGGAGGGAGTCTTACTTTCTTAGGACACGTCTTCAAATGTCTAATTAGATGTGTCGTAGATCCTCCTGAAATCTTACTGAATAACCCTTTATAGTGATTACACTTTATCTTCTGTACACCGTTAACTGTCACATCTTCGAAATCATCCCACACTGCTGATCTCTTCTTCTTCCCTTTGCATGTGGTTGACGTGTCTCTGTCTCCCTCTAATATTAGAGGAGATGTGGCTGATGCACCCATTCAAAGGGTATTTGGGCTTTCGTCTTGACTAACCATCTATAAAATAAAGTTCTCGATATGTTATATGGCTATACCTAGGGTCCTAGATGGCTAGACTGCTAGACGGGCATAATTACTTAACTATCTAAATCAGTCACCCATTCAAAGTTAGATGGATTGTAATGCTTCATTTTTCTATTTAAATGCTACGTCGAAATTCTAGCAGCATCTCCCCTTATCTCTCCAGAATATATTAATCTTGTATTTGATTCCCATGTCAATCATCAACACAAAGTGTGGACATTTGACGACGGAAATAAATACATGAAATGTATCCAAAGAGAAAAAGGAGAGACGTAACCAGAACAGGCATATGCATTTAAATTGGAATAAATGAAGACATTACAATCTATCTAACTTTGAACTATCCAAAAAGGGACAATTTGAGCAATTTCTATGCATCCAAGAACACACTGAATCTATGTCTGGCAACATATAAATCCTTAAATGGGCAACTGATTATCCTATACTACAAGTCTACAACTAGAACAATATAAATAATTTATATCTATGCAAACAAAAGAGCATGCTGAAATTGACATAGTGACATTTATCATCTAGCTAACTAGGAATTATTAATTGATAGGCCCACTTTGACTTTGATAGGCCCACCATGATATTAATTGAAGACCCACGATAAGCTTAGAAACAAACAAACAAACAAAATGATGACTTTTAATTCAGGTGGGCCACACAGCACTAAAGTAAATAATTGGGAGTGAGATGTTCACCCTTGAATAAATAATATACGAGTATTGAATGTGTGACCTTCTAGAAGAATAGAGTTAGATAGACCTCCAAATTAAAATTCACAAGTGGATGTATACAACCATCCGTAAGCATGCCTTCGCGTTTTATTAGTTTGATTTTCATTATTAAAAGATGGCCAAAATACAGTAAAAAATAAAAATTCTAAGAATTAAGTCTTCAAATAAATGCAACTTGGCTGGATGTTGAGTCTAGTTTTCAAGTTCTTAAACTAATGTTTCAGCTAAAGTATGGAGTTCAAAAAATAACTATACACGTTTGTATATATGTACATGTGTTGTATGTAAATAAGTTTAAATACAAAATTTCAATTAAAATGGACAAATTTTTATATGAGTAATATTTAGGTGATCAAATGGTAGATTAATATCAATCTTTGCCTCTCAAATCTTTCATTTTCCAAGTAATCTTTATACTAACAATCCATCTTATTAAATTTAACTGCAACTAATATCTATTTTTAAAATTAGCTTCAAATTTCTTTAAAAAAAATGTTTAAATAAGTTTTCCTAGAAAAATAAGATTGACTTCTTCTTCTTTTTTTTTTTTCATATCTTCTCAAGTACCGTTCTAAACAATAGAACTATTTTTGTAAAATTTTCCCCAAAACTATTTGGCTTTGTTAACTGTGGATGCAACATCCATTTACCCAAATTCAAACCATCTAAATTATCAACTACCTAGATATGGAATACATACATAAAAACATACACTGATTGTGCATCATCCATCAAACTCTGCCAGAACATCAAAGTTCATCTGAGATTCTCACCTATCACTTATGATGTTTGGCTCATGTACACTTACTTTGTACACTAGGCATGCTGACTTGGGTATTGTATGAAAACATAAATATCAGACTTGGGTATTGTATGAAAACACAAATATCAATTTATCAAAATGTATATGTTCCTTACCAAATACCAATGGCATATCAGACTTGGGTATTGTATGAAAACACAAATATCAGGTTAATCTCAAACTATATTAATAATTTCTAACATATATTAGCAATAAAAAATAAAAAAATCAACCCCACACCTTACCGGGCGAGCAGAAGAGGGACGACCGGCAGCTGCGTGCAGGGCAGGACGACGACGGACGATGAGACGAGTGGCAGCCTGGCAGGGACGAGCTGCGGCACCGGATGAGTGGCAGGGACGAGCTTCGTCACGAACAGGCCATAGGGACGAGTGACAGGGTCTAGGCTTCTAGCACCGCCGGACAGGGGACAGGGGCGAGTGAGAGAGAGAGAGAGAGGGAAGAAGAGGGACGGCCGGATGGGCGCTGGGAGAGGGAGGAGAGAGAGAGAGAGAGAGAGAGAGAGAGAGAGAGAGAGAGAGAGAGACCCTTTTTGTCGAACGGACGGGTGCTGGGAGGGAAGGGTTTGGGCGCTCTTGAAAAGGATGGGCAGGGTAGGGTTTGGGCGCTGTTGGAAAATGACGGGCGGGGTGGGGT
The DNA here is from genome assembly GCA_037074715.1 of Magnolia kwangsiensis. Taxonomy (NCBI): domain Eukaryota; kingdom Viridiplantae; phylum Streptophyta; class Magnoliopsida; order Magnoliales; family Magnoliaceae; genus Magnolia; species Magnolia kwangsiensis. The sequence continues at coordinate 26,797,725 of CM073585.1, read as the reverse complement.
AGGCTTTTTTTTTTTGGGCGGACTTATATACACTAGAACGAGTCAAGTACGAGTCGAGTACCGAGTGGAGTGCCTCTAGACTCGTACTCTACTTGTAATCTAAACAAGTAGTGAAAACCCACTCGTACTCGGCTCTAACTCAGACGAGTCAAGTATTTCGAGTCGAGTCGAGTGAGTACTCGAGCCTTAGTCTGCTCGTGTACAGCTCTATGGTCCTGCTCATTCGCCTACATAGGTGCCCAGTAGGACGATGCGCGGCGTCCTTTGGTTGCTCACCAGTAGCGCCTGCTGTTGCTATTTATTTTTTATAAAAAATATATATGTATTTTTAGGGTTTTTCGCATGTGGGGCCTGCATCAGGTAAATTTGACCTAGCCATTGGTTTTTATGGCCCAAGACAGACCCATCAAGCCTAATATTTGACATATTTTGGGGTACAAAAACATCAGTGTATTTCAATGGTAAAAACATTGTTTTCTATGCTATGGCCCGCCAAATGATCGGATTGGCTTCATCTTTCGTCTCAACGCCTAAAATGAGTTGGGAAATAGGTTGGACGACGTGGATTAAATTCATATATCAATGTGGGGCCTATATGAGCGGTCCTCCCAAGTTTTCTTAAATCAAACTGATATTATTTTTTTCCTTGCTGGACAAACACCACACCTTCAGCTCACACTTCATGGTGCATCCACGTCCAGCGACCCTGGACACTGGACGGTTTACTTACAACACATTTAAGGTGGACCCCACCTACTGATGGCTTGGATAAAATACATGCTTCATGGTGGGGTCCATCCAAGTGGGCCACACAACTACATCATCACAAAAAGGGAAAGAGAGAGAGAAGAGAGACGGAGGGAGAGAGAGAGAGAGAGAGAGAGAGAGAGAGAGAGAGAGAGAGAGAGAGAGAAAGAGAGAGAGACATGCATGGAGGGACCCCGACACTATGGGCCCTCCTTTTCAAGTATTCAATCATACATCAAGTGGGTCCCAATACATGTTGGCCCACCAAATCAAAAATCAATGGTGGAGATTACTTCTCCACCAAAATGGAAGTTCTGGATGACCTCTTTTTTTTTTGCACAGAAAATAAACATCATGATGGGGTCCATGGAGAATGGCCCCATCATGGAATGATCATGAAAATTAAAGTGTGCCATCGGCTACATCTAGGGTGTAAAGTGAGATCCATACCATCAATCGATAGACCTCACTTGGCCCATCATCAAAATATGAAAATCTAGCCTATAAAGCACCCACTGTTCGATCTTCTTGGTCCGATGGAACGTCAAGCTACTTGTGCTTCTCTTCAATGGAAGATGATGAGAGATGAAGAGCTACGATGATAGATCTAGTGATAGGAAGTGTACCACACACATACACTCTTTTCTCACATGGAAAGGCTTGGACGTCCACTCTTTTGCTTGAAAAATGTGAAGAGAAAGAGAGAGAAAGGGTTGTAAGGAGAGAGAGTGATGGGTGATGGATGTGAGGTGATAGTGTACTTGAATTGAGAGTTGACTTGGGTGGTTTCTTGACTTATGGAGAAAGAAAGCATGGGTTGCTCTTGTACTTGACATGTATTTGACCCTTGATAGGATTGATTGATTGATGGATGTGACATTCGATAGAGATTCTCTTGGGTTTTGCAACGCACGACATTTTCTCGAACTGAACGAGGGCCCACATCTCCTGGCCTGGGTATCGCCTTAGCGAGAAAGACGTGGCATCGAAATCATGGTGACGGCGCGGTCGCTAGGGTACAAGTCTCGAGTTGATCCGACTTAAATCTATAGGATACAACTTAGGGTCACGTGTAAACATCGATTATACATCACAGGTTGATGGAATTCGACGGGAAGGATCGAAGGAGTTGATAGAATTGTATGGTCTAGGATACGGGTCTTACAAAAATCTATAATAAATGAGAATAATTGTGAATAAACTATCAATCTAAAGAGGAACTAAACCACCAAGGATCCACTTGCAGCTGTTAAGATGCCACATTCAATAAACACAACTGGAATCAAAGTCCTATCTTATCTAGTTGGAAGATAGAATAATTAAAACAATCTTAAACTTTTTATTGAATTAGTTTCCACATGAAGAACCATTGTGATGATCGGAAGGAAATTCAACCATCCACCTTGCCCCAGAGACAATGGTAAATCACAAATTTTACAGATCCCACAACTTAAACAAGTAAGAAGATATTCTAAGCTCTCATATAATCTACTATAATTAGATTTATAATAAACCATAGAAAATTGAAGATAATCCTTTAATCAAACTAGAAATCAATGAAGTTCAACATAAACTTGAATCAAAGTAATATTAACATCCAAATAAACTACAAGTTTCACCTCTTAGCTCTTGCTAAGAGGTTTAGTTAACCATAGACATGATTAAGACTAAAACTCTCAAAGAAAACATTAAAAATAAATTAAGAAAGAAGAAAAAATATTTGGGAGACTTCTCCACACTTTTTCTTTGCTCCTTGAACCCTAATTTCTCTTTGAGCTCCTTAAAGGACCTCTATTTAAAAATTTGATCGAACTGACTTTGGAAAATCGCCTTAAATTTACGCACTTTGCGTATCGCCTTCGATGTCATCGAAGGTATATCTAGGATTGTAACTCTTCGATGCAATTGAATGTCTTCGATGTCATTGAACAGACCTTTGATGTCATTGAAGGGTGTTCGATTAATCGAAAAATGTATCCAGAAAGTTCCAGCGAGTTACTTTAGAAATCTTTGAATTGCTCGATCCCATCAAACTGGTCGTCGATGAATCGAATGGGTCTTCAATGAATCAAAGAATTGTGCCCAACTAGTCCAACAACCAAACTTAATTTTCGTGTAATTCTCGATGTAATCGAATGGATTTCAATGACATTAAATACTTACTTTGATGTCATTGATAGTGAAGTTCAACAACTTCTGATTTCTGCACTTTATACTTTCGACTTCCATCCTTCTCCACTTTGTTTCTTTGAAATTTGGGGCCTTGAAATCTTCAATATTAGTTCTCCTAAGATCCATCTCTTGTTTTAGTGATCATCAAGCATCGTTTTCCATGCTTTTAATACTTTTTTTTCCATTATAAGCTCTCAGATTCATCTCGCAAGACAAACATGCATAAAATATACCAATTAGGCATTATCATGTTCATAAAACGAAGATATGAGTAGGGGGAAATATGCAATATTTGATACTCAACACTGTTATTTGGTCACTTGCTAACTGTCATAGCCTTCACATGGTATTCCAATTTGTTGTCGGATTTAATATATAACTGGCAAGAATTGGAAGAAAGGTTTCATGCTTAATTCTTTTCCAAAAGTAGGGACATAACCATGGCTGATCTCACTGAAATTGTGGTAAAGACCGCTTTAGTCGAAGTGGGAATAGGTCAAAGTGTCCTAGAGGGGGGTGAATAGGACTTTATAAATTTTTTATGATGATTTAAAATCCTAATTGACATAATCCTGATTTAACAAACTCCTATCAAGATGACCCCAATTTAACTCCAATGGTTTTCAAGCCAAATAGAGGATCTAATCATAAGACTATTCAAAATTTAAACAGTATGTAGGCTTAGTTTATGAGGAATGAAGGATACAACTGTGTGTGTGTGGGATGTGATTCTTATTAGTTCTAAATATTCATGTGATCATGCTTTATGAGAACATTCAAAGTAAACACAAATAGTAAGGTGAAAATATCAATCCTAAATATGGTTGTTTATAGTGGTTTGACTACGTGCCTACTCACTCTCGATAGATACACTCAACCCTTGAGTGTACCGGATTTCACTAACGGAGGTTTCAAATTAGGTTTACCTTAAACCAGTACAACTACATAAGGCTGACTCTATGACCTACACAAGGTACCTAACTTGTCTCCACGAGACACAAGTTTTTGCCCCACATAGGAGCAAGGGTCAACACACAACACCCAGATTTTATGCCCTACACAAGAGCAAAGGGTCCACACAAGGAACCTAGGGTTTTAGGTCACGCAGGCCAAGGTTCTACACAAAGAACTTAGGGTTTTAGGCCATACAGGCCAAGGATCCATACAAGGAACTTAGAGTTTATGCCCTACACAAGAGCAAAGGTCAATACACAACACATACGTTTTAGGCCACACAGGCCAAGGACCTACACTAAGGACTTAAGTTTATGCTCACTAAGAGCAAGGGTCAATACACAGCACCCATATGTATTCTCCCCTTAGAGGCCTCCTATGAGGACTTAAAACGGGTGAAAATCACATGTGACCCAATCCTACCCAAAGGAATGATCAACAAGGTCTCTGGACTCTATTGACGTATAGATAATTAGATGAGCCCCATTAAGCATGTTGATGAAGATCTCCTCTTTTGATGATGAAGAATCTTTAGCTCCCTTTAACCACAACACTGATAATGCTTTGATGTATGGCAATGAGTTGGGTCAAGGTTAAGTTGGAATCCTACTCTATTAAATGTTTTCCTATTTTAGAGATGGAGTGATTCCAAGCATTCAAGGTATCTTAGCTCAATGATTTTCCATTAAGGTGCTAGCTGGATGATCCTTGAATGTAGAAGTCTATTCCCCAATCCACTCTATTAAATGTCAATGATGAGGGTGGATTGAAGGATGAACTCTTATGAGAAAAAGAGCTAAGGGTAAATAGTATGCAAGAATCTCTCAATGCTCTCTCTATTTTTCCTACTACTACAACCAATAACAAGCTCTCCTTAAATAGGCAAAGATATCCAACGGTAATAAAATAGTCAGATTTTTAACAGCGTTCGATATTATCGAGCCATCTTCGATATCATCGAATGTATACTTTCAAAGACATCGGGGGACAGATCGATGATATGAACTCTACTGATAATCATAGTTGAATTTCTTAAACACAGCTCAATCATATCGAACATGCTTCGATTTCATCGAGCCACAGTTTGATTTCTTGATAATGAAAATCAAGAGAGCAGGCTAATTATGAGACGGTTGGCTTCAATATTATCGATCTTCCCATGATATCATCAGATTTCAAATGTCGATGATATCGATAAATATTTCGATTCATCGATCTTTTATAAAAGATTTTCCTATAAGCTTGCTGGACATTCCATTGTCCGAATTCGATGATATCAACCTATATCCGATATGATCGATATTTAAATATCGATTTTATTGAGGGAGTCTCAATTCCTTGAATCATTTACAGAGGATTTTCCTAAAAAGCATAGTTTGGTCTGAAATCGATAACATCGAGGGTCCTTCGATATCATCGGAGTTTGAATTCGAGGATATCGAGGATTCCTTCAAGTCATCGATAAATGTATGATTTTCCTTTGAAACTTACTAGACACAAATATACCATAATTCAATTTTATTGAGCCATCTCGATGGTCTTGGAATTTGAATGTCGATGATATCGAATATTCCATCAATTCATCGATAATTTAATCTAGAGATCAAGTTAGTTGCTAGACACAAGTGGTCCTCAATTCGATGATATTGATTGCATTTCAAGGACATCAATAACTGGTGTCTGATCTCATCAAGGTGATCTCGATACATCGACGAAAGCTGAAAACTTAGAGATTTTCCTATTTTGCAAAATAGATTTCATACTTTAACCCTATGTTGTTCTATTCATTTTTGAAGGATTTTATATACTTGGGTGTTGTGGGACATGGGATGTGAGGCTAATTTTACCTTTTGATGAGTTCAGGTACACATCTAGTTCAGGAAAACTCTTAAAAGATCTTCCTATGGGGCTCACTTGACTTGTTGACTCAACACTCACGCTAATTGACAAACTAGGGCACTTTCACTTGCATGATTTCGATAGTTGCTTGACAAATCCTATGAAAGTTACATCATGTGATTTAAGCGAGCAAAGAGCCATTGTAAGGTGGTCATGACTAAAGTTGAATTTGTGCAACTTGTACAACGTGCATTAGAATACAAACTCCATAAAAAAGTTAGTATACGACCTCACCAAGAAGGTCTCTCGATATGAAGAATTGCTTCTAGAAGAGGCTAGGCAAGAAAATTCATCAATTTGAATGTATTATAACGATCCTAATTACGAAATTGCAATAGACGAAGTAGTGGTTAAGAAGCCACTAATCTGCTCAGCGTTGGTGAAGGCAGAGTCAGCTGCCCCAACAGCCTAGAAGACTTAGAAAATATACACCTTTGATATTACTCGGGCTAATGAAATCTTTGATTTCATGTTAGAAACATAGTTCATCAAAGTTCTTATTAATCACAAGATACCTTCGAATGAGGAACTCAAGAATTGACTACTGTGAATGGCATGGATCTTGTTCCCCTTCCACTAACAAATGCATTATTTTTAGGAATCTTATTCAAGAATACATCGATCGTGGATTACTAAATTTTTTGGAAAAGGATAAAAGAAGCCATGCTGATTGATAACGATTCGTTCCTAGCAAGCATGGAGATAAACACGATCATAGCCGACTTGAGGGATCAACCTCAACTGAAAATAAAACTAGGTTCAAGAAGTCTACATAGAACGAACGGTCGATATATCCCCAGATAGTCGTGGGCATCTCAATATTGGGACACACATGGGCAGAAGAACCATTATTTATGTGACCGCTGTGCCCGAGAGATCCCTTAGTATAACACCCCGAACTTTTCAATACCTAATTATTGAAAGTTCTTAAGTGTTACCATGAAATTTAACTTAATATGTACATATGTACTATACCAATATAGCTATCTTAAGCTTACGTCTATTCCCCAATGTGAATCTACCATTGGGAATAGTCCTTATTCTTAGATCAAGTCATCTGTCCGTCATCTTTCAAGATAAACCATCACACTACAAGAGAGGTTTATTTTTAGGGTTTTAATCTCCTTGATAAGCAAATCAAACCATCTATTGTCAATGTTGAACTCCAGATCGTAAGATACACCGTTCGTTGTGTTCTTGACGACCTTACGATCAAACCACAGCAAAACCATACAAGCTAACTAATCAACACTTAACCAGCCATTAAGTTCCCTTTAGAGCTGACTAGGTATCCATAGGAAGCATGAATATCAGATCTAGAGGTGATCTAATTGTCCAATAGAGAGAAATACATGATAAAATGCAAAAAGGCAAACGTTGTGTGGCTCATCCATGTTATACGACATCAATTTAAAATAAGTAGTGGCCTTGATTGGCTCACTAGTTAGATGGACAGTTCTGATCATGGGATTTGACAAGAGATCGCTGTCAGATTGACAATAACTAGCACTCAAAGCCCATGCGTTAGATGTTATGTCCCACTTAGACCTGGGATATGCCTAATCTTTGACCGGATGCCATCATAAGACTCACAAGACTTGATGGATGGGGAAGATCTGTCAAAATCATCATGGTGGACCCCATCATACGTTGTGCATGTACACAGCAGGTATAGACCTGCTATGCACCGAGCCAAAATCCCTGGTCAAATGTCTTGCGCGCATTTGCGATTTGAACGGACACCGTATGTCTGATGGTCATTGTGGCCCTCCACATGATCGTGATAGAAGATCTAAGCCATCCATCTTGTTTGGGTGAATAATTTGACCAAACCCAGGCCTTCCACCCTACATCTAATAAAATAGACCCCCGTTGCAAACCCTTCAACGGACAACACCAAAAATTCAATATAGTCCGAATCCTTCAGCATAGGAAACCCGAATTGAACTTCTTAGCTATGATCTGGGCCGTCGAATAGGAGGAGGGACTTCCGATCCTCTCCACGACGTCTGGGATAAAAGGGAATACCTCTGCAATCCCAAAAAATCGGGACTCCCTCCCGCGAGTAGCAGTTTCAAAACGAAACGTCCCCTTTGTCCAAGATGGGACCCACCTTAAGCTCGACACTAAACCCCCCCCCCCCCCCCCCCCCCTAAGAAGCAGATGAATGCGAGGGATTCTTAGAAAGAATACCAAAAGTGGGCCCCACTAGTTTCAACAAGAACCGGAGTCGACCTCCTTCCAAACTCTTTCCACCTTCTTTCCGCAACAACAGAGAAACCGGACTCTAATGCACCATTGAAACAGAGGGACACCATGCCACACACAAAATGTACACCATTAAGAAATCTGGGACATCCAAATGATGGTCCAACACATGATTCGATCTCTAGAAGAATATAAAGAAGAAAGAAAACTCAAAGAAAAAAAAATTAAAGGAAACACGGATCACATTCGCAATGCTCTGTTCTCGCACGGACGAGTAACGTGTGTAAGATGAGCAACGTAAGGTCTACGCATGAGAGATCTGGATCACCGAACCATGTATAAATCTCCTCTCCCTAACGCTAGAAAACACACATAGCTAAATCGAGAGAGAGGGAGAAACAAGAGAGAGAGAGAGAGAGAGAGAGAGAGAGAGAGAGAGAGAGAGAGAGAGAGAGAGAGGAAAAATAGGAAGCAGAGGAGAGCTAAGGCTAGCACTACTGAGGTCCAACAAGATTCGAGTCCGACCAAAGAAATCTCAGCCCATCACCAGTAGTAAAGGAGAAGGAGAGAGAAACCAACCACATGCACCAACTTACTGAGTTACTGCCCAAGCTCACTTCAGGTCCGAGCCCGATTTTTTCCTTTTACTTTTAAAACTTTCACTTTATCTTTTCATAGCAATGTGAGTGGAGAATTCCACCGTGACAAATGGAGTCGACTCAGTGGAATAATACACATAAACCATATTTTAATTGAGGTATTTTTTTTAAGAATCATTAGACCTAACTAGAATCTATTGATATTGTAAATTAGACCCTTATCCTACCCATACGAACTGTATGGATTAGGATAAAAGAAAGGGTTTGACTTTAAAGTTACCTGGACCTTTAACCTTGCTAATGGATGACCAAATAACTAAAGGTGAGGGTTTTTTCCTTTAAGCTTGCATTAATTTAAGTTGATATGAATTATCTTGCCTTTTACATGCTTTCATGATATTATGATTCTCTCTCCGTAGTTGTTAATTTACTACCAGCAATCATCTAATCATGGGAATTATAGTATGATGATAATTTCAAGTGATCTTTATCAATTTTATATAGGGCGATGGATACAAGTCTTGCCCTTGCCTTTACCAATTTGTTGAGTTATCCCTTACCACTCTTCTTTTTATTGAGTTGGCCATTGTCACTCTCCTCTTTATTGAGTTGGTCATTGCCACTCTCCTCTTTGTTGAATTAGCCATTGCTACTCTCCTCTTTGTTGAGTTAGCTATTGCCACTCTCCACTTTGTTGAGTTAGACATTGCTACTTTTCTCTTTATTTTGTTAGCCTTGCACTATCTATCTTTAAGACTTAGGCATGTACCTTGAAATTTCAAAACTCTCATGATTCAATTTACATTTTGTTTTATATAAGTGATGTGTTGAAGGTATCACAACTAGTGATTGAATTATTATATCATGAACGTAATGCGCTCTGGGTAGACACCCTCTTGATCATCGCGTATTTTCATGGGCTTTTGAGTAGCGGTACACAAATTGATGTAAGTAATTCGCAACGTGTGTTATATCACTTCCAGGATTGGATGTTACAAATAGTCACTCTATGAACAAATCGTGTCACATAATTCATCCGACATATCTGTTGTGCCGTCTCGAGGTGTTCACGTAAATCCATGGTAGCATTGGACATACCGGAGAATATCCATAGTTATGAGATGCGGGTCGAGTCAGATTTTTTATAAATTATATTCCACATTGTGATGATCACTACGTATGATGAGACGTACTCACTTTACTAGGCACGCATTCATATAGATTGGTTGCGCATGCTAATACCCCTTGCAATAGTGGAGTATGAGACATATCAGAACCATTACATTACTTTTATGAATCTTTTGAATTAATGTTAATCTTAAAGTATAACCATCACTATGAGTAAGGTAGTGACCCTCTCCAACCGTACAGATGATGCAGATGATGTACAGATTGAAGACTTAGAGAACCATCTCCCTATAAAATATTATACTGTAACACCCCAGATTTTTTGCCAACCTGGAATTAGACATCCTTAGGCAATGGGTCAACCATTTCACTCTCAATGATCAATCCCAAGGTCTAAAAATTAATTTTTCCATGTTTCCTTCAAAATCTCACCCTTCACCACCTCATTCTTCGAATTTCTCTAAGTGCTTCTATATTAGACACAAATCCTCAAGTGTAAATAGTAAAGACCACTAATCCTAAGGTCTTCATGATGAAGAACCTAGAAACACTAATAGGATCGCAGTTTCGCCAATAGGCGAAGTCTACACAACTCGTTCATTTCGATCGAGTCCATAATGCATCTCAGGTCGTGTAAGGCGACCTAAGTAGCTAGCAGGTTGTTAGGAGGTGGGTTTGTGATGATCCCAGGAGAATTCCAAACCCAAAAATACATATCCTTGGGTCGTGGGACAACCACAACCCTTACACTCAATCGCTAGGGTTTAAAAATCCCGTTTCACTCAATTCCTTCAAAATCTTTCCTCTCACCACCCCATTCTTCAATTATTTCTCATTATTTTCATGTTAGGCATTAATCTTAATGTGAAAATGATATAAAATCATACTTAGATAAAATTTTACAATGAATAGTAAAAATACGTGAAAATTATCCTTTTGGCCATTCCAAATTTGAAATATTTTATAACAGATGGGTTAGTTAGATAGATTAGCTTCTCCTACCCCAAAATAATATGTTACATGATGCATAAGTTCATTCTGGTTTACAGACTGGCCCCGGAACATCCCAAATGGATTTTTGGGCCTCTCTAGGCCAAACCACAATGAACCAAGGTGCGCCCCATACTTTTTTGGGACCCTGGGGGTAGGGGGAACCCATCCCACATGGCCGAAGTTGCCAGCTTACAACTACGTCGGCGATGGCATCGCCGATTCCATGATGCATTCCCAGTCAAATTCATCGTCTGGGCTAGAGCTTTGGGCTGGAGGTGTTTGGGGTGTTGTATAGCCCCCTGGTATGTGGGCTGTTCGTTAAAAACAAACCAATCAAGTACTTCCTTCACAAAATGACCCTCCAAGCTCTCCTTTCGCTCCAAACGTCCGATCTTTGGTAAAAATCACCCCTCCAAACTCTTCCTTCTTTCTTTTCCAAACACCCTCGCTCCACCCTCCAAATTTCATCTCAAATAGAGATCATTATAGGCTACTTCCTTTAGAAATCTAAAGAGAATCACCTAGCGCTGCACTAGACGACCTATGAAATTCACACCAATCACTTTCAATACGATCCGCTAGAGCCAAAACGTAGAGGATAGGTGATGCTACAATACCGTAAAGCCTGGGATCAAACTCTATTCCCGATTGCTCTCTAGAGCACCTTGAAACTTTGTATCGACTCTGGACCGCACGTCGGAAGTCCGATTACCCCAAACTTAGACGAATATGACAGCCTAGTTGGACTTGACAATCACCTCAAAAATCAAGTCCAAATGATGTCCCACGATGATTTCCTTGGGTCCAGAGTGAAGAGTGTGAGAAATAAATATAATTTATGAAATCTGGCACATTCGCTTGTGCGCTTTTTCTAAGTGTTCTGACCATCAGAATTCAATCAAATTTCACCCTCGGATTAGAAAAAATTTTCCTTACATGTCATAGTACTTGTAGCTCCGATCGAGCTCCCATAGTTGTTGAACTGAAACAGGTCCGCCACGGTCGATCTGGAAATCCAATCGGACTGAAAACTCTGCCTGACCTAGATCCAATGTCAGGGAGCTTAAGTCCGACGGCATTCAGTCACATGACCTCCAGAAATGCTCCGTTGGATCAGAACAAGCCCTCTTTGGTTACAAAATAAGTATACCTTGGCCCCAAGTCTATTTTGGTCATGTTTGGGCTTATAAAAAGGGTTTAAACCCTTCCTCTTTCATTCCATACGAATTTGGGGAGAGAAGAGAGAAAAGACAGAGAAAGTGAGGGAGAAGTTGGAGCTTTCTTCTGGGAGTCTTCCCTGCTGCTCCTCGTGCTACATTCACCTACCTGCATCGCTCTTCTGGTGATTCCAACGCACTCCTAGGTAAGAAAAACCCTAACTACTTGCTGTTTTGGGGTTTCTTTCGATTCATTAGTGATGTAGCTTATCTATCTTGTGCATTAGGACGCCAGATCGCCGTTGATGAAGCATTGACGTTTCGTTCGAAACAATACACGTCTAGGGCAAAATGTGCAGATTTTAGACGCTTTGATTGACTGATTTCAAAGCTTTCAATGTTGTTTAATAGTAGATTATCGACGAGCATGCCGTTTTACATGTAGAACATGCTATCCGTTTTCCGTTTCGTAAACGTACGGTAATTATGAGATTTAGGGTATTTTAGGCATTTATAGAAAATACTGTATACGTCTGTATTTTGCTGAAATTCTTGACATGTAAATTTATCGTGTTATGATATTATATATGCGTGTATAATCTGTTTGGCGAAGAGATTTGCCCTAATGCGCACTTTGGGTCGACATACGCTATGTAGACTAAAGTGTGTAGACTAAGTGTTTGTATAAATGTTTGTATTAGTATGTATTGGGTAAATGGTGTTGTGAATTAGTTTTGCGATCGAATTCTCAATCAATATGCTGATATATATGATTTCCACCATGTTGCCTATATGAATTAATTTCATTATATGTATGGAATACATGTGTTGGTTGATTTACTTACATGGTATGTTATAACACGTTGTCAACATGCTTGTATTGTTGTATTTCATTTTTGTTACTCACATATGATTACTGATGTTGTGCACAAATGCTTAGGGCTATACGTTAGTCCAGGCAGTCGGTAATGGATTGAATTCGTGGTCGGCTTCTATTTGCCACGAAGGACGCGTCGATGAACGCGAGTCGTATTTTGGGTTGGCGGCAGTGGTTAGGCCACACGAAGTATTTTATGCACTTCATGTCGCTCAGCTTGAGATGCGCTCGTGCTAGTCGAGCCCGTCAAGTAACCCAACTGGCCATTGTATGTTCACCATGTATGAGTCATAACTGTTTGAACCTAGGGTACTGAACTTACCATTGGAAACCTTGTTAACCATGGTACCTTGATGCATAAAGACTCATGAGCCGGGTATGGTGGTATGGGACATCGTGGTCGAACTGTCGGCCTACGCTGGAGCCACAAACCTCCCCGTACTGACCAGTGAGCACATTGACTCGTGAGCAGATTATGGTGGTATGGGACACTATATTCTAGCTGTCGGCCTACACTGATCAGGTGACGAGCCCTTTGTAGTGACCGCGAATGTATTCTGAGTCTACGGGAGGCGATAACCCTTCCGTAGCAATGAGAGTACAGTAGGCCTGTATTGATAAGGTGATGGGGGAGCGGTGCAACGAGTGCGAGCAACAGCCCTGACAGCCCTTGCAGCGACCTACAAAATATAACCTCGTATGTGATTTCTAGGAGTGACAACCCTAGACAGGATCTGTGTTGGGATTGATATAAGGAAGGTACCTTAGTTTCCCAATCCTGCTGTATGAAAAGGACTAATAACTACTTGGTAATCATATCTACATCACATTGCATGTGCCTGGAAGATGTGGAGCACTGTGGGAAGAAAGCATGCCGCGGGCGTAAGATGGTGCCGTATGAGGGAGATCGTTGGTGAGGGCATTCATCATGTCATGTCATATTGCATTAACAACAGTATTTAGGAATGTTTGATTTCTTGCTTTACTATTATCGCATGATTGATTTGATAACATGCTAATCTCTGCTCTATTATTTCACTGAGTTGATCACTCACTCCCACGTTACGGGATGATGTTTCCGGACACCCACCAGTCCCTATTTTGGTTGCAGATGATGGCGCTGCTTGTGAAGCGGAGCCAGATTTGATGATGATGAGGAGGATCTCTCCTTTATGCGTGTTCTGATCGATGAAATTTCAGGGAGGTTGATTAGATGCCTTGATACTTGTCATTTTATAGTATTGGAGCACTCATGTATATTCTTTTGATCATTTTTGGAGTATACATGTATATATTTAACCTGGTAACATGTTCACACTCTGGAGACATACAACAGTTTATATAGGTTATACATACTATCATAGTCTTCCGCTTGCTAATTTAACGGTCTCTAGAGTATGATATGATGTTTTGGATTAATCCCAATCTTGTTTAATGCCTTTTTATAGACAACATGCATCTAACATTATCTATGTTGCATAAATAACATTTTAGAACTCAGGAGTTGGGTTTCTACCCGACCTCCGATTTTCGGGATGTTGCATATACTAAAGAAATAAGCAGATAGTTTTATGATTTAGTTTTATACTTCCACTATAAACTTGATAATGTAATAAACTCCCATTGAGAGGGCATTTGATAGTTTTTTGAATTCTTTTACTCTAGTGAAATAATAAACACAGTTGATTTTATTCTTGTGAATAATCAACCAACTTCATGAATGTAACAGGATGTGATTATGATTCTTAAAAAAAGGTGTAATTTTTTAAGCATCCAATTTATACATTATTAACACCTGATTTTCTCGAACACGAGTATAAACTCTGGCCATGAAAATTTGGGATGTCACAGTTGGTATCAGAGCATGAGAATGAGATTAACTAGGCCTGAGGGAGTGGTCCACCATAAGATTTATGTGATTAGGACATATAATGAATTGGATACATACACTCAATTGAATTCACAAAGGAACAAAGGAGTTGAGAAATTAGAAACCTATATTTAGGTTCCCAATTGAAAATATTAAGTTAGACATGAAATTTAGAAACTATGAATCTAGGTACCCCCATGATAAATCCTCAAAATTTTGAACAAACTTGTTTTGAACTAAAAGTCATCCTTAAATAGGGTCACAATCAAGAAGAACAAGTTTCCCTTATAGGAATATAGACCTTCTAATTTTTTCCTAAACTTTCAACTATTTCAATGAAATTCTGATATACTGTGAAATCTCCATTAGTTGCAGAAAGAAGACATACCAGAAAATTTTTAAAAATTTTTAATAGAACACTTAGGTCTCCATCAACCTTTCTCTAAAATTTCATATCAATAGGATCTGTATAAAATTATATAAAATATCTGACAGTAGCAAAAATTAGTAGAACTTGTTGCTGGACAACAAGCTTTTATACACCTTACAAGAGTGAAACATCCCCCAAACCATGATATCTTACCTTGTGAAATTTTCTGGAGTCTCAAGAATAAGTCAAGGGCTTAGGCTCTAAATTTTGAATAAATTGGATATATGAATTGGAAATTAAAATTCTTGGAGTGACAGACTATCAATATAAGACAATTTTCTACATTTACAATGTTCATATAACGGACGACACTAAAGCTTATATTCTATAGGGAATGGATAATTAGAGCCTATCCTTTATGAAACCTAGGATGGTCATATGGTGAAACGAAAAAAAATAAAATTCATGGTATACCCCAAAGGATTTAGAGTGATTGGGACCATAGATTTAGAAACCATACTCAAGCAAGGCATAAACAGTTTAATCTAATTACCAAATCTCAGAGTCGAGATTTTTATTTTAGGGGGGTAGATTATAGCATCCCGATTTCCATATAGCCAATTATACAAGCACCTGGACATATACATCTACCTCATGTGGAATATAGTGAAATAATAAACATAATGGATTAGTATAAATGGAACAAATAAATAAATTTTGGGGGGAAAATTTTGTTTAAGCGGGGTAGATTGTAACACCCCAAACTTTTCAATACCTGAGTATTAAAAGTTCTTGAGTGTTATAATGAAATTTAACTTAATATGTACATATGTATGATACCAATATAGCTACCCTAACCTTACGTCTATTCCCCGATGTGAATCTACCATTGGGAATAGTCCCCATTCTTAGATCAAGTCATCCATCTGTCATCTTTTAAGATGAACCATCACACCACAAGAGAGGTTTCTTTTTAGGGTTTTAATCTCCTAAATAAGAAAATCAAACCATCTATGTCAACGTTGAACTCCAGATTGTAAGATCCACCGTTTATCGTGTTCTTGATGGCCTAATGATCAAACCACAACTATGAAAGTGCCCTTGTTTGTCAATATACGTGAGTGTTGAGTTTGTTAGTCCAAGTGAGACTTTAGAAGAAGACATCAAGACTAAGACTCAACAAAATATGAAGGCCATGAACAAGTTGAACTGGTAATCCATAATCTCATCATCCCACAAAAAACTCTAGCAGGTATATGACCCCATATAATCCCAACTTACCCTATAAAATGAATTAAAGCATCTTTTGGTCTAGTTGGTATATAATGCACAAAAAGTATAAATGGAAGAAAGAAACAAAACCTAAAAAATCATAAGTCCTGGTCAAGTGCATTGAACTGTAATCAAGGGAATCTTTGATACATTGAAAATTGTTCGATATTATTGAACGATCACCCATTTTGTCCAACAATAAAATGAAAGAAATGCTAGAAACCTCGATGGCATCGATCATTGTTCAATATCATCAAAGCCGTGCTTTGATAACATCGAATTGACTTTGATTACTTCACCCTTGGACATATTTCAAAGAAATCAGAAAATACTCTAAGTGCTACTTTATGACATCGAAGCCTCCTCCATGTTATCGAGAGTAAGTTTTCGATATCATTGAAGTCTATTCGATAGAATCAAAACTTAGTTTTTTCTAGCAGCTTTTTAAAGAAAATCTATTTTCTTAAAGTTCATTGAAAGCTATTCGATATAATCGAAATTCAAACTTCGATGGATCAAAGGACTATTTGATAGAATTGAACAAGGGACAAAACTGTCTAGCAACATTTGTATATTTTAACAAATGAAATCTCGATGGAATTAAGTGTCCCTCGATGAATCGAAGTGCACGTTGATATCATCGAAAGATGCTCGATTAAAAGCAGTCAAAATCTATTCCACTCTCAAATGAATATATTGAGTAGAGAGTCGATACAATCGTAGATGGTTCGATGATATCGAAGTTCAAATTTCGATAACATCGAACACCCTTCGATGGAATCGACGATTTCAAAATTCTGCCCACTTTTTTACCATTGAGATTTTACTCTATAAATACACTAGTGTTGCTCTTAGTAAAATGAAGTAGAATCTAGGAGAGTTTGATTATTCCAATATCTATATACCCTTTTACTCACTCTCTCTTTCCCATTAGAGTTCATTATTCAATCTTTTTCTCAAGCATCGACTCATCATCTTATATGCATGGATTGAATTATGAACTCTAGCATTCAGAGAATTTCCAACTAAGTATACCTATCTTTGGAACTCTTGAATGCATAGCTCATGGGAACCTTCTCTATGTTTATTGAAGATCATATCATATCTATAGAGAAGAACTAAGACCCTAAACCTTACAACCTTCGAGCGTTCATCAAAAGCATCACAAGCAGGTTGTGGTTCAAAGGGAGCTGATATAACGCCCCAAACGTAAACACCCTGGCCTACCCTTACTTATAGACCAACCTAGTCGATTGGATAAGGACACGAGTAAGTGCCAATACCATTATAAAATAAAATCATTAAGCAATGAGAATGTTGATAACCTGACCCAGAGAGATCTGACTAACAGATTAGAGAGAATCTGAGATTTTAGATCAGATACCTTAAAGCATGGACCACCAAAACATTAGACCAGACTCACTCTTGGAACTCATAAGACATACACATATTAAGGAACCCGATGGACAAAGCATATTAAACAAAATCACCTGAACAGGTACCATATGGGGGTTGCACGTACACAGGGGAGTGTACAACTGCAGAATACCAAGAGCCATAGCCAATTAAGCATCGTTTAACCCGACCGATCATGAAGAGAATTTCTCTTCTTCCTTACTTCTCGCCTTCACCATTTCAAATAAGGAGCCTCAATCAAATTTGGTGAGGGCCACCTTCATGAAGGGATGGGAGATCAGGACCCTCCATCAGCCACCACTCCAAATTTTGTCTAGGAGGATCATGCACGCGAGAGAAAATCAAGGCCCTCACACTGATACAAGTGATATCCGGGCCATGCGGACACTGTAACAGCGATATCCCTTCCTTGCATATCAAGCAACACACCTACCCAAGAAAGACTACTATATCCTCTCCGAACAAGTGAGGGAAGTTGTCCACAATCCTTATCGATTTCCACGATAATTTTTTCGTGCTCCACACAATGTGCAAAAGGAGTTCTCCTCGCAGTGGGCCCACAAATCCCGCCTTCACCACAAATCTGATGGGCCAGGAAGAATTAGATGGCTGATCTAACCAACCTAGTGGTGCCTGAAATAGAATGGATCGGGACCAACCCACCATTAAAACCAGTACCAATCTCCCATCAACAACATTGTCTGATCAGAGATCCAAACCACTCTTTAGCATACTTTCGGACTCCTAGTGGGCCCAAACGATCTAAAGAGAAAGAATCTAAAGAAATTAAGATTTCAAGAATTCCAAACAAGTAGCGTTCACTCACTACAACCGATGGGCCGCGTAGCTGTCTACGCACACCATGTTACGCAAGAAGGATCTAGAGATCCTAAGGGCTATAAAATCCCTTACCACCTGGCGAAGAAGGGATGGACAAAGAAAAAAAGAGAGAGAGACAGGTGCGGGAAGGAGAGAAAGAAGAACGACATGCGGGAAGGAAAGAAAGAAGAACTATGTCAGGAAACTTCGCTCGAACCCACTGCACTGCTGAAGAGCGACTCTGAGTCGTCACCCGAAAATGTTCCAGATCTATCCTCACATAACCTTCTCCTTTTCTTTACATCCTTCCCTTCTCTTTCCAAATTCAAATTTTCTCTTTTCAATAGAATCCCATCACACCAAACCGAATCGACTCGATGGTAGGATTGGCTTAAACATGATAAATTAGAACCTATCTTATTTAGGGTATAATCCAAATGAAATTTCCTTATAATTGTTAAACCTATTTCGAATCTAACCTAAATAACCCAAACCAGGTGGAATAAAGTAGAATTTGACCTTAAAATACATCCTTGAATCTTTAACTGGGTAGAAGACGATTCAGAAGGTGAGCATCTTTCCTTTAAACTTTGCGATTTAACTGGTTACGCCTTTTTTTTCATGTTGTAAAGTTTATTTTATTTTTTATATTCTCATTATGAGCCAACACTAATAGAGATTCACATCATTTTATTTACTTACATGCAAGTATCGTTTCGGGCATCCCACTTCAAGTGATCCATTTAATATCGTGGACATAATGCGCTATGGGTAACGACCCTCTTAGTTGACATGTAATTTTGTGGGTTGGTTGGCGAGGTGCACAATCGATGTAAGTAAAATGTCATGCATGTTACATCACTTCTTGGGATTTGATGTGGCAAATAGTCGCTCCATTAACACATCGTGTTACATAAATCCCCCAACCGTATTGTTCTGTCGCCATGAGATGTTCGCATAAATCCACGCTAATGTGGGACATGCTGGTGAATCTTCATAATGTGAGAAAGTGGGGTGAGTCAAATACATTAAACTGCTTTCACATTGTGATTATGACTGCTATGTGTGATGGATCACACATTTTGTTAGGTATGCATATCATATAGAATGTTACGCATATCGATGCCCTTGTACATGTGAAATATGAGAAGTATCGGTGCCCTTTTTCATTATCCTTGTGAATTATGTTAATTATTGTAAACTTTAAAAGAATGACCATCACTATGAGTAGGGGATTGACCCTCTCCAACCATACAAATAATGTAGGTAATGAAAAGATTGAAGACCTAGAGAATCACCTCCCTTAGGAAGAGTATACTGAATAAACAAGAAAATAGTTTCATGATTTAGTTTTTATTTATAAACGCTGTGAATTTTGTAATCAGCTCCCATCTGAGTGAGCATTTGATGGTACATTAAACTTTTTTTCCTTTTTCAAATGGAATAATAAATGCAGAGAATTTCCTTTTCATCTATTGGTACTTTAATTCTCAAAATGTGTAAATTTAATCACTCTATTTGAACAATGTATGAATGGGATTAATGTCAGAATTCCCATGGCGAGCAAAGACTCATACCTTGGAAATTCAAGGCGTTACAGCTAAAGACTCTCCATCATCATTAAAGATCTTCACATTGTGCGAGAACGAGACTCATCTACTTATTTGTGAGTATTCAGAGTCTAATGTGTCTGAAGCCCTTTCCTTATGTAGGATTGAGATTCAGAGTTTGAGTGTCAAACTAGCCAAATCCTAGTTCTAGGCCTTCGACAGGAGAATACATTGTGTCCTTGTGCAGGATGTGTTCACCTTACGTAGTCATGGGATGCCTTGTGTAGGATCCTAAGTTTTGTCCTTAGGTAGGACAAGTTGCTATGTGTAGGCATTTAAGGGAACCTTGAGTAGGTCCCTTAGTTAACCTTGTGTAGGTTATGAAGGTTCATGGTTAACCTGATTTAAAACCATTGGATAGTGAAATCCGGTACACTCTAGGAGAGTGCTTCCACTGAGAGCGGAGTAGGCAAGTAGCCGAACCACTATACATGATTGTGTTTGGGATTGCTTTGAGTACATTTATCTACTTATGCTTGCGTTTATCATATGATTACAATGATGCATGATTTAGTTAATGTATAAGTGTTGATAGAAGTCATATCCCACACACAATATACACTGTCCTCATAGGCTTTGTTTTTATATACAAATCTTATTTAAGCCTATGTGAATTAGACCCTCTATTGGCTTGGAAGCCATATAGTTACCTTGCCTTACTTCCTTTATTTTTAAAGTTAGACATAATATGTTATTAATAGATAACAAGTTTTGAAAAAGTCCTATTCAACCCCCGTCTAGGACATTTAGTCATACTTCATACTTCAGTACTAGTGGTTCTATCGAAATTTCAATTGGTATTAGATTAGGTTCCTCTTGAAGATTTTAACAACCTAGAGGGAGATCCTGAAACTGAAGTTAAAATTATGACTAACAGAGAGGGAGAAGTGTTAATTAACACTGAGGAGATAAGTGAATATGAAACACTCATCTTGGAAGTAGAAGAAGAGAACATACATGATGCTTATGATTAACTGTATTCCCATAACATTAATGTTCTTAAAATGCTTGACATTACTGAAAAGAAAAACAGACAATTGCAAAAAGATCTTGATAAAGCATTGGATATTAATACTCATTTGATTAGTGATCTTCAACAATATCATGCC
Source organism: Magnolia kwangsiensis (assembly GCA_037074715.1). NCBI lineage: Eukaryota > Viridiplantae > Streptophyta > Magnoliopsida > Magnoliales > Magnoliaceae > Magnolia > Magnolia kwangsiensis. The sequence goes on along the minus strand of CM073585.1, from coordinate 26,776,525 downwards.
AACAATGACAAGCTTGAAAGGACAATAACAAGTTAGATTTCAAAAATTAAAGAATTAAATAAATAAGTAAATCAATTGGAATATGATAATAGAAAACTGAAATCAGATAACTCATATCTAAATACTAAAAACCATAAATTGAGAATAGATGTAGATAAATCTAAACATTTGGTTGAACTAAGTCACAAGTTTTCTCGTAGTAATGAAAGACTAGAAAGACTTCTAGGGATGTGAAGAAACATTAAAGATAAGAGAGGTCTAGGATATGAATTTTATAAATCAAGCCCTTCTCTTGCATCATCTTTGACTAAATGTGTTGCATCAAGTAGCAACACAAGAAACACTTTTCAGTTGGAACATGTAGAAAAATTCAAAATAACCAAAAAATTAGTAGAGAACTTCAAAGAACATATCTGAAGAAGAAAGAAATATATTACTCCACCTAACATGATTAAAAGGATGGAGGAGTTACTAAAAAAGATAGCTCAACTGAATCATAAGACTGAAGAATTAATGAAATAAGAAAATCTAATTCAGTCCAAAAGATTCAAAGAATCCCTTGTTTATCAACCTCAAGGAGAAAAAAAGGAAAATATCCTCTCCAAAGAAGATGATAAACAAGTGGGTAATAAAAAATAAGAACAATTGTCTTGTAAATCATACCGCACTAAAAGTAGGAAATAATTCAAAATGGTATCTCGATAGTGGTTGCTCTAAATATATGATTGGTGATCGGACCCAATTCTATGATTATTCAAAATTTGATGGTGGGTTAGTACATTTGGAGATGAGAGCTCAACTAAGATAATTGGATGGGGTACAATAGAAGGGCCAGAGCTGCCCAAAATTGAGAATGTTCTTTGCGTAGAAGAATTAAAGCACAACCTTCTAAGTATTTCCCAAATCAGTGACAAAGAACACTCTGTCTCATTCTCTAAAGATATATGCACGATCTCAAATCTCAAAGGACAATTAATTATGAAAGATCTTCACACTAGTGATAATTGTTATGTGATAGATAGTAAAGGAGACAGTACCCCATCCATGAGATGCCACATGGTCTTGAATACTGAGTCCAAGCTATGACATCAAAAACTTGAACATGTACACTACAAGAATTTAGTGAAGCTATACTAAAAAAACTTGGTGAAAGGACTACCTATTATTAGAAAGAAAGAAAAGGTTGTATGTGGTGATTGTCTCAAGGGAAAATAAATTAAAGTCAGACACAAAAATACAACCACCATAGCAACCTCAAAAGGACTTGACTTTCTACATATGGATCTAGTGGGTCCCACTAAGGTTGAGAGTGATGGAAAAAAGAGACTTCCTGGTATTGGTAGATGATGTTTCGAACAAGAAAGAAATGCATCTGATTTGGAGAAGTTACTTTATTCGAACATAACAAAAAGAATACGTAGAACAACCATTGTATCATTAATTTTGAGTTCATATACATCCCTTCAATGTCACTTGATTCTAAGATAAACATTTTACATAAATGAATTATAATTATAAAAGCTTGTATATGAAATCTTAAATTCAGCAGCCTTCCGACGTCCATTTGGGTCATCTCCTAGTACTTAGGCGGAATATCGATTTGATCGACCAATCTCTCTCTTCTGAACTCGTCCAAAGGAGAGAACATGAAACGGTGAAGCTTTAGATTTGAATGCCTGCAATGATTTCAACAACATTACAGCTTTTACAGAAATCTATTTGCGCAACCCGCGCAACCATTTTTCTCATTGTGCGGTCAACGCAACTGGTTAAAGTGATTGTGTGATCTGCGCAACATCATACGGAGGTTGCACGATCCGCGCAAAAAATCCCCAACTCCGCTCCTCACCTTCAGTCCTCTTCTAGAATTCTCTATCTGTCCAAATGAGAGGGGAAGTGGGGTATTTATAGACTTCCCACACATGCTAACCCTCGATCTTCAAGCTATTAGAACATTTTCTGCTCTCGATTGCCCTACCCGTGGAACGAAGAATCTTGTTGCGCGACCCGCATAATGAAACCCTTTCGTTGTGTGACCCATGCAAGGACTACATCTGCTTCTAACTTCAGTAAACTGTTTGTGCCACCCGCACAACTGCTATAACTTGTTGTGCAATCCGCACAACTACCTCTTGTTATGCGACCTGCGCAACCACTAAAAAAATTTAATCCTTTATTTCTCCCACACTTCTTGTTTGATTTTTAATCTCCGTTCTTCCTGGATGATGATGATTTTTATGCTTCAATAGATGATTCTCCAAATTTACTTGGGTCACTTTTCATTGGGAGAAATTTAATGCATTTGATGAATTCCTGAAAATGACTAAACGACTCCAAAATGAAAAGGGATATTGTATCAAAAGAATAAGGAGTGATCACGGTGGGGAATTTAAGAATGAGTGATTCCAAAAATTCTGTTATCAAAATGGAATCCAACATAAATTTTTAGCCCCATAAACACCATAACAAAATGGAGTAGTGGAAAGAAAGAATCAGGTGTTGCAAGAAATGTGCTCAGTAATGATTAATGGCAAGAACATGGCTAAAATATTTCGGGCCGAAGTTGTCCACACTACCTGCTACATAATGAATTGAGTATATCTAAGAGCAGGATTAAAAAAAATTTCATATGAGTTATGGTGTGAAAAACCACCTAGTGTAAAGTATTTTCATATCTTTGGTAGAAAATGTTATATACTTAGAGACAGAGAATGCCTAGGTAAACTTGACTCTAAAAGTGACGACGGTATTTTTCTTAGATACTCTCTGTACAGTCGTGCTTATAGAGTATACAATTTAAGGACACTCATTATTCAAGAAACTGTCAATGTGGTTGTTGATGACCAACCTCATGACAATAATGGTCCTTCAATTGAAATAGAGGATGATGTGAAACCTTGTATAATAAATAAATCTAATGACAAATCCACCTCCCCTCCTAAACCTCGGTCGTCAAGTAATACACCATTCATTAAGGATTATCCTCCAAATCAAATCATTGGGGATCTTAAAGAATGTGTAAAAAATTGACGAGTTGAGGGAATTTACAATCATCTCTGCTTCACCTTAAAGATCGAACCAAAGAATCTTATAGAAGCACTACAAGATGAATTTTGGATTGTAGGCATGCAAGAAGAACTACAACAATTTATAAAAAAATGAGGTGTGACAACTAGTTCCCAGACCATTAGACACAAACATAATTGAAACCAAATGGATCTTCAAAAATAAATTTGATGAATCTAGGAATGTAGTAAGAAATAAGGCAAGACTCGTAGCACAAGGATATTCTCAAATCAAGGGCATTGATTTTGATGAAACATTTGTCCCCATAGCTTGTCTTGAGTTCATACGAATTCTCATGTCCATTGCATGTGCTCTTAAGTTTAAACTATTTCAAATGGATGTGAAGAGTGTTTTTCTTAATGGTATTCTTGAGGAAGAAGTGTATATAGAATAACCTAAAGGATTTTTATATCCTAAATTTCCTCAACATATATACTGGTTAAGCAAAGCTCTCTATGGTCTTAAACAAGCACCCCGAGCATAGTATGAGCACCTAATGCAATTTTTACTCAATCACCAGTTTTATAGAGGGAGTGTTGATAAAACGTTATTCACAAAGAAAACTGGGAATGCCTTACTAATTGTCTAAATTTATGTAGATGATATTGTATTTGGTTCCACATTTGAAGTAATTGCTCATGAATTTGCTGAACTAATCCAATCTAAATTGAAATTAACATGCTAGGTGAGCTAAACTTCTTTCTTAGTCTGCAAGTTAAACAAATGGCTAATGACGTTTTTATATGCCAGTCTAAGTATGCAAAAGAATTGATAAAATGATTTGGACTTGAATCTGGCCATACTCATCATACACCCATGAGCACCACACTCAAACTTTCTAAAGATATTCATGGAAAGAGTGTGGATTAACAATTATACCAAAGTATAATATGAAGGTTACTTTATCTAACTGCAACCGGCCTAACATTGCATTTAGCGCATATGCATGCGCTAGATTTCAGGTCGATCCTAAAGAGTCTCATCTATTTGCAGTTAAAAGAATTATCAAGTTTGTGGTGGGAACTACTGATATTGTCTTATTGTACCCCTTTAACACATCTACTATCATTGCTGGGTACTCAGACGCTGATTAGGCTGGAAATATTGATAACTGCAAATTAACCAGTGGTGGTTGTATTTATATTAGAAACTTTCTTGTATCTTGGCATAGCAAGAAACAGAACTGTATATCTTTATCTACTGCCAAGGCCGAATACATTGCAGTCGGTAGTTGTTATACACAAGTTCTATGGATGAAGTAAATATTATTGGATTATGATATTGCTCAATCTATAATGACACTATTTGTGATAATACTAGTGCCATTAACATCTCTAAGAATCCAGTTCAACACTCTTGAACAAAGCACATTGATATTCGACATCACTTCATATGTAAATTTATCGAAGAAAACATTATCATATTAGAACATGTGCCTACCAAGCAACAACCTAACGATATTCTAACAAAACCACTGGATACCAACAGATTTGGGAATCTTCAAAAATCTGTTGGAATATGCCGGTTTCTTGTCTAAACAAGCCCACTTGTGATTACTATTATAACTGAGGATCTATTGCCCCATTTTTTTTTGTACATCTTATACATAATTTTATTGTCCTTATTTTTCTCTTATGTACTTAATTGTTGTTGTTTTATCCCGTTAACTATTCTTAATTCTCAACTGTTTTCTAAATAATGAATCCAGTACAACATAGTTAAGGATAAAGGTAAGGTGCTTGCAAGAGGAGAAACCGTCATAAGAAGAATTGCCATTTGTCTTGTTTCGACAAGAAACAAATGCATTTGATTTGGGAGAATTATTCAAAGATAACAAAGAATTTAATGAGAGAACAATGATAACAAGATATCTTATTCTGAGTTCATTTACATCCTCAAATTCCCTTGATTCTGAAAATAGAGTACAATCAATATAACGCAATGAGTAAAACAGAAAACAACCTGATGGTGATTTTGACAGCATTTCGACGCTTTTGATATTCATCGTTAAGGCGAAAAGGTTGTATGGACTGGAAGTCCTTGGTTTGGTCATATGATAGGTTCTGATCATCCTTCCATTCATTCTTCCAGTCGTATGGATATATTTTCTTTCCCTTGGAACTCTTCCTCTATATATGCTTCACATTTCCCTTTTCTTTCCTTGAGCTATGCAGGTACATAATTGAGGAAACAATGGAGAATTCTTCAAACTTAGGTTGTGCGAGCCTTCCATCATACTTCACTTTCTCTCTCTCCTTTGGGAGTTCCTTGATACTCAACTTTTGAAGGTGTGGAGGCCATCTGTCTGAAGGTGGGAGTGTACAGGCTTAGATAGAGAATATGGAGTGCATGGGGCTTACTTTGGGACAAAGTCCATGCATTAAGACAAGTTCCACATGAAGTGGCGCACCAAGGAGGCTTTAGGACAACAAAAGCCTTGTGTTTGGACATTGTTCCACATGAAGTGACGCATGGATACAGCCTTAGGACAAAGTCCCTTTAGAATGGCGCATGGAATAGGTTCAGAAAAACAAAAGCCTCTCCTTAAGAAAAAGGGGAGAGAGAAGTGGCACATGGAAGAGGCCTTAGGACAAAAAAAGGCTTGTCTTAAGACAGTCTCCTCACAAAGTGGTGCATGGGATAGGCTTCAAGACAACAAAAGGCTTCCACCTGGACATTGAGAGATAGAAGTGGCGCATGGAAGAGGCTTTAGGACAAAGTTCCTTTGGAAGTGGCACAAGAGCCTTAGGCTTGGACATGCTTCCATTCAAAGTGGCGTGAAAGGCCTTCTCAAGAGGATGTTGCACGGTTCGCACAAGAGAACCTCTTTAGGACAAAAACTCCACAACCTATGGTGCAATGGGATTCCTCCAAAGTGTGTTGCACAGTTGGTGCATGGGACAGGCATTAGGACATGGGAGTGGAAAAGGTGGCGCAAAGGGTATCTCTCTAATTCCCATTATGTGGGTTGCGCAAGACAATCCTTTAAGACCATGCTTCACAAAAGGTGGCACACGGGATTTCTCGCATTTCCATTGTGCGGGTCACATAAGACCCTTTCTACAAGACTGTGCTCCACAAAAGGTGGAGCATGGGATTTCTCCCATTTCCATTGTGTGGGTTGCACAAGAGCCTTTCTAGTTGCATGGGTCGTACAACAACTTTCCTCTCTCCCTCTCTTGCTTTCCTTCCTTCTTGTCTTCTAACCAACCAACTGACCAACCCCCAAATGCGGCATGGGATGGGGTATTTATAGGCATCCCAGGCCCTTCACTCTTAAATAGTGGTGATCACCACTACTTTTCTCTTAAGGCAATACCTAACCTTCTCCCTTAAACAATGGTGTTCACCAAGCTCCCCCTTAAATAGTGGTGTATAACTACTTCTTCCTCCATATAAGATATCACCCATCCACTCCTTTTTACCAAAATACTCGTATTCACTCATTTTTACCAAAATACCCCCATTCACTGCATTTTTTTTTACCAAAATACCCCCATTCACTGCTTTTTACCAAAATACCCTCATTCACTCATTTTTACCAAAATACCCCCATTCACTCATTTTTACCAAAATAAGGTGTGAACCACCCTGGAAAGGATACGTACCATGGAATTCTTTGACCAATGCAATGGCCATGCAATAAATATTTTTTCTGCCTTAATAAATGCCCCATTGATCCTTCTTTGATTTATTCATGAAATCAAATGGAGGATCAATCTTCTTCCGACTTTAGAACTAAATGAACTGCAACTGAAGGACGAATGGATGATCATGCTTGCATGGAAGATCGAATGATCATACTTGAGTAGAAGATTGAATGGTCGCGTTCGATCAAAAGATTGGAATGCTTGCACTCAAATGGAAGACTTGAATGATCGCGCTCGAATGGAAGACTCGAATAATCGCGCTCAAATGGAAGACTTGAATAATCGCACTTGATCGGAAGACTTGAATGATTATGCTCGATGGAAAAACTTGAATGCCCCCAGCAAGCAGTGTTGAGCAAATGTTTCATTAGAGAGGATAAGAATTCTCTTTTCATCAAAACTCTTCACTGTAACAGTTGTGGCGACTTCATCTCTGAGTATCTTGGTCAGTGAACTATCTTTTAACACCGCTACTACTGCAACGGTCTCTTTGATCAACTCCTGCGATTCTTTCTTTGAATTCTGTTCTAAGGAGTTGTTCTTTAATGTTACTCCTGCCGCAACAAGTTTTTCAATTGTTTCCTTTACTCATGATCTACATAACCCAAGCTTTCGGATGATAGTCTTTCCTGCTAAATTAATTGGAATTAGTATCTCAAGACATTATAATTTTAGCTTTATCAAGCATTAATAATTTTTTGAAATATATTAAAAACTTCTCTTTTTTACGCTGATTGTGAAATTTGTAATATGATAATGATTTAATCATTTCATCTGTGCGCTTATCATCATACTTCACATTGTATTTGTTACAATATGATAATGATTTAATCATTTCATCTTTGTGCTTGTCATCATGCTTCGCATTTTATTTGTTGCTCATTATATCGTGCTTTCAAAGATGTCATTTTCAGCTCCAAAGGTTCAACTGCTAAGTCTTTTTTAGTTTGTGCTCCTTGGCATAGAATTTTCCTTAGATCTTTGCTGATTCAATGATGATTCGGTTTGTTCTTTGTCTCCAACAGATCTGGTAATCGGAGACTTATAATATCATTACTAAGATAGCGAGAAGCTATGACATTGGACCATATAACTAGGCCTTAATATAAAAATAACTCCTAAATGTTCACACTGAACCATGCTTCATAATTCTTGGCATATGAATTCATCTGCCACACATAAGAGATTATTAAAAGACCAAGGCATAGATTACTTTGAAGACATAGTTCATGCCCCATTTTCATTAAGCTTCATATAAAGATTTCTTTAGAAGATAATACTTCTAAAGTGAAGCCTGCTGATACCCTTGAAGGATGGATAATCTTTGTTGCTCCTTTAATGAATTGAAAGAATATATCTGAATCTTTAAATTGTCCGTGAGAGAATGATGATTCTTCGCTAGTTTATTCTCTGTTCCCTTTGAGAATCTTATGCGATAATATTTCTCTATCATCAAGAAGGCAAGAGACAAAAAGACCTCACAACTCTTGTCAATATATTTGAAGATTTGAACTTTTAAGTAGATAATTGCCAATATTTTGAAGGCATTTGCTGTTGCTGTAATTTGAATCTGATTCAAGAGAAACACATTTTTGCATGTTCTTTACTTAATATTTAAATCTTTCATCAGGAAATTGCATATTTGAGCATATCTATAGTGAAATATATATCTGGAGCATTTTGATGCTACACATAGTTTTTTCTTTTTTAGTAGTTGAGCTAGTGTACTTTGACTCGACAAGGTTGAACTTGTCTTAACTTGACTTGACTATTCTATATTAAACTAGACTAGACTAGACTTGACTAGTCTAGATTGAATTAGACTGGACTGGACTTGACTAGTCTAGATTGAACTAGACTTGACTAGACTAGATTTACACTTACACACACAGTTTAGGCTCTTGAGTAGTGGAGCAACACACATTTAAGCTCTTGAGTAGTGGAGCCCATGCAATTTTTTAGACTCTTGAGTAGTGGAGTAGGGTCTCACATAGTGGTCTCTGTAACTCTTATGAGTTTGCTGGACTTCTCATAGCCTGGTGAGTTCACAAACCACAATCCATCAGAGGGGCCCAGTGAAGCTACCGGGGCCGTGAACTCGGTTGGATTTATGCACAGGATTGGTCGCAGTAACTCTCTAGAGTTCACTGGGTGCATAAGGTGACCTTTAGGGTACCAAATCTAGGGCTGTCAGTCCATTGATGAGTAGGTTTAGGCCATCCTCATGAGTTACTACTGAAATCAAGCCAGAGATATAGGGTGTCTTATGCATGGTTAGCCTATTTATGGACATGGCCAAAGAACGCAAACTACTGCCTTCATTTTCTTCACCTACAAGGTCGAACCCATTCACGGGAGGACAATTTCATCCATTCCCCGTGACGCTGTCGGAAAGCTATATAGACGGCATGGGTATTACGCATGACTGGTTGTTGAGGAATTTTTGGCCTTTTAGAGCTTTTAATTGCTGGCCCTATTCGCTACCTGCATGGGTATGCATATGATGGCCTTCACAGGCTTTTAGGGCCACTGGCTTCTCACTGCTGCTCGAATGGTGAAAATGATAGGTCTTATGTGTAGTTGGCTATATAGGGCTTGGGTAGGCTGCCTTAAATGATAAACTATTATCGTTGATGTGATAGTTGATCGTACAAGCTTTGCTGAAGCTAAAAAATCGATAACTGAAGATAACAGATCAATGATTGATATATCGCCCCTCCTGCTGTTGATGACATTATAAAATTTGGTCTGAATGGAGCTTTATCTTGGTAATAATATCAATTTTGATAAACTTCGATAATAGAATAATCTTCACGTCAGCAATTTGGTGATGACAATGGTAACTACTGCTGATTTGGTAATAACCATCAACGCTTGAATATAATATGCTTGAACTTAATGTGCTTAAAAGTTTGCATTTTCTTCATGTATAGCATTGACATTCTGAGACTTAGCATTCCTGAGACTTTGGATTCTAAGACTTTAGTTATCTGAAACTTTGGCCTTCTTAGTATGCTGCTTATCTTGGCCCCTTTTGATTTGGAAGTATTATTCTAATAATCTTTGAAATCAAAACTGTAATTATCTTTAAGGATAACATATTTTGTATGCTTTTGTCTACCCCTTGAGTAACTCCACCATGAATTTTTTGAGTCAAAACGCCATGAATCTTCTTGGTATTCAAGGATGATATATTTTGCTGAACTAGCAGGTATATTGATGAAAAGTTTCCCATATGATGGATATACTTATCTTGCTTTCTTCTTGCCTGTTCTTCTATAGAGTGAATATCTCCAATCGGGACTATATATCATTAGTTTTTCTTTTATTTCATATGTACTCTCTATGACAATTTTATTATCGTTGGTCATCTTCGGTAAAATACCTTTTCTTCTTTGCTTCATTTCCTTTGAATTCCAGTTTGATTTTCTTTACAACCAGCCATCATAAAGAGTATATCGTCTTCTTCAAATGTATATTTCCCGTAATCTTTGAATTGTCCAAACTCTTTCTTTACTTTCTTAATTATAAAATCAATCGTGTTCTCTTTATCGAAAAATTCAATTATTTACTTTTGATTATCCTTCATTTTACATTTCTTTCCTCTGCTATATTTGTTGCTTTTCTCTTTAGACTTTGAAATAGCTGATTTATATCAGAGTTGAGCAGCTTCACTTTAACTCTTTTCAAATTAACTTGTTTTTTTCTATTCTAGCAAGTTGTGAACACGATGCCCCTTGGGTTCTCTATTGACTGATGAATTCGTTAATTAATTCTTCTTTTCGTTGGTGAACAACGCCTAATTCAGTCGAACTAACTTCTTATTTGAAGGCATTCCTTAGGGAGAACCGCTGTTCACGACAATCACTATTTGGAAGATTAGGGACTTCTTTAACAACATGTTCATTTAATGAAGGCTAATTAACATATGTTGGCAAATTTTTTGTTTTCTTGTACACTTCGAATACATTAATATCGAAGGAGAAAGTGAAAATTGCATTACTGATGTCATCAAGGAGGATGAACTGCGACGGTGCCTCATAGTATTGCGCATGATCGATTCGTTAACCATACTCGATAGATTGGTATTCTTTGTGAGAGAAGATTGAACCCTTCATTTTTTTTTAAAGATGTCACTATCATATGTTCTTCATCGTCTTGCTCAGCTGCCGGTGAAGCAGAAACTATTCTAAATATTATTAGGTATTGTCCATCCTTGATTATAACTAATTTGATCCTCTCTGAAACTTTTTAGTGGAAATCCATTAGAGGTAAAGTAGACAACCACGTTATGAAATAGCGGTGAAGACCACTTTAGTTAAAGTAGGAATATGCCAATATGTCCTAGAGGGGGGTGAATAGGACTTTTTAAAGTTTTTATGATTTATTTAAAATCCTATTACACTAATCCTAACAATAAACACATATTAGAATTACTCAAAAGTAACTCTACTGGCTTCCAAGCCCAATAAAGGATCCAATCACAAACTATTTAAGAAGTGAACAATATGCGAACTAGTTTACGATGGATATGACTGTGTATGTGTGTGAGGTGTGATCTCAGATATTCAGAAATGAAAATATTAAAGTAAATCACACAAACAAAAGAACAATAATCTCAAACACAGTCATTGCTAACTATTTATGCGACCTGAGTAAGGGTTAACACATAGCACCCATTTTTAGGCACACTGGCCAAGGATCCACACAAGGAACTTCACTGTTTATGCTCTCACGAGCAAGGGTCAACACAACGCACCCACTTTTAGGTACACTGGCCAAGGATCTTCCACAAGACCCTAACTATTTATGCTCTCCACAAAGCAAGGGTCAACATGACGCACCCACTACGTACACTCCCGCCAGAGGCCTCCTTAAGGACTTATAAGGGTGTGAAACACCTTAGACCCAATCCTACAAAGGAATGATCAAAGGGTCCTCTAGACTCTTGATACTTAAAGATAAGTGGATGAGTACCGTTCACCACGTTGTCGAAGATCTCCTTCTTTGTTGATGAAGAGTCTTCTGCTCCCTTGAACCGTAACTCAGAAGATAGACTAATGTATGGCGACGGGTTAGGTCAAGGTTATGATGGAATCCCAGTCTCAAATATTTTTCTATAAAGGAGATAGAGTGATTCCAGTCATCTATGCATTCCAGGCATCCCAGCTTAATGATTTGCCATTAAGGAAGTACTTGAAGGATCTTTGAATGTGGAAGTTCATTCCCCAATCCACTCTATTGAATATCAATGATGAGGGTGGATTGGAGGATGGACTCCCATGAGAGAAAGGGCTTTGGGTATATGATTTAAGGTAAAACACTCAAAAACACTCTCTTCTTTCTCTACCAGCAATAATAGACAAGTCCTCTTTATATAGTCAAAAGGTTCCAATGGATATAAAATGGTCACATTTGTGATAGAGTTCGATATCATTAAGCTGGATTGATATCATCGAGCGTATACTCTTGTTAGCATCGACAGTCCGCTCGATGACACAAACTCAAATGTCATATGCTTTTGAAACATATTGCCAACTGGTCGATGGAATTGAAACACGTGTCGATGTCATCGAATTTTAAACTCCTATTTCATCGATGTGAGGTTTGATTCCTCGACATTTGAAAATGAGAGAGACTTTCTTTAGAATATTCCATGTTTACAAGAATGATTGAGGGACCTTCGATATCATCAAAATTTGAATGTCGATGATATCGATAGCTGTGTCGAGGCCTGATGACATGCAAATGATTTTTGTTTAAGCTTACTGGACAATTTTTATCCCTGTTCGATGTCATCGAGACTATACTGATATCATCGATATTTGAATATCGATTCTATTAAGTGACCCTCGATCATAGATAAACTATCCTGAAATATTTTACTGGAAATCTTCGCGCCCATGATCGATATCATCGAGAGCCTTGCGATGTCATCGAGATTTGAACTTCAATGATATCGAGGTTGGCTTCAATTTATCGATGCATATATGATATTCTTAAGTAAAAATAGGGGCACCGGAGATCTACCTGTCGATCTTATTAAGTCACCTTCGATGGACTCGAGATTCAAATATTGATGATAACGATAGGTATATCGATGCATTGATAAATCCGTCCAGAGATATATGTGGTTGTTGGACACATTTGTCCTCATTCCGATGGAATCAATTTATCATCGAGGACATCGACAGCTTAGGTCGATCATATCGATATGTGAATCGATAAAATCGACAAGGAAAGAAAACTTAGAGATTTTCTGATTTTTGAAAAAAAAAATTTAACTTAAAAACCCTATGATGTTCTAACTTGTTTTAAGGGTTTAAGTACCTAGTATTTTGGGACATGGGATGTGAGGCTTATATTTACCTGTGGAAAGCTTGTACACATCCGATTGAGGCAAACACTTGAATTGATCTTCCTATGAGGCTCTGTAGTCTGACTAACTCAACACTCATGCTAATTGACAAACTGGGACACTTTTAATCTCCCCCTTTGTCAATTACGTGACAAAATACCAAAATACCCTAAACCAACATCTAGACAAACACATCCTAAATTGTGTGTACATGTAATTTACACAATTGTACATTGTCTAATGAAACCATACACACAAGTCAGTATGGATGCTCCCCCTGACTGCAAACTACCCCTTGCTTGGTGCAGCTGCTCCCCCTAACACCTACAACATCAAACTCAAACAGATATACATTTCCTGACGGGGTGTTTGAGTCATTCTTCCCCTTTTTGTCAGTCATTGACAAAGATTACATTATAATAGATATTGACTGAAGTTTAAAGACATGTGGAAGAACATTATTCAGTAAGCATACATATATAGATGGGAATGGTTAAATCAGTTTAAGTAAATATCATTTTCAGAAACTATGGATGCATATTAGATCAATTAAAGTAGTGATAGAAGTAAACAAAATAATCATAAAAAACATCACATGCATCCCATATTAGAAACTAGATAGAGCAGGGGATCTTGACTCATAATCGTGGCAGTAAAATGTGAATTATATGCAGCCATATCCAAACCATCCAAAACAAAATGTTTACTGCCCAGCACTGGCAGTAGAAACAATTATCCCAAAAAAATAGGCCCATCCATGGGCACCCAGAAGTAACCAGCAGTAGCAAACCCATACAGGGCATATACAATATACAACAAATTTTTTTTTGTCAAACTGTTAAGGGGCTATCACATTCACTCATGAGAGAGTAGAGCATCCAAAAGATAATTATGCTCATACACGGAGATAAGTGTTGGTGAATGTGATAGCGTTCAGAGTCCTGTACTATGGTGGAGGAGCAAAGGCAGATGGCGCCATATCGTCTCGACGACAGGTGATTATCTTAACCAATTGTTGTACTTTCTGCTGCACTCCTTGGACCAACCGTTCCAAGACGGTAAGCCTCTCGTGCACCGAGTGGACATCCCTTTGAATTGCTCTAATCCAATCCTGATGGAACTTAAATCATTTAGCATGCCCAGGAGCTGATGTTGCTGGTGCTTGATGAGGTCCAGAAGCTTCTTCTTCAGCCGTCTTCAGCCGTCTCAGTCCCTTCCATGGGAGCGTCACTAGCCCCACTTTCCCTCTCTACTTGAATGCCTTCCTCAGGTGGATCCTCAGGATATTTATGAAACTTCAAATCCATTCTTCAAATGTTACTTTTGTTAAAGGTTTGGAGAGGAAGTATAGGTTCACTTATAGTTGGGAAGGCTATAGTATTACAAAATGTATGTATTATCCAGGGATATGGTAAGTGAATATCCCTAGCCATATGAAAAGCATAAACTAACTAATGCACGATGAGGGCAGGCAGACAGATCTTGATCCTAGAGGTGACCGAATAAATTATCATAGTCATGAAACCCATGAGATCTGCGTTGTTGAAACCCTTAGAGTAGATGTTTGAAGCAAGGATACCTTGCAAAGACCCGATAACATGGTTTCATGAATCTGACTTGTAGGGCATTCCCTTGGTGCCACTGGATGTCACGATTATGACAGAGGAATTTGATGACCTTGGACCGAACCTCAATATTTTTCATGTCCATATCTGGGAGTCCTTCAGGTGATAAGGTAAGATTGAATATCCCTGCAACAGACTCAAGAGTGATCAACACATCATCACCATTGACGGTTACGGTGATGGTTGGTGGTTCAGATATCAAAGAATGACAAGATTTTTTTTTTTTTATAGGTCCATTCAAGTTGATACGGTCCCCCAAAGTTGAGAACTGGTAACCAATCTACGGCAACAAATAGTGGTTCCAAATTCTATGGAATCAGACAACTTTTGTCAACTTTTCTCTTGGGAATAACCTTTCTCCTAGTGAACTTAACTAAGACTGGATTAATTTGCGCCAGTGGAGGTGCCTGGGCCTCAGACTGGGACCCACTCTATCTCATGCATTGTCTTGTGGGGGTCTCACATTTTGGGGCCCTTGCCCTTTCTTTTGGAGCAAGTACTTTTTGTCTGGGAGATCTCAAAGACTCACCCGGTCCAAATGCTTTTCCTTTATCTTTTCCCAATTGGACAAAAAGAATCTAAGAATCTTGGGAAGGAGGACAAGACCTGACTGAAAATGAAAGACCCAAAAAGAGATGGAATCTCAATGTATTAAAGGGTAATACTAGATTTGTGGAGTGTTTGGGGCTGTCCTACGAGGCACCATGTAGTCTGGTTGATAAGAGCGAGTAGGGAAAAGGAAAAGAATACCCTGAGATAAAAAATCCTTTTTTAGCACTCCACCGCCTTATATCGGGCGACATCTGTCGATATCATCGATCCTTATCTCGATAATATCGAGAGACCCTGATCGATTTCATCGATCCGATCTTCGATATCATTCTCGATCACACGACTTTTCTTATTCTAAGGAGGCATCAATGCGATCGACCCTTGATCGATTAATCGAGAATGACTTATCGGTAGATATATCAAAGAAGAGTATTTTCAATTTTCAGCATTCAGATAACCCATCAAGTATACTTTTAGTATATCAATGAATCAACAGTATACATAACAAAATTTTATACAATCACGGTACACATCAAAATTTATAAACATTAGAATGTTTATATACAAAAGATTGTGGTGAGGAACCTCAGATATATCATTTAAAGCTTAACAAAAATTGCATCATTTCAACAAATATCCAGATCTAGATGCATGACCTAGACTTGTCTTTTCATGCTTTGATCTTTTCGGGTATATGGATAGAGTTAGTTATCAGACAATTCGGTTTTTCTTTTACTATCCATTTTGAGACAAAATTCTTTGTAGTGGTAGATGTAGTTTTCATGTTTATCTCACCCACACTTGATACAATGATTCTTTCATTTTGTCTCTAATTTTAGGTGGTGATGGATGAGTGTTTCTCCTAGATGGACTTTTTACATTCTGTATTTCTCTGGCCGGTTTGAATTTTTCAATATGATTTTGACCGAAGTTATGTGAAGTCCTTTTAGGTGTCAAGCATTCAAACTTATAATGACCCATATCACCACATAAATGACAAACTGGAGTAGTTCTCATATTACTACTTGAAGCAGTAAATTTTTTAGTTGTTGGTGCTACATTTCTAATTTTCTTTTTAGTTTTATCATACTCTAGGCCACTCTTGTCTTTTCCTCGTCTTCCCATCCCTAACAACTTTTCTAGCTTTTCACCACTCTGAGAAAATTTATAGTTTATTTCAGTAATTTTTCTAGATTTTTCTAAGTTAAAATGGAGTGTGTGATTCTCATTCTTGAGTTTTTCATTTTCATCTTTTAATAATTCAACTTATTTAGTAAGCTTTGATGATTCCATTTTTAGGGATAGATTGACTCTTTCCAACTTATCATTGTCTGAATGATATTGCTGTAAATCATTGATTAGATGTGTATTAATTTCCAAGATTTTATCTAGATCTCTTTGTAGCAATTCCTTTTTATTTTCAGGCATTCCAAGTCTTTTCAGGATGTGGATGCTATGAATATAGAGTTGATTGTAAGCATCTTGTAGTTTATCCTGTTTCTCTTCTTCCTCCTTTGTTTCCTCATTATCTGATGGAAATGATTTAGTGGTTTGTTCTTCCTTGTGTTTAGATTTCGTGAGAGTGATTGGAGCAGTGGGGGCCATAAGAATTTTCAAGGATTTCTGATCTCCATCGCTGTCTGAGTCACTATATTCTGAGTTTGACTCCTCTGTATCATCCCATGTGGTGGCCATTGCTTTCCCCTTTATTTTTCTGTTTGGGCATTCAGTAGATAGGTGTCTATACTTCTGACAGGCATAACATTGTGGTTCTTTGGTCTTTTTACCAAATTTTCCTACAGAAGGTTTGTTGTCCACCTTTCTTCCTATGAAGGGACGACCACGATTCTTCTGAAAGAATATCCTGAATCATTGTGCCAACAAAGCCACTTCCTCATCTTCATCTTCCTTTTCACTTTCAATGTCCTCATTAGTTGTTTTCTTTGAGATTTTGAGGACAGTATTTTTGGATTTTTGGATTTGTTTAAAGTGTAGTTCGAAGGTTTGTAGTGAACCTACTAGTTCTTCTACTTTCATTTCGTCTATATTTCTACATTCTTCAATTGTTGTTACTTTGGGATTAAATTATTCTGGTAGGGTTCTTAGAATTTTCTTATAAATTTTTGGTACCGAAACTTTTTCTCCCAATCCACCCATGGAGTTATAAATGATATTCAACTTTGTGAAGAACTCCATGAAAGTCTCATGCTCTTCCATTTTGAGATTTTTGAACTGTGAGGTTAGCAGTTGTAGTTTGGACCTCTTCACAGTATTTGTGCCTTCATGGGTTGTTTCCAATAGATCTCATGCTTCTTTGGATGTCCTACACATACTTATTTGATTGAAGATGTCTTAGGACATGGCACATTAGATGGCGTTCATAGCTTTCGCTTCAGTAGTCTATTTTTTGTTATCGAACGTCGTCCACTTTTCTTTGGGTTCGGGTTTTGTGATGGTTATGCCACTATCAGGTACAATTTGTTCAGATGGTGGCACATATCCACTTTTAACTAGATCCTAAACATCGTGATCTAAAGATCTCAGAAAGTAGTACATTCTAACCTTCCAGTATGCATAATTTGATCCAACAAATGCTAGAGGTATAGTGACTGATGAGCCCTCTCCTTTGGCCATATTCTTAACGTCAGTCAAGATCACTCTCTAGGCGGTGAGGCCCTTAAAGAGAGACCCGCTCTGATACCAATTGAAATAGCAGTGAAGATCGCTTTAGTTGAAGTAGGAATATGCCAATATGTCCTAAAGGAGGGTGAATAGGACTTTTTAAACATTTTATGGTTTATTTAAAATCCTATTACACTAATCCTAACAATAAGCACATATTAGGATTATTCAGAAGTAACTCTAGTGGCTTCCAAGCCTGGTAGAGGATCCAATTACAAGCTATTTAAGAAGTGAACAATATGCAAACTAGTTTATAATAGATATGACCGTGTATGTGTGTAAGGTGTGATATCAAATATTCAGATATGAAAATATTAAATTAGATCACACAAATAAAAGAACAATAATCACAAACATAATTATTTTTATAGTGGTTCGACTACTTGTCTACTCTACTCCTGGTAACCTCACTCAACCCTTGAGTGTACCAGATTTCACTAGGGAGGTTTCACAGCTGTTCACCTCAAACCTAAGGTTTTAAATCAGGTTCACCTTCAACCTTTACAACCTAGACCTAGGCTAACTGTTTATGCTCCCTGAGCAAGGGTCAACACATAGCACCTGGTTTTAGGAACTCTGGCCAAAGATCCACACAAGGAACCTCCTTATTTATGCTCTCATGAGCAATGGTCAACACAACGCACTCACTTTGCCATTAAGGAAGTGCCTTGAGGATCCTTGAATGCAAAAGTTCATTCCCCAATCCACTCTATTGAATATCAATGATGAGGGTGGATTAGAGGATGAACTCCCATGAGAGAAAGGGCTTTGGGTATATGATTTAAGGTAAAACACTCAATAGCACTCTCTTCTTTCTCTACCATCAATAATAGACAAGTCCTCTTTATATAGGCAAAAGGTTCCAACGGATATAAAATGGTCACATTTATGACAAAGTTCGATATCATCGAGCGTATACTCTCAATAGTATCGACGGTCCGCTCGATAACCAAAACTCAAATGTCATACGCTTTTGAAACCTATTGTCAGTTAGTCGATGGAATCGAAACACATGTCGATGTCATCAAATTTTGAACTCCTATTTCATCGATGTGAGGTTCGATTCCTCGACATTTGAAAATGAGAGAGACTTGCTTTAAAATATTCCATATTTACAAGAATGATTGAGGGACCTTCGATATCATCAAAATTTGAATGTCAATGATATTGATAGCTGTGTCGAGGCCTCATGACATGCAAAGGATTTTTGTTTAAGCTTTCTGGAAAATTTTTATCCCTATTCGATGCCATCGAGACCATACTGATATCATCGATATTTGAATATCGATTCTATCGAGTGACCCTCGATCATAGATAAACTATCCTGAAATATTTTGCTGGAAATCTTCTCACCAATGACCGATATCATCGAGAGCCTTGCGATGTCATCGAGATTTGAACTTCGGTGGTATCGAGGATGACTTCGATATATCGATGCACATATGATATTCTTAAGTAAAAACAGGGGCACCGGAGATCTGCCTATTGATCTTAACGAGTAACTTTCGATAGACTCGAGATTTAAATATCGATGATATCGATAGGTATATTAATACATCAATAAATCTGTCCAGAGATATATGTGGTTGTTGGACACTTTTGTCCTCATTCCAATGGAATCGATTTGTCATCAAGGACATCGACAGCGCAGGTCAATCATATCGATATGTGTATCGATAAAATTGACAAGGCAAGAAAACTTAAAGATTTTTTTATTTTTGAAAAAGTTTTATGAACTTAAAAACCCTAAGATGTTCTAACTTGTTTTATTGGTTTAAGTACCTGGTATTTTGGGACATGGAATGTGAGGCTTAGATTTACCTGTGGCGAGCTTGTACACATTCGATTGAGACAGATGCTTGAATTGATCTTCCTATGAGGCTCTGCAGTCTGACTGACTTAACACTCACGCTAATTGACAAACCAGGGCACTTGCACGTTAGTCGGGAGAAAGGCAATTGCAGTATACCTATTATTCAGAATAGAGTGTTAGTTATTTTATTTAAATAAAATTGTACTTTATTTTTAGAGATGAAGGGAGGATGTTCCCACTGAGAGTCGCCATTTTGGCGTCTATACAATGCCAAAAAGTGATAAATGTTCTTTGAATATTTTCTAAGTTATCATTTAAAAAACCCCAGTGGAGTCACCATTTTGTTTCGACAAGAAACAAATGCGTTTGATTTGGGAGAATTATTCAATGATAATAAAGAATTTGATGAGAGAACAATGATCACAAGATATCTTATTCAGAGTTCATTTACATCCTCGGATTCCCTAAATTCTGAAAAAAGAGTATAATCAATGCAACGCCATGAGTAAAATAGAAAATAGCCCGATGGAGATTTTGGCAGCATTTTGATGCTTTTGATACTCATCCCCAAGGCAGAAAGGTTGTATGGACTTAAAGTCCTTGGTTTGGTTGTACGATAGGTTCTGATCATCCTTCAATTCATCCTTCCAGTCGTAGAGACAAATTTTCTTTCTCCTGGAACTCTTCCTCTCTCTATGCTTCACATTTTCCTTTTCTTTCCTTGAGCTATGCAAGTGCATAAATGAGGAAACAATGGAGAATTCTTCAAACTTAGTTTGTGTGAACCTTCCATCATACTTCACTTTCTCTCTCTCTCCTCTGGGAGTTCCTTGATACTCAACTTCTGAAGGTGTGGAGGCCATCTGTCTGAAGGTGGGAGACTTAGACAGAGAATATGGAGAGCATGGGGCTTACTTTGGGACAAAGTCCATGCATTAAGACAAGTTCCACATGAATTGACGCACCAAGGAGGCTTCAGGACAACAAAAGCCTTGTGTTTGGACATTGTTCCACATGAAGTGGCACATGAAGACAACCTTCGGACAAAGTCCCTTTAGAAATGGCACATGGAACAGGTTTCAGGACAACAAAAGCCTCTCCTTAAGAAAAAGGGGAGAGAGAAGTGGTGCATGGAAGAGGCCATAGGACAACAAAAGGCTTGTCTTAAGACAGTCTCCTCAAAAAGTGGCGAATGGGATAGGCTTCAAGACAACAAAAGGCTTCTATCTGGACATTGAGAGATAGAAATGGTGCATGGAAGAGACCTTAGGACAAAGTTCCTTCGGAAGTGGTGCAAGAGTCTTAGGTTTGTACATGCTTCGATTCAAAGTGGTGTGAAAGGCCTTCTTAAGAGGATGTTGCATGGTTCATGTAAGAGAAACTATTTATGACAAAATCTCCACAACATGTGGCCAATGGGATTCCTCCAAAGTGTGTTGCGTGGTTGGTGCATGGGACAGGCATGAGGACATGGGAGAGGAAAAGGTGGTGCAAAGGCTATCTCTCTAATTCCCATTGCGCGGGTCGCGCAAGACCATCCTTCAAGATCATGCTCCACAAAAGGTGGCAC
Organism: Magnolia kwangsiensis; assembly: GCA_037074715.1. Classification (NCBI taxonomy): domain Eukaryota; kingdom Viridiplantae; phylum Streptophyta; class Magnoliopsida; order Magnoliales; family Magnoliaceae; genus Magnolia; species Magnolia kwangsiensis. The sequence goes on along the minus strand of CM073585.1, from coordinate 26,755,209 downwards.
ATGGGATTTCTCCCATTTCCATTACGCGGATCGCACAAGAGCCTTTCTACAAGACCGTGCTCCACAAAAGGTGGCCCATGGGACTTCTCCCATTTCCATTGCTCGGGTCGTACAAGAGCCTTTCTAGTTGCGCAGGTCGCGCAATAGTTTCTCTAGTTGCATAAGTCGCACAAAAGCTTTCCTCTCTCCCTCTCTTGCTTTCCTTCCTTCTTGTCTTCTATCCAACCAACTGACCAAACCCCAAATGAGGCATGGGATGGGGTATTTATAGGCATCTCAAGCCCTTCAATCTTAAATAGTGGTGATCACCACCACTTCTCTCTTAAGGTAATACCTAACCTTCTCCCTTAAACAATAGTGTTCACCAAGCTCTCCTTTAAATAGTGGTGTACAACTACTTCTTCCTCCATATAAGGCAACATCCATTCTTTCTTTTTTACCAAAATACCCTTATTCACTCATTTTTACCAAAATACCCCCATTCACTACTTTTTTACCAAAATACCCCATTCACTGCTTTTAACCAAAATACCCCCATTCACTCATTTTTACCAAAATACCGCCATTCATTCATTTTTACCAAAATTAAGAGTGAGCTACCCTGGAAAGGATTTGCACCATGGAATTCTCTGACCAATGCAATGGCCATGCAATGAATATTTTTTGTGCCTCAACACGTCTATCATTTAACTCTCATCCTTTAAACAAGTCCCTAGCAACCGAAATTGTGTTTGATCATCTAATTAAAAAGTTTCTACATAGAAACTTATGGGATTGACTTATTTTCAGGTTCTATTGGGTGGTAGAATATACTCTACCATGGGGGTGAGGTTCAACATGATCTTGTTCATCAATTCTCAAATCTTATCATGATACTCATGATGATCCTCCCTCAATTAACATCCATCATATGAATACAACCAAGGAAATCACTCCTGAGATGCTAAGTCACCTCCTGAGCCTTAGAGTTACTAGGACTCCTCCCACTGAACGATCACTCAATCATCTTGGTGTCTAGGGAGAAGTAACTCAAACCTTATGTGATGGCTCGACAATTTTAAGAAATAAATGAAACTTCCTATCCTCAACATATTTGGACTCAACCTTCAAAGTTATACACAATATTTTGAGTACAAACGTTGATCCTCGTGAAGTTTCTAAAGATATGCTCTCTTTGTTTGTTCTAAATATCTTATATGATATCCATCAATTAATTGAGATTTGCCTACCCACCCTCATCTTGCAACAATTGATCCTTGTCGTCAAAGGAATACATCATTCAATTCTCCCATTCACAAGTCTTATTTGCAAACTCTCCAAACTCTTAGGATCACCGCCTACCCATGATGTCATTTATCCTACTGTTTGTTTCAATCAAGAAACTCTAATAAATCTAAAAGTGTTTGTAAATATTTATCAAGCCAACCATGATGACAGGAGTGAAGATAATGCTTAGAACACTCCTCTAACAACTGCTCAAGACTCATGTCGCACTCTTATGCCTCAGCCAAGTCCAGTCTTAGTAAGCACTCACCAGTTCCTTCGCCAACATGATCTTATCCGACATCTTCTTAACGGTTAATCAAATGTCAAAGCTTGCATCTGGCAATGTGAAATTCGCCTCTCCGAAATAGAACTACGTCTCGACGCTCTTCAACATACCGGAGAACGTATCATGAAATTACTTCTTAATTGACAAGGACATATTCCTCCTTATGAGGGTGGTCCTTCAAGATGATGTCCAGATGGTCTATGTTATTGCTGGATGAGACATTCTGATTTTTTGGATATTTATGCCCATAAGGGATTGTTTTCTTTTTGGATGATGATTATACTACCCAAGCTTGGGGTGGTTATTTTGGTTAACTTTTGGGGATGAACAATGATATGTTATCACTTTCTTTTTGCTAACTAAAACATCTATGATCTACGTTGCTACATTTCTAAAAGGCATGCTTAATTCACATTTAGTTCTTATGCTTCATTCTTCAATCTTATGAACTTATGTGAATTTTCTAATTCTCTTTCTAACCTAGATTTATCTGCCAAATTCATACTTTAGTTGTATTTGTCTATATATATTTTTTTATCACTTACCCTTTACCAATCACTAATAAAAAGGGGGAGAAACATATTATGCTCCCAAGTTTTTCTGTTGTCTTGTGTTTCTTAAAACTTAATGCAGGAACTTAGGGGGAGCATAAAGGAGACCATGAATGATGGGGGAGCTACAATCAACTCAAGAATAGACTTAGTTGAAGACTTGTTATGTATTGTGTTATTTGTAATAATCTAGGGTTTATTAGTTTGTTTTGTCTCGTAATTGACAAAGGGGAGATTGAAAGTGCCCTTATTTATGAATATATATGAGTGTTAATTCTGTCAGTCCAAGTGAGACCTTAGAAGAAGACATCAAGACTAAGCCTCAACAAAAGATGAAGGCCGTGATCAAGCTAAACTGGTAATCCATAGCCTTATCATCCCACAACAAACCTTAGTAGGTATGTGAGCCCATATAATCCCATTTTACCCTATAAAATGAATCAAACCATATTCTGGTCTAGTTGGTATATAATGCACAAAGAGTAGAAAGAAACAAAACTTTAAAAATCAGAAGTCCTGGTCGAGTGCATTGAACTGCAATAAAGAGAATCTTTGATACATAGAACATTGTTTGATATTATCAAACGATCACCCATTCTGTCCAACAATAAAATGAAAGAAATGCTGGAAACCTCGATAACATCGATCATTGTTCGATATCATAGAAGCCATGCTTTGATAACATCGAATTGACTTCGAATACTTCACCCTTGTACATCTTCCAAAGAAATTAGAAAATACTCTAAGCGCTCCTCGATGACATCGAAGCCTCCTCGATGTTATCGAGAGTAAGTTATTGATATAATCGAAGTCTATTCGATAGAATCGAAACTTACTCAGTTTTGTCTAGCAAGCTTTTTAAAGAAAATCTATTTTTTTTTAGTTTATCGAAGACCATTCAATATCATTGAAATTCAAACTTCGATGGATTGAAGGACTCTTCAATAGAATCGAATAGGAGACAAAACTATCCAGCAACCTTTGTGTATTTTAATAAAAGAAATCTCGATGGAATCAAGTGTCCCTCGATGAATCGAAGTGCACGCTTATATCATCAAAAGATGCTCGATTAAAAGCAGTTAAAATCTATTCCATTATCAAATGAATATATTGTGTAGAGAGTCAATACAATCGAATATGGTTCAATGATATCAAAATTCAAATTTTAATAACATCGAACACCCATCGATGGAATCAGTAATTTTAAAATTCTTCCCATTTTTTGATCGTTGGGATTTTACTCTATAAATACACTATTATTGCTCTTGGTAAAATGAGCTTGAATACAAGAGAGTTTGAGCCTGCTATTTCAGGATCTATATACCTTCTTACTTATTCTCTCTTTCCCATTATAACCAGAGGGGTGGCGATCATAGTCAGTTGAGACTGTGCTAAAAGTATATGTGCAGTAGTTGGGACAGAAGTGGAAGGTATGGATGAAGATGAATTCTTTTCCGATGAAGAGTGATCCGAGGCCAGAAAAACCTACGTGCTTCAGCCTGTAAATAATGATGGTGCATGGGAGTAGCGACGTGCAGGTCCCCCTAAAGCCCCCCCGCACACTATGACTTTATTAAGCTGCTTGCTGCTTGCTCCTTTTAGGGATGGAATGAATAGGGCAGGATAGTTTAGCGGCAACATTCATTGTCGTCGGCAGCAACATTGAAGGCTCATCATTCAATCCCTTTCTTAAGCATTAACTTATCATGTTATATGCTTGGATTGAATTATGAACTCTAGTATTCAGAGAATTTCCAACTAAGTATACCTATCTTTGGAACTCCTGAATGCATAGCTTATGGGAACCTTCTCTATGTTCATTGAAGATCATATCATATATATAGAGAAGATGTAAAACCCTAAACCTCACAACCTCCGAGCATTCATAAAAAGCATCACAAGTAGGTTGTGGTTTAAAGGGAGCTAAAGACTCTTCATCATCATTGAAGATTTTCACATTGTGTGAGAGTGACACTCATCCACTTATTTGTAAGTATTTAGAGTCTACTGTGTTTGAAGCCCTTTTCTTGTGTAGGATTGGGATTTTCAGAGTTTGAGTGTCAAATTTATGAAGTCCTAGTTGCCTTGCCTTACTTTGTTTTTAAAGTTAGGCATAATTTGTTATTAATATATAACAAGTTTTGAAAAAGTCTTATTCACCCCCCTCTAAGACATTTAGTCATACTTCATACTTCAGTACTAACGATTCTACTGAAATTTCAAGCTAAACCATGCAAGCTTACTAATCAACACTTAACCAACCATTAAGTTCCCTTTGGAGCTGACTAGGAATCCATAGGAAGAATTGAATATCATATCTAGAGGTGATCTGACTGTCCAATAGATAGAAATCCATAATAAAACATAAAAAGGCAAACATTGTGTGGCTGATCCATGTTATACGACATCAATTTAAAATAGGCAGTGGCCTTGACTAGCTCACCAGTTAGATGGACAGTTTTGATCATGGCATTTGATCAAAGATCATCGTCGGATTAACAATAAACTTAAAGGCCATCTGTCTGATCTTATGTCTCACCTAAACCTGGGATCTACCTAATCTTTAACCGGATGCCATAATAGGACTCACAAGACTTGATGGAGGAGGAAGATCTATTAAAATCATCACGGTAGACCCCACCCTGTGCGCCGAGCCAAGATCCCTAGTCTTTGACCTGTGTTCTTCCACAAGAAAGGAGGACTCCTTGGAATATCATGCGCACTCACAATTTGAATGGACACCGTTCGTCTGACGGTCGTCGTGGCCCTCCATCTTGATAATGATGGAAGATCTGAGCCGTCCATCTTGTCTAGGTGAAGAATTCGACCAAACCTTAGCCTTCCACACTGCTTCTAATCAAACAAACCCCTATTCCAAACCCTTCCATAGACATCGCCATAAATCCAATACAGTCTGAATCCTTTCGCATAGGAAACCCGAACTAAACTTCTTAGCACTGATCTGGGCCATCCAAAAGGAGGAGGAGGGACTTCCAATCCTTTCCACATTGTCCAAGATAAAAGGGAAGACCTCCACAATCCTAGAAAACCCAGACTCCTGTTCACAAGTCGCGATGTAGTAGTAATCTCAGTGAGACCGAGGTTGAATCCACAAGGACTAATCTCATGAGTATTCTGAAAATAACTAGAAGAAGAACTAAAAAATAATGAAAACCTAAATTTGGAAGTATAGAGAGTAATTATGAGAGATTTAATGAAAAACTTAAGAAATTCAAAGGTGAAAAACTAGGGTTTCCAAGGATCCACTTGTAAAGATCAAGGAGATCTATGCTTGATTCACGAATATGCCTAGAATCAGAGTCTCATCTTATCCAATTGGAAGATATTTCTGTAAAATCAAATCTAAACTTCCTTTAACTTAATTCTCAATGGAAGAGCGGTGTGAGAACTAGAAGTGATTCCATCACAAAACCATGCCCATGAGGCAATTGCTCACAACAGGATTTACCAATCCCACAATCAATCCGATAAAATTATGAAAGTTAGGGAGGATTCCATCATCTAACCATGCCTAAGGGATGATGGTGAACAACAAGATTTCCTAGATTCACAATCCCAATACATGAAAAGAACATACTCAAAGCTATCGTAGATCCATTGTAATTTGAGTCACAATAAACCATTAAAAACTGAAAGTATTCCTTATAATCAAACTAGAATGAAAGAGAGTTCAATATAAACATGAATCAAAGAAATAGAAACATCCCATCACGCTACAAGCTTCAACTCTTAGCCCTAGCTAAGAGGTTTAGCCAAACATAAACATGATTGAACTAAAAATCTCTTAAGAAAAGCATAAAAACTATAAGGAAAAGGAAGAACAACTCTTAGCGACACCTTCTCCACGCTTTTGCTCCACTCCTCAAACTCTAGATGATGCCTAAGGGTACCCTAAGGACCCCTATAGTTTTAGGGCTTAAACTTTCGCACTGACTTGAAAGGATTTAGAAGCCGCCTCAGATTTATGCAATTCGAAAAAATCTGTGCAACAATTTGATATATATTGAAGGGTATTCAATATGTCCTTTGATATGATCTTTGATAACATCGAAGGTCTTTCGATATGACTGAAAAAGGTCCAGAACTATCCAACGAGTTTGGCTTAAAAATCCTACAATTTTTGATATATATCAAAGAGTATTTGATATGTATCAAAGGTTATTTTGGTAGTTTTCTAGAATTAGACTTTTCTGAACTCGGAATTTGTTTTCAAGATAATTTTTAAGATTCCATGTCTTCGATTTTCTTCCTTCATCGCTTAGTTTCCTTGGATCTTTGGCATATGAATTCTTCAATCTTGATCTCCTAAGATCCATCCCTCGCCTTAGTGATCTTTGAGCATCAAATCCATGTTTTTAGTATCTTTTCTGATCCAAGCTCCTAAATTTACATTGCAACATAAATATGATTAAAATAGGACATTAAGCATTATCATGTTCATAAAACCAAGCAATAAATGGGGTCCAATTTGTAATATTTGACCCTTAACAATCCCCAACTAGCATTTTGCTAGTCCCGAGAAAAGTATGCAAAAAATGAACTTTAATGCGCAATGTTCAAACCTTTTTCAGAAAAAAAATCCTTTGTATAATCAAGAATGAATGAGTAGACTCAAGATGAGAAAAATGAGATTTCGAAAGCTTAAAGCTGAATCACATAAGCAATCAATCAAATAAGTTCTTTATCCATTAAGTTAGAGCATAGTTCGCATATCAAGTTTTTCAATGTGCCCAGTGAAGATCAACTTACTTTCTATACAGATATTATCATTACATCATGTTAGCCCTACTCATCACTTTAATATTTGTTGAAAAATCGAGTACTAATTCTGAACTTATTCCCTTTTCCTTCTTTTTTTTCAGTTTTTTATTTTATATCGACGGTCATTTGTATTCATTCAGTCTTTTCAACTTTTCTCTTTTCTTTCAAAATTTTCATTTTTTCAGACTTTTTCAATCTTTTCACCATACATGACCCTTTTTTGTCGATCTCCCATTTTTTAACTGGTTCTTTTCTTCTTTTAGAGTGGATAAAATTCTCTAGACTCGGTTCTTAGTATCTTTCAATGATCATCATATTAACAATCAGAAAATCTAGTAGTTTTCACTGAAAACAATTTGAATGTCATAATATTTGAACATCCTCCTAATCAATTGAGTGTAAGAACCATAAGTGATAAGTTACTTAGTTGATCACACTCCAACAATTCCAAATTCGGTTTCTATCTTATTCTCATACTCAAAACAGTCTTAAATACACAACTTATCACTTTCCAAATAGATAAGCATTGAATTTTTTTTTTTAAATTTTGTAAATTTTGTTCAAAACTGAGAAAACACTGATTAGTTTACCTAATCTCCCATCCCCAACCTAAAATCTACATTGTCCTCAGTGTAAAAGAAATAAGCATGATTTGTAAAAGAGACAACGTAATTGAAAGAGAAGTGATGGAAAGATAGTACCTAATGAAGAGATTTTGAGGCTTTTTCCAAAGGATTACAGCGTGAAGGTGGGTTAGCATAAGAGTTAATCAACCAAAAATAAACTATCTTAAAAAGACGGAATCAAACTATCCTAGAACGGCAGAAGCAAACTATCCTAGAATTGCAGAAGCAAACTATCCTAGAATGGAAAAAAGTAATAAACCTAACTACACCTCTATCAGACTAGGAGATCAATTCTGATAAACAGGATCATTCAGAGGTATGGACATGTCCTCTGAATCAAATTTCTCAATAAATGGCTTTAATCGATGTCTATTTACTTTAAAATCATTGGCATTGTTTGGATTTTGAATCTCGACAGCTGTAACACCCCGTACTTTCAGTACTCGGGTGCTACTAAGTAACCCTACTTAGTATAAGTACAAACCTAGCTCCATCGAACGTTCACGTGCATTTCAGTCAAAATTCGACGGTTAAAAGAAATCCCCACCCATAAATCAAAGTGATCCATCTGTTATTACTGAAGATGAACCATCACCTCGCTAGAGGGACCTAATTTTAGAATTCCAATTCTATTAATAAACGAATCTAACTGATCGTCATAGATTTAGAGCTATGGATCACAAGATCCACTGTTCATCGTATCCATAATGCCCTAATGATCAATACTTCACATGATCATACAATCCAACCGCCTAATCACCTAGACAACCTTTAAAATGCCACCTGGGCTAGGTTAGAAGCCTTAAAAACTTTTGGTGGTCATAATTGAATGCAATATGGCCATCGGATCGATGAGAATTATAAGGCCCGTATTATAGCCCGTACTATTTCATAGGCGTCTGCGGTCCTCCTGGTCGAATTTCGTCAACCTACGATGTGTAGATAGCATTTATATGTGACCTTGAGTCATATCTCATATTCCAGAGTCGGCTCGACTTGAGACGTGTACCCTAGCGACCGTACCGTCGCCGCAATTTCGATGCCACATCCCACGCGCCAAGGTGATACCCAGGCCAGGAGATGTGGGCCTGTGTTCAGTTTGAGGAAAATGCCGCGCATTTGTAATCCTGAGGGAATCTCTATAATCTATCTCATCAATCAATCAATGTACAAGTCAAGTACACATCCCATCACACCCATCCCTCTCACCCACAAGTCAACAACACCCATACCTATCCCATCCCTTCTTACCAAAAAGTCAAGGCAACCCATACCTTCTCATGTCATATCCCTTACACACCACTTCTCTCTCTCTCATTTCTCACTCCATCCCAAGCAACCCAAGGAGAGGAAAACATCCAAGCATTCCAAGGGAGGAGAAGCTAGATGTGGCCCACTTCTTACCCCTCTCATCTCTCATCTCCACCCTTCAATCTTCATCTCCCGCCATCAAAGAGGAAGTCGAGGAGCTAAAGAAACCTTGGGACCAAGAAGGAGTGATAGAGGTATTCATTGTTGATTTTCATTTGAAGGCCCACTTGTGATGGGACCCACTTGATGTATGTTGTAATGTAAGGAAGGGAGGGCCCATAGTGCTGAGCTCCCCCCCATCACTGCTCATCTCTCTCTTTCTCTCTCTTTTTATTGATGGCCAGGATGGCCCACTCATGTGTGACCCACCATGATGCATATCCCATCCACGTTGTTCATCCAGATGTCAGGGTCCACTGTGCTACTGAACTGATCGCCCAGTGACCTAGATGATGGAAAACAAAAATATCATATTGATTCAATGCTGGTGGGCCCCACTGATGTGGACCCCCACCTTGGATTGGTGCGTTGCACCCCCACTGTCCAATCCATGGACGATGGGCATGGATTGGCTGGAGTGCCTCATGCTGTCACGTCAGCAATTCTGTGGGTCCCACACGGATCTATATCTAGACCGTCCATCAATGGACATCCAGAGCATGGATGATAATATGTGTGTATATATATATAATAATATTATACAATATAATAATGTATAAGATATACTATATTCGTATATTCGTATATTGTGGTGGGCCCCATGTGGGACCCACCTGCTTTAATTTTTAAGATCGTTGTTGTATCATACGATAACTACATAGCTGATGTATTGACGTCAGCATAGTGTCATGGGACTTAGCTGATGTATGTGGGGTATATCCACACCGTTCGTCCATCTGGACAAGGCCCCACAGGGCACATGTGTTTCATCAACGCTGTTCCTCCATTTGATGTCCAGACCGTCCATCTGGATGGTGGGTTAACCATTCTGCTAACAGCCTAGCTGCTGTGTTACATCAACAAGTTCTGTGCACTAATCACGAGGTTTGTATGATATCCACACCATCCATCACTGGGATGGGGGACCACAATGATGTATGTGGGGCCCTCGTGAAGTATGTGTTCCATTCATACCATCCAGCAGTAACTGAACACTGTTAGACAGTGATGATTGAACACCGCCCATTTGTCGGGTCTTCCTTGATGTATGTGACACACTAAACCCTCTATCCATCTCGTGAGCTCATCTTAAGGCTTGAGACTAAAAATGAGGTAGATCTATCAGGTGGACCACACTGTAAAAAATAGTGGAGAGTTAAACGCATACCATTGGAACCCTTAGGGGATTCCAGAAGTTCTGGATCAACATTTATTATTCCCCTTAATCTAAGTCTTTGTGACCATATGATCAGATTGGATGGAAAATAAACATTATGGTGGGTCTATGAACTATTTAAATGGCGAAATCATTATCTCCACTACTATTTATGGTGCGGTCCAGATGATATTTCAATAGGCCCATCATGATGTATATGGGGTCCGTTGTTTCAACCCATCTTGATGTATATGGGGTCCGTTGTTCCTACCCATCTTAATGTATATGAGGCCCATTGTTCCAGCCTATCTTGATGTACATTGGCACATTAGTGCAACCCATATGATGCAGCCCACATGATGTACATTGGCTCATTGGTGCGGTCCATGTGATGCGGCCCATTTGATGTATTTCCGGCCTATACATCGTGGCCCATTGTGATATATTTCTGGCCCATATGATGAGGACCATTGTGATATATTTTCGACCCATATGATGCAGCCCATGTGATGTACATAAGGCCTATTGATGCGGCCCACCTAGATGTGTATTGAGGCCCATGGGTTGCGGCCCATTATGATGTATATTGAGGCCCATGGTTGTGGCCGCTATGAATGTATGAGGCCCATGGTTGTGGCCCGTTATGATGTATTTATGGTCCATTTAGTAAGGCCCATTATGATGTATTTGTGGCCCATTTGGTGAGGCTCACACTAATGTATATATGGCCCACGTGAGGAGGCCCACTATGATGTGTTCGTGACATTTAGCAAGGCCTGACGTGATGTATATGAGAGGTCCATGTAATGTATTTAAGGCCCACGTGTTGGGCTGACTTGTTATGTATTCAAGGCCCGATGTGATGTGTGATTTCGCCATGATGTATGTAATGATGTTTACATGGGCCACTCCTTAGGAGCAATGTTGGTTAAATGTCCACATTGATGGGCAATGCTAGTTAAACGCCAACATTGTGACCTCCACTTATGCCCTTTTTCGAGGCTAATTGTAGAGGCTGATTATCGAGGCCGATTGTTGTGGCCAAATGTCAAGGTAGGCTGATTGTCAAGGCTGATTGTCGAGGCTGATTATCGAGGCCAGTTATCGAGTCCGACTATCAAGGTCGATTGTTGAGGCAGGCTGATTATCTAGGCCAATTTTCAGTGTCGATTATTGATACTAGTTATCTATACTGATTATGAGTATGTGATAGTATAGGCTCATGATACATGCCCATATGCATCATCTGCATGTTTATTATGAGATGTGATTGACCATTACATATTTCATTGAGCAGATTATTATGGGACTCCCTGATAGGCGGAGTTGACTCACATGAGTGCTCGATATGCACAGGATTGATGGATGGATGGATTGCGTGACTCATGCATCTTGCATTATCTACTGTATGTCCTGGAATCATCATGGTCATAACCTCCATAGGTATATTGTGGATAGTTAGATGAGACACCAAAAATCTGTTACTAGCATCAGGTCGCCATATATGGCCCTTGGTAAAAATCCCTAAACCCTCTTGGTATTAGAGGATGCTTCAACATCTAGACCGAGTGGATTACATGAGCGCCCAAGTGCCTAATACCAGTAGGCCGTGTCTCCCACTATGTCGTGGTCGGTTGGAAGGGGGTGTGGCCTTATCTGCCCGATTCGTAGTGGGTAAAACTAGGCTGAGTTTGACCAGCTCATAAATGGGTCTGCTATCAACATGCCAAGTAGGTATTGGCTGACTACTAGCCAGGCAGATAATGAGATCTCTTCCACTCACCTGGTTACATGCGATAGGGTGACCATCTAGTTTAGAGTGTACTGGACCCCGATGAAGATCCCGGAGATGTATAGTATTGATATGTAGACTTATTGAGCAGGAGTTACATGCTCATTCATTCATTCATTCACTATCCACTCAGGCAGGTGGTGCACAACTAATTATTTTGTACCTTCATAATGGCAAAGATTTCGGTTGGGGCACATGACTAACCTGAGATCAGGAGTCTACTACATTGAGTCTGGCTATCCAAATTTAGGCATGGGATTGGTTTGGATAGAAGTCGCTTATGATGGACCCTATAGCTTTTGATACTACGTACTATTATCCCGACTTTACTCCAGCTTGGTCATTTCATTCGCATTGTATATTGCATTGATTCCTCAACCCAACATTTGGTTTACTGTACTTCTATATTACATAACCTAATTAAGGTTGACCGTATTTGTGGACTCAGTATTTGATATTTGGCTTACTATGTCTTCGTATTGCATAGCTGATCTACATTACTTCCTCAGTATATGATATTGGTTTATTATATTTTTACATCGCATAGTTTGCATAAGGCTGATGGTATTTATGGGCTTATCAGCATGTTTTCACTTTATTCTGAGATTATATGATTTATGAACTTACTGGTATTTTTGATATTACATTATTTATGGGCTTATCAGTATTTTGGCTTACTCTTATTACTCTGATATTGCTTATTTGACACTTACCTTGTGCACACACTTTCACCACTCTTTAAGCTTTCAATGATCTTATGCACGATAGATGCATGCAGGTGGTGTTAGGTCACAACAGAGTTGAGCTTGGAGCATATAACGGACTTCTGGAGCTTTGATTTTTGACATATGTATTTCCCTTTCAGTATTGTATTCAAATGCTTATATTAGTAGATATGTGATGATGATGTTGCCTTTATGATTTTAGGTAAACTTGTGGTTATGCTTTTATGAAACAAATGAACATCGAAAATCCTCCTTATAAGATCCCAAGATCAGAATCTCGCATATGAGCACTAGAAGCTGAGAATGGGGTATTACGGAGGTTATCAGCACCGAATTCAGTAATCGGGAATTTTGTGGGCTCGATTTTTGAGTTTGGGGCGTGACAAGAATCCATAATTAAAATACTAGGGTCTAAAAGTATGGTCCTCAACCATTATTCCACCAATTCATCACTCGATCATCACAATGAATTGTCTAATAATCGAGATTACCATAAATTCCCACATAAGCAATCCCTAGGACCTTTAGCTATGGATGGATCAAGATCAGAGTGGGACCTGCAACACAATTGGAAATTTTCATACACATGTAAAATGAAGACGAGGTAATTTACAATAATGTAATTAGAACTTAATAAGATTATTTAAATAATGACATATGACAGTGCACTTAGATGTACAAATTATCCCGTAAGATCCTTTTAACCATTGATACTCAGATTGGAATCAATCTGACCAACGGATGTAATCGATACTAAAGGACCCTAGTTTCGTCAATATGGCCCACCTAAGCATTGGATCTACCACATCTTTGATCAAGATGTCTTAGTTAAGCCATGAAACATCATGGACCGACTAGATCTCTCGCAAACATCATGATGGACCCCACATAGAGGTGCGTGTGCACCTTAGCTAGCATAAAGGACGCACACTAGACTGCCAGACTGGTCAAATTAGCTTTGACCCACAAAATAAATCTCAAAACATTGAGATTTCTCGCCCGAGGCAGATTTGAACGAACGACGTTCATTTGGGTGAGATGTGGGCCACTAAGATCAACCATCTAGGTGATCTGGACTGCTCATCATGATTGGGAGAAAAATTCGACCGAACCCTAACCTTTTCATGTGTTGAAGCACGTGTGTGGAATCATAAATCACAGCTCAAGCAAAGAGTGCATGTGGCTGTTTTCTTCTAAAAGTGGAAACTGTCAGCACCTTAACTGGCAATCTGTAGGCGCATGCTCCCTTCAATCTCAGCCCTCCACCTAATCAACGTGGTTTATGGCTTTTCAAATGAAACCATGATCGGTTTTCATTCCTACCCACGGTATTTGAAGGCAGATTCAACTGGATCAATCTGGACCACTCGTTACCAATTTAACGATTCTGAGATGTTAGGATGAGGGAATAAGAGGGGGAGGATTGAGCAGTAGGCTATCCTCCTCCGTTTTCTAGCAGCTGCATTCAAACAACAATTGTTTTCACCTCCCTTCGAACCCACCATGAAAATGCTAATGGAGCTTCACTCCAACCATTGTTCGAGCTCCTTTGAGCCTATACAAAACATCTACAATGATCAGCTCAGAGAAATACCCACCAAATTTCGATCCACCATTAGAGGTCGACCATCTTCCATGTCGAGTTGCACCACTGCTAGTGCTTGTGGGGCTGCAGATCCACCAATGTGTAGCCCATACCACCGCCATCTAACCATTGTGCTACACTGGCCACCCGAACCGAGTCCCTGACTCGCTCAAACTCACTGACGGGTTTAGGCAAGGTTGTCTGGGTGTTTCTTCTAGCAGATGCGAACCATGAAGAAGAAAGGAAAGTAGAAGAAAAGAAAAGAAAGAAGCAGAAGGAGAGAGAGAGAGAAGAGAGAGGCGGTTGGGTGGTTGCACCCCTCGAGCCAACCTGACTCGCTGACTCAGTAGCCTTCACCGAGTTAAGCTGCGTTGGGTAAAGGTGGGCCTGGTTCAACTCAGTTCACCCTAGGAAAGGAAGGAAAGAAAGAAAAGAAAGGGAGAGAGAAAAGAGAAAGTAGGGAGTGGCTATGGGCCTTTACTAGCTGAGTCGATTTGATGGACTTCCATCGAGTTGTTGAGTTCTGGTGAACTCAGCCGAATCCAGTTTTATCAGCTTGATAGTGAAGTTTGACTCCACGCCTGGACCGCATTATTTCAATCAAGTTGCCCTTAGCAAGATAGATCCAAGTTGAGTGACTCACTTAGGTAGGTAAGTTGACCCAACATATTATAATGCTAATTTGAGTTTAATTAGGAATTATTTCTATTATAAGGACATGAGAAATCTTAAATTTCCCATGTGCACGATCTTCCATATAAGAGATTGACTATGGTGGTTCAAATCGAATTGAAATCAGGATTGGTTAAGGGTTTGGAATCCCCTAAATCACCCAAATAGTTACCCCTCTTATTATTAGGATCATTAATATGATGCGTGATTAGACATTAGTAGGTCATCTATGAATTGTTATTATAAACAAATTTCAATTATTAAATAATAATGTTTTATTTATCATTCTTGAATATTTGTATTGGATTGAACTAATTGGTATCATCTTAACAATTATTATTGCTACATTAGCTAGTATTAATTATAACACTCATATTAATAAATACTTTATAATTATTAAATTAACATTGAAATTAATTGCACACCAACTAGGGTTCAAACCCTAAAAATCTAGTCTAGACCTAAGTAATCTAAACCATAAGTTATGATCCTAACCGTTAGTAGATTATCCATGCTAATGATTGTTATTACAAATAAAATTACCGTTACTAAATACTAGTATTTTATTTATCAATATTACGTACAATCATAGTAGAGTATACTATTTACTACATCGCAAGGATTATTAACGTCGCATAACTAATCTTATCATGTCATTGAGGATAATGGTTATGTTGTGATTATACTTCGATTAATGTTCAAATCCTAAAATTTAAGTCTAGTACTAAACCCTAGGATGAAAATCCTAAGTCTACGTTAAAACCCTAAAGATAAAGTAATTAAAACCCTAAGCTATGATCTTATACCCTAGGTAGTTTGTAGGACTTAGATCTAAATGTACAAGTTCCTGATTTATGGTAAGATTTAATTTTAAGGGAACGCGCTTCCGAGCAACATCAGTTGGCGATTTAAAATATAAGGTGATGATTCTTCCCCTTGAGCTTTCCATTTTCCCATTAGCTTAAGTATAGTTTTATTTTAATATAAATTGATAATTGATATCTTCGTCTTATAATCATATGTGTAATTGTTAGAATCAAATTGCTAGGTTTCATACTTAATATTTATCCTGCACATTATCTCATGCTTGTGGATCATTTGTAGATTACTTATGGAACTTAAACTGGTACATCAGTGGAAAACCCCCACCTATAAATGTACTCTCATACTTGGGATGTAACCCGACTGGTTGTGATTGTAATCGACCTTCGGCTTAGTGGTTATTGAGTGGTGGTTTAAATTGATCAATGATGTGGGCTTACTATCCAAGGTTGTTGTGTCCAATGGTTTTAAGAATGGTTTCTTACCGCATGGTTTTGATATTGGCCGTACGTGACTTAGTTTTACTAATCGCCCTATGTAGCTTAGTTTTAATATTCGCTCTACGTAGTTTTATTTTGGTACTTGCCCTAGATGGGTTCAACATTTTATTTTGTGCAACCATGCGATGGTAAGCCCCATATGCTGTAATATGATTGGCCACTAGTTGATGGATTTCCATTAAACATCATAAGGTGGTAGTCTCATAAGTCGGGAATAGTGGTATGAGACTTATGCCTGAGCTGTCGACCTATGCTGGTGATAAGCCCCCGTAGTGACCTTTAAGCTTATTTAAATTGACTGGTTGTAATTGGACTAATAATGGGTTGGCCAATCATGCATACATGACACAGACCAGCATTTATTGTTATCGTACGTGATGTACATATTTATTCGACTGGATGTTTTTTTCGGGGCACAGACCAGCATATATTGTTATCGTACGTGATGTATGCATTTGTCGGACTGGATGTTTTTTCAGGGGCATAGACCATCTGGATGCTTTTTTTGGATGCTTTTCCTGAGTCGATGATTGCATGGGTGACGAGCCCACTATCTACATGAATGAGCATCCCCGGGGTGATGACTGCATTCATGCATCCATGCATTTAA
Organism: Magnolia kwangsiensis; assembly: GCA_037074715.1. Lineage (NCBI taxonomy): Eukaryota > Viridiplantae > Streptophyta > Magnoliopsida > Magnoliales > Magnoliaceae > Magnolia > Magnolia kwangsiensis. The sequence continues at coordinate 26,738,366 of CM073585.1, read as the reverse complement.
TAAGACCCGCATCATGTATTGTTTTGTATTCCTTGTTTTATAACTATACTTACCTAATGCGGCAGTGTGTAATCTTGAGGGGAATTCACACTGAGTTGGCCACTCATCCATCAAATAAATAACCGTATAGGTAGCACAAGTGGCTTAATTGAGTTTCAGGTACAAACTGATGAGGAGAAGAGTACCAATGTTGAAGATGCTTGATTGTATTGTCAAGAGTTGCTACATAGCTTTACAGTTCCATATTTTTTATATTTTTCTTGGGCTACATGTAACATCATTTCACTTGTAATTGTAAGTTTGAGACATTTGTTTGTATAAGTCACTATGGGCAACCTCTTGTACATTCTAAATAAAATAAAAATTTTCCTTTATGCTGACTTGTCCATTCTACGCTTATCTTTTAACTTTGATGAAAAAAAAAAGAGATTATATATGGGATTTCGCTCTTTATAAGTTAACACTCGGGTTGTTAGGAAATGAGTTGCATACTCGGGTCCTGAAAATGCAGGGCGTTACAACAGTCACATGAGGATAAACATTGGTAACCATGAAAGGATCGTTCTAACGAGATTGGAGCTTACTCGAAAAGAGAGAGGACTTTTTGACCTGGTGTAAATGATTTACAAAGAATGTGTTGGTTATGAAACACTTTCATCCCGTCCTTATAAATTCTCGATTTCTCATACGCATCATTTCGGATTTCTTCGAGTTCATTCAACTGAAGTTCGTATAGCGAGCTAGCGCTGTCCAAATTGAAATTCAAAATTTTAATCACCCAGAAGGCCCTATGTTCCAACTCTACAGGCAGGCAAGTGGCAAGACTTCTAATAGACAAGTCTAAGGGAAACATTCCAATACGGGTTTTAAATGTAGTACAGTAAGCCCATAATGCATCGATCAATCGAATTGACTAATCCTTATGGTAAGGGTTAATCGTCTTTTCCAATATGTGTTTAAGTTCCCTATTGGAAATCTCAGCTTGCCCACTTGTTTGTGGGTGGTATGGAGTGCTCACCATGTGAGAGATGCCATATTTCTTCATTAAGTTAGTAATATTAGCAAACCAAGGTGGAGACTTTGAACAATTGTTCATCAAGGAACATGTCATTTATATGTGTTGTCTTAAGGGAATCAGAGAGATCAAGGTGGGAAAGATGGTCATCCACTACGTTCTCTACTCATTTTTTATCTTTTATTTCTAGATTAAATTCTTGGAGTAGGAGGATCTATCTTATCAGGTGGGGCTTAACATCATTACTAAAAAGAAGATACCTGAGTGCCGCATGATATGTGTAAATGACGATCTTGGATCAGATCAAATATGAACTAAATTTGTCCAAAGCGAACACTATGGCTAAGAGTTCCTTTTTTGTAGTAAAGTAGTTCACTTGGGAAGGATTTAAAGTTCTAGTTGCGTAATAAATAACATAGAGCTTCTTTTCTTTTCTCTGGCCTAAAACCACCCCAAGAACATAATCAGACGCGTCGCACATAAGTTCAAAAGGAAGGCTCCAGTAAGGTGACTGTATGATAGGTGTAGTGGTTAACATGCCCTTAAGCTTAGTAAAAGCTTCCTGACATTGCTCAGTCCACTCCTACGGTGCATCCTTTTGAAGTAGATTACATAAAGGATGAGAGAGGTAACTTGTAATGCCCTAAAAATCGGGGGTCGAGTAGAAACTCAACTCCAGAGTTCTAACGCATCACTTATGTAACAACGATGATGATGATTAAATGTTATATTTATTAGTGCCTTAAACATGAGTGAGATTATACCAAAATAACATATCATACTCCAGAGACAGTTAAATTTCACAAGAGAAAGACTATGATAGATATATAAAATATATAAACTGTTGTATGTCTCTAGAGTGTGAACATGTTACCAGGTTATATATATACATTTATACTCCAAAAATGATCAAAATGAATATACATGGGTGTTACAAAAGTATAAAATAACAAGTGTAATGGTATCTAATCAGTATCCCTGTAACCCCGTCGATCAGAACATGGTCTACATAGACCTGCTTGATAGCTACATATAGGAGAAACCCTCCTCATCGTCATAAAAGTCTGCCTCCGCTTTAGAAGCATTGTCATCATCTGAAACTAAAACAGGGTCTGATTGGTGTTTAAAACACCGTCCCGTAATGTGGGAGTGAGTGATCAACTTAGTGAAATAATAAAGTAAAGGTTAACATGTTATCAATTCAATCAAGCATTAATGATACAACAATACAACAATCAGGTCCTAAGTACTCTTGTTAATGCAAGAATGATATGAAATAATAATGCATGCCCTCTCTCACGCCTCCTTAGCGACTTTATCTCACGATTGCGGCATGAAACCCTTCTTCAGTGCTTGACCTGATACGCCAAAGGCACACGTAATGCGGTTCATGCACATGATTAGCCAGGTTCTTACTTAGGTTTATTTATACAGTAGGATTGGGAAGTTAAGGTACCTCTCTTATATCAATTCTCAAATAATAATCCATTTTAGGGTCATTAGTCCTAGTAAATCTCATACGATATTATAGTTTTATGTCACTACAAAGGGCTCGTCACCTGATTAGTGTAGGCCTAGTTTACACTCTAGTTTATATAGAAAGGCTCGTCGTCTCAACGCAGCCTCAGAGTATGCTCGAGATCACTATAAAGGGCTCGTCACCTAATCATTATAGGCCAACAGCTCGAATACAGTATCCCATAATACTATATTTGGCTCACGAGTCAGGGTTGCTCACTGGTCACTACGGGTGGGCTCGTTAACCCGGTGTAGGTTGACAGCTCAACCACAGTGTCCCATGCCATCATGTTCAGCTCATGAGTCTTAACAGATTGAGGTACCAAGGTTAACGGGTTTTCACTGGTGAGTTTGGTACCCTAGATTCAAGTAGTAGCGTCTAAACATGGTGAACATACATTAGGCCGATCGAGTTACTTGACAATCTCGATTGGTATGAGCGTACGTCAAGCCGATCGACATGGAGTACGAAAGCACTCTGTGTGGCCTAACCACGGTCGACAAGCGACGTATGACTTGGATTCCTCGAACTCATCCATCGTGACCAAATAGTTCAGCCACCGACACTGAACATTACCGATCGCCTGGACTACATCGTAGCCCCAATCACATTCTAATCCATAACCTTCACATATGATATTCAAGGACAGCATGTGATAACTAATCTAAATAGAAATTCCATTTGAGCATTTCAAGAATCACATAGTACACATGTTATCACCTATCCACACTACATCCGTACATCATATAATAGTAAGTTAGATTACATGACAGAAATTATACTACAGGTAAGGTGATTGGGAATCACATCTCAACACCCAATTTGACTACGTTTCAACAAACATCTTCTCACTCAAGTAATTTATCAAACACTTAATTTATACGTATACACATACATACTATAAGATAGTCATAACACGTATTACGACAAATCCTTCCACAAAAAGACTCGTGATACATATAAAAATCATGTATTCTGACTTACAGACAATATTAAGCATAGATTAGAATTACATATTCGTTCAGTCATTTCAACAAATACATGGAATACATTTTAATAGACAGTTCACATACATATATAATATATGGAAATCATTATATCCAAGTACGTATGATAGAAAGAAAGTTAGTCATAATCATTAACTGACATTGAATGCCTTGAAAACCAAAACCTAAACATTCATAGTCCGCACCTTTTGCCAGTAAACCCGTACTGAGCTCAGTGTGAACACTACGTCTTTGTCTATGGCACAACGGCTACCTGAATTACGAAACAGGTTAGCTATTTCACCATTTACTCAATTTGAATCCCTAAAACAGATTATGTTTAGGATTTTTTACCTAAGAACGGAGTCAGAATCGCCGGAATAGCAATACAAAAGTGGTGGTTAAGCGTGTGGAGGGGTGAGATCGAATCCCAACAACAATCGCCAACTCTCTCTCTCTCTTCTCCTCACTTTCTTCTTCTCTTTTTTCGCTTCTCTCCCTTAGGGTTTTCCAAATTCATATAGAATAAGGGAGAGAGGGTTTAAGGCCTTTATATAAGCCCAAAACTGATGGGAATGGCTCTAGGGCCAAGGTATACTTAGGTTATAGCCAAATACTGGCCGTTTCGGTCCAACGGTGCTGTTCTAGAGGCCCCTTTTCTGCATGTGGTTAGACTTAAGCTCCCTGACTATAGATCTAGGTCAGGATAAGTTTTTGGTCTGATCGGGTTTGCAGATTAGCCACGGCAAACCCGTTTCAGTTCAACGGTCAACAGTGCTCGATCAGGGTCACAAGTACACTGACCTGTGTTGGACATTTTCCCTGATCTGAGGGTGTAATTGGGTCAAACCTGATGGTTTGAAACCTTAAAATCTGTTTGCAAGTGAATGACTTAATTCACTTAAGTTTCAGTTCATTTCCTAAAGATATTCACGTTTCTCACACACTATGCTCCGGGCTCAAGTTATGCATTTCTGGGTACTATTAGGACTTGATTTCTGAGGTGGTTGTTAAGTCCAGCAAGGTGGTCATCATCATATAGTCTTGGAGAAATTGGACTTTCGACGTGCAGTCCAGGTCCGATACGGAGTTTCATGATGCTCCTAAGAGCAACTAGGTTTTGAGTTGGATCCTAAGTTTCAGGGTAATGTAGTGTTAACGATTCTACTCGTTTTGGGTCTTATATATCGTATTTAAAGTGATTAGTGCTACTTTCATAGATAATCTAGTAATTCTTATCTAATTTCTAAAGGATTTGGTCTTAGGGCAGTCCTATGTCTAAGGACGCCCATCGCCAAGTTGGGAAAAATCTGGGATGTTACATAACTAAAGTCTTTTATGAATCTTCTGTAAAACTTGACGTGTCATAGGAAGGATCGTATGTCTTGTATGTTCTTGGGTGGAGGTAGGTTAGAGATAAGATCAATTTTAGCCTTATCTACCTTAATTTCCTTAGACGAAATGATGTATCTAAGAATAATTTCCTTACAAACCATGAAATGATACTTCTCTCAATTCAGTACCAAATTCTTTTCCTCACATCGCTTCAACACATTTTTCAAATTTTTCAAACATTCACTAAAGGATGGACTAAAGACTGAGAAGTCGTTCATGAAGACCTTTAAATATTGCCCCATCATGTCAGAAAAAATACTCAACATGCAAAGCTGAAAAGTGACGAGGGCATTACATAGCCCGAATGACATCCTTTGGTAAGCAAAGGGCCGTAAGGATATGTAAATGTGGTGTTTTCCTGATCTTCAAGGGCTATCTTGATCTGATTGTAGCCCGAATAATCATTGAGGAAACAATAGTAAGACTGACCAGCTAGACTTTTCAAAATATGATCAATAAAGGGCAAAGAAAAGTGGTCCTTCCTCATGACAGTATTCAGCTTCTTACTTCTTATAGTTGATGCACATTCTCCAACTAGTAGTGATCCTAATTGGCATGATTTCATTATTGGCATTGGCTACAATGGTGATTCCAGACTTCTTGGGAACCACCTGAGTTGGACTCACCCATTAGCTATCAGATATTGGGTATATGATACCTACATCCAATATCTTAAGAACCTTGGCCTTAACTACTTTCTTCATATTTGGATTTTTTCTACGTTGTGGTTGTCGTGAGGTCTTCGCATTATCCTTAAAATGAATATGGTGAGTACAAATCAAAGGGTCAATTCCCTTGAGGTCTACAATCGACCATCCACGGGCTCCTTTATGCCCAAAGAGAATAGAGTTGAGCATACACTCCTATTCTTGCTCAAGGTAGGAAGAAATCACCAATGGGTATGTCTCATCTTGACCTAAATAGACATATTTCAATTCAGAGGGCAAGGGTTTTTGTAACACCCTGAATTTCGAGGATCGAGCAAAGCTCTACTCCTAAAATTCAGAACATTACTTATGCATTATGGATGATGATATTCAGATTTCTTTCATTTTCATGAATTAACCACGCTTGTGATTATACTAAACAACACATCATACTCCGAATTTAATGAAATTAAGCTAGTGCAGAATTTTAAAACATGTCTATTTAAGTATGTAGATGTTTCATAAAATTTGTTTCAGAGTATGAGTACGTAATAGGGTTCATTATATACATGTATAGTTTCAAAATGTATAAAAAGTGGTAGTGTAAATGTGTTCAACTAAGCCTTGATGCCCAGTGTCCCCTGCACAATGGTCCGTGGTCTACATCGAACCGTCCGAGAGTTGGAAGTAGGAGAATTCCTCCTCTCATCCAAGAATAAGGCAAAAGTTATACATGTTATCAAGTTAATCAAAGCAGAAATGATAAACCAATCAAAACAATCACTTCCTAACTGCTCTTTTTAATGCAGGAATGGGGTGTGAGTAATGATGCAAGCCCTCACATCAATGCTCCTTCTGTAACACCCCGGATTTTTTGCTAACCTGGGGTAGACGTCCTTAGGCAATGGGTCAACCATATCACTCTCAGAACTAGCTTAATTCTTTAGAAATTTAACGTGAATTAGCCAGCGCTACACTAGATTTTCTGTAAAATTAGCACCAGCCACTTTAAATACGATCTGTAAGACCCAGAACCTATAGAATCATTGACGCTACCTTACCCTAAAATCCAGGATCAATCTCTAAACCTGGTTGCTCTCGGGAGCACTTTGAAACTTTGTATTGGATCTAGACCGTACATCGAAAGTCCGATATCTATAATCTTAGACCATTATGACTGCCTAGTTGGACTTTACAATCATTTCGAAAATCAAACCCAACCGATGTCCTGAGACCATTTTACTGAGTCCGGAGTGAAGAGAGTGAAAAAAGAAAAATATTTAGAAAATTAATTCAATTTTTAATAAATCTTGCACGTGTCGCTTGCATGACATTTTTAAGCATTCTGGCCGTTGGAATTCGACCAAATTTCACCCTCGGATCAGGATAGGTGGCCTTACATGTCATAGCACTTGTGGTCCTGATCGAGTTTCGGTGACCGCTGAACTGAAACTGGTCGGCACGATCGATCTGAAAACCTGACTCAACTGAAAACTTAGCTTGACATAGATCAAATATTAGAGAGCTTACGTCCTATCGCATTTAGTAACAGGACCTCCAAAAGTGCTCCGTTGGATCGGAATAGACCCGATTTGGTTATAACATAAGTATACCTTAGCCATAAGTTTATTTAGTAAGGTGCGGATTTTAGATGCTTAGATTACCTGTTTTCAAAGCTTTCAATGTCGTTTAATGGTAGATTGTTGACAAGAATACTGTTTGACATGCAGAACATGCTGTCTGTTTTTCATTTCGAATACGTACGAAGAATATGAGATTTAGGGTATTTTGGGTATTTGTAGGAAATACTGTATACATACGTATTTTGCTGATATGATTGCCATGAGTATTTATCATGTACCTATGCTAGTTATGTGTGTATGATCTGTTTGGTGAAGAGATTCACCCTAATGCACATTATTGGCTGACATATGCTATGTAGACTAATGTGTGTAGACTAAGGGTTTATATAAATGTATGTATTAGTAAGTATTGAGTAAATGGTGTTGTAGATTAGCGTTGAGATTGGATTCTCAACTAATTTGATGATGTACATGATTACCTCCATGCTTGTTGAATTTGAATTGATTACCTTATGTCTAAAATACTCGTGTATGGTTAACTGCTGATGATGTATGTTATAACATGCTGATGACATGCTGGAATTACTTGTATTTCAATTCTGTCTCTCTCATATGATTATTGATTTAGATTACAAGTGTTTGGGGCTACACTCTAGTCCAGGTAGTCGGTAACAGATTTGACTTCGTGGTTGGATTCTGTTCGCCACGAAGGACGCATTGACGAACTCGAGTCGTGCTTTGGTTGACAGCAGTGGTTAGGCCACATGAGGTGTTTACACACTTCATGCCGTTCAGCTTGAGGTGCGCTCGTACTAGTCGAGCTCCTCAAGTAACCCGACTGACCATTATATGTTCACCTTGTATTGGTCATAACTGCTTGAACCTAGGGTACTGAACTTACCAGTGATAATCCTGATAACCGTGGTACCTTGATCCACTAAGACTCATGAGCCAGGCATGGTGGTATGGGACACCATGGTCGAGTTGCCGACCTACGCTGGGGCCACGAGCCTCCCCGCAGTGACTAGTGAGCAACCCAGACTCGTGAGCTGATTATGGTGGTATGGGACACTATATTAGAGCTGTCGGCCTACACTGATAAGGTGATGGGGGAGCGGTGCAACGAGTGCATGTGATAGCCCTGGTAGCCCTTTGTAGTCACCTCGAGCGTACTCTGAGTCTACGTGAGGCGACGACCCTTCCATAGCAACAAGAGTACAAACTAGGCCTGTATTGATAAGGTGATGGGGGAGTGGAGCAACGAGTGCATGCAACAGCCCTGACAGCCCTTGCAGTGACCTAGAAATATATCATCGTATGAGACTACTAGGAGTGACGACCCTAGATAGAATCTTTGTTGGGAATGATATAAGGAAAGTACCCTAGTTTTCCAATCCTGCTGTATGAAAAGGACTAATAACAACTCGGTAATCATATTCATATCGTACTGCATGTGCCTGGAAGATGTGAAGCACTGAGGGAAGAAAGCATGCCACAGACATGAGATGGTGTTGCATGAGGGAGTATGTTGCGAGGGCATCCATCATGTCATTTCATTCTTGCATTAATTATAGTATTTAGGAATGTTTGATTTGCTTGCTTTATCATTATCGCTTGATAGATTTGATAACATGTTAACCTTTGCTCTATGAATCCACTGAGTTGGCCACTCACTCCCACGTTACGGGATGGTGTTGTACACACCAACCAGTCCCTATTTTAGTTTCAGATGATGGCGCTGCTTGTGAAGCGGAGCTGGACTTGTTTGATGATGAGGAGGATTTCTCCTATAGGCGGTTACCAGCCGGGTCTAGGTAGACTGTGTTCTGATCGACGGGATTACAGGGAGGTTGATTTGATGCCATGACACTTGTCATTTTATATTTTTGGAGCACTCATGTATATTCTTTTTGATCCTTTTTGGAGTATACATATATATGTTTAACCTGGTAACATGTTCACACTCTGGAGACCTACAACAATTCATATATTTTATATATCTATCACATTCTTCCGCTTGCTAATTTAACTATCTCTGGAGTATGATATGTTGTTTGGCTTAATCCACTTCATGTTTTATGCACTATTACAGCCGACATTCATCCATCATTGAAAATGTTGTATAAGTGATGTTCTGGAACTCGGGAGTAGAGTTTATTCTCGACCCATGATTTTTGGGATGTTACACCTTCACACGCGACTCCAACAACCTATTTCGCATATGGCAACACTTCCTCAAAATAGTGCAGCTCCAATGCCTTTTTGGCACAGCCTAATTAATGCAGTGTGATGCATGATCGTGTTAGCCAAGTAATTAATTAAGCTCATACATACAGTAAGTTTAGGAAGCTAAGGTACTTCTCTTTATATCATTGATCCAAATTGAACATTTGGCATTAGACAACCGTTGTGGTCATACTCCTATGTTCTAGATTTACTAGGTTCGCCACTCCTAGTTAAACACATACAATAGGCAAGTTGTAGGTTCGCCACACCTAATTAAACACATACAATAGGCAAGTTGTAAGGAGTTGTGCTCGTGGTCACTACGGGGAGGCTCATCACCCCAGCATAGGCCGATAGCACAAACGCGGTGTCCTACACCACCATGCCCGGCTCACGAGTCTTAGTTGCTCATTGGTCACTACAGGGAGGCTCGTCACCCTAGTGTAGGCTGACAACTCGAACATGGTGTCCCATACCACCATGCCCGGTTCATGAGTCTTAGTGGATCATGATACCATGATAAAAGTGGATCTTTACATTGGTGAGGGGTACCGTAGATTCAAGCAGTCGCATCCATACATGGTAAACAGACAATAGGTCAGTTAGTTTATTAGGCAAGCTCGATTGGAACAGGAGCATGCTGACTTAATTGGCATGGAGCACGTAAGCACCCCTCGGGGCCTCGCCACTGTCGACAATGGTCATGTGACTCGGATTCATCGAGTTTACCTAAGGTGGTGAGATTAATTCGGCCACCTAAACAAGGACTTTTACTGAATGCCTAGGCTACATTTATAGCATCAATCCTACTCAAATACGGCTAACAACGACGTGATATATCTATCCTAGTATTCAACAACCAAATCCAAGTGGATTTCTCACTTGGGCATTTCTTCAAACACATAGACCATGTTAATACAACATGCATTTTTCAATTGATTTCATAGATGAAATTATACATATGCATCAGACAATTAAAATCGTATCTTAATACTCGTAATAAATACAAATCATCAACAATTTTCTCATCTAGACAATTTATCAAATACATGACTACGTTAATTACAACATATGATTTATCAATTCTTTATACAGAGAGATCTACACGCATATGACAAAGATGAATCCTAAATTAGAAATCATGGCAAGCACTAATCACTTTCTTTTGCTCATTTAAATATTTCAACAAACACATAGGGTGCATCATTTATTTATTAGAGAGTTTATAAGTGAATCTCATATAGAAATCAACATATTTAAAGTAATACGGCAGCAATCAAGACAGAAAAATCATTAGCTATCATGAAAGCAATGATAAACCGCAACCTAAGCATTTATAGTCCGCACCTTTCGTTAGTGTGCTCGACTCGGACTCGGTCCAAATTCTACGTTTCCAAAAAAAAACATCGGGCACCAAAATGATGAAACTTATTAGCTAATTTGATAAAAAATATCCTGGAGCTTTACCTCGATATTAGGGTTAGTATTTCTTACCCGAAATCACAGCCAGAAGAGGTTTAGGTAGTGAAAGGAGGCAGTGATTTGGCACATGGATGCGTGGAAGAAGATTTCCCACAGTTGCAGTGATCTCCCCAAGTTTCCTCTTCCTCTTTTCTCTCTTATCTCTTCTCTCTCCCCTAGGCTTTGCAAAATTCGTATATGAGAGGGAGAGAGTGAAATGAGGGCTATTTATAGGCCCATATGTGATGCAAATGGCCCCAGGGCCACTCTATACATTGTTTATACCCCGTGGGCAACTATTTCTGACGAACAGGGCTCATAGGGAGGCCCAAGACTCATCTATGTCATAGGATACACTCCCTAATAATGGATCCATGTCAGGACGTGATTTCGATGCTATCGGATAAGCCGATCGACTGTGGAGAACCTAGTTCAGATCAACGGTCGTACGTGTCCAATCGAGGCCACGGTTACATGGATATGTGTAGTGAAATTTCCTTTCCCCATGGGTGAAGTTTGGCCTCAAACTAATGGTCTGAATTCTTCAACTTTACATGAGAACGAACGGCCCAATTCACTTAAGTTTTAGTTCATTTTCTAAGGATATTCGCGTTTCTCACACTCTTAACTCACGGCTCAAGTTAGATATTTTTGGACATTATCTGGGCTTGATTCTCATGTTGGTTGTTAAGCCCAGCAGGACAGACATTTTTCCTATAGTTTTGCGGTCATCGAACCCCCGACGTGCGGTCTAGGTCCATTACCGAGTTTCAACGTACTCCCGAGAGCGACAGGCCCTTGGGATTTCTCCTAGGTCTTCAGGTGGCTTTGAGCCAGCGGTACTCATGGTTTCAGGCCTTTTCATTTGTGAAAATGGTGGCCCAAGCTTAATCCACTGATTATTTAACAATTAACTACATCCCGTCTAAATTATATGACAGGATGCGGTCCTTGGGTTGTTCTGCCTAAAGTTGTACTCGGGTCTTTGTACAGCTTTTTTCAGGATGTAACAATCTACCCCCTTTAAAGAAAAATTTTATGCCAGAAATTTGAACCTTTTTGTACTCCTTGAGGATTTGTGGGTAGTTCTTATGGACTTCATCTTCCATTTCCTAAGTAGCCTCCTCCTCGGTGTAGTGTGTCCATAACACTTTCACGAGTGGGATAACCTTGTTGCTCAATACTTGCTCTTTCATATCTAGAACACGTATTAGCCACAATACATAGGTAGCATCCTCCCTTAGTTGTACTTGCTCCCACTTAATAATATGAGTATGGTCAGGAACATACTTCTTCATCATCGACATATGAAACACATTTTGTACGCCTGCGAGTGGTGTGGGCAAGGCAAGAAGGTATGCCACCACATCCACTTTGTTTAAAGTCTAGAAAGGGCCAATGAACCTAGGTGTGAGTTTTCCTTCTCTACTAAAATGAAGTACTCCTTTCATTGGGAAAACTTTAATAAATACATGGTCCCCAACTTCGAATTTTAACTGTCTTCGTCTCGTATCAACGTAGCTCTTCTGCTTACTCTAGGCCATAAGGAGTCGACGCCTGATAATATCGATCTTTTCTGAGCTCGCCTGAACCAGATCTGCGCCAACTAAGCTTTTCTTACCAACTTCTGCCTAACAATGTGGAGCCCGACATGGGTGTCCATACAAGGCTTCGTAAGGAGCCATGCCAATGCTTGCTTAGAAACTATTGTTATAGTCAAATTCGGCATAAGGGAGAAAGTCATCCCAACTGTCTTTGAAATCAAGTATGTATGCTTGCAACATGTCCTCGAGCATCTGATTTACTTGTTTCATCTGCCCATCGGTCTGTGGGTGGAAGTAGTACTAAATTTTAGCTTCACACCCATTGCCTCTTGTATTCGAGTCCAGAACATAGACGTGAATCGTGTCTCAGTCCAACACAATCTCTAGAGGAACCTCATGCAGTTGTACTATCTCCTTAATGTACAGCTTGGCTAGGTCATCTACCGAATTAGAAACCCGAATCAGGAGAAAATGAGACGACTTTGTCAATCAGTCCATAATCACCCAAATGGAGTCATGGCCTTTCCTCGTCTTTAGTAACCCAAAAATAAAATGTAAGTGCTATAGTTGCTAGCCCTTTTTGTTGTCAAATTTGGGGTGTCAAAGACACTGTTTGTATCTTTTTATGAAGCTTGCATATGTGAAAAACTAAGCTTTTCTTAAGACAAGCTGAGTCTCTTCAAAAGTCTCACAAGATTAGCTTTGATAGACATGCACTGTTCATAAGTCAAGACTAGAGAATGTAAGTATGTACGACTTAATTCTAGACAAGTATAATTCAAGATCTTATGAAGCTTTTGACATTAAGATCTTAAGAAGCTTTCAAAGTTCAAGCTACACCAAGATCTCAAGCTTCATTATTCTCTAAGGTCACTCGTCTTTAAGTTTCAATGTCCTTACTTCACTTTTGAGCTATGACTAACTTTAGGTTGACCTGTAGAGTAGGTCACTTTGGATACATAATTCATATGTTTTATTTATAGGAATTTGATCTGTTCTAAGACTAGTCCTGGGTCTTGCTCGACTAGTCCTAGCACTGCTTCGACCTGTCTAAGAATTTCCCAGATCAGTCGTAAGTTTGTTGTAAAAAATTAATAATTCTTATTAGGTTTTAACTAGTCCTGGAGACTGTTCGATTAGTCATACGAACAGTGTCAACTACTTCTTCAACCAATCGTAGACATACGACTCAAACTGCAGTGTTAAAATTCAACTAGCTTCGACTAGTTGTGGGAGACCTTCGACCAGTTGAAGGGGACCTTCGACCAGTCGTAGCTAACATATGACCAATCGTGAAATCGTCTTATCTTATCATGCTCAAAATTTCAAATATTTGTTGCTCCTACGACCAGTTGTAGAGCTCTCTGGACCAGTCGAAGATGCAATTTGCTCACTTATAAATAGAGCATGAATCTCAAAATAATTAATACAATTCACGCTAATCTAATTCGGCCTTCTAAGAGATAATTCTGTGCTCCATTTAAGCTAAGTGTGCATATTTAATATTCTCTTTCTTTAGTTTTTTTGAATTGATTTTGTTTCTTGTATTCCAATCTGATCTGAAATGAGGAAGTTTTATTTTCTTTTTTCTGGAATTAAAATCAATTAAAGCTAGCCCATCTGGTTTAATTTAAAATCAATTAGAACTTAGAACTATTGTAAAGTGAGTATTGGACATTGAACTTGGACATTCAAATCTCTACTTTGATTTGGTTCTTCTAGTCTGCTACAATGAAGGTGAAATTTAGGTATTTTATGTTTATGTAATTTACTTTCATTTTGGTTTTCTTTTGAGATTTTTCAGAAAAATCTTATTGTATTGGTTATCTGAGGAGAGCCAGGAAACTCATAAGTGGGGTTTTTTTAATTGTGTAAGCCCACAGAGAAAGACACGATTGTGAAGGTTTTAGGTGAACCTGAGAAACCTATTTTTGATAGTGAACGCTAATATTCACTGTGTGAGGATATTAGGAGTGGAGTAGCTGTGTGGCTGTTTATTAACAGTTGGTGTACACACAGGTGAACCACTATAATCACTTGTGTTTTGTGTTTGTGTGATTTATTTTCCTATCTTTGATTATTCATTTGAGGGATGTATGTGAGAATGTGAATGTTGTAATATTTACATTTCAAGCATTGTTGGGAATGTTGTAATAATTTAGGATTTCTATTCCTGTAATTTATTTCAGTTCTTTGCTATTTATTTATTCCTCTTCAATTTAAGTTTTTGATACTAAGACCTTTCTAGAAATAAGGTTGTCCTATCATAAATCTTGTTTTTATGGTGTAAGGTTGTCCTTAGAAAGTAATTTGTATCAACCTCTCAAGACTTGAATTTTGAGGTTGTATTTTATTCTCCATTGTGGTTTGAGATTAGTTATTTATATTGGCTATCTTTTTATTTTTATGCAGTATTTATCTTAAACTTGGAATAGTCCTATTCACCCCCCCTCCCCTTTAGGACATATAGCTTGGCCATTTCATGAAACCCATAGATATGAAATCCCACTTCCACTTGGTAATGGGCATGGGCTGAAGTTAACCTGGGGCTCGACGGTGCTTGGCCTCGACTTACTGACACATGATGCATCGGGACACAAATTCTACTATTTGGGCCTTCATGTTGTCCCACCAGTATGAATGCTTCACGTCCTGATATATTTTCATTTTACTTGGATACATTGCTAGATTTGAATTGTGAACGGCCTCCAGAGCTTCTTTCATCAAGTCGTGAAGGTTCATGACGCATATGCAGCCATGATACCGTAGACCTCCATCTAATCTGATTCTCCAATCAGATTCTTCACCGTCGCTTGCACGCTCTCTCATCTTCAACAATTGCTCATCTTCTCTCTGAGCCATAATGATTCGGTCATCAATAAGTGGTTGCACGTGGAAGTGTGAGACGCTCTCGAATGGCTCCTCTACTGTCAGCCTATGTTTGAAATCTCACACGAACTCCACCATATTCCACTCTTCAACCATCAGTGGGGCTACAAATTCTACAGTTTTCTTGCGGCTCAACACATTGGTCACAAGGTTGGCCTTGCCAAGATAGTAGGAGATTTCAAACTTAAAGTCCTTCAATGTCTCCATCCAGCAGTATTGCCTCATGTTCAGGTCCCTCTGTGTAAGAATGTACTTGAGACTCTTGTAGTCGTAAAAAAGCTTGAACTCCTCGCTGTAGAGGTAAAGTTCCCAAAGATTTAATGCGAAAATGACTGTCGCTAATTCTAGGTCATAAGTGTTGTAATTTTCTTCATGTTTCCTCAACTGTCGTGAGGCATAGGCGATCACCCTATCCTTCTGCATAAGTACACATCCCAAACCGACTCGAGAGACATCGGTGTAAATAGTATATTTAACCCCTTGCTCTAACAGCACTAGCATGGGCACAGACGTCAGTTTTTCCTTTAATTCTTGAAAGGATGCCACTGCTTTCTCATTCCAAGAAAATTTAAGATCCTTCCGAGTAAGTTGGGACAATGGTCGGGCAATCTTGGAGAAATCTTTAATGAACTGGCGATAATAGCCAGCAAGTCCGAGGAAACTCCTCACTTCTGTAACTGAGCCTGGCTACTCCTAGTCCTGTACCACAGTCACCTTGGTAAGGTCCACGGTGATTCCTTCCTTGGAAATTACGTGTCCTAAGAACTTGACTTCTTCCTTCTAGAAGTCACATTTTTCATACTGTGCAAACAACTGGTTCTGCCTGAGAGTATCAAGGACTACTCGTAGGTGTTCTTCCTGATCTTTCTGACTCTTTGAGTATATCAAAATGTTATCTATGAATACGATAATGAATCGGTAAAGATACGACTAAAACACTCGGTTCATGAGATCTATGAACATGGTCGGTGCATTTGTAATTCCAAATGGAATCACAAGGAATTCATAGTGCCTGAAGTTGGTCTTGAAAGCTATTTTCTGCACGTCTTCATTCTTGATGTGTAACTGATGATATCCGGGCTGTAAGTATATCTTAGAATAATACTGGGCCCCCTTCAATTGGTTGAATAGGTCATCTATCCTAGGTAGAGGATACTTGTTCTTTAATGTAACGTGATTCAGCTTACGGTAGTTTATACACAACTGTAGCGATCCATCCTTCTTTTCACAAACAACACAGGGGCTCCCTAAGGAGATACACTCAGCTGTATAAAACCCTAGTCCAATAAATCATCAATTTGCTTCCTCAACTCCTCCATTTCACACGAAGGTATGCGGTACGTTGGTAAGGAGATAAGTGTTGCACCTAGTACAAGGTTGATGGTAAAATCGATCTCGCGTTGATGAGGTGGTCTAGGGATCGTTTAGAATAAGTCTATAAAATCTTGGACCACTGGTGTGTCCCCAAGTGATGAACCATCAAAATTTTTCAACAGGGAAGCATAACAACGAATGCGGTAAACATAACTGACCTGAACTAGGAAGGTGAAGGTCGTGCCCTCGGGCCCATGGGCTATCACCAATCTAGTTTCACAGTCAATCTCTGCCTTCATTTCGGTGAGCTAATCCATGCCGAGGATGATGTCGTAATGATATATCTTGGTTATGATCAGGTCATTGCACACCACTCTACTCTCTAAGTGTATCGGACAACTCTTACAAAGCTTAGAGGCGTCAAATAAGGTTCCTTATGCGGCAATGACTCTCACCTTGATCATTGGAGTAGTGTCCAAACCTAATCGTTTGATGGTAGAGCATGGTATCATAGAAATAGTGGACCCCATGTCTACTAAAAGGAATATAGGTGTACCTTGGACGTGGGCAGTGACTACAAATTCTAACCGTAAGACCCATATCCTAGTTCGTGCCGTTCTGTAGACTTTTGTAGTCCTCTCGATTGAATTCTAGTAACTCTCGACCTGTATCCGATATTTGCGAGTGATCTTAAGCCGAGTCCTGCATACTAAAGTCGGTTCGACCTGAAACTTGTACCCTAGCGATCGCGGCATCGTGATTGGTGCACCAATCCGATACCCGAGCTAGAAGATGTGGGCTCACATTCTGTTAGAGAAAAAATGCCATGCATTTGCAAACCTAAGCGAATGTCCCATCAATCACATCAATCAAGTACACATCAATCACTTCACATGTCAAGTACAAGCAACCCTAATTCAACTCTCTCTCTCTCTCCACCCATACCTAGTCAAGTACACCCATCACTCCATCACTCACTCACACCCATCTCCCTCTCTCTCTCTTACATCCCATCCTCTCTTTCTCTCTCTCTCATTTCAAACTCATTCTCCAAGCAACTATGGGAGGTGGACCTCCAAGCTATCCATGAGAAAGAGCTAGGTGTGGCCCACCTTCCTACCATCCACTCTCACCCTCTAAAATCAATCTCGACCATCGAACTCTATTCATTGGAGCTCTAACATGCTTTGGCAAAAGAAGGAGGAGAAGATCTTAGGTGGGTGATTTTTTTATGATTTTAACAATTAGAGGGCCCACATATGGTGGGACCCATCTTGATGTATGCATTGATTAGAGAGGGACCCATACTGGCAGGGTCCCTCCGCTACTCACGCTTCTTTCTCTCTCCTTCTCTCTCTCTTTTATTTATTTTTTATGTTGATGATGAGGTATGTGGTCCACCTTGATGGATGATCCACGCTGTCCAGTGGGACCACAAGCCATCCAAATGGTGGGACCCACTGTGATGGATCTATTGTACTCAAACTATCCGGGGCACCTTGCTGCCGTGTGGACAACCTGGATGAAGGGAAACTACAAATATCAGCTTGATATAAGCTGGTGTGGCCCCACCAAATGTATGCATTCCATCACTATCCATATGGTGGAGTCGACCATGATATGTGATTATCCACACTGTCTAATACATGACGTGTGATGGATGCTAATTAGCTGGCGTCCCTCACTCGGTGGATACCCACCATGATATATGTGTTATATCTCATCGTCCGTCAGTGTGCGGCCAACCCTACACATGTCACACGTGCAGGTGGTGGGACCACCTTGATGTCTTACATCCCTGCCGTCTGTCTAATGAAAGTCCAAGACTAGACGTCTGATCAAAAAAATAATATAAATAAAATAAAATAAGAATAAAGAAGAGATATAGATAACGTAATAAAATAATATATATATATATATATATATATATATATATATATATATATATATATATATATATATATAAAATATACATGGCTGGTGGGCCACAGTTGTGGACCCATCAGATGTAGGTGTTTTGCATCCACGCCGTCCAATCGTCTAGCTAAGGACGTGGACCCCACCACTCTATTCATCAGATCCTCACCATCCAGTCTACTGGACGATGGGACAACCCTGATGTATGTGTTAAATCTCAAACATTCATCTACTACTAGCAGCAGCTGGAGCTGCTCTGACGTCAGCTGGTGTGGGTCCTGATCACGAGGTACGTGTTATATCTAAACTGTCCATCCTTTTCCTAGGGTAGGCAGGAGCTTGGAGTAGCCACCTTGATGTATGGCATAAATCCACACCATCCGTTCTAGGCGTTCAAAGCCTTAGACATTGTTTTTTTAATATAATATTATATATAATTTATATATATATGCATTTGGTGGGCCCCACGTGGGACCCACCCACTGGACAATGGATTGGTTTGTGTATTTCACACCAGCTATACCGCTGATGTGATATGGGACGTCAACAAATGCTGTGGACCCCACCATTTTGTATGTTTTATTTGGGTCATCCATTTGTTGGACGGCCAGTAGCCCCAGTATGATGGACGTGTTCCATCCAAACCATCCATTCATTGGTGAGCTCGCTTTAAGGCTTGAGACTAAAAATGAGGAAGATCTTGGTATCAGGTGGACCACACTACAGTAAACAGTGGGGTTTGAATGGTTACCCTTGAAACTCTCTTGGGCACACAGAAGCTTTAGTTCAATATGATATTTATTTTCCACTTAGTTTAGGTATTTATGACCTTATGATCAGATTGGGTGAAAAATAATGTTATGGTGGGCCCTACCTTGATAATGTGTTGTATTCACACCATCCACCTGGGTAGGTGGTGTGGGACGCCACCATGATATTTGTGTTTTATTCATGCTGCACGGTTGTGGGCCCCACGTGATGTACTTGTGGGACCCAAGTGATGTATGTATCTCCACCATCCAATCCTTCGATGGTGGGACATACTTTGATGTATGTATGGGAAACGGATTGGCTAGAGTACCGTCACACCAGCTACGTACTGGTTATGTGTGCAGGGCCCACTTGATGTGTATAAGGCCCATTAGTGCGGCCTATTGATGTAGCCCACTTGATGTATATAAGGGCCAATGTGATGTATTCGAGGTCCATGGGCGAGGCCCAATGTGATGTATTTAAGGCCAATGGGTGAGCCCAATGTGATGTATTCGAGCCCATGGGTGAGGCCCAGCGTGATGTATTCGAGACCCAATGTGATGTATTCAAGGCCCATGTGTGAGGCTCAATGTGAGGTATTTAAGGCCCATAGGCGGGGTCCATTGTGATGTATTTGTTACCCATGGGCGAGGTCCAATGTAATGTATTCGAGGCCCATGAGCGAGGCTCAATGTGAGGTATTCGAGGCCCATGGGCGGGATCCATTGTGATGTATTCGTGGCCGATGGGTAAGGCCCAATGCGATGTATTTGAGGCCCATGGGTGAGGCTCAATGTGAGGTATTTGAGGCCTATGAGCAAGGCCCATTATGATGTATTCATGGCCCATGGGTGAGGTCCAATGTGATGTATTCGAGGCCCATGGGCGAGGCTCAATGTGAGGTATTCGAGGCCCATGGGCAGGGTCCATTGTGATGTATTTGTGGCCCATGGGCAAGGCCCAATGTGATGCATTCGTGGCCTATGGGCAAGGCCCATTGTGATGTATTCAAGGCCCATGGTTAAGGCCCAATGTAATGTATGTATGACCCGTTATGTTGTGTATGAATCTTTTATATGGGCCACTCCTTAGGAGCAATGTTAGTTAAATGTCCACATTAATGGGTAATGATGGTTGGATGTCCACATTGTGACCTTTCCTTAGGCCTTGTTAGGCCCATTCTCACCGATTCCAATTGTCATGGCCGATTGTTGACTCTGATTATCAAGGCCGATTATCGATCAATTTCGATTGTTACAGCTGATTATCGATTTTGATCATTGAGGCTGATTCTGATTTATAGAGGCCGATTATATAGGTCGATTTCGATTGTTGGGGTTAAGTATCAAGACTGATTTCGATTGTTGCAGCTGATTACCGATTTTGATCATTGAGGCCGATTCTGATTTATAGAGGCCGATTATATAGGTCGATTTCGATTGTTGGGGTTAAGTATCGAGACTGATTTCGATTTGTCAAGGCCGATTGTATAGGCTAATTTTAATTGCCAAGGCTAAGTATCGAGGTCGATTCTGATTTATCAAGGCCAATTGTATAGGCCAATTCTGATTATCAAGGTCGATTGTATAGGCCGACTCTAGTTGTCGAGACCGGGTATCGAGGCCGATTCGATTTGTCAAGAATGAGTATCAAGGTCGATTCTGATTTGTCAAGGCCGATTGTATAGGCTGATTTTGATTGTTGAGGCCGATTGTATAGGTTGATTCCAATTGTCGAGGCCGACTCTGATTTGTCGAGGCTAATTGTATTGACTGATTCCGATTGTCGAGGTCGAGTATCGAGGTCGATTCCAATTGTCAAGGCCGAGTATCGAGGCCAATTTCGAGTGTCGATTCCGATTGTCGAGGTTGATTTCGATTATTGAGGCCAATTTTGATTACCAAGGAAAATTGTCGAGACCTATATGTTGTATATGCCACCCATAATTGAAGCCTGTTGTGATATGTATTTGATGAGGGTCAAATATTGCATATCATACCCCAATTATTACCTAATTTTAAGTACATGATAATGCTTAATTTCGTATTTTAATTGTGTTTTGTTGAAGGATGTAATTAGGAGTGTGGACTGAAGAAGAGTATTACAAGCATAGATTTGATGCTTCGAAGTGACCAAAGCAAGGGACGGACTCCAAAGGACCAACATTGAAGAATTTATACGCCATGGATCTAAGAAAATCAAGCCGTTCACATTAAAGAGGCCCGAAAATGGTTCGGAATATAAGATCATAGTGTTTCCGACATCCAATTAGCTCAAAAATTCATACATTTGCTGGGAGCCATAAATTAACTGTACAAATAAAATTTTATCCATTGGATATCTCGAGAAGTGGGCTAACAGATAGATCAGCCCATTAATCTCCAATTTGTGGCCCACCTGATATCTGGAACTGCCTCAAATTTAGAGTCAGCGCCTTAAATGAGGTGATAAAACTGATGGACGGCACAGATTTTTTAGAATCATCACAGTAGACCCTCCTTTGCATGGTGCGTGTACATGCACAAATGCACCAGACATGCATCGCACCCTCACCTTGGTCAAACTGACCTTTGATCGTATCCTCTTTAAAAATGGCAACTGTCGTTCTCTGTTGTTGCGAAACAGAAACAAGGGCGTTGTTTGATCGTCAATGAGCCACCATAATGGCCCGTACGACTGATCCAAGTCGACCATCTTGTAGAAGGCTTCGAAAGGATCGAACCCATGCTAACTGTTTGTAACCATGCATAAATGTGCACAATACAGAGGCCACAAACAGGCTGTCCTGCGACATTTAAAATGGTTGCAGCGTGATTTCTTCTCTGGGCCGCGTCAATTGATGTTCAAAACCATCCATATTTGAACGAAATTTCATCCTAAATCCAATGGACGGGGTGAATTTCCCCCAAAATACTTCTGTAGGGCCCACCGATCACATCAGCGAAGGACGTACATAGGCTTACACATGTCTGTGAAAAGTAGTTTTTCAGGCGGTTGTGGCCCACCATCTTTGATCAGATGGAAGATCTGATCTGTCCATTGTGTAGCTAGTCCACAA
Organism: Magnolia kwangsiensis; assembly: GCA_037074715.1. Lineage (NCBI taxonomy): Eukaryota > Viridiplantae > Streptophyta > Magnoliopsida > Magnoliales > Magnoliaceae > Magnolia > Magnolia kwangsiensis. The sequence continues at coordinate 26,716,059 of CM073585.1, read as the reverse complement.
ATACACTAAGGGACGTTGATTTTTTACAAAAAAAAGTAAGGGAAGTGAGCCTTGTTCTGTCATCTTCTTGGCCATGTAAGTGTAGCTGTGCGGTGCTACTACTGAGAAACTGCCGACTCCTCCACCGATTTCCCCTCTCCACTGACTCTAGCAGCTATAAAAGGAGCTTAGAGAGCTTGAGAGAAGGGTAGCAAGAGGGAAGCTAGATCTAGAGGAGAGGAAAGAGAAGAAAGGGGCAGATCCAAAGGAGAGGAAAGAGAAGAAAGGGAACTGGAGAAGAGTTTGGGGAGAGAAAAGAGAAGAAAGAGGAGAGAGAGAGAGAGAGAGAGAGAGAGAGAGAGAGAGAGAGAGAGAGAGAGAGAGAGAGAGAGAGAAAGGAAGAAAGAAGGGAGAGAAGGATGTTTTCTTTTTATGAATTTTATTTTTCCATCTTTCTAGTTGAATCTATGGATTGTTAATATTTCAGCTAGGGTTGAGATGAAGCCCTTAATTTGAATGACTCTTGTTATGTGTTGATTTCATCTGAATTGATTGATTTGTTTCTTTCTCTAGTGTGCTTAACTGAAAACTCCGTACTTCTCCATTCTATGAGCTTAACCAAAGTCTGGATGTGGATGTTGTTTGAAATATTATTCTAGGTGCTTGTGTCTGACCATGAACAAGTTTCCATAGAGAACAAAATGGGAATTACATCTCTTCATGCTTGACCATGGATGGAAAGATGTGATCCATATGCTTTAAGGGATTATACATTCTATGTGCCCTACCAAGGACATAGAGTGTTCGTTATTTATTAAATTTATATAAATCTGAATTAGGGTGAATCAACAGGTAAAACAAGGGTTAGGATAATTAGGGGTGGATTCAAAAGTCCTAGCACACTCCTTGATTAAATTTTTCTCATTGTTCTTAGTTATTTTTCATAAATATTTGTTATTTTACTTAATCGTTAGAAAAACTATTTGTCAAATTAGTTAAGAAGAATCATAAATTGTGAATTGTGACAACCAGTCCTCGTGGAAATGATCTCGTAATACGTATCATGTCTACATCTGATTCGTATACTTATGAGTTTAAAATCATTTTAATCAGATTAGTTTAAATAAAACATCAGTATTCAGCCTGTGTGATGTGTATGCGACCCGTATTTGAGGCTCATTATGATGCATTTGAGGGCCAGGCGATGGAGTCCATTGTGATGTAGGCCCATGTGAGAAGCCCATCATGATGTGTATTAAGCTCTTGAGCGAGGCTGATGGTGTTGTATATTAGGCCCTTGTGTGAGGCCATGGGTCCACTATATGTTAGGTTCTATGTGGGCCACTCCTTGGGGGCAATGTTGGTTAAATGTCCACATTGTTGAGGCCAATTTTCGATGTCAATTGTCGGTGGCGATTATTGATGCCGATTATGAGTATGTAACAGTATAACATTACAATACATTCCCATACACATCATCTGCATATTTATTATGAGATATGGTTGACCATTACATAAGTCATTGGGTAGGTTCTTATGAGACTCCTTGATAGGCGAAGGTTATCTCACATGAGCGCATGGTATGCACAGGATTGATGCATGACCGGATTGTATGATTCATACATCTTATATTATGTGTTGTGATTACTATACGCCCTAGCGACATCAGGGCAGTAGCCTCCGCAAGCATATCGTGGATGGCTAGATGGGATAATAAAAATATGTTCTAGCATCGGGCTGCCATAAATGGCCCTGGGTGAAAATCCTTAAACCCTCTTGGTACTAGAGGACGCCCCAACGTCGAGATCGAGTGGATATATGAGCGCCCGAATGCCGAATACCAAGAGGTCGCGTCTCTCACTATATCGTGGTCGGTTAGGAGGGGGTGTGGCCTTACCCTTCCAAGGATAGGGACATGGCTAGGCTGAGTTTGACCAGCTCATGAATAGGTCCGTTATAGACGTGTAGGGTAGAAATTAGCTGACTACTGGCTAGGTGGATAGTGAGGTCTCTTCCACTTGCAGGGTCACCCGTTAGTGGGCAGTGATTTGCATGTAGAATGTACTAGACCCGGGTGATGATCCTAGATAGGAACCATACTGATACGTAGACTTATTGAGCAGGAGTTGCACACTCATTCATTTATTCATTCACTATCTACTCGGGCTAGTGGTGCGGAACTATTTGTTACGTGTACCTTCATAATGACTAGGATTTCGGTTGGGGAATGCGAGTAATCTGAGATCAGGAGTTTACCACATTAAGTCTAACTATCCAAATTTAGGTATGGGACTGGTTTGGATAGAAGTCCCTTGTGGTAGATCCTGTAGCCTACGTTACTATGTACTATCATCCCGAATTCACTCTAACTCATTCATTTCTTTTGCACCGCATATTGAATTGCATCCACATCATTTAGAATTTTGGGTTGTCATGTTTCCGCATTGACCTGGCCATTAACATTCATGCCTTACATCACATAGCCTTGGTATGGCTGATGACACTCATGGACTTATCAGTATTTTTACTTACTCTGATATCATATGATTCATGATCTTGCCAATATTTCTGATATTATATAATTATGGCATTGTATTTGTGTGTTTGACACTTATCTTATGCACACACATACACCATCCTTTAAGCTTTATATAAGCTTATGCACGATAGATGCGTGCAGGTGGTGTTAGGTTACAGCAGATTGGAGCTTGGAGCATGCAACATCTTCTGGAGCTTTGATTTTCGAGATATGTATTTCCCTTTTAGCATTGTATTCAAATGTTTATATTAGTGGATATGTGATCATGATGTTGCCTTTGTGATTTGGGTATACTTGTAGTTATGCTTCTTATTAGATAAATGTACATTGGAAAATCCTCCTTGTAGAATCCCAGGATCGGGACCTAGTGTATCGACGCCGGGAACCAAGAATGGGGTACTATGGAGGTTTTTCGCACCGGATTCGGTGATTGAGAATTTTATGAGCCCGGTTTATGAGTTTGGGGCATTACAGAAGTTGGTATTAGAGAATAACTAGGGAATACCTGAAGATAACATCACATATCTACTGATAGCTACCCTGCACTCTATGACTGTTGGGAACTTAGAATGGTTAGATCCTCGAGTTTGAATAACTTAGAGATTTTCTGATATAGATCCCTACCATTAAGATTATGATGCTGCATAGTATTCCCGTTTTGATCATTTTTATCAGGATTCGGGGCTCAGTAGGATCACCATAGTGTTGATGATGTGTCTTGGGAGGGTGAGGTTGAGATTAGAGAGCGCTACCTCATCCTTTTGTAAATTGATTGTGCCTTGACATATATACTTAATGGTGTTTCCTCTTCCCTTGTCTGTTCTGTAAATTTTGAGGATGAAATTTTTATTTGAAGGGAAGATTTGTAAGACATGTAATTTTGAGGGGAAATTTTTATCCTAGTCCATACCGTTCTGTAAACTTCTGCAGTCCTCCAGGTCGAATTCTGGCAACTCTCAACCTGTATCTGACATTTGCGAGTGATCTTAAGTCGAGCCCTATATACCAAAGTCTGCTTAACTCAAAACTTGTACCCTAGCGACTATGTCGTCGCCGTAGTTCCCACGCCGTGACTCGTACACCGATCCGATACCTGGGCCAGAAGACATGGGCCCGTGTTCAATTCAAGGAAAAATTCCATACATTTGTAAACCTAAGAGAATGTCTCATCAATCAATCATTCAAGTACACATCAATCACTTCACATGTCAAATACAAGTAGCCCTAATCAACTCTATCTCTCTCTCCACCCATACCTAGTCAAGTACACCCATCACTCCATCACTCACTCACACCCATCACACCCATCTCGCTCTCTCTCTTACATCCCATCCTCTCTCTCTCTCTCTCTCTCTCTCTCATTTCAAACTCATTCTCCAAGCAACCATGGGAGGTGGACGTCCAAGCTGTCCATGAGAAAGAGCTAGGTGTGGCTCACCTTCCTACCATCCAATCCCACCCTCTAAAGTCAATCTCAACCGTTGAAGTCCATCCATTGGAGCTCTAGCATGTTTTGGCGAAAGGAGGAGAAGATCTTAGGTGGGTGATTTTTGTGTGATTTTTACGATTAGAGGGCCCACATATGGTGGGACCCATCTTGATGTATGCATTGATTAGTGAGGGGCCCATAGTGGCAGGGTCCCTCCGCTACTCACACTTTTTTCTCTCCTTCTCTCTTTCTTCTATTTATTTTTTATGTTGATGATGAGGTGTGTGGCCCACCTTGATGGATGATCCACGCCTTCCAGTGGGACCACAAGCCGTCCAAATGGTGGGACCCACCGTGATGGATCCATTGTACTGACGTTAGCACCTTGTTGCCGTGTGGACAACCTAAAAGAAGGGAAACTACAAATATCAACTTGATACAAGCTGGTGGGCCACAGGTGTGGACCCACCAGATGTATGCATTCCATCACTATCCTTATGTTGGAGCCCACCATGATATGTGATTATCCACACCGTCCAATACAGGGCGTGTGATGGACACTGATTAGCTGACATCCCTCACTCGGTGGATACCCACCATGATATAGGTGTTATATCTCCCTGTTCGACCATGTGCGGCCAACCCTGCACATGTCACACGTATAGGTGGTGGGACCACCTTAATGTCTTACATCCCTGCCGTCTGTCTAATGAAAGTCTAAGACTGGACGTCTGATAAAAAAATAATATATATATAATTTTAAAAAAAGAAGAAAGAAGAGATATAGATAACATAATAAAATAATATATATATATATATATATACATATATATATATATATATATATATATACACACACACACACATATATATACATGGCTGGTGGGCCACACGTGTGGACCCACCAGATGTATGTGTTTTGCATCCAGGCCATCCAATCATCCAACTCGAGACGTGGACCCCACCACTCTATTCATCAAATCCTCTCTGTCCAGTCTGCTGGACGGTGGGAGCAGCCCTGATGTATGCGTTAAATCTCAACCATTCATCTACTGCTGGTAGCAGTTGGAGCTGCTCTGACGTTAGCTGGTGTGGGTCCTAAACACGAGGTACGTATTATATCTAAACTGTCCATCCTTTTCCTGGGGCGGGTAGGAGCTTGGAGTAGCCACCTTGATGTATGGCATAAATCTACACCGTCTGTTCTAGGCATTCAAAGCCTCTGGACATTATTTTTTAAATATAATATTATATATAATTTTTATATATATATGCATTTGGTGGGCCCCATGTGGGACGCACTTGCTAGACAATGGATTGGCCTATGTATTTCACACCAACTATATCGCTGATGTGATATGGGACATCAACAAATGTTGTGGACCCCACCATTTCGTGATATGGGATGCTGATGTGATGTATTCGTGGCCCATGGGAAAGGCCTAATGTGATGTATTCGAGGCCCATGGGCGAGGCTAATGTGAGGTATTCGAGGCCCATGGGCAGGTCCATTGTGATGTATTCATGGCCCATGGGCGAGGCCCAATGTGATGTATTCATGGTCTATGGGCAAGGCCCAATATGATGTATTCAAGGCGCATGGTTAAGGCCCAATGCGATGTATGTATAACCCGTTACGTTGTGTATGAATCCTTTGTATGGGTCACTCCTTGGGAGCAATGTTGTTAAATGTCCACATTGATGGGCAATGATGGTTAGATGTTCACATTGTGACATTCCCTATGGGCTTGTTAGGCCCATTCTCATCAATTCCGATTGTCGTGGCCGATTGCCGACTTTGATTATCGAGGCCGATTTCGATAATCGAGACCGATTCTGATTTATCGAGGCTGATTGTATTGGCCGATTTCCATTGTCGCGGCCAAGTATCGAGGCCGATTTTGATTTGTCAAGGCTGATTATATAGGCTGATTTTGATTGTTGAGGCCAAGTATCGAGGCCGATTTTGATTTGTTGAGGCTGATTGTATAGACCGATTTTGATTGTCGAGGTCGATTGTATAGGTCGATTCTGATTGTCAAGGCTGAGTATCGAGGATGATTCCAATTTGTTAAGGCTGAGTATCGAGGCCGATTCTGATTTGTCAAGGCCGATTATGATTTATTAAGGCTGATTGTTTAGGCCGATTTCAATTGTCGAGGCCGATTGTATAGGCCGATTCTGATTGTTAAGGCCGAGTATCGAGGCCGACTCCGATTTGTCGATGTTGATTTCGATTGTCGAGACTGAGTATCGAGGTCGATTCCGATTGTCAAGGCTGAGTATCGATGCCGATTCCTGGTGTCGATTCTGGTTGTCAAGGCTGAGTATCGATGTCAATTCCTAGTGTCGATTGCCATTGTTAAGGCTCAGTATCGATGCCGATTCCTAGTGTCGATTCTAATTGTCGAGGTCGATGTTAATTGTCGAGGTCAATTTCAATTACCAGGGTAGATTGTCAAGACCTATATAATGTATATGCGACCCGTAGTTGAGGCTCGTTATGATGTGTATTTGGCCTATGTGATGTATATGCGGCCCGTATTTGAGGCTCATTATGATGCATTTGAGGGCCAGGCGATGGAGTCCATTGTGATGTATATTAGGCCCATGTGAGAAGCCCATCATGATGTGTACTAATCTCTTGAGCGAGGCTGATGGTGTTGTATATTAGGCCCTTGTGTGAGGCCATGGGTCCACTATATGTTAGGTTCTATGTGGGCCACTCCTTGGGGGCAATGTTGGTTAAATGTCCACATTGTCGAGGCCAATTGTCGATGTCGATTTTCAGTGACAATTATTGATACTGATTATGAGTATGTAATAGAATAACATCATGATACATGCACATACGCATCATTTGCATGCTTTATATGAGATATGGTTAACCATTGTATATGTCGTTGAGCAGGTTGTTATGAGACTCCCTGATAGGCAGAGGTTATCTCACATGAGCGAACGGTATGCACAGGATTGATGCATGACTTGATTGTATGATTCATGCATCTTACATTGTGTGTTGTGATTATTGCACGCCCTAGCGACATCAGGACCGTAGCCTCCACAGGCATATCGTGGATGGTTAGATGGGACGTCGAAAATCTTTTCTAGCATCGGGCTACCATAAATGGCCCTGGGTAAAAATTCATAAACCCTCTTGGTACTAGAGGATGCCTGTCATGCCCCAAACTCGGAAATCAGGCTCACAAAATTCTCGATCACCGAATCTGGCGCCGACAGTCTCCGTAGAACCCCATTCTCGGCTCGTAGCGCCCATTTGCCAGGTTCCGATCCTGGGATGCTACGAGGAGAATTTTCAACGTCAGTTTGATTCGTAATAAGCATAACCAATGGCATAACCCACAAACAACAACCAAGAACTCCATTACATTTCCACTATGATCAAAAACTTTACAAGTACAATGAGCATAAAGGAAAATACAATGGTAAAGGACAAAAAACTCCAAAACGATCTGCAACGTGCTCCTGCCTCAGCGCTGCTGCGAACCAACATCACCTGCACGCAACAGTCGTGCATAAGCTTATAGAAAGCTTAAAGGGTGGTGAAAGTGTGTGCACAAGGTAGTAATATGAACATGAAATGTCAGAGTAATGTGGAATATGCAGATGGATCCATAATATCATGAGCCGTACTAAGGCTATGCGATGCAAGACATGAATGGTATCGGCCACCCCAAGGCCATGCGATGTGTAATGCAACTCAAGCATACAGATCCTCATCTATGTCCACACATCAATACAGCTCAAATATGGGATATCATCGGGGTCTAGTACACTCTAAACCAGATTGCCTCCACATCGCGCGCAATAAGATAAGTGGAAGAGACCACACTATCCGTCTGCCAATATCGGGTGCGACTCGTCGATAGCGGACCCATTCCTCGAGCTGGTCAAACTCAGCCTAGCATTGCCCCCTACTCTCGGGCGGGTAAGGCTGCACCCCCTTCCAACTGACCATGACACAGTGGAGAGTGTAACCGTCTGGTAATCGACACTCAACACTCATCTACCCACTCAGTCTAAACGTTGGAGCAACCTCGTGGTACCATAAGGGTTTAGGAACTTTCACCCAGGGATATCTATAGCACCCCATGTAGAACAAGATTTTCGGTATCCAATCCTTCCAACCACGATGCGTCTGTGGAGGCTACGGCCCTGATGTCGCTAGGGCGTACAATAACCATGTCACACAAATGTGAAATGCATGAATCACGCTATCCAGTCATGCAACAAATCCTGTGCATATCGTACGCTCATGTAGGGCAACACCGCCTAACCAGGAGCTCATAAACAACCTGTCCGAAGGCATATGTTATGATCAGTCAATCCTCATATCAAGCATACATATGATGCGTATGATCATGAGTCATGAAACTATACTAAACATGAAAATGAGTGATGAACCATTCTTACAATGCGGATGGGCCTAGACGGCCTATACACAGCAAGTACGGCCCAGTAATGGGCCCTAAGGAGGGTCGTAATGTGGACATCTAACCAACATTACACTCGCAATGTGGACGTCAAACCAACATTGCCCCCAAGGTACGATCGCCGTAAACATTGCCACATAATCTGTATTGGGATCACACATTGCAATGGACCTTAGGTACATCCCATTGGACCTTAAATACATCTGATAGGCCATGATATATGGGCCTTGTGTTTGTCAAACGGGCCACATAAATGGACCACACCAATTAGGCCCCCCACATGTACATCAAATGGACCTCAACCCATAGGCATAATATGAGTTCAATGGGCCTAAACCCCTAGGCCTTATGGTACATCAAATGAGCCTAAACCCGTAGGCCTTGTATAAATCAGATGGGCCTAAACCCCTAGGCCTTAAGCAAATCAAATGGGCCTAACCCATAGGCTTTAAATAAATTAAATGGGCCTTTCCCAACATAGGTGGTCCACCCAATCATTACTCAACTAAAATGATTTTACTAAGTGGATGGACGGTCTGGATGCATCACATGCATCATGGCGGGTCCCACTGTCCAGTGGACAGTGCGGATAGAGCACATACATCACAAAGGGCCCCACCGTCCGCTAGACGGTGGAGGCAACATATAGGCAAGGTGGGTGCCACCGTGGTGGGTGCCACCGTCCGCCTAGACGGTGGTCTTAAAACACATACATAATTGTGGGTCCCATGTGGGGCCCACTATAAGGCTTAGATGTCATCCAACCTGTTCATAAGGTCACCCGGACGTGAATGAAGGGAAAACGTAAATTTCAGCCTGATTCAAAACTTCCATGGCCAAAAAAATGGCTTCAAGGGTAGGCTTTTAGCCACCAATGTTTCCTCTGGTGTGGTCCACCTGAGCCTTGGATGGGCCTGAATTTTGGCAGGGGCCCACTTCAGGAGGTGGCCCACCACATGAGCAGATTGGATCGCAAATAAACATCACTGTGGCCCACGTACAGGGCTGTGGGTGGCCAGCGTCCGGCCGTCCCAGACGCTGCACGCAGCAGCGTGCAGCCGCTGCTGCTGCATGTCAGACGGCAGAAGCTCTGCCTCTTGCAATTTTTGGGAAAAATCCAATTTTTTGGGGTTTTTGGATGTGGGGCCCACTTTACAAAGATCTACCCCGGCCATTGCGTTCAGTGGCACGTAACAGGCGAAATGAGTCCGAAGTTTGGATTTTTTTTATGATTAGAAAATGAAATAAAATCAGAGAAGGATTCTTGAATGGTAATGATGCATTCTTCGATGCTATGGCCCACCAGGTCTTCCAATCAACCCCAAACTTCTACCCAACGGCTAAAATACTGTAGGTAAGAGGATGGACGGCTTGGATTGTTTAAGTACATCACAGTGGGGCCTAAGTAAGTGGACTACCCAAAGGCCCTTCTTTTCTTCTTCTTTTTTTTTTTTTTAGAACGTCCAGCGTCCCAGATGCTGGACGGTTTGTTTCTTTTAGAAATACATGGTGGTGGGCCCTGATGAACTGGGCCACCACTGTTGGGTGACGTGGGTACAACGTATATGGTGGGCCCCACTTGAATAAACCTTGAACAAAATAATATCTCAAGGTGGGGTCCATTCAAGTGGGCCACACAACCCTATTGCATAAAATAAAATAAAATAAGGAGGGAGAGAGACATGGAGAGTGGGACACGCTTTGTGATGGAGGGCTCCGCCACTATGAGCCCTCCCTTAAATGAAATCATACATCAATGGATCCCTCTATGCATGGAATCATCGAAATTGACAATCAACGGTGGAGATCCGTTCCCCACCGATATGATCAGTCTAGATGACCTTTAAATACAATGAAACAAACATCATGATGGGGTCCATGGAGAATGGCCCCACCATGGATGATCATGATGATCAAAGTGGTCCATCCACAGCTTAGGGTCCCAAGTGAGATCCAAACCATTAATCGGTTAGCCTCACTTGGCCCATCACAAAAACAGGAAAAACTAGTATGATCTAGCACCCACCGTCCGATCTTCTTGCTCCTAGGGGTTCCTCGGCACCTTAGCTTCAATCCTAATGGATGAGATGAGGAATGGAGGGTTGAGATGGGAGATGATGGGGCAGGAAGGTGGGCCACCTTGGAGTTTTAGAAAGGGAGGGAGAGGCTTGGAGAATGCTCATACATATGGGGCTTTGTTGCTTGGAATTGAGATGAGAAAATGAGAAAGAGAGCGAGTGTTGTAGAGAGAGATGGATGGATGGATGAATGATGGTTGTGTAAGAAGGTCTTGACTTTTGTGGCCTTTCGTGTAAGAGAGGTATGGGAGGTGTAAGAAAAGCTTGACTTTTGAGGCCTTTTGTGTAAGAGAGGTATGGGAGGTCAAGACTTTTGTGGTTGCTTGGGAAAAAGGGTGAAAGTGATGTGTACTTGACATGTACTTGACATGTGATGGATTGATGGATTGATTGATTGATGGGATTGATGTGATTGATGTGACACATCGTAGAGATTCCCTTGGGTTTCGCAACGCGTGGCGTTTCCTCGCACCAAACGTTGGCCCACATCTCTTGACCAGGGTATTGCCTCGGCGCGCGAGTCGCGGCATTGGAACCGCAGCGACGGCGCGGTCGCTATGGTAGTGGTCTTGGGTTGAGTCGACTCGGGTTGTCGGCATATGAATCAGGGTCGCGCGTCGATATCGGTTAAGGGTCGAAGGTTGCCGGAATTCGACCGGTAAGACCGCGGAAGTCCACGGAAAGGTACGGACCAAGATACGGGTCTCACAGCTCTCCCCTCCTTATAAAAATTTCATCCTCAAAATTTTCACAAGCATCGTAACTAAGCATTACTCGCGAGGAATAAGAAACATAAAGTCATCATATAGAATCAGGGGTAGTATACAAAATACAATACAAGATCAATCATCAAAGAGATGAGGATAACGCTCTCGAATCTCAGCCTCACGCTCCCAAGAAGCCTCCTCTACAGAATGGTGACCCCACTGCACCTTCACCAACGGAATGACCTTAGTTCTGAGAACTTGCTCCTTCCGATCAAGGATACGGACTGGCTGCTCAATGTAAGAAGCGTCCTCACGAACCTCCAGCGGCTGCCAATCAATAACGGGAACTATGTCTGACGCACACTTCCTCAACATAGAGACGTGGAAAACATCGTGGATGCCAGATAACTGTGATGGCAAGGCAAGCCGATAAGCCACGGTGCCAACGCGCCCAGTGATCTCAAAAGGTCCTATGAATCTCGGGACAAGCTTTCCCTTCGCTCCAAATCGAACTATGCCCTTCATGGGCGAGACCTTGAGATACACATGGTCCCCTACATCAAACTCCAAGGGACGACGCCGACGATCAGCAGAACTCTTCTGTCGGCTCTGAGCTGTGCGCATCCTCTGCCTGATGATGTCAATAGCTTCTGAAGTCTCCTGCACAAGCTCGGGACCTAGGAGACGACGCTCTCCAACCTCGGTCCAACAACTCGGTGATCTGCATGGTCTGCCATATAGTGCCTCAAAAGGAGCCATGCCGATGGTCGCCTGATAGCTATTATTATACGCGAACTCAGCCAATCGCAGATGCTCATCCTAGCTACCCCCGAAGTCAATTGCGCAGGCCCAAAGCATATCCTCAAGTATCTGATTGACCCTCTCGGTCTGGCCATCGGTCTGCGGATGGTACGCGGTGCTAAGCTACAAATTAGTCCCGATCGCTCGCTGGAAGTTCCCCCAAAACTGAGACGTGAATCTCGAGTCTCGGTCAGAAACGATCGAGACTGGAACGCCATGCAGTCTCACAACCTCCTCAATAAATAATCTCGCAAGCCGGTCCATAGACCAAGTCGCACGCATCGCAAGGAAATGTGTCGACTTCGTCAGACGATCCACAACAACCCAAACGGCGTCATGACCGCGCTGAGTCCTCGGCAAGCCCATAATGAAATCAGTCGACACGTGCTCCCACTTCCACATCGGGACACTCAACGGCTGCAAAAGACCAGGAGATCTCTGATGATTGGCCTTGACACGCTGGCACGTGTCACACTCGGCCACAAAACTGGCGATCTGGCGATTCATCCCCGCCCAAAAATAGTGTCGCCTTATGTCACGGTACATCTTCGTCGAGCCCGGGTGGATAGAAAACCGTGATCGATATGCCTCGGTCATAAGATCTCTGCGTAACTCTGCAATATCCGGGACACATAATCGGCCTCTGAAACGAAGTCCACCGTCTGTACCAATCTGCCAATCAGCCTGACTCTCAGATGTAGCCTCAACCATGTAACTCTACAACAACTCATCATCCTGCTGAGCCTCGATCACCCTAGCGACAAGAGAGGGTTGAATCGATAGGCTCAATAACTGTACAATGGAAGACTGCAGGCCGAACTCAAAATCATTCGCTGTGATATCCTCAAGCACCCGCCACTCCTGAATCATCATAAGTGCCACTAGGCCTCGTGGCTGACGGCTGAGGGCATCTGCCACCACATTCTCCTTGCCCGGGTGGTACTGGAGATCAAAATCATAGTCTTTTAAGAGCTCCATCCAGCGCCTCTGTCTCATATTCAACTCAGACTGCGAGAAGAGGTACTTCAAGCTCTTGTGATCAGAGAAGAGCTCGAACCTGACTCCATAAAGATAGTGCCTCCACACCTTCAGTACGAAGACAACTGCAGCCAGCTCTAAGTCATGCGTAGGATAGTTCAGCTCATGGACCTTGAGCTGAGGAGACGCAAAGGCCACTGGCCTCTCGTGCTGCATCAGGACAGCACCCAAACCAATATGCGAGGCATCGGTGAATACAATAAAACCGTCACTCCCAGAGGGAAGAGTGAGGACAGGAACAGACGTCAGACGGTCCTTCAACTCCATAAATGCTTGCTCACAGGCGTCACTCCAAATAAACTCTGTGCCCTTCCGAGTCAACCTGGTCAGCAGGGCTGCAATACGAGAAAAACCCTCAATGACAAGCTAAGGAAACTACGGATCTCTGTCGCAGTCGTGGGCTGGCCCCACTGACGCACTGCCTCGACCTTCGAGGGGTCCACTGCGACACCCTCCCTCATCACCATGTGACCGAGGAACTTCACCTCCTCCTGCCAAAACTCACACTTCTCCAACTTCGCATACAGCTGGTGTGCGCGAAGGGTCTGCAAGGTAATCTCCAAGTGCTCTCATGCTCCTCACGGGTCCTCGAGTAGATCAGAATGTTGTCGATGAAGATTACAAAAAACTGATCCAGATAAGAGCGGAAGACCTCATTCATCAGCTGCATGAAGACCGCAGGTGCATTGGTCAGTCCGAAGGACATGACCTGAAACTCAAAATGACCGTAATGCGTCTTGAATGCTGTCTTCGGAATGTCCTCATCTCGGACCCGAATCTGATGATAACCGGAACACAGGTCGATCTTCGAAAAGAACTGTGCACCCTGCAGCTGGTCAAACAAATCATCAATCCTAGGGAGCAGGTACTTGCTCTTGATCGTGACTTTGTTGAGCTCGCGGTAGTCAACGCAGAGCCTCAACGAGCCATCCTTCTTCTTCATGAAGAGTACTGGTGCTCCCCACGGCGAACTGCTCAGACGGATAAAACCTAACTCTCGCAACTCATCCAACTGCTTCTGCAGTTCCCGTAACTCTAACGGTGCCATACAATACGGGACCTTCGAAATAGGCGCGGTACCGGGCACGAGATCCATCTGAAATTCGGTGAGTCGACGAGGCAGTAATCCCGGAATCTCTTGGAACACATCGGGAAAATCGCAAACCATGAAAAAATGGTCGATGCAAGCGGCAACAGGCTCCTCTATGGCGCAAGACATCAAACAAGACAACCGCTCTCCTCTGGGCTCTGCAACGAACTCGAACTGCGGCACGCCGGGTATACAAAATGTGACTGTCCTCGCGACGCAGTCTAAAATGGCATAATACTCAGCGAGCCAATCCATGCCTAGGATGACGTCGAACTCAGACATTGGTAAAACGAACAGATCGACAGGAAGAAAGGTATCCTCAACTAGAACGGGGCAAGACGAGCAAAATTGGCCCAACACTGTAGTCCTCCCCAAGGGAGTCGATACTGGTAGGTTCTCACTAGCAGACTCCAACGGTAAGCCAGCCGATCGATAGAAGCTCTCAGCCACAAAAGAGTGCGATGCACCAGAATCAAACAGCACACGTGCAATGCATGCAGAAACTGGAAGTATACCTTTAATGACTCCTCCGGATGTCTGCGGATCCTGCTGAGCCGTATAGAATCTAGCCTGAGCTGGCTGGGGAGGTGCCTGTCCCCTCTGAGCGTGCTTCTGCTGCTGATGGGGTCACTGAGGCGGTCGAAACTGCTGCCTCTGCTACTGTGGCCTCTGAGGTTGGTACTGATGCTGAGGTGGCCTCGATGGTGGAGGCTGCTGTCTTTACCACTATGGGGGTCTCTGCTGCTGCGGTGGAGGCTGCTAGGGAGCCCTTTGCTGCTGTGGACCTCTCTGCTGCTGCTGGGGGCTGGGACACTCCCATGAACGGTGTCCCATCGCACCGCACCTAAATCAGCCGGTGAACTGCCTCTGAGGTGGTGGTGGAGGTGCTGCTGGTGCTGATGGTGCACGGAAGGCTGGGGACCTGTACGCCTCTGCTGCTATGGTCGACGCTGCTGGGAATCACTGGAAGAAGCCTGCCTCTTCCAGTCTCTCCTCTGATCGCGATCAGACTGAGAACCGGCCCACTCAGTCTCATAAATCTGAGCTCTCCGTACCATTACCTGGAAAGTAGGGAGTTCATGCCCAATAACACGACCTCGAAGGCCGTAACGTAAGCCCTGCTCGAAACGGCTGGCCTTTCGCCCCTCATCATCAACCATATACGGTGCAAATCTTGATAGTGCCACAAAATGGGCCGCGTACTGCGCCACAGTCATGTCTCCCTGCACCAGAGTCTCGAACTCTAAAGCTCGCTGACGACGGATATGGTTGGGGAAGTACTGCTCTTCGAATCGGTCAATAAAGTCCTCCCATGTCCAGACATACTCAGGTCCGGAAACACGGGTAACAGAGGTCCACCAATGCTCGGCCTCACCCCTGGAAGAGAAATACTGCTAACCGGACGCGTTGCTCAGTCGTGCATGACATGGTATCGAAAATCTTCTCCACATCGGAGCGCCATCTCTCTGCTGCAGTCGGATCTGGCTCGCCTTGGAAATGTGGGGGATCAAGCCGTCTGAACTCATGAAGTAAGGAGTTCGCGCGCTCCTGCTCTGCCTGAGCTGGTGAAACAACTGAACGCCTGCCCTGCCCCTGGAGTGCGGTTGTCACAGCCTGTAACATCTGCTGTAACTGAGAGGCACTCGCAATCACAGTCGGCTCCGCATCGGCCTCAGGTGGAGGAATGTCATCCTCAGGAAAGGGAGCAGGGATCTCTGAGGGTGGAACGGGAGACGCAGGTGGTAAAGCTGGAGCCTCCGGTGGTGAAGCGGGATCCTCAGGTGGTGGTGCGGGAGTCGATCGGGTAACCCTCCCAGGTGCCATGTCCTACAGGAAAGAGCGAAGGTGCCTATCAACTTCAAAACTCTCGAAGGTACGCACGTTAACGGTCTATAACGGAAGGTTGCTAAGCTATCCGAACTTTGAAACTTAGCCATTCTATACTCATAGCAGACATGTAATGTTATTCTCGGTTATTCCCAAGTTATGCTCTGATACCAACTTCTGTCACGCCCCAAACTCGAAAACCAGGCTCATAAAATTTTTGATCGCTGAATCCGGCGCCGACAGTCTCCGTAGAACCCCATTCTCGGCTCCTAGCGCCCATTCGCCAGGTTCCGATCCTGGGATGCTACGAGGAAGATTTTCAATGTCAGTTTGATTCGTAATAAACATAACCAATGGCATAACCCACAAACAACAACCAAGAACTCCATTACATTTCCACTATGATCAAAAACTTTACAAGTACAATGATCATAAAGGGAAATACAATGGTAAAGGATAAAAAACTCCAAAACGATCTGCAACGTGCTCCTGCCTCAGCGCTGCTGCGAACCAACATCACCTGCACGCAACAGTCGTGCATAAGATAATAGAAAGCTTAGAGGGTGGTGAAAGTGTGTGTGCAAGGTAGTAATATGAACATGCAATGTCAGAGTAATGTGGAATATGCAGATGGATCCATAATATCATGAGCCGTACCAAGGCTATGCGATGCAAGACATGAATGGTATCGGCCACCCCAAGGCCATGCGATGTGTAATGCAACTCAAGCATACAGATCCTCATCTATGTCCACACATCATACAGTTCAAATATGGGATATCACCGGGGTCTAGTACACTCTAAACCAGATTGCCGCCACATTGCGCGTAATAAGGTAAGTGAAAGAGACCACATTATCCGTCTGCCAATATCAGGCGCGACTCGTCGATAATGGACCCATTCCTCGAGCTGGTCAAACTCAGCCTAACATTTCCCCCTACTCTCTGGCGGGTAAGGCCGCACCCCCTTCTAACCGAACACGACACAGTGGAGAGCGTAACCGTCTGGTAATCGGCACTCAACGCTCATCTACCCACTCGGTCTAGACGTTGGAGTAACCTCTTGGTACCATAAGGGTTTAGGGACTTTCACCCAAGGATATCTATAGCACCCCATGTACAACAAGATTTTCGGTATCCAATCCTGCCAACCACGATGCGTATGTGGAGGCTACGGCCCTGATGTCGCTAGGGCATACAATAACCATGTCACATAAATGTGAAATGCATGAATCACACTATCCAGTCATGCAAAAAATTCTGCGCATATCGTACGCTCATGTAGGGCAACACCGCCTAACCAGGAGCCCATAAACAACCTGTCCGAAGGCATATGCTATGATCAGTCAATCCTCATATCAATCATACATATGATGCGTATGATCATGAGTCATGAAACTATATTAAACATGAAAATGAGTGATGAACCATTCTTACAACGCAGATGGGCCTAGACGGCCTATACACAGCAAGTACGGCCCAGTAATGGGCCCTAAGAAGGGTCGTAATGTGGACATCTAACCAACATTACACTCATAATGTGGACGTCAAACCAACATTGCCCCCAAGGCACGATCGCCGTAAACATTGCCACATAATCTGTATTGGGATCACACATTGCAATGGACCTTAGGTACATCCCATTGGACCTTAAATACATCTGATAGGCCATGATATATGGGCCTTGTGTTTGTCAAACGGGCCACATAAATGGACCACACCAATGGGCCTTAAGTATATTGCAATGGGTCATAACCCGTGGGCCTTAGATTGCATCAATTGGACCTAGTCACATGAGTCTAATATGTATCAAATGGGCCACGCCAATTGGGCCCCCCACATGTACATCAAATGGACCTCAACCCATAGGCATTATATGAGTTCAATGAGCCTAAACCCCTAGGCCTTATGGTACATCAAATGGGCCTAAACCCGTATGCCTTGTATAAATCAGATGGGCCTAAACCCCTAGGCCTTAAGCAAATCAAATGGGCCTAACCCACAGGCTTTAAATAAATTAAATGGGCCTTTCCCAACATAGGTGGTCCACCCAATCATTACTCAACTAAAATGATTTTACCAAGTGGATGGACGGTCTGGATGCATCACATGCATCATGGCAGGTCCCACTGTCCAGTGGACAGTGCGGATAGAGCACATACATCACAAAGGGCCCCACCGTCCGCTGGACGGTGGAGGCAACACATAGTCAAGGTGGGTGCCACCGTCCGCCTGGACGGTGGTCTTAAAACACATACATAATTGTGGGTCCCATGTGGGGCCCACTGTAAGGTTTAGATGTCATCCAACCTGTTCATAAGGTCACCCGGACCTGGATGAAGGGAAAACGTAAATTTCAGCCTGATTCAAAACTTCCATGGCCAAAAAAATGGCTTCAAGGGTAGGCTTTTAGCCACCACTGTTTCCTCTAGTGTGGTCCACCTGAGCCTTGGATGGGCCTGAATTTTGGCAGGAGCCCACTTCAGGAGGTGGCCCACCACATGAGCAGATTGGATCGCAAATAAACATCACTGTGGGGCCCACATGTAGGGCCATGGGTGGCCAGCGTTCGCCCATCCCAGACACTACACGTAGCAGCGTGCAGACGCTGCTGCTGCATGTCAGACGGCAGAGGCTCTGCCTCTTGCAAAATTTCGGAAAAACTCAATTTTTTGGGGTTTTTCGCATGTGGGGCCCGCTTTACAAAGATCTACCCCGGCCATTGCATTCAGTGGCACGTAACAGGCGAAATGAGTCCGAAGTTTGAATTTTTTTTATGATTAGAAAATGAAATAAAATCAGAGAAGGATTCTTGAATGGTAATAATGCATTCTTCGATGCTATGGCCCACCAGGTCTTCCAATCAGCCCCAAACTTCTACCCAACGGCTAAAATACTATAGGTAAGAGGATGGATGGCTTGGATTGTTTAAGTACATCATGGTGGGGCCTAAGCAAGTGGACCACCCAAAGGCCCTTATTTTCTTCTCTTTTTTTTTTTTTTTTTTGGAACGTCTAGCGTCCCAGACGCTGGACGGTTTGTTTCTTTTAGAAATACATGGTGGTGGGCCCTGACGAAGTGGGCCACCACTGTTGGGTGACGTGGGTACAACGTATATGGTGGGCCCCACTTGCATAAACCTTGAACAAAATAATATCTCAAGGTGGGGTCCATTCAAGTGGGCCACAAAACCCTATTGCATAAAATAAAATAAAATAAGGAGGGAGAGAGACATGGAGAGTGGGACACGCTTTGTGATGGAGGGCTCTGCCACTATGAGCCCTCCCTTAAATGAAATCATACATCAATGGATCCCTCTATGCATGGAATCATCGAAATTGACAATCAACGGTGGAGATCCGTTCCCCACCGATATGATCGGTCTAGATGACCTTTAAATACAATGAAACAAACATCATGATGGGGTCCATGGAGAATGGCCCCACCATGGATGATCATGATGATCAAAGTGGTCCATCGGCCACAACTTAGGGTCCCAAGTGAGATCCAAACCATTGATCGGTTGGCCTCACTTGGCCCATCACAAAAATAGAAAAAACTAGTATGATATAGCACCCACCGTCCGATCTTCTTGCTCCTAGGGGTTCCTTGGCACCTTAGCTTCAATCCTAATGGATGAGATGAGGAATGGAGGGTTGAGATGGGAGATGATGGGGTAGGAAGGTGGGCCACCTTAGAGTTTTGGAAAGGGAGGGAGAGGCTTGGAGAATGCTCATACGTATGGGGCTTTGTTGCTTGGAATTGAGATGAGAAAATGAGAAAGAGAGAGAGTGTTGTAGAGAGAGATGGATGGATGGATGAATGATGGTTGTGTAAGAAGGTCTTGACTTTTGTGGCCTTTTGTGTAAGAGAGGTATGGGAGGTGTAAGAAAAGCTTGACTTTTGAGGCCTTTTGTGTAAGAGAGGTATGGGAGGCCAAGACTTTTGTGGTTGCTTGGGAAAAGGGGTGAAAGTGATGTGTACTTGACATGTACTTGACATGTGATGGATTGATGGATTGATTGATTGATGGGATTGATGTGATTGATGTGACACATCGTAGAGATTCCCTTGGGCTTCGCAATGCGCGGTGTTTCCTCGTACCGAACGTTGGCCCACATCTCTTGACCAAGGTATTGCCTCGGGGCGCGGGTCACGGCATTAGAACCGCAGCGACGGCGCGGTCGCTATGGTAGTGGTCTTGGGTTGAGTCGACTCGGGTTGTCGGCATATGAATCAGGGTCGCGCGTCGATATCGGTTAAGGGTCGAAGGTTGCCGAAATTAGATCGGTAAGACCGCGAAAGTCCACGGAAAGGTACGGACCAAGATACGGGTCTCACAATACCCCAACGTCGAGACCGAGTGGATACATGAGCGCCCGAGTGCTGAATATCAGGAGACCATGTCTCTCAGTATATCGTGATTAGTTAGGAGGGGGTATGGCCTTATCCTCCCGAGGGTAGGGGGCATAACTAGGCTAAGTTTGACCAGCTCATGAATAGGTCCGCTATCGACGTGCCAGGTAGATATTGGCTGACTACTGGCTAGGCGGATAGTGAGCTCTCTTCCACTTGCATGTTCACGCGTCAGTGGGTGGCGATTTGTATGTAGAGTGTACTAGACCCCGGTTATGATCTCAGAGAGAAACCGTACTGATACATGGACTTATTGAGCAGGAGTTGCATACTCATTCATTCATTCATTCACTATCTACTTGGGTTGGTGGTGCGTGACTATTTATTATATGTACCTTCATAATGGTCAAGATTTCAGTTAGGGCGCACGACTAACCTAAGATCAAGAGTTTACCACATTGAGTCTAACTATCCAAATTTAGGTATAGAACTGGTTTGGATAGAAGTCCCTTGTGGTAGATCTCGTAGCCTGTGATACTACGTACTATCATTCAGAATTCACTCCAACTCATTCATTTCTTTCGCACCGCATATGCATTGCATTCGCAGCATTTAGCATTTTGGGTTGCCTTGTTTTCACATTGACATGGCCGTTAACATTCATACCTTGCATCGCATAGCCTTGGTATGACTGATGGCACTCATGGACTTGTCAGCATTTTCGCTTACTCTGATATCATATGATTCATGATCTTGCCAATATTTCTGATATTGTATAATTATGGCATTGTATTTGTGTGTTTGATACTTATCTTGTGCACACACTTGTAGAATCCCAGGATCAGGACCTAGGGTATGGACGCCAAGAGTTGAGAATGGGGTACTATGAAGGCTTTCATCACCAGATTCGGTGATTGAAAATTTTTTGAGCCCAATTTCTAAGTTTGGGGGTATTATAACCACTGATTTATCTGCTTCGGCAGCGAGTGCATGAATGCGAGCTTGTTGTGGGTGATTAGGCAGTGTTGTCATAGGTCATTGCAGCGGCCTATTTTGGGATACAAGTGGTCAGTTGTATTTGTTGCGTCGGTGCCACAGATCGTAGAGGTGGGACTAAAATAGCTTGTCGTGGCTGGCAATTGACACTCTGAGGTAGCGTGTAACCGTTATCCCTCATCTTGGTAAAGCAAAAGGGGTCAGTGTGGCCCACTCTTTTATAGTAGGTACACATAAGATCAGAACACCTTTGCTGATTCGGTGGAGCCATTAGTCTTGGGGACAAGTTCATACGCGGCCTCTTGCCGAGAAACGACCGGGTTTGCAATTCGGGCCTAGGCCTCGGGCCCATTGGCTAAAGTGTTCGGGACACCCACTCACTGTCCTGCGCAGCTCACAGGGATATGTTCACCAATTCAGCTAGGAATGCTAGTACAACACATCTTAGTGCAGATGTCAACCCGTAACCCTTCCTAGAATCGTTGCATTCTCATTGGCTCATTAGCCAAAATCAGTGGAGCATATCTAGCTAGCTCTGTGAAGTGATTCTCATACTCTGCTACCATCATTCCCCCTTGCCTAAGGCAGAGAAATTTTCCCTCTTTCTCGTTGTGATAAGTGTGGAGAAAGTATTTCTCGTAGCATACCTCGAACCCTTCCCACATCCACACAAACTCCGTAGGAACGGTTCCAAGGACACTATCCCACCATAGGCTAGCTTCCATTTCAAACATGTATGTAACAAGCTCGACCTGTTCCGCTTCAGTAGAGTGTAATGACTTTAATATCTTAGAAATATGATCCAACCAGTACTTGGCCTCCTCGGGTCAATGAGTACCCACAAAAGTGGGAGGACAGAGGCACAGAAAAATGCTCAAATAGGCCACATGCGGCCATTGCCCCGGTGGCCTACACGAGTTACATTAGCTGGGCCACATTCATTTTTTGTGTAATGGCCCCATTATAGTTGCTAGAACCTATTATTGTTGTTGCATCAAGAGCATCATCTGCTCCAATCTATTAGGGGGAGGGGTTGTATGAGGCATCTGTGGCATCGATGAAGATGTGCGGTTCTGACTTAAAACCGGTGGTACACTCGGCGCTGGCCCATTTGTGGGACCAGTGGCCAATTGTGAATTTGGCATCGTCTCGCTACTTGGACCCAAACTAGGGCCCGTTTGGTTATCATTCAGGAAAGGGGCTCCGTCAACCAACCCATCAGGTGAGAGACGTTCCATGTTTCGAGTGGTTTTTGGAGGCATTCCCTATATACAACATAGGGTACAATTTTCATAGAGCTAGGGTGACATCATTAGCTTTTTCCAAACATTCCACAAATTACTAAATAAAAAGAGCTCCATGCATTTCATTAAATAAAATTTGTCACAGTTACATATGATATGGCATTACATGTAGTATGATAGAGAACACATGACACCAGACTAACAAAAGACTTCAACATTTACCAACCTAGCATCCAAAATAAGCCTATCTAAGGCTATTACAAAAAAAAGAAAGCAACTACAAACTATACTACTAATCTTCTAATTTTGGCGATGGCGGAGGGACTCCCTTATCTTGCATGTAGCATAAGAGGGCTTTAGGGTGCGGGACATCCTCTTGAACTTTTGCTTCAGGTATGCCTGGTTATTCTCGATCTTAGCCAGATGAGTGTCGTGGGTGGCCCGATCCTGGTTGTCATCACGAGCAGTGGGAGGCTCCCAGTTGAAGTCCTGAGCCTCTCTTTCTTCTCCCTGTTCCTCTTCTTCAGTTTCTTCCTCTTCTTCTATCTCTTTCTCAATCTCATCCCTGAATTTTTCAAGTCGGGCTTGGTGTTGTCTGGGACCTATTTTCATGTTGTTGAGGGTCATCTCATTGATGAAATGGACAAGGGCAAGATTGTCCATGTGGAGCCTGAATCCAAAGTTACGGGCAATCTTGCAAACTAGTTGCCCTAATGGGAGGGTCGAGTCCCCCTGAGTAGACTATGCTGCCTTAACTATCTGGGTCAAGGTAAGAGTGAACAGGCACACTTTTTCTCCCTGTCCAACTCGGTATAGGAAATTCACCATAAATCTCGTGCATTCCATGCAGTTACTTCATCTGGGATACATGTTGTATGTGCATATATGGAGCAGGCGGTAATCATACGTCATGCATGTCATTTTAAGGTTGTTCTCTCGCCTCCACTCAACGAGTCGGCCGCAAAGGAAGTGAGCATGGTGATCTCTCTCCCACCCATCAGTGAGATTCGTCTCACTGGCATGCATAATGTCGTGCTCAACTCCCATAATGCGGGTTATCATATCCACATCGACTCTGGTTTCTGTTCTTCCTAAAGGAATAATAAACTAGAGAGGATCAAGTGACTAGTCACTTATATGTGCATAAAAGGCCCGCACAATGCCCTCACTAGCATGTGTCTTTCCTTCAAATATGGGGCCCCATTTATTTTCTAGGAGATGGTCGATCATTGGATACATCATAAACAATTTCTCATCTACGTGAGCTTCAAAAACAACTCGAAAATTGCAAAACTTACCAAGTTCAATGCTCGTCGATAGAGACCACTCTATCGGGATTTGAGGGTCAAGGTCCCACTTCGACCTCCGTTCGGCGCTCGCACTTGTCTCGGCACTTGCCTTCTTTTTGAAGTGACTCAGAAGACTTAGCCCGGCCTCGTCTGGGGCCTCCCGTTTCTTCCCCCTCTTCCCCATAAAGGAAAGGAGCGTAGAAATGGAGAAAATGGGGGTCACTAGCTCGAAAAGAGCCATGGGGATGGAAAGGTGTATGTGATGGAAAGATTTTTAAGAAAATGAGTGTTTTGGGAGCCCTAGGTGATAGATTTTATTCAAATGGGCAAGAGAGAGGAGATGCAAAGGATGGTTTTAGAGAAATAGAGGTGAAGGGGTGTAGGATGCAACGAAAAGGGGAGATTTAGAGGTTTAAAGATGGAGATTTGAGAGCAAGGGAAGATTTTTGAAGAGTTTAGAGGGCTAGAGGGGTTTGAAAATGGTGAAAATTAGGGAAAAAGGGTGGTAGGGATGTTTAAAGGGGCCCCCACATGTGGGAGGGACCCACATGATTCGGCCAGCAGCGGTGCTGCCGCAGTCCGCTGGGGATTCCCGCGGTGCACCATGGATCAAGCGGTGCCGCAGCCATCCCCTGGGGCTTCCGGTGGTACACCACTGACCGAGCGGTGCTGTTGCTCCCCTTTGGTCATTTCGGTAGTGCCCACCTCTCTCGGGTTGGGATTTTTGGTTTGTGGGACCCCCTAGGCCCCACTAAACTCATTGGTTTGAGTTTTAAACGGGTCGGGTCCACTTATCATGGACCAATAGGCATGTATTCACATCTTTTAGATTCATCTCCGGTTCGAAACTCATCAACTGGCAGCTCAAATCCGTCAACTGACAGCACAGAGGTGACTTAGGTCAATAATCATGATCTAAGTCCCTCAGAAGCTACGGTGCTCAGTCTCATTTATCGGTGAAACCTTGGGATTCTAATATCGTCTCTAAATTTCATCACCCCCTTCTTAAGTCAGAGTGCATTAGTGTGCGTCAGGTTAGCCTATTGCCCTAGGTCTAGTTTAATCCAATTCATGCTCTGATAGTAACTTATAATGCCCTGAATTTTGAGGGTCGAGCAAAGCTCTACTCCCGAGATTCAGAACATCACTTATGCATTATGGATGATGATATTCAGATTTCTTTCATTTTCATGAATTAAGCATGTATGGGATTATACTAAACAACACATCATACTCCGGATTTAATGAAATTAAGCTAGTGTGGAATTTTAAAACATTTCTATGTAAGTATGTAAATGTTTCATAAAATTTCTTCCAAAATATGAGTATGTAACTGGGTTCATTATATACATGTATAGTTTCAAAATGTACAAAAAGTGGTAGTGTAAATGTGTTCAACTAAGCCCTAATGCCCAATGTCCCCTGCACAATGGTCTGTGGCCTACATCGAACCACCCGAGAGTTAGAAGTAGGAGAATTCCTCCTCCTCATCTAAGATGTCCTGCTCCAGAGCATAGACGTCATCTGTACCTGCATCTAAATCAATGTCTAGTTGGTGTTTTAAAACACTATCCCAGAGAGGAAGTGAGTAATCAACTCAGTGGTTCTATAAGGCAAAAGTTACATATGTTATCAAGTTAATCAAAGCAGTAATGATAAAGCAATCATAACAATCACTTCCTAACTACCTTTTTTTTAATACAGGAATAGGGTGCGAGTAATGATGCATGCCCTCACACAATTAATTCCTCACACGCGACTCCAATAGCCTATTTCTCATATGACACCACTTCCTCAAAACGGTGTAACTCCAATACTTTTTTGGCACAACCTAACTAATGTAATGTGATACATAATCGTGTTAGCTAGGTAATTAATTAAGCTCATTCATACAGTAAGTTTGAAAAGCTAAGGTACCTCCCTTTATATCATTGATCTAAATCGAACATTTAACATTGGACAACCGCAGTGGTCCTACTCCTATGTTCTTAATCCATCTAGGTTCATCATTCCTAGTTAAACACATATGATAAGCAAGTTATAGGTTCATCACTCCTAGTCAAACACATACGATAGGCAAGTTGCAAGGAGTTGTGCTCACGGTCACTACGAGGAGGCTCATCACCCCAGCATAGGCTGACAGCACAAACATGGTGTCCCATAACACCATGCCCGGCTCACGAGTCTTAGTTACTCATTGGTCACTATGAGGAGGCTCGTCACCCTAGTGTAGGCTGACAACTCTAACACGCTGTCCCATACCACCATGCCCGGCTCGTGTGTCTTAGTGGATCGTGGTACCATGATTAAAGTAGATCTTTACATTGGTGAGGGGTAACTTAGATTCAAGCAGTCGCATCCATACATGGTAAACACACAATAGGTCGATCGGTTCATTAGGCAAGCTCAATTGGCATGGGCGCACGCTGATTTAATCGACATGGAGCACGTAAATACCCCTCGTGGCCTAGCCACTGTCAACAATCGTTGTGTGACTCAGATTCATGAAGTTTACTCAAGGTGGTGAGACTAATTCATCCACCTGAACAAGGACTTTTACTGAATACCTAGGCTACGTTTGTAGCCTCAATCCTACTCAAATACAGCTAACAACCACGTGATATATCGATCCCAGTATTCAACAATCAAATCCAAGTGGATTTCTCACTTGGGCATTTCATTAAACACATAGACCATGCTAATACAACATGCATTTATCAATTGATTTCATAGAAGAAATTATACATATGCATAAGACAATTAAAATCCTATCTTAATATTCTTAGTAAATACGAATCATCGACAATTTTCTCATCTAGACAATTTATCAAACACATAGACTACGTTAGTTACAACATATGATTTATCAATTCTTTATATAGAGAGATCTACACGCATATGAAAATGATGAATCCTAGATTAGAAATCATGTCAAGCACTAATCACTTTCTATTGCTCATTTAAATATTTCAACAAACACATAGGGTGCATCATTTATTTATCACAGTTCATAGGTGAATCTCATACAAAAATCAATGTATTTAAAACAATACGGCAGCAATCAAGATAGACATAAATCATTAGTTGTCATGAAAGCATTAATAAACTGCAACCTAAGCATTTATAGTCTGCACCTTTTGTTAGTGCGTTCGACTCGAACTCAATCCAAATTCTACATTTCCAAAAATGAAACGTCGCGCACCTAAACGATGAAACTGGTTAGCTAGGTTGATGAAATACTATCCTGGAGCTCTACCTTGATATTAGGGTTAGTATTTCTCACCCAAAATTATATCTGGAAGAGGTTTAGGTAGTGAATGGAGGTGGTGATTTGGCACGTGGATGCGTGGGAGAAGATTTCCCACGGTTACTGTGATCTCCCCAAGTTTCATTTTCCTCTTTTCTCTCTTTTCTCTTCTCTTTCCCCTAGGGTTTGCAAAATTCGCATATGAGAGGGAGAGAGTGAAATGAGGGATATTTATAGGCCCAGATGTGATGCAAATGGCCCCAAGGTCACTCTATACATTATTTATACCCGGTGGGTGGCTGTTTCTGACAAACAGGGCTCACAGGGAGGCCCACGACTCATCTACATTATACGGGACACTCCCTGACAATGGATCCATGTTAGGACATGATTTCGCAACGATCGGATAAGCTGATCGACCGTGGAGAACCTGTGTCAGATCAACGGTCGTACGTGTCCAATCCGGGCCATGGTTATACAGATATGTGTAGGGAAATTTTCTTTCCCCATGGGTAAAGTTTAGTCACAAACTAACAGTCCAAATTCTTTAACTTTACGTGAGAGCGAACGGTCCAATTCACTTAAGTTTCAGTTTATTTTCTAAAGATATTCGCGTTTCTCGTGCTCTTAACTTGGCTCAAGTTAGGTATTTATGGACATTATCTGGGCTTGATTCCATGATGGTTGTCAAGTACAGCGGGACAGACATCATCCTATAGTTTCATGGTCCTTGGACCCCCGACGTGCTATCTAGGTCCGTTACTGAGTTTTAACGTACTCTGAGAGCGACAGGCCCTTGGGATTTCTCTTAAGTCTTCAGGTGGAATTGAGCCAGCGGTACTCATGGATTTAGGCCTCCCCATTAGTGAAAATGGTAGCCTAAGCTTAATCCACTAGCTATTTAGCACTTAACTAAATCTTTTCTAAATTATACGATAGGATGCAGACCTTGGGTTATTCTGCCTGAGGTTGTACTTGGGTCTTTGTATGGATTTTTTTGGGACATTACAGTTTTAGGTCAAGCTTTGATGCCTTGAGGTTAGACGGTAGAGGCACTATATCAGTTTGGGATAATTCTTTGAATTGTGGCTTCCATTAGTTAACTTCAAGTACCGACACGGTATCTAGCATGGTCCCCATCTCCTTAATCATATCATTATCAAAATCATGAGAGTGGGGCAGGCACGTCTCTAGAGGGTCAGAGGATAAGGTCAAAAGTGCTCTATATTCTGCGAAAGAGTTAATCATGTTAACATCGTGGGCATCATCATCATCCTCTAACTGTTTGCCTGTGTTGAAGAAGATATTCAGTTCCAATGTTATATTCTCGAAAGACATACTCATGACTCCATTCCTGTAATTATTGACCACATTTGATGTAGCGAGGAATGGGCGACCAAGAAAGATGGGAATTTGAGTGCTCATTTCCACGATGGGTTGCGTATCCAAGAAGATAAAATCTAACAGATAGTAGAATTTGTCAACCTAGACCAAAACATTCTCGATTATCCCTCTCGGTACACGAACTGAGCGATCAGTAAGTTGTAACGGGGTCCAGGTAGGTTTTAATTGACCTAGACCTAGTTATACGTAGATCGAGTACGAGATTAGATTCATGATTTCTCTTAAGTCAAGAAGTGCATGCTCAATTCGGTAGTTCCCAATTGCATAGGGGATGGTTGGGATACTAGGATCTTTGTATTTTTGTGGCACATCTTGCTTTAGGATGGCACTCACCTTTTCAGTTAAAAAGATCTTCTTTTGAATATTTTTCCATCTTTTGGTCGTGCATAGGTCTTTTAGAAATTTGATATATGAAGGTATTTATTTTATGGCATTAAGTAGAGAAATATTTACCTTCACTTATTTCAACACCTTTAGAATGTCCTGAAAGTTAGAGAGAGGTTTTGGTGCAATCAACAGTTGGGGAAATGGAGCAATCGGCTTCCCTTGAGGTTCTGGTTCTAATTCTTGTGGGGCATGGCTAGATCTATCATTGTTGTCCTCTTCCGGGTCCTTAGGCTTTTCAGCTTTAACTGGAATAGTTTTGTCAAAGGTCTTCCCACTCCTAAAAGTGGTGATAGATTTAGCTTGCTCCATCTGACTTGAAGATCTTGGGTTGCTAACTTTATATTGCAGTTTTAGATTGGGAAGAGGTTGATTTGGAAGGCTCCCCTTGTTTCCAATTGTACTTTTAGTTTTAAGTCCTTGTATGGCCTTTGTGAGGTCTTGAAAGACTTGTAGCATACACTGATTGAAAATCTCTTAGTTTGGAAGATGCTTTAAAATCGGATCCTCCTGAGGTTTCCCTTGAATTGGAATTTGATTAGGGAATCCTTGAGGTGTAGAAGTTTGTCTATTTCTCCAATTGAAGTTTGGATGATTTCTCCAGCTGAGATTGTACGTATTAGAGGTGGGCCTACTAAAAGGTCTTTGGTAAGTATTTACGGCATTGTATTGATCATTCAATACCTCTTGAAAAGCAGATATTGTTGGAAAAATTTTAGTTGTGTGAATGTTGCAAGCATAAATACTACAAACAATTTTCTTACCCTTATCCTTCTTAAATTCTATGACTTTGAGTTTTTTGGTGAGATTAGCCACTTTAGCATTGATATCACCATCCTCTTTCAGGAGATAAATTTTTTCCCTCTCCTTGGATTGAGTCGGCCTAAACGGTGTGCTTGATTTTAGGCCGATGTCCCATGATTATGTGTTTTCAGCAAGCTTGTCAAAATTATCCCACACATCATTAACACTTTTATTCATGAGTTCCCCATTACACATTATTTCAACCAATTGGCGCATGTCTGTCCATCATAGAAGAAATTCGTGATGCATCATGTTTCAAAACTGTATTGTGGACATGAACTGACAAGATCCTTAAACCGTTCCCAACATTGGAAGAATGTTTCATCTTCCATTTGGGTGAAGTTCATGATCGAATTTCTAAGGGTGTTCGTCTTATGGTATGAGAAAATTTTCTTTATGAACTCCTTTGTCATGTCATTCCATCTACCAATAGATCGAGGACGTAGTGAATGTAACCACGTCTTAGCTTTCTCTTTCAAAGAAAAAGGAAAGAGTTTTAACCTGACTGTGTCATTAGACACGTTATGAAAATATAGAGTAGCTGTGATTTCATTAAACTCTTTCAAGTGTAGATACGAATTTTCATATTCAAGCCCATACAATTTTAGAAGGAGTTGGATCACCCTTGGCTTGATATCCATGTGTCCCATATTTTCTGAAAAAACCATGCATGAAGGTGTACTCACCCTCACCGATTGTAAATAGTCTCGCAAAGTATGAGGTGGGGTGCTTGATACACCTCATTCTCATCTTGGACTTCCTCAATCCTAGGATGAGGTTGTCTTCCCGGTTGATTGACTGGTTGATTTGCAGCCATCACTTCAATTAACTCTGAAGATATCGAGTTGTGTCTAATCTTGTGATGGATAGATAACCCCTTGACCAATCCTCCTTCACTCAAAAGACATCAAGTGTTGTCATGGACCCACTTGAGCATGAAACATTCTCAGCCCTCAATTTTCAGCTTCTAACCTAAACCTAAAAGAAAGAAATGAAATAAAAATTTACAAATAGAAAGAGAGAGGGAATTAGAAAGAAGTTACCAAATTAAAAGTTCCTAAATTAAGATCTTGCAAAACAAAACAAAATAAGTCAGTTTCTAAAACAAAAAATCTGAAATTTGAAAGTTTCTAAAAGCAAAAATAGAAACATGAGTTAGTTTCTAAAATTAATAATAATAACGCAAACTATTTTCTAAAAATGAAAAGGGAATGTTTCTAAAAATGAAAAAGGAAAGTGGAAAAACCCTAATCTTAACCTAATTCCAAAACTAGTCAATCTCAAAAAAATTCAACTATTAGTCCTCAACAATGGTGCCAAAAACTTGCTCACAACCCCAAGTGTAGGGTCGCGATGTAGTAATAATCTCGGTGAGACAGAGGTCGAATCCACAGGGACTAATCTCGTGAGTATTCTGAAAGTAACTAGAATAAGAACTAGAAAAAGATGAAAACCTAAATCTAGAAATATAGAGAGTAATTATGAGAGATTTAATGAAAAACTTGAGAAATTTAAAGGTGAGAAACTAGGGCTTTCAAGGATCCACTTGTAGAGATTAGGGAGATCTATGCTTGATTCACAAATAGAATTGGAATCAGAGTCCCATCTTATCAATTGGAAGATATCTCAGTAAAATCAAATCTGAACTTCCTTTGACCTAATTCTCAATGGAAGAGCGATGTGAGAACTAGAAGTGATTCCATCACAAAACCATGCCCATGAGGCAATGGCTCACAATAGGATTTACCAATCCCACAATCAATTTGAGGGAATTGTGAAAGTTAGGGAGGATTCCATCATCCAACCATGCCCAAGGGATGATGGTGAACAATAAGATTTCCTAGATTCACAATCCCAAAACATGAAAAGAACATACTCAAAGCTATCAAGATCCATTGCAATTTGAGTCACAACAAACCATTAAAAACTAAAAATATTCCTTATAATCAAACTAGAATGAAAGAGAGTTCAATACAAACATGAATCAAAGCAATAGAAACATCCCGTCACGCTACAAGTTTCACCTCTTAGCCCTAGTTAAGAGGTTTATCCAACCATAGACATGATTGAGCTAAAAATCTCTTATGAAAAGCATAAAAACTACCAAGGAAAAGGAAGAAAAACTCTTGACGATGCCTTCTCCACGCTTTTGCTCCACTCCTCAAACCCTAGATGATGCCTAAGGGTGTCTTAGGGACCCTTATTTATAGTTTTAGGGCTTAAACTTTCACACCGACTTGGAAGGATCTAAAAACCACCTCAAATTTATGTAGTTAAGAAAAAATCAGCACAACAATTTAATATATATCGAAGGGTATTCGATATGTCCTTTGATATGATCTTCAATAGCATCGAAGGTCTTTCGATATGATCGAAAAAGATCCAGAACTGTCCAGCGAGTTTGGGTAAAAAATCCTACAATTTTCGATATATATCGAAGGGTATTCGATATGTATCAAAGGTGATTTTGGCAGTTTTTCAGAATTAGACTTTTCTTATCTAAAAATATGTTTTCAGGACAATTTTCAAGATTCCTTATCTTCTTTTCAAGTCTTCAATTTTCTTCCTTCATCACTTGGTTTCCTTGGATCTTTGGCATATGAATTCTTCAATCATGGTCTCTTAAGATCCATCCCTCACCTTGGTGAGCTTTAAGCATCAAATCGATGTTTTTAGGACCTTTTCCTATCCAAGCTCCTAAATTCACCTTGCAACATAAACATGATTAAAATAGTACATTAAGCATTATCATGTTCATAAAACCAAGTAATAAATGGGGTTCAATATGCAATATTTGACCCTCAACAACTCCCTCTCGCTAGTAGTAGTTTCAAAACGAAATGTCCCCTTCGTCCAAGACGAGACCCACCTTAAGCCCAACATTAAACCACCCCCCTTCCCACGAAGTAGATGAATGGGATGGATTCCTAGAAAGAATACCAGAAGTGGGCCTCACTGGTTTCAGTAAGAATTGGAGCCGACCTCCTTCCAAACTCTTTCAGCCTTCTTTTCACAACAACAAAGAAATCAGACTCCAATACACCATCGCAATAGGGACCCCGTCCCATGCACAAAACGTACACCATCAAGAAATCTAGGAAGTCCAGATGATGGTCCAACACATGAGTCGATCTCCAGAAAAATAGAAATAAGAAAGAAAACTTAAAGAAAATGAAAACAAAGGAAACACGGATCACATTCGCAATGCTCTGTACCTGTGCAGACGAACAGTGTAAGGCCTACGCATGAGAGATCTGGATCACCCAACTGTGTATAAATGTCCTCTCCCTGACGCTAAAAAATGCACATAGCCAAACCGAGAGAGAGAGAGAGAGAGAGAGAGAGAGAGAGAGAGAGAGAGAAACAAATGAGGAAGAATAGGAAGCAAAGGAGAGTTGTGGCCAGCACTGCTGAGGTCCAGCAAGATTTGAGTCCAACCAAAGAAATTTAGCCCATCGCCGACAATAAAGGAGAAGGAGAGAGAAACCAACTACATGCACCAACTTGCTGAGTTACTGACCAAGCTCACTTTAGGTCCAAGCCCGATCTTTTCCTTTTACTTTCAAAACTTTCACCTTTTCTTTTCATAGCAATGGAAGTGGAGAATTCCATTGTGACAAATGGAGTCAACTCTGTGGAATAATACACATAAACCATATTTTAATCGAGGTAATTTTTTTAAAAGAATCATTAAACCTAGCTAGAATCTGGTAATATTGCAAAGTAGACCCTAATCCTACCCATGTGAACCGTGTGGATTAGGATAAAAGAAAAGGTTTCTCTTTAAAGTTACCCTGGACCTTTAACCTTGCTAATGGACGACCTGACAACTGAAAGTGAGGCTTTTTTCTTTAATCTTACATTAATTTAAGTTGATATGAATTATCTTGCCTTTTACATTCTTTCATGATATTATGATTCTCTCTTCATAGTCGTTAATTTACTACCAACATTCATCTATTCTTGAGAATTATAGTATGATGTTAATTACAAGTGATCTTCATTATTTTTATGTGGAGTAATGGATACAAGCCTTGCCCTTGCCTTTACCAATTTGTTGAGTTAGCCCTTGATACTTTTCTCTTTATTAAGTTGGCCATTGCCACTCTCCTTTATATTGAGTTAGTCATTACTACTCTCCTCTTTGTTGAGTTGGCCATTGCCTCTCTCCTCTTTGTTGAGTTAGCCATTTCTACTCTCCTCTTTATTTTGTTAGCCTTATACTATCTATCTTTAAGACTTGGGCATATGTGTAGAAATTCTAAAACTCTCATGATTTAGTTTACATACTCTTTGATACAAGTGATGTGTTAAAGGTATCGCAACTATTGATTCAATTATTATGTGTAATGCACTATGGGTAGAGACCCTTTTAGTTGTCGCATAATTCGATGGGTTTTTGGGTAGTGGTGCACAAATCGATGTAAGTAATTCACAACGCGTGTTACATCACTTCTGGGATTAGATGTCACAAATAGTCATTCCATGAATAAATTGTGTCATGTAATTCATCCAACTCATGTGTTGTGCCACCTCAAGGTGTTCACGTAAATCCATGGTAACATTGGATATATTAGTAAATATCCGTAGTTATGGGATGCAGGTTGAGTCAAATTTTTTACAGATTGTATTCCACATTGTGATGATCACTACGTATGATGAGCTACACCCACTTTTCTATGCATGCATTCATGTTGATTGGTTGCGAATGCTGATACCCCTTTAGTAGTGGAGTACGAGACGTATCAGAACCCTTACATTACTTTTATAAATCTCTTGAATTAATGTTAATCTTGAAGTATAACCATCACTCTGAGTAGGGCGTTGACACTCTCCAACCATACAAATGATGAAAGTGATGTACAGTTTGAAGACCTAATGGATCATCTCCCTATAGAAGATTGTTCTAAAGAAATAAGAAGATAGTTTTATGATTTAATTTTATACTTCTGCTGCAAACTCGATAATGTAATAAGCCTCAATTGAGAGGGCATTTAATAATTTGTTAAATTCTTTTACTCTAGTGAAATAATAAATACAGTTGATTTTATTCTCATGAATGTAACTGAATGTGATTATGATTGTTTTAAAAAAGGTGCGATTTTTGAAGCATCCAATTTACACATTATTAACACCCGATTTTCTTGGACATGAGTATAAACTCTGCCATGAAAATTCGAGATGTTACACTTGTTGACCTAAAGACCGTTCCAAATTGAAAAATCACAATTAAGGCAACAGTTGAGATCGCCAACGGATGAAGTAGGTAGCGTCTAATTGCTAGCTGCATTGGAGATCGCCCTCGATGAGGATGGTCAACCCCCCCCCCCCCCCCCCCCCCCCCCCCCCACCCCCTCCCCTGCTACACGAGAAGGGATATGGAAGCGGCTTACATATCTAAAGTTCCCAATGGAATCGAAAAATCCTACCAGAACTCAAAAACGTCGGTGGCAGAGAAATAGGGATGCAATAAGAAGAGAGAGAAAGGAGAACGTAGATTTGCTTCGACCAGAACCCAAGATACCACATCCATTCTGAAAACTTCCTTAGAGGAATAAATAGCAGTGAATACAGTCGAAGCTATTTCTCTGCCTACTAATCAGGAGAGCAAAGCTACTCTCAAAAGTACTAAAACATTGGGTGAGTGTAAAGAAGAACACAGTGCTAGCAACTTGTCAGATTATTTTAAAGAGAATTCCCCATAGACGAATTGCGACCCAGTCAATTCATGCTTGTGGTGAACAGGCTAGGAGATATGATAGCCGATTCGCCAATCAACTCCACAAGGAACGAAACTCCTAGTTAAACTGATGGGATCAAGTTTAATACACTAGGGGGGCAACATTTATACCCTATTCGACCAGGTCTTGTTTTCGGTTATTCGAAATCAGATATGCATAAGTTAGATGTGTGTATGACTAACGGTCGAAGGATTAGGTTGAGTATATACAATCGAATTTTGAAAGAAGACCAGTAGACATCGAGCACATGGTAAGCAATTGGTAATGGTTCAACCGATTTCAAACAACTAAGCAAACATCTAGTTTATGGTTAAGTTTGCATGAATGTTGACAAATGTCAAGAATTTGGAGAAAGCAAGAATGTGGGAAGAATCTGGAAGCAGAGAGAGGGAGGAAGCAGATATAATAACTGTCAGATCGTGAGAAGCATCTAGAGTAGCAACTCAGTAGTATAAATGGAAGATCAAACAAGTTTAAAAGTCGTCACACACCAACCCAAACAAATCAATAAATCAATTATCTTCAATTATCCTGTCAAATTTACATTACTTAGTGTAATTGCTACTTTTACCAAGTAAATCTTTTCCCTTAGCATAATAATTTACTTACCGCATTTACTACTTGATTTCTTTAGCTTAATTTATAAAAAAAATGTAGTAGTCAATAACTATAGTTGTAATCAAAGCACCCTTTAGCGGCTGATAGTGGACAATTTTTGTAAGTCCTTTTATGTTTAGTACACATGGATTGTCAAATTTCGTAAGACAAAAGTGCTTCAAGTCAGATTGCAAGTTCGAAATCACAATGGCATCTTAACTACACTACATGCTTGAAGATCATCTCAAGATCAGTATATCTTCTCAAGTAGTTGTTGCCCAATTTTAAGACTAGATCAAGTCAAAGTTCAAGACAAGTTGTCCCATATATTTGCTAAAACACAGGTGGTATAACCCTGGAAAGACCCTAGGTTAGGATATTTCAAAAAGTCATTAAACTTGGGTTTTAATTGTGTTTTTGGTCTGAAATTCAGCCAACCTAGCTTCTGGTTTGGCTAACTTAACTTCATCGGCTAAGCTAACTTTAAGCCCGAGCAAAATAACAAATTCTGTTGAAAATTCAGCCAACCTAAGTTTTGGTTCAACTAGCCTGAATAAGTTCGGGTCAAATTCCAACAATACAAACTTTTAAATTTTGTGGGAATTTAGCCAACTGAATTTGACCTCGGGCCAATCAAATTTTGGATAAATCTTATTCTACGAGATCCGGTAGTCGTTGGAATGAATCCGGTGGAATCTGGCTAGTCGAAGCCTTTCTTAGGCTAGCTGAATTTCCAATATCTTTGGCTATAAATAAAGGCTTTCTCTCATTCTAAATTACAATGAAAAATCACTTTAAACCTTCTCCAAGAAAGCGAGAAGTCAAGTCCTCGGCAAGCTATTTGTGTGGTATTTATAATTTAATTTTTTATCTTATTCAATTTCCATTTTCTCAAGATCATTTCAATCTTAGTATAAGGAGTATTTTATACTCTCTTTGATATATAAAGAGAATTGAATCAAGTAGCATTTTTTTTGTTTTTTTTTTCAAAAAATCTATAGAACCCTATTCTCTTTCTCTTGAGCGAATATTGCCTCCTCTACATTCAAGAAAAAAGTTTTACTACAAGTTTTTACTATGTCTACGAATCTACAGTTGAAGATAAGTATTTTACGACTTTATTTCATTTAGGTTTTTCTGAGATAGCCTGTGAAAATCTCAATGGGTTGATTTATGATAGCCCATGAAAATCACAAAAGGGGTTTTTATTTGTGATAGCCCATCAAAATCATAAAAGGGGTTTTCATTTAGATAGCTCCTGAAACTCATAAGTGTATTAGGTTGTTAAGGTGAACCCGTGAAAACCTTATTATAGTGAAAGCCAAAATTACAAGGGTAGTAATTTTGGGAGTGGAGTAGGTCTAGTTGTTTTAAGCACCAAACCACTATAACTCATTGTGCCTTGTGGTGAATGCTTTATTCTTTTGGTGGTGCATGTTATTTATTATTTTATTCTTTATAGTGAATGTTATAATTATTTTATATTTTCTTGCTAGTTTGAAAGATTGATTTTAAAGA
Organism: Magnolia kwangsiensis; assembly: GCA_037074715.1. NCBI lineage: Eukaryota > Viridiplantae > Streptophyta > Magnoliopsida > Magnoliales > Magnoliaceae > Magnolia > Magnolia kwangsiensis. The sequence continues at coordinate 26,678,538 of CM073585.1, read as the reverse complement.
TATTCATGAAATAAGATTGTCCTACCTAATATTTTAGGTGAAGGTTGTCCTACGAATTATTTAGAATCACAATTTCAATACTCAGGCGATTAAGATTTTTGTATTCTTTTTTATATATTCTACATGTATTTTGATTATTTAGCATTATGTTATTCACCCCCCTCTAAGACATTGCTAGTTGTCCTTTCGAAGTGGTATCAGAGCGAGTTACTCTTTTTTTTTTTTAGATTTACCTCCTCGATCTAGATCTAGAGCTATAAGATGTTAAATTTCGAAAGCTTATTCATTACCAAGCCACCTCCCTTTAATTGCTCTATTTATTCATATGGGAGAGCTAGAATGATGATCTTCCTCAAATCCATTGATGAAAGTTTGTGGCAAGCCACTATGACTAAATGGATCCCTCTTATGATAAAAGTAGTAGCTGAAGATGGAACCATAACAATGAAAGATACCGCGTATACTTTTTGGACTACTGTTAAAAAAAGTTAAAGTAGTGCAAATGTATAAGCCTTAAATGTAATAACTTGTGTTCTATCGCCAGATGAATTCAAAAGAATCATTTCATGTGATACAGCTAAAAAAGCATGGGATATTCTTGAAATGACACAGGAAGGAACTACCTATTCACAACCCCAAGTGCAGGGTCGCGATGCAGTAAGAATCTCAGTGAGACCGAGGTCGAATCCACAGGGACTAAACTTGTGTGTCTTCTCAAAGCAACTAGAACTAGAACTAGAAGAAGATGTAAACCTAAATTTGGAAGTATAGAGAGCAATTGTGAGAGATAGAATGAAAAACTTAAGAAACTCAAAGGTGGGAAACTAGGGTTTTCAAGGATTCACTTGTAGGTTCTCAGGATGTTACCTTGCTTGATTCAACGACAAAAAGCTTTGTCAGATCGCTAAACTTCTTATGGATCTAATCATCAATAGATGAGAGTTGTGAGGATTTGGAAGTGATTCCATCACCTAACCATGCCCAGGAGACAAGGCAAGCAACAAGATCTACCAATCACACAACCGATCATAAGAGAATTGTGAAGGTTAGGAGGGATTCCATCATCGTACCATGCCCAAGGGACGATGGTGAATAACAGGATCTCCTAATTTCACAATCTCAATTTAAGAAAAGAAGACATCTAAAGCTATCGCAGATCTATTTTAATTTGTCATAACAAACCATTAAAAACTAAAAATATTCCTTCATAATCAAACTAGAATCCAAGAGAGTTCAATAAAATATGAATCAAAATAAATAAAACATCCTAATCACACTACAAGCTTCACCTCTTAACCTTAGCTAAGAGGTTTAGCTAAGGTTAGTTCATAGACATTATTGAACTAAGAACTCTTAAGAAAAGCATAAAAACTACTAAGGAAATGGAAGAAAAACTCTTAGAAATGACTTCTCCATGCTTTTTCTCCACTCCTCAAACCCCAGAAGATGCCTAGGAACATACTAAGGACCCATATTTATAGTTTTTCAATTCTAACTTTCGCATTAAGTTAGAAAATTCTGAAAATTGCTTCAAATTTCCGCACTTTGTGTACTATTTGCGTAACCCAGGACTGGTCGAGGTCATCCCTCAACAGCTCAAGGGTCACCTTCGAATGGTTGAGGGTTTCCTTTGATGGGTCGAGGATGACCTGATTTTAGATGATTTTTTTGTTGAAGTTTGAGTCAAGGAATCCTCGACTGATCGAGCAGGGTCAGGACTAATTAAGTAGGATCCAGGACTAGTCAAGGATTATGCAAATTCACTTCAAAACTTCTATTCTCTTCATTCTTGACTTGATTTTCTTGGATCATTGGTATGTGAATTCTTCATTCTTAGTCTTCTAAGATCCAATCTTTGGATTGGTGATTCTTGAGCGTTAATTCCATGCTTTTAGCATTCTTTTCAATCTAAGCTCTTAAATTCACCTTGCAACACAAACATGAGTAAAATAGGACATTAAGCATTATCATGTTCATAAAACCAAGTAATAAATGGGGTTTAATATGCAATATTTGACCCTCAACACAATCCCCAACCAACATTTTACTAATCTCCAGCAAAGTATGCGAAAAATGAACTTTAATACGCAATGTTCAAACCTTTTTCAGAACATAATCTTTTGTGTAATCAAGTATGATTGAGTAGACTCAATGATGAGAAAGTGAGATTTTGAAAACCTAAAGTCAAATCACATAAGAAATCAATCAAATAAGTTCCTTATCCATTAAGTCAGAGCATAGTTCGCATATCGAGTTTTTCAATGTTCTCAATGAAAATACTATCTTTTTATAATGTTAGACATGCTCATCACTTCAAGATTGGTTGAAAACTCAAGTACTGATTCCGAACTTACCCCATTTTCCTTCTTTTTCCATTTTTTGATTTTATATCGACAGTCATTTGTATTCATTCGGTCTTTTCATCTTTTCTTTCAGATTTTTCATTCTTTTTTAGACCTTTTCAATCTTTTCACCGTACATGACCCTTTTTGTCAGTCTCCTATTTTTTAACTGGTTCTTGTCTTCTTTTAAGGTGGATAAAATTCTCCAAACTCAGTTCTCAATATCTTTCAATAATCACCATATTAACAATAAGAAAATCTAGTACTATTCTCAGAAAATAATTCGAACGTGTCTTGTGATTTAGATTAACATGATATTCAAACTTCCTCTTAACCAATTAAGTGCAAGTACTTATGTGATAAATTACTTAAATAGCTAGACTTCAGTAATTCAAAATTCAATCTTTATCTTATCATCATACTCAAAACATTCTTAAATACACAACTTATAAATTTTGCTCAAAACTCAGAAAACACTGATTAGTTTACTTAATCTCTCATCCCCAACCTAAAATCTACATTGTCCTCAATGTAAAAGAAATAAGCATGATTTACAAAAGAAACAATGTAATTGAAGGAGAAGTGATGGAAATATAGCACTTAATGAAGGAATTTTGAGGCTTTTTCCAAAGAATCTCAGCGTGAAGGTGGGTTCGCACAAGAATTAAATGACCGAAAAGTAAACTATCCTAAAACAGTGGAAGTAAACTGTCCTAAAACAGTGGAAGCAAACCATCCTAGTCCTAAATTCTGTGAAAACAGTAAATTATAATTTTCAACTGTGAAAGCACGGGAAATCTACATAGTCATTGCTACGCCCTGACTTTTCAGGACCCGAGTATACGACCTGTGTCCCAAAAATCTGAGTGTTAACCTTAAGGGATGGTCAAATTCGACTGTATATTTTTTTTCTTTCATCAGAGTAAGCAAATGAGCGTAGTGTGGAGAAATAGACAAAGAAAATTTTCATTATCATTCAAATATACAAGAAGCTTCCCATAATGACTTATACAAACCAATGTCTCTAAATTTAATAAGTATAAGATTTATAAGAATTTAATACACAAAGAATAGTAAGAAGCATATAAATATAAGCCACAAGATCACGCAGCTCCTCCACGCAAATACAGCCATGCATCCATGGTGATCGTACCCTACTCCTCATCAAGTCTAAACATACATATTACTAAAGCCACCTGTACTATCTGTACGGTTGTATATTTGATGGATGAGTGGCCAACTCAGTGTGAATACCCCTCAAGATTACACACCACCGTATTAGGTAAGCATAGTTATAAAACAAAACATACAAAACAATACATGATGTAGGTCTTGTTAGATGCATGGTGCGTGAATGCAATCATCGCCCCGGGGATGCTCATCCATGTGGACAATGGGCCGTCACCCATGCAATCATCTAACCTGGAAAACATCATCCAGTCGGAATCATTGAACTTGGGAAACATCAACCAGTCAGAAAAAAACGTGCAATGTATGCATGATTAACCAAGTCATTATTAGTCCATTTATAACCAGCCAATTTAGATAAGCTCAAAGGTCATTACGGGGAGCATATGGCCCAGCGTTGGCCAACGGCCTGAGTATAGTGTACCATTACCACCATTCCGGGCTCATGAGGCTACCATGTTAGGATGTTTAATAGAAACCTGTCGACTAGTGGTCAATCATATTACAACATATAGGGCTTACCATCGCATGGTTGCACGGTATAAAACATCAAACCCACATAGGAAAAATACTAGAATGAAGCCACATAGGGCGATATCAAAACAATAACGTAAGACAATTATCAAAATAGGCCACATAGGGAAAGTGTCAAAACCATGCGATAAAAGAACATTCTTAAAAATTATTAGACACAACAACCCTGGATGGTAGGCCCATATCAATGGTCAATTTAAACCACCCTTCTATAACCTTTAAGCTGAAGGTCCATTTCAATCACAACCAGTCGGGTTACATCCCAAGTATGGGTGTACATTTATAGGTGGGGGTTTCCCACTAATGTACCAATTTAAAGTCCATAAGCAATCCACCAATAATCCACAAGCAAGAACAAATATACAAGATGAATGTTAGGCATGTAATATAGCAATTCAATTTCAACAATTAACACATGTGCTTATAGAATGGAGATATCATTTATAAATTAAGATAAAACTAAAACTTAAGCTAATGAGAAGATGGAAAGCTCGAGGGGAAGAATCATTACCTTATACTTTGAATCGCTAACTGATGTTGCGAGGAAGCACTTGCATCCTCAGAGTTGAGTCCTAGCATGGATTGCGAAGTTGTACATGAGATTAATGCTCTATCAAGTGTCTATAGTCAAGATGTATACAACCTAGGGTGTGGATTACTTTTAGAGTTTTGGTATTGAATTAGGACCTCATCCTAGAGTTTAATCCTAACCTTAGATTCTAGGATTTAAACTCTGAGTTATTATTATTATTATTATTATTATTATCGTACCATAGATCAAATAATATTCGTAACGAGAGTATTTATCAATCAATATTGATAATGGTGATTCTCAAATTCATATTTTAATATCTCAACATTATCTAATATTTTTTGTAATTACTAATAACCTACTAAGTAGTACAAGTAATTATACTAAAATTTTTGCTAACAATGATAAGGATAAATACTAAGATATTAATAAGAATTATACTAACCTACGAGGAAAATGATAGCATTTCCTAATGATAATAGTTATAACTTTTAATAGTGAATCTAGCCATGATAATATGTACTATGACCTACCATGAGTCATGAATTTCTACAATTTGATTCATACTTTAACTTACCTTTTTATGTTTTAAGTATAGGCCTAGGGTTTGAGTTACTTAGGTTTAAAATTCTATCTTAGAGTCTAGGTCTAGGCTAGATTTTATGTAGTTAATTTTAGTGCTAACTTAATCATTATAGAATATTTATTAACATTAGTGGTATACTTAATATTAGTTAATAGTTATTATGATGACACCAATTGGCACAATCCACTACCAATAACAAATATTTAAGAATGGTAAATAAAATACTATTATTTAATAATTGAAACTTGTGTATAATAATTAGTCCTAGCATAAATGTTCCACTAACGTCTAGTCATATTTAATATTAACAATCCTAATAAATAAGGGTGGTAATAATTATATTAATACAATGAGAAATGTCTAGTTTAGAAAGAAAACATTGACCCATCGAGTCGACTCAGTCAATTTGGACTCGGTTGGAAAAGTTACCTGATGACAGTGCCTAGCATTATGCTCGAGATTGTGAGCCCCAATGTAGTTGATCCACTGACCGAGCACAGTCCTTGAATGGCATGGGATTCAGTCAGCCCTGACTCAGCGAGTTGACTTAGTTTGAGTCATGCTCTCCTTCTCTCTCTTCTTCCTTTCCTTCTTAGTAGCAAGAATCTGGACTGATCCAGACCTGATGGCTCAACCAAGTTGAAACCCGCTAACTCGGCAGTGCATAGTGCAGCGCACGATCGCACTCACTCTTTCTTCTTCTCCCTATTCTCCTCTTCTTCCTTTTCTTTCTTTCATTTATTCTCCTTCTCTTCTCTCTCCCTAGACTTCCTAAAATCTTGAACTGGACTAACCCACGCCTAACCCAGATGATCAGCAACCCTGACTCACCTGACTCAGCCCGATGATTCGGCTCGGTTTGAGCTACTGGCAAGGTGCAGCAGCTTGGTGCAACTGCCTAACACACGCACCCTCTCACTCCACTGATTCTCTCCTCTTTCTTTCTCCCCCCTTTTTTTCTCTCTCACCTACCTGCTGGAAACGCCCAGCGACGTCTGACCATCCCGGGCTTACTCAAACTCAGCCTAAGTGCAACAGTTGTACAATGCACTCCCTCATTCTCTCCCCTCTCTATGCACTTATTTCACTTCCTTTTCCCTTCTTTCTATTCCAACGCCATCAACAAGTGGTGAGAGTCGAAAAACGGCATTCCCGAATTGAGTCTGACTCCGTTGGAACAACGAAGAAGTTGGCTGCCATTAATGGTAGATCTCGAACAAAGGCTCCCTCCTCCAATCCGACAGCATGGGATGGTTCATATGGACTGTATGAAGTTATGGATAGGCTTTTTCAAACCTCTAGGATCGTTTGGGCGGTGGATTTAGGAGGAGGAGAAAATGGCTAGTTTCATGGCTGCGGCCGTAAAAATAGAATGTGAGCTACTGTTCCTCGATCCGCTCGCCTTATGTGCTCTCCCTAATCTTCCCTGAACCGTTAGATCAACAGCCAGTGGTATGGATCTCCTCAGGCCGAAACTACCTCCAAAACTGTGGGTAGAATGGAGATCGGTCATGGTTTTGAAACCCTAAACCAGAGCTAAACTGGACGACCGAGATGAGAGGTTTTCTCCTCACACGGATCGCTCTCATGGCAACAACGAAATGGGATTTCCATTTTTGGAAAGTTAGTTTTTCATAGCCCATTAACAACTAGATTTGTGGCCACACACGTGTACATCTCCATGCGAAATGGCCTAGCTTTTGGTCAGACTTCAGTCGTGCACACGATGGACAGTTTGGATCCCTAAGCTAGGTAGTGGAGGTGGGCCATGATTGGAGCAAATGGAAATAGTCCGTTCGATACGGGCGCTAGTAGGAAACAAAGGAGAGAGGGATTTCTTCCCTTTTTGAGAAATCACAGGTTAGCCCGCTTAGACCAGACTGCCCAAACCCGTGCACATCGAGTGCACCTCTTTTGGTGCACCTTCGAGATGTCTGTGGGGCCCATGGGGGTGTTTAGATGAAATCCACTCTGTTTAATTGGTTCGTTCACTCATATAAGGCCATGCTCTCAAGAATGGGGGCTGACCTAAATCTTAAGTGGGCCATACCTCAAATCAAGATCTTTAAGCGTCGGTTACGTCGATCACATGGTCGGATCACCCTAAAATTGAACATCAATGGTTGAAAAGGTCCAAGGGGCCCTTTGAAAGGTTGTCATCCTATATTACTAACTGATACTAATATTAATATAATTTTTGTTATTACTATTGTACATTACTTATAATTTCAATTATTAAAATCTTATACACATATAAAAATATAATTTCAATATTAACATAGTATATGCATGCCATTGATCTCCTATTTATTCATATATAATTCAAAATATCCAGTTTCATATTATACATATATATATGAATTGAAATTTGCACAATATCCTATTTAAAATCACATTATTAAATAATAAAAGTTTTTATCCAAATATCTAATAATTTTTGGTATACATGTTTATAAAAATATTCAATATTACATTAATATTTATAATTCAACTATATATTGTAAAATTATTATTCATTATGTTTAGTTAATATAATATTATTTTCATAATATTTATATACATTAAATACGTACATATCATTTTAGCATGAAATTTTAAATCTTTACAAAGTACATACACTTCATATCATATATATTTAGGTTGTATTATTTATATATTTATATTAAATTAATCTACATGGTAACACTCGAGTACTGGAATGTACGGGGTGTTACAAACTACCCCCCCTTAAAGAGAATTTCGCCCCCGAAATTCCACACTATGACTATGAATGTGGGCAACAGTCTATCGTACAGTGTCCGTGTGTGTTTGCTAGTATTCCATGCTAGGTTTATTTGTATACACAAGTGCCCATGACTCATTATTAGAACACGAATCGTTTCATCTACCCCCCTTTAAAAAGGTTTTACCATCGGGATTCGATAACACTCGCCCTAATCGTTAATGGTATAAGTAGGAGGGCTACCCTAGCAGTGTATCCTATCTCGCATGTGTCTGAGTGTGAAATCACAACTTCCATTCCTAGGAAGACATATCTAAATTTACCAAACCCCTGAGTGTCTTGTGTAGCATATTGATTTCCTCTAAAGGTTTAGAACCCATTCCCATGTTAGCCAAACTTAGGGAATGTTTATCAACGTTAGAATTTCCTAAAACTTTTCATCTCTCCATTTACTTTCCTTTTTTCCTTTAATGATAGTTCCCAATATCGAAAGTACAATACGATTTCTGGTTTCCTGTGTTTGAACGGTCACAGATAAATGGTCGTAGTGGGTTTGAGTCCGATACATCGATCCTTTGCCTACGTAGAATAGAGGATTACTAGTATCAATTCATAATCCTAATAAATCTCGATCCTTTGCTTGATCAGGGCATTGGAATCATTGAGATTTGTTAGGACTTAGAATTTGAGACAAACTGCGTATACATCACGAGAACATGTTTCCATCAATCCATGACCCCGATTACTCTAAGCTCATGGAAAATATCATTTGACCATTTATTTTCATAACGAATAAGACTATGTGGCCCATTACGCTTCCAATGCGCACTTTGCTTGTCTAAACACAAAATCTTAGGACCCAGGTTTCTACATGAAATTTAAGTTGGTAATTTCTAAACCCACTTAGGATTTCAAATTTAATCCTAATATTCACAACCGAAGGTTGAAAACTTACCCACAATCCCATAACTTCACCTCTTAATTTTCATGTGCTAGAATTTTAGAGAATTATTAATTCTAAGTAAAGAGATGTGTTAAGGAATTCAAATTACATTTCCCATTATGGTTTCTTAAGTTTAGGGAGTTCTTATGTCCAACCTAATGTTCAATGTGGTGGGTAAAGAATTGTTTATAAAGTCTAAGTTTTCTTCATATGCTAAATATTGTGATGCCACTATTTCTAACTAATGAAATTTCTAAAAGAGTTCAAAATCTAGGTCTCTAAGAATTGTATTTTGGGAGTTAAGTTTAAGGCATGTTTTCACTTAGACTTATGTATGTTGCAATGGTATTTGTCCACCCACAACATTTAGGTTTAGTTTCCAAGTTTAAGTAGCTACCCTGATATTCTATAATGGAGAACTAAGTTTTGTTTCCAGGTTTCAAACAGATGTTCTAGTAATTTATAGGGGAACCAAAGTTCTTATTCCTAAATTCAAATGGCTCACCCTAAGATTTCAAAGGGGGATAAAGTTTTGGATATTTAAGTTCTCAAATCCTTCCTAATTCTAAGGGAATTTCATATAAGTCTAAAGTCCAAAAGTTTATCTTAAAATTTTCGAGGGAACCTAAAGTTTTCATTTCTAAGTTTGAATGACTAAAGCAAAAATTCTCAAGGGAATCTAAGATCATTTTTAAGTTCTATAATCATCCAAACAATTGTTCCAGGGAGCCCACATTTGAGTTTCTATACTCTCATTCTTTCCTAGCTATAGAGGAAGTTCTCATAAGTTCAAGTATTTGTTCTAATAATTCTAAGGAAACCAAAGATTTTGGGTATCTACGTTCTCAATCATTCTTATAAGTTTAAGGGAAACTCACCTAATTTCCAATTTCTAGTTCCAAACATCCTAACTTAAGACATTTGAAGTTTGTATAAGATCATTTTCCAAGGCTAAGTTTGTCCAAACTATGCTCTAAAACCAACTTGTAACGCCCCGACTTTTCAGGACCTGAGTATATGACCCGTCCTAAAAACCCAAGTGTTAACCTCAAAGGATGGTCAAATTCGAGTGTATATTTTTTTTTCTTTCATTAGAGTAAGCAAATGAGCATAGTGTAGAGAAATCGACATAAAGGAAAATTTCGTTATCATTTAAATATACAAGAAGCTTCCCATAATGACTTATACAAACCAATGTCTCTGAATTTAACAAGTACAAGATTTATAAGAATTTAATATATGAAGAATAGAAGAAAGCATATAAATATAAGCCGTAAGATCACGCAGCTCCTCTAGGCAAATATAATCATGCATCCCTGGCGATCGTACCCTACTCCTCATCAAGTCTGAATATACATATTACTAAAGCCACATGTACTACCTGTACAGTTGTATATTTGATGGATGAGTAGCCAACTCAGTGTAAATTTTCTTCAAAATTACACACCACCACATTAGGTAAGCATAGTTATAAAATAAAGCATACAAAATAATACATGATGCAGGTCTTGTTAGATGCATGGATGCGTGAATGCAATCATCGCCCTGAGGATGCTCATCCGTGCAGACAGTAGACCGTCACTCATGCAATCATCGAATCTGGGAAACATCATCCAGTCAGAATCATCAAATCTGGGAAACATCATCTTGTCAGAATAAAACGTGCAATGTATGCATGATTAGCCAAGTCATTATTAGTCCATTTACAACCAGCCAATTTAGATAAGCTCAAAGGTCACAACGGGGGGCACATGGCCCAACGTAGGCCGACGGCTCTAGCATAGTGTCCCATTACCACCATCCCCAGCCCGTGAGGCTACCATCTTAGAAAGTTTAATGGAAACCTGTCGACTAGTGGCCAATCATATTACAGTATATAGGGCTTACCATCGCATGGTTGCACAGTATAAAACATCGAACCCACATAGAGAAAATACTAGAACAAAACCACATAAGGTGATATCAAAATAGCCACGTAGGGCAATTATCAAAATAGGCCACATAAGGCGAGTGTCGAAACCATGCGATAAAAGACCATTCTTGAAAATCATTGGACACAACAACCTTAGATGGTAGGCCCACATCAATGGTTAATTTAAACCACCCTTCAATAACCTCTAAGCCGAACGTCCATTTCAATCACAACTAGTCGGGTTACATCTCAAGTATGGGTGTACATTTATAGGTGGGGGTTTCCCACTAATGTACTAGTTTAAAGTCCATAAGCAATCCACCAATAATCCACAAGCAAGAACAAATATGCAAGATGAAGGTTAGGCATGGAATATAGAAATTCAATTTCAATAATTAACACGTGCTTATAAAATGGAGATATCATTTATAAATTAAGATAAAACTAAAACTTAAGCTAATAAGAAGATGGAAAGCTCAAGGAGAAGAATCCTCACCTTTTACTTTGAATCGCTAATTGATGTTTCTAGGAAGCGTGTGCATCCTCAGAGTTGAGTCATACCATGGATTGTGAAGTTGTACATGAGATTAATGTTCTATCAAGTGTTTATGGTCAAGATTTATACAACCTAAGGTGTGGATTACTTTTAGAGTTTTGGTATAGAATTAGGACCTCATCCTAGAATTTAATCCTTAGCTTAGATTCTAGGATTTAAACTCTGAGTTATTATTATTATTATTATCGTACCATAAATCAAATAATATTCGTAATAAAAGTATTTATCAATCAATATTGATAATGGTGATTCTCAAATTCATATTTAAATATCTCAACATTATCTAATATTTTTTATAATTACTAATAACCTACTAAGTAATACAAGTAATTATACTAAAAATTTTACTAACAATGATAAGGACCAATACTAAGATATTAATAAGAATTATACTAACCTACGAGGAAAATGATAGCATTTCCTGATGATAATAGTTATAACTTTCAATAGTGAATCTAGCCATGATAATATGTACTATGACCTACCATGAGTCATGAATTTCTACAATTTGATTCATACTTTAACTTACCTTTTTATGTTTTAGGTATAGGCCTAGGTTTTGAGTTACTTAGGTTTAAAATTCTATCTTAAAGTCTAGGTCTAGGCTAGATTTTGTGTAGTTAATTTTAGTTCTAACTTAATCATTATAGAATATTTATTAACATTAGTGTTATACTTAATATTAGTTAATAGTCATTATGATGACACCAATTGGCACAATCCACTACCAATAACAAATATTTAAGAATGGTAAATAAAATACTATTTTTTAATAATTGAAACTTGTGTATAATAATTAGTCCTAGCACAAATGTTCCACTAACGTCTAGTCATATTTAATATTAACAATCCCAATAAATAAGGGTGGTAACAATTATATTAATACAATGAGACATCTCTAGTTTATAAAGAAAACATTGACTCAACGAGTCAACTCTGTCGATTTGGACTCGGTTGGAACGGTTACCTGATGACGGTGCCTAGCATTATGCTCGGGATTAGGTGCCCCAATGTAGTTGATCCGTTGACCGAGCACTGTCCTTAAATGGCATGGGATTCGCTCAGTCCTGACTCAGCGAGTTAACTTTGTTTGAGTAATGCTCTCCTTCTCTCTCTTCTTCATTTCCTTCTTACTAGCAAGAATCTAGACTAATCCAGACCTGATGGCTCTGCCGAGTCAAGACCCACTGATTCGGCAGTGCATAGTGCGGCCCACGCTCGCACTCACTCTTTCTTCTTCTCCATATTCTCCTCTTCTCCCTTTTCTTACTTTTATTCTCCTTCTCTTCTCTCTCCCTAGACTTCCCGAAAGCCTGAACTAGACCAACCCACGCCTAGCCCAGATGATCAGTAACCCTTACTCACCTGACTCGGCCCGATGACTCGGCTCGTTTTGAGCTGCTGGCATGGTGTAGCAGCTTGGTGCGACTTCCCAACACATGCAACCTCTCACTCCACTGATTCTCTCCTCTTTCTTTCTCCCCCCTTTTTTCCTCTCTCTCACCTACCTACTGGAAACACCCAGCGACTTCTGACCATCCCGGCCTGACTCAAGCTCAGCCCGAGTGCAACGGTTGCACAACTCACTCCTTCATTCTCTCCCCTCTCTATGCTTTTCATTCACTTCCTTTTCCCTTCTTTCTCTCCCAACGCCATCAATAGGTGGTGAGAGTTGGAAAATGACATTCCCGAACTGATTCTGACTTCGTTGGAACAGCGGAGAAGATGGCTGCCATTAATGGCAGATCTCGAATGAAGGCTCCCTCCTCCAATCCGACAGCATGGAATGGTTCATATGGACTGTAGGAAGCTTATGGATAGGCTTTTTCAAAGCTCTAGGATCGTTTGGGCGGTGGGTTCGGGAGGAGGAGAAAACGACTAGTTTCATGGCCGTGGCTGTAAAAATAGAGGGCTACTGTTCCTCGATCCGCACGCCTTATATGCTCGCCCTAATCTTCCTTGAACTGTCGGATCAACAGCCAGTGGTTCGGATCTCCTCAGGCCGAAACTGCCTCCAAAACCATGGGTAGAATGGAGACCGGTCGTAGTTTTAAAGCCCTAAACTGAAGCTAAACTGGACGACTGAGATGAGAGGTTTTCTCCTCACACGGATCGCTCTCGTGGCAGAGCAGAATGAGATTTCCATTTTTAGAAAGTTAGTTTTTCACAGCCCTTTAGCAACTAGTTTTGTGGCCACACATGTGTACATCTCCATGCGAAATGGCCTAGGTTTTGGTCAGACTTCAGTTGTGCACATGATGGACGGTTTAGATCCCTAAGCTAGGTAGTGGAGGTGGACCACGATTGAAGAAAACAGAAACAGTCCGTTCGATACGGGTGCTGGTAGGAAACAGAAGAGAGAGGGATTTCTTCCCTTTTTGAGAAATCACGGGTCAGCCCGCTTAGACCAGACTGCGCAGACCCATGCACATCGAGTGAACCTCTTCTGGTGCACATTCGAGATGTTTGTGGGGCCCATGGGGTTGTTTAGATGAAATCCACTCCATTCAATTGGTTCATTCACTCATATAAGGCCATGGTCTCAAGAATGGGGGCTGACCTAAATCTTAAGTGGGCCATAACTCAAATCAAGATCTTTAAGCGTCGATTACATCGATTAAATGGTCAGATCACCCTAAAATTGAACATCAATGGTTGAAAAGGTCCAAGGGGCCCTTTTAAAGGTTCTCATCCTATATTACTAACTGATACTAATATTAATATAATTTTTGTTATTACTATTGTACATTACTTATAATTTCAATTATTAAAATCTCATACACATAAAAATATAATTTTAATATTAACATAGGACTATATCCATGCCATTGATCTCCTATTTATTAATATATAATTCAAAATATACAGTCTCATATTATATATATATATATATATATATATATATATATATATATATATATATATATATATATATATATGAATTGAAATTTATACAATATCCTATTTAAAATCACATTGTTAAATAATAAAAAATTTTATCCAAATATTTAAAAAAATTTGGTACACATGTTTATAAAAATATTCAATACTACATTAATATTTATAATTCAACTATATATTATAAAATTATTATTCATTATGTTTAGTTAATATAATATTATTTTCATAATATTTATATACATTAAATACGTATATATCATTTTAGCATGAAATTTTACATCTTTACAAAGTACATACACTTCATAGCGTATATATTTAGGTTGTATTATTTATATATTTATATTAAATTAATCTACATGGTAACACTCGAGTACTGGAAGGTATGGGGTGTTACAGTCATGCATCCAAGTTCTTCCTCCATCCAGTATCTTGATAAATTTCTCATAAGGTTTCTCAACAAGATCATCCAAAAGCCTTTTTTACAAAAGGCTTGGATGCCCTGGAGCATGAATGTCAAGAGAAATTAATGGACCTCATCATAAAGCTTTCTTTTAATCTCCTAAAGTGTCCAAAGTTGATACGATTCATTTGTGGTAGAGAAAGTTTCGAAGTTAGTACACCATGATGAATCAGAGACTACAAGTAGATGAAATTCAGAAAAATTCTCAGTAAGTGGTGTAGTCTCAACACACTCTAAAATTTCAGTCTTCGGTTCAATTTTTAACTCCTCCTCCTTTAATGGTAAAAATTCAAGATCTAGGGGAGAAAGTTCTTCAGAATAAGGGTTCTCTCGATCAGTAACAACTACCGAGGTATTTCCTTGTCAAGCGTCCATTATGTCTTGTATCATGGGATTGTTTATATCCACAAAGTACACCAGATAATCTTCTAAAGAGTCGAAACATTCAATTGAAAGGAGTTCATTCACCACATCGAGATATATGATGATATGCCCAACAAATCCTTTATCTTTTTCGAGAGTAGAAATGAACAAACTCTCTTATTTTTTTCTCAAGGTGGGATGAAATCACCACTGGGTATGTTTCTTCTTGACCTAATGAAACTTGTTCAAGATCAGTGGATAAAGTTTTTAGGTCAAGCTTCAGTGTCTTGAAGCTAGACGGTAGAGGTACTACATCATTTTGGGGTAAATTTTCAAATTGTGGCCTCCACCGGTTAACTTCAAGTACCGGCACATCATCAAGCATGGCACCCGTCTCCCTAATCATATCATCTTCTAAATCATGAGAGTGGGCCAAGCACGTCTCAGAGGGTCAGGTCAAAAGTACTCTATCTTTCACGAAAGAATCAATCAAGTTAATATTATGAAAATCATCTTCATCCTCTAACTGTTTTCCTGTGTTGAAAAAAAAATTCAACTCTAATGTCATATTCCCGAAAGACATACTCATGACTCCATTCCTGAAATTAATGAATGCATTTTGAAGTTACAAGGAATGGGCGACCAAGAATGATGGGAATTTGAGTGCTGATGTCCATGATGGGTTGAGTATCCAAGATGATAAAATCTACTGAGTAATAGAATCTGTCAACCTGTACTAACACATCCTCAATTATCCCTCTCGATACATGAACTAAATGGTCGGTAAGTTGTAATATAGTTTGGGTGGATTTCAATTCACCCAAACCTAGTTGTTCATAGACCGAATAAGGAATTAGATTTACACTCGCTCCCAAGTCAAGGAGTGCATGCTCAATCCAGTAGTTCCCAATTACACAAGTGATGGTTAGGCTACCGGGATCTTTGTATTTCTATGGCAATCTTACATTAGGATGGCACTCACCTTTTCAGTTAAGAAGATTTTCTTTTGAATATTTTACCATCTTTTGGTCATACAAAAGTCTTTCAGAAATTTGGCATATAAAGGTATTTGTTTAACCATATCCAATAAAGAAATATTGACCTTCACTTGTTTCAACACCTCTATAATGTCCTGAGAGTTAGAGAGAGGTTTTGGTGTAACCAACCGTTGGGGGAATGGGACAATTGGCTTGCCTTGAAGTTCTGGTTCTAATTCTTGTGGAGCAGTGCTAAGTTTATCATCGTTGTCCTCTTCTGGGTCCTTAAGCTTTCATCGCTTACCGAAATAGATTTTTCAATTATCTTCCCACTCGTAAGAGTAGTGATTGACTTATCTTTCTCCATTTGATTTGAAGAGCTTGGATTACTTATTTTGTATTGCGGTTCAGGATTGGGGAAAGGTTGAATCCCTTTTTCCCCAATTGAATTTTTTGTCTCATGCCCTTGTATGGCCTTTTAAAGGTCTTGTAGGGTTTACAATATACCCTGAGTGATAAGCTCTTGGTTTTGAATATGTTTCCAGATTGGATCCTCATGAGGTCTCCCTTGGTTTGGAATTTGAGTGAAGAAATCTTGAGTAGTAGTAGTTTGTCCATTCCTCCAAGTGGAGTTATATGTATTTGAGGTAGCTCCACTGAAAGGTCTTTGGTAGTTGTTCACAGCATTTGATTGCTCATTTAGAATTTCTTGAAAAATAGGTATTTTGGACAATTTTCGGTTGTATGTATGTTACAAGCACAAATATCGCATATAACTTCTTTAGCTTTATCCTTGTTAAATTCCATGGCCTCGAGTAGTTTCCTTGTGAGACTAGCAACTTTAGCATTTATATCATCATCTTCTTTTCAAATATACATTCCTCCCTTTTCCTTTGATTGAGTAAGCTTAGAAATGGTGGGTTTTGGGGAGATGTCCCATGATTGTGCATTTTTAGTAAGTTTATCTAGATAGTCCCGTACATCATCAACATCTTTGTTCATGATTCCCCATTGCACATCGTCTTGACCAATTAGCGCATGGAAGATGTCAGTTCATCGTAGAAGAAATTTGTGATGCACCAAGTTTCAAAACTGTGTTGTGGGCATGAACTAACAAGATCCTTGAACTGCTCCCAACATTAGAAGAATGGTTCATCTTCCTTTCGGGCGAAGTTCATGATTGACTTTCCAAGGCTATTTGTTTTATGGTATGGGAAAATTTTCTTGATGAACTCCCTTGTCATGTCATTCCGTCTACCAATCGATCGTGGACGTAGTGAGTGCAACCATGTCTTAGCCTTTTCTTTTAAGGATAAGGGAAAGAGTTTCAGTCTGATCATGTCCTCAGACACATTAGGAAAATATAAAGTGGTTATTATCTCATCAAACTCTTTTAAGTGTAGATATGTATTTTTAGATTCAAGTCCATGAAATTTTGGAATGAGTTGGATCACTCCCGACTTGATATTTATGTCTTGCATTCTCTGGAAAAACTATGCATGAAGGTGTGCTCACCCCCACTAGTTGTAAATAATCTCATAAAGTACGAGGTGGGGGGTGCTTGATGCACCTCATTTTCATCCTGGACTTCCTCAACCTTAGGTTGAGGTTGTCTTCCCGGTTGATTGGCAGCCATAACTTCAATTAACTCTAAGGATCTCGAGTAATGTCAAATCCTATGATGGATAAATAACTCCTCAACCAATCCTCCTTCACTCAAAAGACATTGAGTGTTATCACAGAGCCACTTGGGCATGAAACACTCTCAGCCCTCAATTTCATATTCTAACCTAAACCTAAAAGAGAAGAAAAAGGAGATAACAATCTAAAAAGAGAAAGAAAGAGAGAGAGAGAGAGAGAGAGAGAGAGAGAGAGAGAGAGAGAGAGAGAGAGAGAGAGAGAGAGAGAGAGAGAGAGAGAGAGAGAGAGAGAGAGAGAGAGAGAGAGAATTAGAAAGAAGTTACCAAATTAGAAGTTTCTAAATTAAGATCCTGTAAAACAAAACAAAATAAGTCAGCTTCTAAAAATAGAAAGTTTCTAAAAAATTAGGAAAGTTTCTAAACCTAGAAATAGAAAGCTAAGTTAGTTTCTAAAATAATTCAGAAAACTCTAATCCAAGAAATAGAGACTAGAAAAACCCTAATCTTAAACTAATTCCAAATCTAGCTAATCTTAGAAAAACACAGCCATCAATCACCTGTAATGACGCTAAAAAACTTGTTCACAACACCAAGTGTGGGGTCGCGATGCAGTAATAATCTCGGTAAGACTGAGGTCGAATCCACAGGGACTAAACTTATGTCTTTCGAAAGAAACTAAAACTAGAACTAGAAGAAGATGTAAACCTAAATCTGGAAGTATAGAGAGTAATTGTGAGAGATATAATGAAAAACTTAAGAAATTCAAAGGTGTGAAACTAGGGTTTCCAAGGATCCACTTGTAGTTTCTCAAGATGCTACCTTACTTGATTCAAGGACAAAGAGATTTTTCAAATCTCTAAACTTCTCATGGATCTAATCATCGATGGATGAGAGTTACGAGGATTTGGAAGTGATTCCATCACCTAACCATGCCCACGAGACAAGGCAAACAACAGGATCTATCAATCACACAACCAATCATATGAGAATTGTGAAGGTTAGGAGGGATTCCATCATCCTACTATTGTAAGACCTGTACCTTATACCATACTATTTTGTAGACTTCCACGGTCTTCCTCGTCGAATTTTGGCAACCTTCGACCTTTATTCGACATTTGCACGCCATCCTAAGTTGAGTCTTACGAACTAGAGTCAACTTAACTCGAGACTTGTACCATAGCGACCGCGCCGTCACCGCAGTTCCGATGCCGTGACTCACGCATCGAGGCGATACCTAGGCCAGGAGATGTGGGCCCGTGTTTAGTTCAAGGAAAATGCCGCATGTTACAAAACCCAAGAGAATCTCTACAACATGTCACCTCAATCAATCAATCAATCCCATCAAGGGTCAAGTACATGTCAAGTACACATCACCTCACACCCATCCCCAAGCAACCCAAAAAGTCAAAAAGCTCTTACACACCCCATACCTTTCTTACACCATCTACCCTTAAAGTCAACAATCTCTTACACATCCATCACTCACCACATCCATCACCCATGTCTCTCTCTCCTTACAAGTCTCTCTCTCTCATTTCTCAAGCTCAATTCCAAGCAACCAAAAACACCACATGTCCAAACATTTCTAACCCTTATAAGAGCTTTGTGCGTGACCCACTTTCTAACCTCTCATCTCCCATCTCAACCATCCAAACTCCATCTCTTCCATTAGGATCGAAGCTAAGGAGCAAAGGAAGCCTAGGGAGCAAGAAGAAGTGGACGGTGGGTGATCTTGGACTCACATTTTCTCTTTTTGTTATCTATTTGTTTTGTGATTTAAGGGCCACAAATGGTGGACCCACTTTGATGTATACTTGTGTCCAAGAGAGGCCCCTCTGTTATCTCCGATCTCTCTCTCTCTCTCTCTTTATGATCATGGCCCACCTATGATGTGTATTTTACCCATGCCATCCAAATAGTGGGCCAACTTGATCCCTTTTTGGGGCTTGCATGACTGGTGGTCACACAGGCCCGAATGAAAGGGAAACACAAATATTAGACTGATCTAAAACAGGTGGTCCATGTGGAACCCACCTTGATGAGGTGCATACCCACATCGTCCGTCACTAGTGGAGGTGTACTGACGCAGGGTGTGTGCTAACAGGGAAGTGTGGACTGACGTGAGTGTGCTAAACAGTGAAGTGTGGGCTGACAGTGGGGTCCATGGGACCCATCCACGTCCTCTATCCCTTTTATGGGCCACACCATAGTGCATGTGCTTTATCCAAACCGTCCACTACACCTAGACAGTGGGACCCACATTCGTGTGGGGCCCTCCTTGATGTGTTTATCCACATCCATCCACAGCTACAGTGATAGGCCGAGTGAAATATACCTCATTTCAACGTTGAGGTGCTGGTACGATTCCCTAGTGAGGGTGGCTGCCAGTGAAGTGTGAGTGAGGGCCCGTGGGACCTACTCACACCATCCACTCATTTTAATGGCCACACCATCAACAGTGTGTGGTGTCCACCGTCCTTGGATAGTGGGACCCACCCCATGTGTGGGGCCCTCCTTGATATGTAGGTGATGGTCTAGGCCATCCAAAGGCCTGGATGTTACACTATTATAATGTATATATTATTATATTATATATATATATATATATATATATATTATATAATAAATATATATTATATTATATTTTATATATATATATATATATTCCTGATGGAGGGACCTACGTGGGACCCACCTCTGGTTGCTGTTATGTATAAAGTTGCACAACAACAGTTATATATATTATATATTTTATATATAATAAATGAGGATGGGCCCTATATGGGACCCACCTCTACTTTACAAAGGAGGCAGCAAGCTACACGTGGAGCAGCTACATGGCGACTCTCTTAACGTCAGCAAGTGCAGGTCCCACATGTTGTATGTGTTTACACAAGCCGTCCATCCATTCTGACGGTGGGCCCATGCTTGATGTATGTGTTACATCCAAACCATCCATCTAAAGGGTGAGTCACTTTAAGGCTTGAGACCAAAATGAGATAGATCTAATATCAAGTGGACCACACTGCAGAAAATAGTGTTGAGTGAACGTCCACCATTGAAACCATTCTTGGGTCATAGCAGTTCTAGATCAATTTAAAATTTGTTTTCTCATCTTAATTCAGGTCTATGTGACCTCATGAACAAATTAAATGGAAAATAAATGTTATGGTGGGCCTTGAGAATTCTAATGGTGGGAATCATTATCACCACTATTAATTGGAGTGTAGTCCATGTGATTTAAATATATATATTTTTTTAAGACTCTAAAATGATCCTTAAGAATAGATGAATGGTGTAGATGATGCGGCCCACTTGATGAAGGTTAGGCCCATGCCATGTGGCCCTTGTGACATGTATTGGGCCCATTAGTGCGGTCCACTTGATATATGAGGCCCATGGGTGAGGCCCATGAAAATGTATTCAAGGCCCATGGCGAGGCCCATTGTGATGTATTCAAGGCCCGTGGGCATGACCATTATGGTATAGTCGAGGCCCCTTGTAGGAAGCTCGATGCGATGTATGTGAGGCACATGAGTGAGGCCCATTGTGATGTATTCAAGGTCCGTGGGCATGGCCATTATGGTATAGTCGAGGCCCCTTGTAAGAAGCTCGATGCGATGTATATGAGGCACATGAGTAAGGCCCAATGTAATGTATGTGTGTGGCCGTTACATTGTTTATGAATTCCTTATGTAGGCCACTCCTTAGGAGCAATGTTAGTTAGATGTCCACATTGAGGGGCAATGATGGTTAGATATTCTCATTGTGGCCTTTCCTTAGGCCCTGTTAGGCCCATTCTCTTTGTGGGTTAAACCAAATAAGTGGGCCCCTTTCACCATAGGCAAATGACTCCATGTTACCAGATGTGATATAACTACGATCGAGTGTTGATCTTTATACTATGGTTGATCGGCTGATCATCTATGGACCCCACCTTGCTTATATATGTTAATTGTCAGTGCCGATTATCGATGCCGATTATCAAGGCCGATGTCTATTATCGACCCCGATTATCGATGCTAATTATCAGTGTCGATTATCGAGGCCGATGCTGGCTATAGATACCGATTATGAGTATGTGACAACATAACATCATAATACATGCCCATACACATCATTTGCATGCTTATGATGAGATGAGTGATTGATCATAGCACATGCCATTGGGCAGATTGTTATAAGACTCCCTAGTGAAGGGAGATGCCTATATGAGCACGTGATACATGCATGATTACTGTATGAATGGATTGCATGATTCATGCATCTCGCATTGTGTGACATGTATACTGTACGCCCTAGTGACATCAAGGCTATAGCCTCCATAGGCATATATTGGTTGGTAGGATTGGATACCGAAAATCTTATTTTACATGGGGTGTTATAGATATTCCTAGGTGAAAGTCACTAAACCCTTATGATACTAGGAGGTTGCTCCAACATCTAGACTGATTGGGTGCATGAGTGTCGAGTGCCGATTACCAGAAGGTCATGGTTTCCACTGTGTCTAGTTGGTTGGGAGGGGGTGCGGCCTTATCCGCCCGAGAGGAGGTGGCAAAGCTAGGATGAGTTTGACCAGCTCAAGGAATGACTCCACTATCAATGAGCTAAGCCCAATATTGGTAGGCGGATAGTGAGGTCTTTTTCACTCTCCTTATTGGGCGCAATGGGGTAACAATCTGGTGAGAGTGTACTAGATCCCCGTGATATTCCATAGTTGAGTTGTATTAATATATGGACATAGATGAGGATTTGTATGCTTGAGTTACATCTCACATCGCATGGCCTTGGTATGGCCGACATCATTCATGCATTGCATCACATGGCCTTGGTACGACCAATAGTATTCATGGATTCATTAGCATATTTCGCATTACTCTGACATTGAAAAATTATATTACTTCATTACACACACACTTTCACCACCCTATAAGCTTTCCATAAGCTTATGCATGACAGTTGCATGTAGGTGACGTTGGACTATAGCAGGCTGAGGCAGGAGCACTTAGCAGATCATCTTAGAGCTTTTTGTTCATCATCATTGTATTTTCCCTTTTACGCTTTGTACTTGTAAAGTTTTGATCATAGTAGAAATGTGATGGAGCTTTTGGTTGTTGTTTGTAGGTTATGCCTTTGGTTATGCTTATTACGAATTAAACTGATATTGAAAATCCTCCTCATAGAATCTCAATATTGGAACCTGGCGAATGGGCGTTGGGAGCCGAGAATAAGGTACTACGGAGGCTGTTGGAGCCCGATTCGGTGATCAGAAATTTTGTGAGCCTAGTTTCTGAATTTGGGGTGTGACAACCATGCCCAAGGGATGATGGTGAACAACAGGATCTCCTAATTTCACAATCTCAGTTTAAGAGAAGAAGATATCTCAAGCTATCGCAGATCTATTGTAATTTGTTATAACAAACCATTAAAAACTAAAAATATTTATTCATAATCAAACTAGAATTCAAGAGAGTTTAATAAAACATGAATCAAAATAAAAATAACATCCCAATCACACTACAAGCTTCACCTCTTAGCCCTAGCTAAGAGGTTTAGCCAACCATGGACATGATTGAACAAAGAACTCTTAAGAAAAGCATAAAAACTATTAAGGAAAGGGAAGATAAACTCTTAGTGAGAGCTTCTCCACGCTTTTACTCCACTCCTCAAACCCTAGAAGATGCTTAGGAACATCCTAGGGACCCCTATTTATAGTTTTACAACTCAAACTTTCGTGCTGAGTTGGAAAATTTTGGAAACCACTTCAAATTTTTGCACTTTGTGTTCTGTCTGTGTAGCCTAAGACTAGTCGAGGACATCCCTCAACTGGTCGAGGGTTTACTTTGATGGGTTAAGGATGACCTAATTTTAGATGATTTTACCACTGGAGTTTGGTCGAGTAGGGCCAGGACTAGTCGAGGATTACACAAATTCACTTCAAAACTTCAATTCTCTTCATTCTTGACATGGTTATCTTAGATCTTTGGCATGTGAATTCTTCCTTCATAGTCTTCTAAGAACCAATCTTTAGCTTGGTGATTCTTGAGCGTTAAATCCATGTTTTTAGCATTCTTTTCAATCCAAGCTCTCAAATTCACCTCGCAACATAAACGTGGGTAAAATAGGACATTAAGCATTATCATGTTCATAAACCCAAGTAATAAATAGGGTCTAATATGCAATATTTGACCCTCAACACTACCATTGTTAAAAAATCTAAAATCTAAATCCTCACAACCAAATTTGAGGAAATTCGTATGAAAGAAAATGAGTCTTTTATGGACTTCCGTATGAAACTGAATGACATAGTAAATTCTATATGGGTTCTTGGAGATAGAATCCCTGAAAGCAATGTTTGAGAAAAACTACTGCGATTACTTCCTGATAGGTTTAATTAAAATGTTACTACTATACAGGAATTGAGGGATACATATACTATGAAGGTTGAGGAGTTAGTTGGTTTTCTTCAAACTTATGAGCTCAATTTCAAAGCTCCTAAAATCAAGTCCATTGCTCTTAAATCTTCTAAATCTAATTTAAAGGATTCTAATGTAAATTTTAATATTGAAGGAAACAAAGATGATATGGCTATGTTGGTAAAGAATTTCTATAAAAAAACTTTAAAATAAGAAAAGAATAGATTTTCAAAAACCATTTGACAAAAGAAAAGGAAATTCTAACTTTTGAAAATCTAAAATAAAAGACACCTAATGTTTCTATTGTTCTGAATATGGGCATCTAGCTTCTAAATGTCCTAAAAAGGATAAATCTAGAAAAATAAAAGGCATACTAGCTAGTGGGGATGAATAATCAGAGTCTGAAACTAATTCAGAAACTGATGAATCAGACTAAGAAAATGAAAAAGAATTAAAAGCCTTTATGACTATAGCTAGAATCACTTCTTCAAATAACTATGATATGTCTGATTATGAAACTCTAAGATGACTCTGAAAACAAAGAAGACTTTCAAGATGCATATGATGCCCCATACAGAGAAAGTTGTAAAATAGTGGCTAAATTAAAAATTGAAAAAGAAAATTATGCTAAACAACAATTAAAACTTGAACAAGCTGTTTTAGAAAAATCTCATTTTTTTTATTGTTTTGAAAAGACTACGTTAGATTTGAGTTTTAAGATTTCTGAATTGCAAAAACTTAAATTCAAAAATGAGAGACTAAAACTTGAAGTTTACTCCCCTCAGAGTTTAAAGGACACTTGGAAATATACCCAAGGACTCTACTCCTACCTTTGTAAAAGGAGAATCTTCAAATTCTGAAGTAGAGACTCTAAAAGGATCAAACTATAAAAGGAATGACTTCAAAAATTCAAAATATTTTCAAGCCTCTAAAATAAAAATTAGTGCCAACTACCAAAAATATCAAAGGAATAATAACAGAAATCCTCCTTTAGATGATAAAATTGTGGATTTGCTTAAAGAGCCATTGAAGTCCAACTTTGGTAAGACTGGAGTATATAGAAATAGAAACAATCCTAACTCCCAAACACAACATAAAGCATGAGATCCTCCTGAACTTAGAACCGTAATGAAATGAGTTTCAAAGGTTAAGTGTCTTGTAATCCACATAGCTTTCAAAGGAAGTAACCATTCGAGATGGTACCTGGATATGGATGTTCGAGACACCTAACAAGTGATAATGCTATACTATCAAACATCAACCAAATAAATCGTAGCTCAGTAACATTCAGAGATGGAAGCAATTGTAAGATTATTGACCAAGGTAATGTACAACTTCTCAACCTACCTCTCTTTGAAAATGTTCTATATATTAAAGAGTTAAAACATCTTCTTATCATATCTCAGATATGTGATAATAAACATATTGTAAAAATTTTAGATCACAGATGTGAGATAATTAATAAAAAAGGACATTTAATATTAAATGGTTGTAAAACTTCAGAAAATTATACTATGCCAAAATCGCTATTTTGCGATGGACCAAATCTGTCATAAAACCAAATAAACGACGGACTTCATCCGTCCCTTGGTTCGTCACTGTTTACCGGGTCATTTTTGGTTTTACGATGGATTTTATCTGTCGTTTAATCTATGATGGATAAGGTCTATCACATCATAACGACGGATAAAATCCGTCGTAAAAAAATAAAAAATCCATTGATAATATTTGAAAAATTAGTCGTCACTAAAAACATTAGCGACGGATAAGGTCCGTGGCTAATATGAGTAAGCGACAGACCTCATATCTGTCGTTGATTTTTAATGGTCAGAAATTAGCAACAAATAAGGTCCATCGCTAATATGAGTCAGTGACGGACCTCAAATCCGTCGTTGATTTTCATTGTTTAGAAATTAGCGACGAATTTGGTCCGTCGCTAAAATATTCATAAATAAAAAAAATATTGATAATTTATTATTATTATTATTTTAATCTTGAACCTGATAGTCATTCAAAAAATAATTCACACTATTGTTTGATAAGAATCATATTCACAAAATTGGTAACAACTCAATTCAATAAAAGAGGAAATGACCCAAGTGGCCCACCCCAACCATTAGTATTATTTTTAAAAAAAGTTTTAAATCCTTTAAAAAAATTGTAATTTGTAGATGAACTACATTTTGTTCATGAAATAGAAGAGAAAGGAAAGAAGAGACATACCTTCTCTGAAATTTGTGGTTATCTCTGCATTTTTCTGTTTGGTTTGTTGCGAAATTCAGTTGTTTTAGATCCGACATAGCTTCAATGGTGGAACATCGAAATGGCAATGCAAAACCTTTGACAAAAATGCTGCTGGGGCACCCATTGCTTACACGTTCAATCTTGGTAACTTCTAGAAGCGGCCGAAAGTGTTCTATTCTCACTAGAAGGAACATAAAACTGAGTTCTGAGGTGCTTCTGATGTGCTTGTAATGTTAGTCCCCCAGCGTCTGATGATCTACATTATCTGAAATCTTCAGCATTGAACGTCTAGTTTCTTAGATATGAGTTCTCAGAAGCAATCATGGTCTTCATGGAGAAACAGATTCATTTCTTGTTTACTCAGAAGAAGGCTTCTTTGCTAGGAACCCTGAAGAAATCTTCCAAGGAGGCTGTTAACCTTGAGATCGTGATACATGTTAAGGCAAAGAGTGATGATGGGAGTGCTTTAATGGATGAGGAAGCGATAGGCGCATTGAAGGTTAGGAATAAGGTCGGTACTGTTTACCAAGCAACAGTCTCAGTGGTAG
Organism: Magnolia kwangsiensis; assembly: GCA_037074715.1. NCBI lineage: Eukaryota > Viridiplantae > Streptophyta > Magnoliopsida > Magnoliales > Magnoliaceae > Magnolia > Magnolia kwangsiensis. The sequence continues at coordinate 26,651,674 of CM073585.1, read as the reverse complement.
AGAGGGATGCTCCAAAATTTGCCTCTCATCTTACAAAGTCAGCGGGTCATGTTTTTTTGGGATCCTGAATGGATCAGTTTCTTCTTCTGCACATCAACTTCCAGAAAATTATGATATTAGAACTGGTTAGAAGTGGAATAAGAAAAGAAAATATCCAAGACATTGATGGCACTTTTAACTAAGTATGGGCATATAAGTAAGACCATTTTCTCTTTATATTACCAAGGAGAGAAATCCTGATTTTGGAAATTGAATCTGTTAAGTTAGATTGTTGAAACTGATGTCACTAGGACAGGTTGCGTTGAAATCAATCTGAATCCTTAACTTACATGGTCCCCCTTCATTATATATCCGTCATTGCGACTACTTGATACTGATGAGTCATAATGAGTGACTCGTTCAAAATGAACAGGTCATGGCTGAATCAGCCAAGTCAGAACAAGTTAAAAGGGACTCATTAGATTTGGACCTCTTTTCTGAATCGGGCCACTGAATCGTCTCTAGGGATAATACCGAACATGGACAAATCGACTCAATATTAGATGATTTGATTGGGCTTCCCAATCCCTAGATCTAGCTCCAAATAGATTATTACCAAAACCCCAATAGTATTATAAATAATTTTAAAAGAAAAAATAGGTTTGAGATTTAGTGTCTATTTTCTGCAGTAGTATTATCCAAGGAAGAACAACACTCAATACTCGAACTACAATGAAAATGAAACACACATGCAACACACAATTGGAATTGAAGACTACATGAGACCACCTTAGATTATATGCACAACAAGGCAAGACTTCAAAAATATAAGCTTGAATTCTTCAAAAATTTTATTAGCTCAACCAATAACGACCTTTCAAGAACTATTTCATTTCAAGACATACACTTAACCTTCAACAATTTCAAGATTCTAAAAGAATGAAAGATACTGAAGGAACTCAATTTAAGGGACCAAAAGCTCATAAATGTTAATCATTAGATATCTGGAAAATTGCCAAAAACATGGACAGGTTTTGATGCCAAGGATAAGACCTTTTCAAAATTTTGTCGACAGCAAATTTCTTATTTGAATAATAAAAACTTAAAACAAATTGCATATCAAGATTCCAAGTAAAACCAGATAAATAGATCATAATACATTAATTTACAGAAAGGCATGATAAATAGCCGGAGTTCTACACTAAGACTGAGTGCTAAATAACTTAAATATCATTGTACTGGACACTAAATAATTAGTTTACAAACTTTAGAAAAATGAAAGGGGGGGAAAGGCTTTGTGACAGATAAACTCCACCTACTACAAACCGCCACCTAGTCCCCAGCCTGGCTAAATAGGGAGGGTTGATGTTAGGTGGCAGCCTGCTGCGAAACACTTGTCAATCAATCATGGAAGATAGTCTCAAATAGCTATGCCAAGGCTATGATGATGGTGTTGGTGATGATATTCCACAACTAAGTATGCCATATAGATTCCGAAGAAAGAATTCACCAAAAGAGTTCAAAGGTATGTTCCAATCAGTGTTCAAAATATTATTTCCTTTTACCCAAAAAGTATCTATCCTTGGGGCATATGGTACAACTGATACATTCAGTACATCCAATCTGGAGACACTCGTCTTGGTTCTGTTGTTTTTTCTTTAGTTAAAAGTAAAAATAAAAATCCAAGAGAACGAGAAAAATGAAAAAGAAAATTTAGAATTTTAGTTGAGGATAATAAAAGGTTATTGATATGCAATATGCAACCCCTTGAAGGCAAGAAATGAACTAGACCAAAGTCCAATGTGACTCATCCAAGTCCAACGCGACTAAGACGCATGGTATTAAAAAATGGTTATGTTATGGCCATTATGTAACAGTGCTGTTGGAATGGTTTTTAATGTATCTCTTGGGTTCCAAAAAAAAATGTTTACTATTGATCCTAGTATTATCTACTACATACTAGTAACATATAACCAATATCATCTTGAGTCGACTTTGAATGCCATATCATATTCTCTGCAATCTCTGGTATAATGTAGAGTATTTTTAACCTCGGTGTTAATGGGAAGTACCTTAGTACCTTACGAGGTACACGTGAGGCGGTTGAACTTACAACACTTTTAAATTTTCATCTAGTTGCTCCACATTTTGGACAACACTACTTATCAACATGGTCCTTCCAGTACAAAATACAATCGTTAGGGCATGCATGTATTGTCTCATAGTTCATACCCAATGAACCGATCAGCCTCTTTGCATTATAAGTACTATCTAGCAAAGAGTTCTCGTTTGATAGTTTCATAACAGAAACATATTCACAGAGTGATAGTAGTGGTGGCAGTTGTGGTAGTGGTAATAGTAGCTCCACAACTGCAGCAACCATAATAACAATAGTATGAGTTCAACAAGTGAAATAGATGTTCATGTTACACTGCATAGAACACATGGTATCCTACCTACATAAACAATTGAAGGTAACAAAAATCATACTTTTATTTGAAAGTGGATGCCCCAATAGGAAGGATCATAAACTCCTATAAAATAAAAAATATAAAATAAAAATAAAAATAAAGAAGAAACACAGTAAAAAAGATTGTCATTTTCACAATAACACTTCTCATAACATATTAAGATTGTCATTTTCACAACAACACTTCTCACTTCTCATAACATATTATTTGTTTCAACCATACCCGCATCGCGAGCTTAATGCCTATTTGTGATCCTCCATTGATGGCATTAAATGTAGGTACCGACAGAACTAGAGTTTTGTTCCCAACACGGTTGGCAATGTGTTGCATGACAGAGAAATAACCTTAGAAAACCATATTTCTAGTGTTTTGGATGTCAAGCCATCAGATCACCCCAACTTTCTACCTAAACAATCCAATTCAATAGGAATATGTTGATACAGTCACTTGATGTGATTTCCATTTTCAATGAGTTTTTAGTTAGTCAATTTTTATTTTTATTTTAACATGAAAAGTAAAAATGAGAAATCCTAGTTGATTTACGCATAAAAACTTCTTTGAATATGTTTTTTTGAAAGGAATGATCATATATATAACCATAGAATGCCCAAACGAAGCATGTCCTGTTGTGATTCCTGCTTTGCATAGAATGTGTGAAGGACACCCAAGCTATCAAAGAGGTGGGTCCCATCATGAAGATCAATTGATCGGATCTAATCTAAAGGTATGAACCTAGCCTGAATTTTGTGCCAGGAAATGCAGAAAGAGCCCACCTTGTGTATGGCTTGGATGTCCTACACATTTGGCACGTTAGTGGAGAGATGGTGTAGATTGGTAAGCTTACCATGCTGTGGTTGTAAATGACTATTCCTCTTTTTTACACTTGCTACTTATTCACTCTCATTTGTGCCTTTTTCTTGACAGAAGTTGCATATAGATCCACAAATCCATAGTGTGGAAGAAAGATAGCCCTCTAGCAAGTGAAATCCTCTTTCATTGTTTCATTAGACTGATGTTAGATTTCACATTTCCTCAGTACCAAACCATAACTTTAATTGTGAATTTTGTACCCTCGACCTCAATGTAAAATGCTTGATGCCATCACTTATAGGGGAGGTGTCACTTTTGTGAATTTTGACTAATCCAGCCACCTCATGAGTTCGATTGCCAGTCTAATTTGTGAAATCTTTTATAACAAATACCAACCTGTAATTAGAACATAGATTGTACCTTGAATGAAACAAATATTTTCAACTCTCTCAGTTGTCGGGGTTTATTCATGACAAGAATATGATGCTCCTTTGCATATAACTCTAGAAGATCCTTAGTCCGTTTGGAAAACAATGCATTAAGAGTGAACCTGAATTGTTGTTGTGGTTGATGGTTTGCAGATAAATGTATTCAAGTTAGATCATCCCACTCTCAGCCCCAATCTAGTTTGAACATTGAGAAATTACAAGGAACAATTACATACACCCACAATCGACAGAATGGTACTATCAAGCTTAACACAAATGCCAGGTGTTAAGTGTGTAAAAAATCACAACTATTGCATTCAAACAAAAAAAAAGGATGTGACTCTTGCAATCCTTCAAAATAGCATAGTTGTACATATGCTATCCACTGTTTCTTAAATGGTGCATTTAGCATTCATGTATTGTATTTAGATATAAATGATTCAAGATTAATTTAAGGTACACGAAGTGGGTAGCTTTCACACTATTCTCCCGAAGTGGGTAGCTTTCACACTATTCTCCCGAAGTGGGTAGCTTTCATAAATCAAGTATGAAATGGACCAAAATTTCCAAGGTGGTATCTTTTAAAAAAAATATACCAGTAGATTAAGCTGAACCCAATGATGATGATGATGATGATCTATTTTAGATCCATCAATGGATTAGACTAAACCTAGTGATGATGATGAAATGGAAAGCCACAAGTTCCAATGAAGACCGTTGGCAAAATAGAAGTAACAATGAATGCAGGAAAAAAAGTAACGAGTTTTCTTTTGTGCAACTGTAATTCCCTTGGACATGCAACCCACCACATGAAACAGTAACTCTGCCCCAACTTATACAATACCCATTCCTAATACCAACAACCTTTTGTTCCAACATATAATACTCATTCCTTCATCTACACATGAAAACAAAACATCAAGAAAATAGCATCTCACATGCCGGCTACTAAGAAGACCACTCAAAACAACTTAGTAAAAGCTGTGAACTACCTAGCATAAATTAACTAAAAAATTTTAGCCAAATTTATAGGTTTGCATCAACAAAAAATCCCTATGATGTCTAATAGCTTCAGTCAAGTTACAGGTCGTACTCCCTTCCTGTTGAATTGTCTTTAGATAATAATCTCGAAAACTACCTGCACATCAACTTTTAGATACGAGACCTTCATTGTGAAACTAAATAAACTTCTGAATGAGAGATTGGCATAGAGATAGTGAAAACAAGTGGACATACTATGTCCAATGTCAATACCATTATCAAATTGCATAAACCTTGTAACTCATAAGATTATCACATGTTCTTATCAATCTGAACTGATTAATAGACTTGCCCAGTCTGTAGATGAACCAATAAGGAAAATATTGCAGTTGTTTTTTGAATACCTCATCTTGATTGAATCAGTCTAATTTTAAAACACCACCAAATCAACTTTATAATTGGGCTGGGTTGTAGGCCCAACTTACTTGACTAAGAGTATGACATTTGCCCATGTGGTTTGAGCAATGGGTTGCCCACTAGGCCACCATAATATATGGAATTAGTGACTTTTATGTTAGGCCCTAACCTTTCCCCCTATGGGCCCATAGTGGTATATATGGGTTGGGTTATGTGTGTTCCCCTTGGACCTATATTTTGGGTATGCCTTGGGCCGCCCTTTCTAAAGCTCAACATGAGTGTTTGTGGTATAATTATGGCTGCTCATTTCTTATTTTTGATGTTGCATGGGCCTTAGGCCTTGATTCATGATCAATTAGAGATGGGCTGCCTCTTAGGGACCAATTTTGGTTAAATGTCTACATTAGTGACCCTAAGGTAGGCCTATGGGCTTCTACGGGTGGTTAAAGGCCCACCATAGACCCTTGCTAAGCCGTTTCACTATTTAGGCCCATACTATTATTCTCCTTAGTCTCGTGGGCTACCCCTGGTATATGGGCCCCCACTAGAGGTTATATTCCTTATAAGGAATTGGTTAAGTACCTAGACCCTTCATGGTTAGGTAGAGAGTTCATCTTCACCGTATTGGCACTCCTATTCATCTTCATGGCCCACTCTCATACACATCATATGCATGCTTAGTTGAGGTATAATTGGCCATGGTTGTGCCATTGTGTAGGACATGTTAGAATCTTCCTGAGAGATGGATGTTTGGGATTGATGCATGGGTGATTGTGTGATTCATGCATCTGGCATTGCATAGCTTGTGGATATTCTCCCTTACTTCATCAGGGCCTTGCCTCCACAGGGATATTCGTGGATGATCCACAGGGGTATTCGTGGATGATCATATGTGTGGATACCGAAAATATCAGTTGAGCATACCGGGTGCATAGGATGCCCATGGGTGAAATTTTTAAAACTTTCATGGTACCAAAAATCTTCTCCAATGCCGTGACCGGGTGGAATACATGAGCGCACGAGGGCCTTATACCGTTAGGTTGTGACTCCCACTGTCATGTAGTCGGTTGGATAGGGGTGTGGCCTTACCTGCCCGGTGTGTAGGGGGCATTGCTAGGCTGAGTCTGACCAGCTCATAAATGGGTCTGCTACCGTCTGGCCTTTCTGGTGATTGGCTGTCCACAAGCGGGTAGTGAGGTGTCTTACGCTCGTTTGACTGTGTGGGGTCTGTAGAGTGACAGTCATTCAACAGTGTAATGGACCCCGGTGATTTTCTTATAATTGAAAATGTACTTGACTTATGGTTTGGATATAAGCACTGACATTACTTGCATCGCATTAGCATTGGCTGTACAAGCCCCCTTCATGCATTGCCTTGGCATGGCATCCAGTACTTATCGCATCATATTCATGATAAGCCTTGGTAAGGCTAGTAATTTTTTCATTGAGCATATTTTTCTTCTTGCATCTTCTACTATTCTTCTGTGCACCATTGTCACACACTTTCACCACCCTCTAAGCTTCTATAAGCTTATGCACGATTGATATGTGCAGGATATTCTAGGCAGGCATCATAGCAGCAGCGCATGGAGTAGAGCTGAGCATTTGAGGACTCCAGTGTTGCCGACCTTTTTCTCTTTTTCTTTTATCTCATGTATGTCCTTTTGGACCTTATGGATGATTGTAAAAGTTTAAATTTATAGTGAATTTTGTGATGTGTGCCTTTATTATTCTTAGATGTACTTGTTGTGATCTTGGGTATGCTCATATTGGTAATAATTATACTGTTATGAAAATCTTCCTTATACGATCCTAGGATCAGAACCTGCCTCAGGAGCCGAGAATGGGGTACTATGGAGGCTGTTACGGCCAGAACCGGCCATCGGGTCCCTTGTGATTCCGGTTACCGAGTCTGGAGCGTAACAGGAGTTGGTATTAGAGCATAGCAAGTAATTCTAGAATGAATCAGGAGAACATCGCATGTCTACCATGAACATGGGGGGCAAGTAGTGTCCCGAGATCCTTTCGCTCCGTATTGAGCCTGTAATTGTTCTGATTCCTAGTGTCGTCATTATTTTGTAGACGATGTCACGTGTTCATGGCACCCGTGGTCGTGGTGCCTGTAGTCGTGGTGCCCATGGACGATGCGCCTGAGGTACCCATCCTACTCAAGCACATCCTGCTCCAGTAGTTGAGGATCTGATTCTTGAGGTCCCGATCCGTCCTGTTCCTCCAGTTGAGCCCGTAGTGCCTGTACCTCCAGTTGCTCCGGTTCCCCACCTATTCCTCCGCCTCAGCCTTCTGTTCTGGTTACAGAGGCTCCAGTTGCTCCAGTTTCCTCACCTATTCCCCCTACTCAGCCTGTTGTTCCAGTTACTGAGGCTCCTACCCCATCGGCCGCACCCGTGCCTTCGCATGAGGCGAGTGTCGCCCCTACCTTTTCAACAGTACCTATAGGAGCTGAGCATTTTCAGCAGTTGATGCAGCTTGTTACCACCGCATTGCAGACTCGTCATCCAGCTACCGCTGAGGTTTTCGAGCAGTCTGATTTACCGCGTGCTAGTGTCATAGCCCGAGAGTTTCGTCAGCATGATCCCCCGAGGTTTAATGGTGATCCAGACCCTTCTGCCGCCGAGGCTTGGCGCACTGAGGTTAAGAGGATTTTTGACACTATACAGTGTCCTGCGGGCCAAAGAGTATCCCTTGTGACATATCTCCTTCAGGGTGAGGCCCGTCATTGGTGGTCATTTGTATCTAGGATGGTTGGGCCCCAGTTTGTTTGGACATGGGAAGAGTTCGTGACCCATTTCGACTAGAAGTTTTTTCCTAAGCATGTTCAGATCCAGCGGGCAATTGAGTTTGAGACCCTAATGTAGGGTGATATGACTGTATCTCAGTATGAGGCCCGTATCTTGTCCTTTTCTAGATTTGCTCCTCATCTGACCAGCGATGAGAAGATGAGGGCCCATCATTTTATGACTGGTTTACGCCCTGCCCTTCACAGCCGTGTTGTAGGGCATTGCTTGGAGACGTTTGACCAGGTTGTGCATCGAGCACTAGTTTATGGGAGGACTGGGCTATAACCCAGAGGTCGAGAGAGTAAAGTTCCGGTGGAGACTGGAAGAGGAGAGCACCATCCGGTAGTTCCAGGCAACACCGTCAGAAGAGACGGAGGGGAAGATCAGGATTTCGACAGCCCGCGGTTCAGACAGTGGCTTCTTCATCATCTTCAGCACCGCCAGCCGCCTCATCTTCTGGCCCCTTTTCAAGTGTATACTTCGGCTGTAGACAGACTGGGCATCTGAGGAGTGAGTGCCCTCTCCCCATTCAGCAGCAGAGGCTACCGCAGTTACCTCCTCCTCGTCCTCCTCAGTAGCAGCAGAGAGCTCAACTTCCACCCGCCACTCTTAGGACTCCTCCTCATCAGCAGAGGCAGCCAGGCAGACATCCTCAACAGAGACAGCAGTAACAACGATAGTGGTAGCCACAACACCAGCAGAGGGGATACCCATATGTTGTTCGATCCCTAGGTCCAGTGTGTATAGCAGCCCAGCAAGCTCAGACTCAGGACCCTCAGTCTTCCAGTTTGCTTCCCCTACCATCTCAGGGCTGTTTTTATTCTGTGCAGCAGGCGCTAGGCCAGGACCCGCAGTCATCGACCGGTGGAGTCGTTGAGGGTACTCTTCTTGTTTCTGCTTATATTTCTCATGTTTTGTTTGATTCTGGTGCTTCCCATTCATTTGTGGCTGAGCAGTTTTACCGATCGACAGGTATTCCATCGGAGTCTGTGTCTGAGGCCTTGACCGTTTCTACTCTCATGGAAAGTTTGTGATATTGACTCATCATTGTCTTTCTTGCCCGGTGTTGGTGGGCGAGATATTTCTTCCCACCGACCTGTTCGTGATGTCGATGTCTGGATTTGATGTGATTCTAGGTATAGACTATCTTGTGGAGTATCGTGCTGTCTTAGACTGTGCTGCGAGGACAGTTACATTTCATATTCCAGGCTTGCCAGTGTTCCAGTTTGTCACCTAGCCCAGAGGAGAGCCGTTATCTAGCTTCTTGGCTTCGTTCGTTGAGGGTTCTGTGACAAAGAGTATTGAGCATCTTCCAGTTGTTTGTGAGTACTCGGATGTGTTTCAGGAGATTCTGAATTTTTTACCACGTCGGTAGGTGGAGTTCTAGATAGATTTGGTGCCCAGTACCGTGCCTATCTCAAAGGCCCCCTACCGGATGACACCATTGGAGTTGCGAGAACTACAAGAGCAGTTGGATGAGCTCCGGGAGTTAGGTTTCAATCGTCCAAGCAGTTCACCTTGGGGAGCCCCGGTATTATTTGTGAAGAAGAAGGATGGTTCGTTGCGACTCTGTGTAGATTTTCGTGAGCTCAACAGAGTCACCGTCAAGAACCAATACTCGCTTCCCCGTATTGATGATCTGTTCGATCAGTTACAGGGTGCGCAGTATATTTCCAAGATAGACTTGCGTTCCGGTTACTATCAGACTCGGGTCCGAGAGGAGGATATTCCGAAGGCGGCTTTCCGGACACGTTATGGTCACTTCAAGTTTTTGGTCATGTCGTTTGGGCTGACCAACGCGCCCACTGTATTCATGCAGCTGATGAACGAGGTTTTTCGGCCATTCCTCGATCAGTTCGTAATGGTATTCATTGATGATATTCTTGTATATTCAAGGACCCGAGAGGACTATGCTGAGCACCTGCGGATTGTGCTTGAGACCCTCCGTTCCCACCAGCCGTATGCGAAGCTGGAGAAGTGTGAGTTTTGGTAGGAGGAGATGAAGTTCCTCGGTCATGTGGTGATGAGGGAGGGTGTCGCCATAGACCCCTCGAAGGTTGATGCAGTGCGTCAGTGGGGCCAGCCCACGAACGCGTCTGAGATTCACAGCTTCCTTGGTCTAGTGGGATATTATCAACGATTTATCGAGGGTTTCTCCCTTATTGCAGCACCGCTGACCCGGTTAAACCTACGGTAGAGGCGATGGATCATAAGAGCTTGAAGTATCTATTTTCGCAGTCCGAGTTAAACCTGTGGTAAAGGCGATGGATAGAATTGCTGAAAGATTATGATTTTAACCTTCAGTACCACCCGGGCAAGGCGAACGTGGTGGCGGATGCGCTCAGCCGTCAGCCACGAGGCCTGGTGGCACATATGATGGTTCGACAGTGGCAGATGCTCTAGGATGTTTCAGAGTTTGATTTTGAGTTCGGTCTGCAATCTTCCATTGTTCAGCTTTCGAGCTTGTCGATTCAACCCTCCTTGGTGGCTAGGGTGATCGAGTCTCAGCAGACGGACGAGTCACTTCAGGAGTACCGAGCAGAGGCTGCCTCCGTGGAGCAGTCAGATTGGCATATTGGTTCCAATGGTGGATTACGCTTCAAAGGCCGGTTGTGTGTCCCAGACATACCAGAGTTGCATTGTGATCTGATGATCGAGGCACACCGATCGAGACTTATTATCCACCCGGGCTCCACGAAGATGTATCATGACATGAGGAGGAAGTACTTCTGGCAGGGGATGAAGTGCCAGATTACTAGTTTTATGGCCGAGTGTGACACATGCCAGCGTGTCAAGGTCGATCATCAGAGACCCCCTGGTCCCTTGCAGCCGTTGAGCGTTCCAGAGTGGAAGTGGGAGCACGTATCGATGGATTTCATCGTAGGTTTGCCGAGGACTCAGCGCGGTCATGATACCATTTGGGTTATCATCGATCGTTTGACAAAGTCGGCTCATTTCATTCCAGTGCGTGCTTCCTGGTCTATGGACCGGTTGACGAGGATATTTATTGAGGAGATAGTGAGACTGCATGTTGTCCCAGTTTTTATTGTTTCAGACCGAGACTCCAGGTTTACGTCTCAGTTTTAAAGAAGTTTTCAGCAGGCGCTGGGGGTCACTTTGCATCTCAGCACCTCTTATCATCCGCAGATGGATGGGCAGACCAAAAGGGTTAATCAGATCCTTGAGGATATGCTCAGGGCTTGTGTGATCGACTTTGCAGGCAGTTGGGATGAGCTTATGTGCCTCGCCGAGTTTGCATACAACAACAATTATCAAGCGACTATCGGCATGGCTCCTTTCGAGGCACTTTATGGTAGACCGTGTATATCTCTTAGTTGTTGGACCGAGGTTGGAGAGCGTCGTCTCTTAGGTCCCGAGCTTGTGTAACAAACGTCAGAGGCTATTGATGTTATTAGGCAGAGGATGCGCATAGCTCAGAGCCGACAGAAGAGTTATGCTGATCGTCGGTGTCGACCCCTCGAGTTCACAGTCGGAGACATGGTATATCTCAAGGTCTCGCCTATGAAAGGCGTGGTTCGCTTTGGTGTAAAGGGCAAGCAAGCCCCAAGATTTATTAGACCTTTTGAGATTACCGAACGCCTAGGCATTGTGGCTTATAGGCTTGCCTTACCTCCTGAGTTGTCAGCGATCCACGACGTGTTCCATGTTTTTATGCTGCGGAAAAGTGGGTCGAACACTATTTCTATGATTGATTGGCAGCCACTTGAGGTTCATGAGGATGCTTCTTACATTGAGCAGCCGATTCGTATTCTTGATCGGAAGGAGCAGGTCCTCAGGACCAAGGTCATTCCCTTGGTGAAAGTGCAATGGGGTCATCATTCGGAGGCTGAGACATCTTGGGAACATGAGGCCAAGATTAGAGAGCATTATCCCCATTTGTTTGATGATTGATAGATATATGATTATTTGTATTTCCTTTCTTATATAATGATTACTATTGATGGTGGTGTTCTCTTTTATTTTGTCTTGGATTAGTCAATTTTGAGGATGAAATTTCTTTATTGGTGGGGAGGGTTATGAGACCCGACCTAAGTTCGCATGTGTGCATGTGTGTGTGTGAGTGTGCATTTCATTTCTTATGGTCTCGCGGTCGTACCGGTCGAATTCCGGTGACCCGTGACCCTCAGATAATGTTTGCGGTTATCCTTGAGTCCGGTCACATAGACCCGACTCGAATCAAGCTGAGACCTATGCCATTTCGACCACATTGTTGTCGCGATTCCAACGCCGCATCTTGTGCGTCCATCCGATGTGTGGATCATAAGTTGTGTACGTTTCATTCTATGGTCTTTGATTTTGATCATGTGGCCCACCTTGGAGTGGTGCATTTGGCCCACACTCCCTCATTTGCATAAGTTCCAACACACACTACACACACTACCTAAATCTCCATAACTCACACTACCAAGACCTCACACACCACCCATACCTAACCTACCCTAGCAACATTGTTTGTATCACCATAGGTTAATGATTACTTCCTTAAAAAGATTTTTTCCTCTCTTTCCCTCTCATTTCTCTCTCTCTTCTCTTTTTCTCTAGCAATTTTCCTCCATTTCTCCAGCCCATTTTCCCCCTTTTCCAGCCCCCTTCTCCTCCATTTCCCCTCAATCCATCCATCCCAATCTCATCTCAACCATCAATCTTGCTTGTTTGGAGCCTTAGAAGCCTAGAGTTGGAGTTTTGGTGGAGATCTTTGAGATGGGTACTCCTCTAGATGTAAAAATCTGATTTCTATAGCCTAGATATTTTCTTTCTTTCATGAGGAAAGTGTAGGACCCACCAATCAATGGTGGAGATCCCACACAATCCCATGGTTGTGGCCTAATGGCCTACCTTATGCATGCATGGGGCCTTCCTCTATGGGCCCCATCATGGCAGTTCTCTTTCATATCATATCATGTTTGGGTCATCTAGACCTTATAACCATAGTGGGGATGGCATCCTCACCATGCATTTTAATTATAGGCCATGCATGTGCAAGATCCATGTTGTAAATGTAAATTTATGTATGATGTGCGGGTGTGATTGATATTGGGAGGGCTCAATAGTGGTGGAGCTATTTCCCTATGGCCGGATTGTCCTTCTAGCTCTCTTTTCCCTCATTTTATTTCCTGACGTGTGTAGCCCATTTAGTGGGCCTAGGAAATCCAGAAATTTCAGCAAGGTGGGATGCCCAAACTACCCATTGTTTGATTTTGGGTGTCCTACTTGCTGCCTTAATGATGCATGAAAGGTGTGTCAGCTTTATATTATGACATGGAAATTTTTGGGGCCCACTAAGGAAGGTCACACCATCCTCCATTAATGTATTTCCCTTTTTATTTAACTTATATAATAAATTTTATCTAAGTACATGTTGTTATCCAGAATTTTCTGGTTGTTTTTTAACTAGATTTTGGGACTGTTTGGGGGACTATTCATACCCATTAAATATAATTTTCTGAAAGGTGAGGATCTTATCTTGATGTCTTCCAAATTTCAGCCCCATCTAACCTTGATTGAGGTCCTAAAGGTGTGGTCCAAGTGAGGTGGACAGTCTGTATTTTCTGCACTGTTCCAGCAACATTCCACCATGGACAGTTGGATTTCTAAAATTTATTAAAATATATATGGGTGTTATAAAATTATAAAAAATTACATGGGGGTGGCCTACTCATGGTAGGACCCACCTACAAAATTTGAGGGCCAATAGACACCTGTACGTACCATAGTGGTGGCTAGATTGGCCCACAATAATATAGTGTCTAGATCAGTCCAATTTTTATGATAGATTGATTTATCTAAATAAATTAAAATATTTATAGATGTCTAAAAATTTTTAAATTTTTTAGGGATGTGGTCTACTCATGGTATGACCCACTTACCAAATTTTAGAGTCAATATACCCCTATACGCACCCTGGCAAGGGTCGGACTGGACCACCATGTTGGGACATCCAGGTCTGTCCGATTTTATGGATAGACTATTTTATTTGAATTAATTAAAATAATTAGGAATATTAAAAAAATTCTAAAATTTTATGGGGGTGTGGCCCACCTATGGAAGTATCACTCTGTAAAATTTCATCCCCAACTGACCCAATTTGGTCATCCAAAAGAATGGGCCAAGATGGTTGGACTGCCAGATTTTTCTGCTATGCAGTCCAGAAATATGCCTTGATAAAAACCATAGTTTAAAAACATTTCCTCTGATGGTGGGCCACATTTTTAGGTTTTCTCTTATTGTATGCATGATGAGAGACCTTGGCCCTCAATTTTCAGAGTTTTAGAAGCCCTGGACCCACTCTAATGGAGTGTCCAAATTTAGGACAGCAACATGTTATAATTATGCTTGGTCTTGGGCTGAAATTTTGAGGAGTGGGGCCCACCACATTATAAAGATCTTAGAGGAAATGATTTATACATTTAATTCCTTAAATGTTGGGCTTAATAAATATACTTTTGAGGCCCACCATAGTTAAATTTAATTGGGCCCATGAATGTATCTAGTTGTTGAACTCTTTAGGCCCAATTGGGCTGGAACTTTCCAGATAGGCCCATTGAACTCTTGGACTATTTTTACCATACTATTGTGTTGGGTTAGTAAGATGAATTACAGAAGTAGATGGGCCCTTGATTGCCCACCAAATCAACTTTATACTTGGGCCGGGTTGTAGGCCCAGCTTACTTGACTAAGAGCAAGACATTTGCCCATGTGGTTTGAGCAATAGGCTGCCCACTAGGCCACTATAATATATGGGATTAGTGGCCTTTATGTTGGGCCCTAAACTTTCCCCTTATGGGCCCATAGTGGTATATATGGGTTGGGTTATCTGTGTTCCCCTTAGACCCATATTTTGGGTATGCCTTGGGCCGCCCTTTCTAAAGCCCAACATGAGTGTTTGTGGTATAATTATGGCTGCTCATTTCTTATTTTTGATGTTGCATGGGCCTTGGGCCTTGATTCATGATCAATTAGAGATGGGCAACCTCTTAGGGACCAATTGTGGTTGGATGTCCACATTGGTGGCCCTAAGGTAGGCTCATGGACTTCTATGGGTGGTTAAAGGCCTACTATAGACCCTTGCTAAGCCGTTTCACTATTTAGGCCCATACCATTATTCTCCTTAGTCTCGTGGGCTACCCTAGGTATATGGGCCCCCACTAGAGGTTGTATTCCTTATGAGGAATTGATTAAGTACCTAAATCCATCATAGTTAGGTAGAGAGTTCATCTTCACCTATTGACACCCCTATTCATCTTCATGGCCCACTCCCATACACATCATATGCATGCTTGGTTGAGGTATGATTGGCCATGGTTGTGCCATTGTGTAGGACATGTTAGAATCTTCCTGAGAGATGGATGCTTAGGATTGATGCATGGGTGATTGTGTGATTCATGCATCTGGCATTACATAGCTTGTGGATATTCGCTCTTACTTCATCAGGGCCTTGCCTCCACAGGGGTATTCGTAGATGGTCGTATGTGTGGACACCGAAAATATCAGTTAAGCATACCGGGTGCATAGGATGCCCATGGGTGAAATTCCCAAAACTTTCATGGTACCAAGGATCTGCTCCAACGCCGTGACCGGGTGGAATACATGAGCACACGAGGGCCTTATACCGTTAGGCTGTGACTCCCACTGTCGTATAGTCGGTTGGATAGGGGTGTGGCCTTACCTGCCCAGTGTGTAGGGGGCATTGCTAGGCTGAGTCTGACCAGCTCGTAAATGAGTCCGCTACCATCAGGTCTTACTGGTGATTGGCTGTCCACAGGCGGGTAGTGAGGTCTCTTACGCTCGTTTGACTGTGCAGGGTCTGTAAAGCGACAGTCATTCATTAGTGGAATGGACCTCGGTGATTTCCTTATGATTGGAAACGTACTTGACTTATGGTTTGGATATGAGCACTGACATTACTTGCATCGCATTAGCATTGGTTGCACAAGCCCCCTTCATGCATTGCCTTGGTATGGCATCCAGTACTCATCGCATCATATTCATGATAAGCCTTGGTAAGGCTAGTGATTTTTCCATTTAGCATATTTTCCTTCTTGCATCTCTTACTATTCTTCTGTGCACCATTGTCACACACTTTCACCACCTTCTAAGTTTCTATAAGTTTATACACGATTGATGCTTGCAGGAGATTCTAGGCAGGCATCGTAGCAGCAGCTGTCACGCCCCAAACTCGAAAATCGGATTCATAGAAATCCCGATCACCGAATCCGGTGCCGACAGCCTCCGTAGTACCCCATTCTTGGCTCCTGGCATTCATATGCCAGATTCTGATCCTGGGATCCTACAAGGAGGATTTTTTTTATCAATGTACATTTAACTAGTAATAAGCATAACCACAAGATTACCCAATTCACAAAGGAAACATCATCATCACATATTCACTAATATAATCATTTGATTACAACACTGAAAGGGAAATACATAAATAAAAATTCAAGCTCCAGAAGACCACTGCACGCTCCAAGCTCAACACTGCTGCAACCTAACATCACCTGTACGCATCTATCGTACATAAGCTTATAGAAAGCTTAGAGGGTGGTGTAAGTGTGTGCACAAGGTAAGTGCCAAGTATTCAATACAATGCCACAATCATACAATACCGAAAAAACTGGTAATCCACAAACCTTACAATGTCTGAATAAGTAGAAACACTGATAAGAGCAGGAGTCATTAGAGTAAGCAGAAAAACTGATAAGATATAAATCATGTGATAACAGAGTAAGCGGAAGTATGGACAAGTCTATAAGTCAATCAATATCAGAATACGCAATATAGAACATCTATGCGATAAGGACCCTATCCTGTGGGGCTCAAATATATATTACAGGTGGGCCTCAAGTATACATCACAGGTGGGCCCTGTCACATGGCCAGGTGGCGTGGATGAATCACATCCATCAATGTGGGATCGGCAGAAGGATGGCATGGCTAAAATACATTCATCACAGTGAGCCATACATCCATCAAAATTAACAAACGGTGTGAATACAACACATTCATTGAGTTAGGCCTCATACATCAGGGTGCGTCCCCCTGATGTGATGGACGGTGGAAATATAAAATACATACAATCAAGGTGGTCCACGTACTGGACAACACTTGTATCAGGGAGGTCCACCGTCCTTGATGAATGGTGCGAAAGCAAAACAGATGGACAGCTTGGGTGTAAAATAGATGGACGTGAATGAAACACATATATCATAGTGGCCCTGAGCTGCTGCTACATGGGCAGCATACTATCAAGATGGACCTCACGTGCTGTGCATGGACAACACATTATCAAGGTGGGCCACACGTGCTGTGCATGACAGCACATACAATGATTACAATAAGGTGGGCTTCACCTGTCTAGCACATGGACGGTGTGGATGCAAGATACACCGTGGAGCCCCACATGATGGACGGCCTGGATGATCAGATGAACGGTTAGGAGAACACATATACATCAAGGTGTATTTCCACCGTCCAGGGGTCTTGGACAGTGCGAATAAAATACATACACTGGTGGGTCCCACCGTCCTATCCATCTGGACGGTGTGGATATAAATCACCTGTATCATGGTGGTAGGTTCCACATAAATTGTTGGTGTCCAAAGCGGCAGTAGCTGCCCGCTGCATGGGACCCGTTGTCTTGATGGATGGCCTGGATCTAAACACATCAAAGGCGAGTCCACAATGGATGAACGGTGTGGATTTTTGCATACTTTTCGGTGGTCCCCACCGTCCAGAACACTGGATGGTGTGGATAAAAGGCACATACATCAAGGTCAGGGGTCCCACGGACCTGCTGACGGACGGTAGAGGTATGACACATACTCTATGGTCAGGGCCCACAGAGCTTGCTGATGTTAAGGCAGTAGCAGCTACATGCTCCGTGGGACCCACCAACCTTACTTGGGCGGTGTGGATCTTCTAAAATGGGACCACACGTGTGGAGTTCACACCCCACCAAATGGACGGTGGACGATGCTCATACAGCATGGGGGACACAAAGAACTTGCTGACGTCAGGAATTTACTGACGTGTAGTGCAACATCTATATAGCTGCACGGTACACCAGCCATTCAACATCCACCGTCCGTGGATTGGACGGTGTGTAAAATAATAAATCAAGGCGGGCCGCATTGCATAAGATGGACGACATGGATAACAAATACATCATGGTGGATCCCACGACACCATCTAAACATTGTCTATGTAAATCAGCACTGCCCAAACATTGGACAGCACCGTCCAACACAATCTGTACTGTGTAGATGAAAGAAATACATCATGGTGGTGTCCACGATTTAGGTGGGACCCATAGAACCTGCTGACGTCAGTACAGTGGGCCCACCATCCTGAAATCAGATGGATGGCTAGGATAAAACACTTATATCATAGCGGGGTCCACTGCACGGACGGTGTAGATAAAACCCAAGTATCACGGTGGCATCCACTGTTCAGATAGCTGGACGGTATGGATGTAAGGTAAATGCATCACGGTCGGTCTCGCTGTCCACAGATGGACGGTATGGAATACAAAACATACATCGTGCATGGGACCCACAGAACCTGTTAATCGTACAGCAGCAGGCGATCCCCACTGTCTGAAAATATTGGACGGTATAGATTGAATCCATGCGTCATGTGGATCCCGTAGATAAACGATGTGCATAAGACCCATACATCATTGATAGATCCACATCAGCACTGGACGACATGGATTAAAATACATCACAGTGGTCCCACGTCCAAATGGTGGACTGGACAGACATCGTAGATATAGGATATATACATCCATGGTGGGCCCCAGGAAAAATAGATGGCGTAGGTAAAACACTTTCATCACGGTGGATCCCACGTGGTGGTCCATCCCACTATCACACGTGTCACGCATGTGTACAACACATAGCATAAGGTGAAGTCCTACGTCAGTTTGGATGGTCGGTATAGATAAAACACATATTACGTGGTGGGGCCTACACAACACTTTCCAAATAGTCTAGCACCGTCCAGACTGTCTGGACGGTGTGGATAATACCATACATCAAGGTGGGTCCCACGTGGGGCCCATCACAATATAATACAATATTATTTTATTTTATTTTTTCTTTGAGCAGCAATAGATGGACATTGGACGTAATACATATAATATAATTCATACAGCGATGTGGCCCACTATCCAAGCCATGGACAGTGAGGATCCACACGTGCATCATGGTGAGGTCCACTAGAGATTTTAATTTGTTCATTGGATGGACGGTGTGGATCCACACGTCCATCAGGTGGGTCCCACGACTGTTGTGCAACATTGATAAAATACATATATCACAGTGTGTTGCCACAGATGGATGGCTGGATATGATGTGGATAAGACACATACATCATATGTGGGCTCCACGATGGTACAGATATAACACATATCATGATGGGTCCTCACAGAAGGACGGCACGGATACACCGTGCATCAAGGTGGGGTCCACGATAGCATGGCCAACCAACTTTGGATCAGGCCAATATTTGTATTTTTCCCTTCATCAGATCTGTCCTAAAAATGGGCAGCAACATGGTGGGCCTCAAGATCGGACGGTGAGGATAATACATCAAGGTGGGCCATGAAATCATGAAAAAAGAGAGGGAGAGAGAGAGATCATGAGAAGGGGAGGGACCCCGCCACTATGGGTCATCCCTATATAATGCATACATCAAGATGAGTCCCACCATAAGTGGGCCCTTAAATCACAAAATCAAAACATAAGATCACTCACAAAACAAAAGAAAAAGAGAGGGAGAAAGAGGAAAAGAAGCACCCACCTCGAGATCTCTCCTTCCTTTTTCCGCCAATGTATGATGGAGTCCCAAATGGACAATTTCAACGGTTGAGATGGGCTTAAGATGGTGGGATCGTGTTGTAGAAATGTGGGCCACACTACTATCTCCCATGGAAGCCATGGACATGAGTTGCTCCCATGGAGAGAATGAGGGAGAGAGATGAGAGAGAGAGAGAGAGAGAAAGATTGAAAGAGAGAGATGGGTGAGTGATGCGGTGGGTGTACTTTGTGTAAGAGAGAGTTGACTTTGGAGTTACTTGGGGATGGGGTTGTACTTTGACATATGAGGTGATGTGTACTTGACATTTGACATGATTGATGGGATTGATTTGAAAGGTTGTAGAGATTCTCTTGGAATTTTACAAATGTGCAGAATTTTCTTGAACTAAACGCGAGCCCACTTCTTCTGGCCTGGGTATCGCCTCGGCGCGTGAGATGTGGCATCGGAACCGCGATGACAGCGCGGTCGCTAGGGTACAAGTCTCGGGTTGAGTCAATTCTGGTTAACGGCATGTGTCTCAAGGTCGCGCGTAAATGTCAGGTAAAGGTCGAAGGTTGTCAAAATTCGACCAGGAAGACCGCGGAAGCCTACGGAATGGTATGGTCTATGATACGGGTCTTACAGCAGCGCGTGAAGTAGAGCTGAGCATTTGAGGACTCCAGTGTTACCGACCTTTCCCTCTTTTCCTTTTATCTTATGTATGTCATTTTGGACCTTATGGATGATTGTAAAAGTTCAAATTTATAGTGGATTTTATGATGTGTGCCTTTGTTATTCTCAGATGTACTTACTGTGAACTTGGGTATGGTCATATTGGTAATGATTATACTATTATGAAAATCCTCCTTGTAGGATCCCAGGATCGAAGCCTGCCTCAGGAGCCGAGAATGGGGTACTATGGAGGCTGTTACGGCTAGAACCGGCCATCAGGTCCCTTATGATTCGGGTTACCGAGTCTGGGGTGTGATAGCCACAACAAGAGTAATTGTTAATACAACAGCACTAGCAAAAGGTGGATATATTTTCAAACTAGAGACAACACCCCATCCCTTAGTTGGCAAAGCAATGCCATATAGAACGAGGAACGCAGCACTGTCAAAATGATGAATTTAGCAAGCATTTGAGGCATAAGCAACAAAAACAATTTTCAACTTTATGTACTGGTATAGGACTACAAATGATAAAATGAGATGTCGACAATTTCATGGAATCAAGTTTAGGCCCTTTCGCACTCTTCACATTTCATGAAAGCCTAGAGTTTCTCATTACCTAACATTGCATATTCCTCTGTTTGAAGCAAAAATTACTATTGGTAATAGTGAGCTTTCAAGGGCATGATTAAGGTATGAAAAGCATTCCATATCGAACATGTGAACCTACAAATAGGATATGTCAAACCAGAGGAACAAACCAACCCATGTAGAAAATGAAAGAGACTTGAAAGGAAAAGGTACCTCATCAATGAATAGGACTCCAGGGACAAGCTCCACTACCCCTCGTCAATATATTATCTGTTAACAGCTGTCAACCATGTGGTTTTTTCAACAAGGCTTACACACTTCCACCATCCCACTACACATATATGTCCACCAACCCACTACACATATATGTCCACCAAACTCGGTACTAATTGACTAAATAGGATGAACGAAATATCTAAGGATGCATTTGAGTGCACCAAATATCATGAAATTCCATTCCGAATCAGTCTAATTTGTTGCAGAATATCATGAAATTTCTTGATATTTTGTACAATTAAACGCACCGTAAAATAATGAATTTACATTAAAGGTCATATTCCATTTAAAGAATGAGTAGCAAAACCTTGTTAATTTCTTGTCATAGCTTTTCAATAATTTCAGTCTTCCTAGGTTTCATCATCTGGCCCATGAGCGATAATATATCTTGTCCTCCTTGTGGGCGAGCATTTGCAACATCCAAATCATGGAGTGTAACGTCCTAGAAAGGAAATGAAGAAGAAACAATCAGAACCATCTCAAAAGAGGGGGAAACCAAAAAAAAAGGAAATTTATTGTACTTCTGCAAAAGAGAGAAATCAAGATATTGATCACCTCATGGTCCTTTGAGCCCATTAAAAGACCCATAAAAGAAAGATTGTCAGTCTATCATGAAAAGAATATTCTACATTTGGGTTTTGCTAGCATGAATACAAAATCTGAGCCAAACAATGACTTCAGATCTTTTGGTCCAATAGGAGAAAAATGTGAGACCCACAAAACGTATGCTGACATAATGACCCCAGGCCACCATTACATGCCATGTTTCAAAAACAGACTGCCTGTATGAAGAAAAGTGCCATGGGATAATATTTGGTTCAAACGGCCCATTCATTTCTAGTATCATTGAAATTGGACCATTGACTCCAACATCAATCCATTTTACACGACATTTCTAACAAGAAATTGGACCATTGACTCCAGGAACTGTATCACCCAAAAATTAAAAAATAATTAAAAAAAAAGCTTCAAATGAAGCATGTAAAATTTAAGAGAGAGCCACAACAGGTGAATTCCTTACCAATAGGACACCCTGTCTTCCTTGTAGGTTGATTAAAAAATTAGACAGCTACTCATTGCTCTCTCTTATTCACTTGGTAATTTTACCAGAAGTACAGCTTTTCACTGGCTAATAGTGGACCAGAAAAACTTCTTAGCATCCTTGAAAGCATGTCATGACTCATGAGAGTCCTTAAATTTACTGATTTTCATAGA
This sequence comes from Magnolia kwangsiensis, assembly GCA_037074715.1. Taxonomy (NCBI): domain Eukaryota; kingdom Viridiplantae; phylum Streptophyta; class Magnoliopsida; order Magnoliales; family Magnoliaceae; genus Magnolia; species Magnolia kwangsiensis. The sequence continues at coordinate 26,629,218 of CM073585.1, read as the reverse complement.
AAAAAATAATATATGGAAAAAATCACTAACTGATTTGCAGGAAAAAAAATTTTAACATGGCAAGATTTAGAAAATGGAATTGTGACTGCAGAAAAGCCGATTGGTGTTACAATTGCATAACAAAAAAGGAAATGTGAAAGCAAAAAGTGGGTAAATTGGGAAAACATAAAACATCAGGCACACAACATAATGACTGTTTTTCATTGGAATAGTGTTACATTAGATCACATAATGCCATTAGATGAAGAAACAAAACATCCAATGTATGTAATGGATTCAATTACATTACATGGAAGCAGTTATTGAGAAATCAATGGCCTAATTTTGGCTAACAACTATTGTTTATCCAATGTCCATCTTACATAAGAAGATGAAAAGTGGCCATCAAATTACATAACAGGTAATCTTTCTTTTGAGGGTTACTTTTTTAAATATCATATGATTATTTGGGTAAGCATGTGGCATTTCAGAAGGGGCTGGAAATCATGTAATGAACTAGGAACGATTCTATTTTTTTATTTTTATGATAAGCATGGTGCAAATATCTAAAAACTTGTTTCACCCAAGTTTGAAAGTTGTGCTTTCTGACCCTTGATGGGGCAAGTGTTTTCAGCTTGATGGGAGAATAAAAGAGATGCATATTTATACTATATAAGTACAGATAAACAGAACAAGAAAAAAAACACATTAAAAAAAAAAAAAAAAAAAAAAAAAAAAAAAGAACCTACCAATCCATTAAGAAAAACAAACATAAAAATTACACACATTTGTTTCAGGAATTTTGTCAAACATGTGACATGCTTATAGCTCAAATTCTATACAAGCATGCTTTCCGTAAGAAATAAATGGCCTGTAAAATCCCAAATCCAGTGAAGTAAAAAAAATAAATCCATTGGGAGATGGAAAAAAACCACCTGACCAATCTCTTCGGTTCAAGCAACTGCATAGTTGGAGTGTGAATAAAGTTTTAGAAGATTTAGAGAAATCAACTAAAATCGCTAGGGTTTTGGGAGATTTGGAGAAATCAACTGAAATTGCTAACATTTTGGGAGATGCACGAGAGGAATGAGGTGCAGAGAGAGAGAGAGAGAGAGAGAGAGAGAGAGAGAGTACTGATCGAGTGCAGTGGACATGAATGCTAGCCTTCAAATCTATAAAATCCACAAATTGCTAAATCCCCAAATCACTAAATCCCAAAATTCCTAATTCGGTATTGAGATTGAGAGAGATTTAGAGAGATTGAGAGAGAGAGAGAGAGAGAGATACTCATGGTCGTGAATGCTAGCCTTCAATCAATTGGAAACGTGTGGTAGGGTGGAGATGGCGTGCATGGGTAGGTCGTTCGACAACTCTTAGTAGGGTGGAGAGGCCATGCATGGGTGGAGAGATCAGAGAGAGAGAGAAGAAGAGAGACAAAGAGAGAGAGAGAGAGAGAGAGAGAGAGAGAGAGAGAGATGAGAGAGGAGGGAGAGCATGCAAGAGAGAGCAAGAGGTGCAGAGAGAAATACAGAGAATTAGGGCATCCTCTCTGGACGCCCTAATACGGTACTAAGTACATCACCCAAGTTCTGTGGGCCCCACTATGATGTATTTTTTATATCCACACCATCCATCCATTTTGAGATATCATTTTAAGTCATGAGCTAAAGAATGGGGCAGATAAAAATCAATAGTGGACCCCACCACAGAAAAAAGCGGGGAGAGTGATTCCCACCGTTGAAACTATCTTAAGGCCCATTATGATGTTTATTTGAAATCCAACCTATTCAAAAGTTAAAAAATTACACATGAAATAAGGGAAAACACAAATAACGGCTTGATCTAAAACTTTTGTGGCCAATAGAAGTTTTTAATGGTGGGTGTCACTCCCCTTGACACTAGCCTCGTGGCTGGTTGGTCGGTGCTCTATGGGCCCCACCAGTATGTATGTATTTCATCCATTACATTCATCCATTTTTAAAGATAATTTTAGGGATTTATTACAAAAATGAGAGGTATGTACATCTCAGGTGGACCACACCACATGAAAACAATATTGATTGGATATCCATCATTGAAATCCTCATAAGGCCCACTGTACTGTTTATTTAACATCCAATCTGTTTATTAGGTTATACAGGCCTAGTTGAAGGGGAAAAACAAAAACCATCACGATCCAAAACTTTTATGGCCCCCAAAATGTTTTTAATAGTTAATGCTCATTCAACACTATTTTCTATAATGTGGTCCATTTCAGATTGGGATATACCTCATTTTTTGTCTCATGCCATAAGATTATCTTTAAAAATAGATGGACGGCATGTATTAAACACATACATCATGGTGGGGCCCATAGAGCACTAAGCAGCCATTGGCTAGTGTAAGGGGAAGTAGCCAAACTGTCCCCCTTATTTATGGTGCGGTCCATTTAATCTTTGGATATGATTCATTTTTTGGATAATTCTCTAAAATGATCTTGAAAAATGGATGAATGGTATGGGTTAATCCCAAATTTTTGATAAATCCAAAACTCAAGTGGACCACGTCACACGAAACAACGTGGAATAATGATTTCCACCGCAGATACCTTCCTTGGGCCCACAATAATGTTTATTTGTCATCCAACCTGTTCATAATATCAAAAAGATATGAATGAAGAGAAAACACAAACATTAGCTTGATCCAAAACTTCTATGGCCTCCAAGAATTTTTCAATGGTAGAGATTCAATCACACTATTTCCTATGGTGTGGTCCACTTGAGCTTTGGATATGCTTCCTTCTTGTTCTTTAGACCCCAAATTATCTGTTAACATGGATGAACAGAGTGGATAAAATAATTAATTAATGGTAGAAGCCCCCCCCCCCCCCCCGAAGAGTTTACTCAGAGTAATTAGTAAATCACCTAAACAGAGTGGAGAGGGGTTTCCTTTCATAATCATATGTTGGGCTTGCCTAAATGTGATTCACATATCCAACCCACTCATTATGTGTGTCCCACTTAGATGAAGGGTCAGACCAATTTTCAGCCACATCCAAAACTCATGTGGGCCTCACCAAGTGCTTTTATAAATTTTAGGATGTCTTCACATGGTTTTACATGGTATGGCCCACTCGAGTTTCATATACGGATGATTTTTTAGATATCTCATAACCTAAAGGAGACACATCAAATGCACGGTGTTGATGTTCGACACACATCATGATGGGGCCCACAAAACTTACTAACATTAATTCTTAAGTTCTCGCAAGGTTAATAAGTTCGGTCACAATTTTGACCAAAATATTTGGCCCATTTATATGTTTGGTTCATTCACTCTATTTTACGGATCAATACCCTCAATTTAACTATTTACCCGCCCCGATCATTTTTATTATAAATTTTTTTAACAATATATCATTTTTATTATAAAATATTTCAAAAAAAATTAAAATACAAATTCTAAATTTTTATTTTCAAAATCTCAAAAATTTTCCTAACCTTTTAATTTTTTTAACTCAAAAATTTTTAAATGCCCATTTTTTTTTCTTCAAAAGCATCATTTTGTTTTCAACTTTTTAATTTTTTATTAAAAATGATATATATATATATATATATATATATATATATATATATATATATATATATATATATATATATATATATATATATATATCAAAATCTCAATGTTTTTATAAATAACTTTTTCCTTTAATTTCAAATTTTTAACATTTTCAATTAATTTTTAAAATCACAAATTTTTTCAACTTCTTTATTTTTCATTTCAAATTGTTTGCTTTTTGTTAAAGTATCGAATCTTTAATATTGTTTAATTTTAAAATTTTAAATTCTAACTTCTTTAAAAAAAAAAAAAAAGAATTTTTTCCAAACTTGTCAACTTTTTTTAAACTTCTCAATTTTATTTTATTTTTCAAAATACAAACTCTCATTTTCTTTTTGCAAAATATTTTCATTTTTTAACATCATCGAAATTTTCATATTTTTTAAAATCTTTTTAATTTTCTTTTTTAGGATATTATTTTTTTCTCGAAATCAAATTCTTTTTTTTTCAAAATTATCAAATTTATTCAATATTCTTTTTTCTTTCCCACAAAATAGATTTTTATTAAATCACGAATTTTATTTTTTCAAAATCTCATTTTTTTCTCAAACATTGTTATTTTTTTTTAACTGCTCAATATTTTTTTTCATGTCATATTGCAAATCATTTAAATATTAGTTTTAAATTAAAAAAATAATAATTTCCACTCATTTGATATAAAAACAATATATATATATATATATATATATATATATATATATTTATATATATATATATATATATATATATATATATATATATATATATATTTATATTCAATCAATTGTTAAATATAATATTAGATACAAATATGTACAATTAAACCACTGAATTTGTATTTTAAAACAATTTGTAGGTTAGAAAAAATATAATTTTCCACCATATTCTAAAAAAAATAAAAATAAATAAATGTTTTAGACGAAAGTCCATAAACAACAGACCATGATCCGTCGCAAATGGGCAGGAATTTGTGACCTATAATTTTGCATCCCAAAATTCAAATTTGAGATGGATTTAGTTCGTCACCCATTTACGACGGACCAAAATCCATCGTAAATACGTCGTAAAACTGATTTTAGCAACGGATATTGGTTCGTCATAAAATTCGACGACGTTTGGACAACAGATATTTGAAAAAGATGGGATTAGCGACGGACTTTTTCTGTTAGCGATGGATTAAATCCGTTGTTAAACTGAGAGATTTCGTCCGTTACAAAAATACGACACAAATTGACCATTTTGGCGTAGTGTTGCTATATAATTGATGACTCTTACTCAACAAATTATTCATGCTACATGGTCTAAACAGACGAGACTGAACTATGGCATTAACATCTTAAACATGTAAACTATAGAGATCTATATAAATTTAGCAAAAGAGATCACTTATTTAGCCTACCCGAACTGAAAAAAAATTTAAAAAAAAGTACAAGGCATCTGTCAAATAGGCAAGAAAATTAGAAGTAGTTAGAAGAAAGTGAACTTTTAGCCACAATTAAACCTCTTGAACTTATCCACATGGATTTAGTCGGACCAACTAGAACGGAGAGTAGAAGTGGAAAGAAATATTTTTTATTGTAGTGGATGACTACACTAGATATTCTTGGGTAACCTTTCTAAGAGAAAAGTCAGATGCTCTTGACGAAGTCAGAAAATTTATGAAATGCTTCTAGACTGAAAAAGAGTTATCTGTGATCAGAATTAGAAGTGATTACGGAATTGAACTTAAAAATAGCAATTTTAAGAAATATTATAATGACCATGGAATACTACATGAATTTTTTACTTCAAAAACAACTTAACAAAATAGGGTTGTTAAAAGAAAAAATAAAATTTTGTAAGAAATGGCTGGTGTAATGCTGAATAGAAAGAATTTATCTAAATATTTATGGGCTAAAGTTGTTAGTACTGCAAGTTAAACAATTAATCGTGTTTACATTAGAAAAGATAAAAATAAATAAAACAACTTATGAACTATGGTTTAATAAAAAGCCCATTGTCAAATACTTTCGAGCATTTGGAAGCAAATGTTTTATTTTACGTGATTGTGAAATTTTAAAAAATTTTGAAGCCAAAAGCGATGATGGAATATTTCTTAGTTATGCTTTAAATAGTCGGGTATATCAAGTACTTAACAAAATAACTAGGGTTGTACAAGAATCAATAAATGTTATAATAGATGATCGACTAATCACACCGAGTCTTGATTAAGATAATGATGATATCAATTTGGTTAATCTACCTGAATCTTCATCTAAATATGACAATACTGAGTTAAGCTTAGTCAAAGACCATTCGACTAATCAAATACTTGGTAAGCCTCACACTGGCGTTCAAACAAGAAGAAAGATAGAAAATATATGTAATCATGTTTTCTTTACTTTCCAAATTGAACCAGGTAATGTAAATGAGGCACTCGTTGATGAAAATTTGATAAATGCCATGTAAGATGAATTAAATCAATTTGTTAGAAATGTTGTGTGGTATTTGGTTTCGAGACCTACCGACAAACATGTGATTGGAACCAAGTAGATTTTTAAAAATAAAACTAATGAAATAATGAACATTATAAGAAATAAGGCACGACTAGTTGTATAAGGTTATACTCAGAATGAAGGTATTGATTACGATGAAACCTTTGCATCAGTTGCGCATCTTGAATAAATCATATTATTTATTTCCATTGTATGTCATAAAAATTCAAAATATATTAAATTGATGTAAAAAGTTCTTTTCTAAATGGTGATCGAAATGAAGAAGTTTACATTGAACAACTAACGGGTTTTGAAGATCCCAAACTTCCCAATCATGTTTTTCATCTTAAAGAGGCTCTTTATGGTTTAAAACAAGCTCCCGGAGCATGGTATGAAAAGTTGACTAAATTCTTACTTAGTCATAATTTTATTAAGGGTAGTGTTGACAAAACCCTATTTGTTAAGAAATATAATGATGATATCATGATTGTTCAAATCTATGTTGACGATATTATATATGGATCTACGTATTCTAATTTATCTACTGAGTTTGCATATCTTATGAAATCTAAATTTAAAATGAGTATGGTTGGAAAACTAAACTATTTCCTTAGATTACAAGTCAAACAGCTTGAAGATGACATATTCATCTCTCAGACCAAATATGCATTGAACCTTGTAAATAGGTTTAGTTTTGAAAATGGTAAGAATTTTACTCCTATAAGTACGATTCTTAAACTCTCAAAAGATTAATAAGGTAAAAGTGTAGACTCTCAACTATATCGCAGTATGATTGGTAGTCTTCTTTATTTAACTGCAAGTAGACTTTATATTTCATTCAATGTTAGCATTTGTGCTAGATATCAATCGAATCCTAAAGAATCTCACTTATCCGTTGTCAAACGGATAATCAAATATGTCACAAGTTCTGCGAACTTAGGCTTATGGTATTCACATGATACGACTATACAAATCTCAGGTTATACTAATGCAGATTGGGCAAGTAATGTATATGATAGAAAATCTACCAACATTAGATGTTTTTTTTTTGTTAGAAACTGTTTAGTATCATGGCTTAGTAAGAAAAAAAAATTGTATCTTTTTCTACAATAAAAGCTGAATATTGCTACAGGGAATGCTTGTACTTAGCTAATGTGGATGAAAAGAATGATGGCTAATTATGGAATTACACAAGATATGATGACTTTATATTGTGATAATTCTAGTGCAATCAATATCTCTAAAAATCCAATTCAACATTCTCATACAAAGCATATTTGAAATTGCGGTAGGACCGCTACTATTGAAGTATGGATGTGTGTCCAAATGTCCTAGAGGGGGGTAAATAGGACTTTTAAAAACTTTAATCCTGTGAACTATAACTTTACCAATTTAATTCAAGTTAAGCACAATTATCAAGAAGTTATTTATATTCAACTTCGAAGATAGTGAAAGATCTAAGTGTTATATTTAATCAAACATGTATTGTGCATAAAGTAAACATTCAAGTAGTTAATACATATGAGCAAGAGCAATCATCGTAAACAGAACAATACATAGTGGTTCAGATACGTGCCTACTCTACTCCCTGCTGATGCACTCCAACTTAGAGTGTACCGGATTTCACTATCAATGGTTTTAAATTAGGTTAACCATAACCCCTTACAACTTACACAAGGTTAACTAAGGAGCCTATAAAAGACATCCTTAAGTGCCTACACAAGGCAATAGGTCCTACATAAGGAAACTATACATATTCTCCCATTAGAAGCCTATGAAAGGTCTTAGCATGTTTGAGAACAAACTCTGAAACCAAATCTTACACAAGGAAATGGTTTCAGACTCTTATGCACTCTATTACTTGTAAGTGAGTGAACTCCACTTTTAGCACATGCTGATGATGATATTCCTTGTGGTGAAGAATCTTTAGCTCCATTGATCTACAATAATTGTAGTGTTCCAATGCAAGTTGTCAGTTGTTGGGTCAAGGTATTTTGTTGAAATTGAATGTGGGTCTTTAAGTGTGGATGAGATTCCCAAATATCAAGCATTCAAAGGATGCTAGCTTAATGATTTACCAATGAAAGAGTGTTGGAATATCCTTGAATGGTGAAGTTCATTCTTCAATCCAATCTATTAATTTTTCAATGATTGCATTTAAGATAGGGTTGAAGGATGAACTCCCATGAGAAAGATATTTAAGATGGTAGGTAATATTCCTATAACAATAAATATCTTAAATCTCACTATTTTTCTCACATAGAAACTAAGAAAGAAACCCTCAATAAATAGGCAATGAATCCTTAACGGTTAAAAAATGAGCAAAAATCTATCAAGGTTCGATGTCATCAAAGGTCCTTCGATGTCATCGAAGTTGCCTTCGATGACTCGAACTGACTTCGATTTCATCGAGTCCTTGCACAAAAATAATCTTGTGAGTGCTTGGACAATTCTACTCGATGTCATTAATGGTCTTCAATGTCATTGAATGACTTCTCAATGTCATCAAGATTTTTACAGAAAATACTTGAAGCTTGCTGGAGAGTTTTGGGTTTAAAAATTCGATGTTATAGAAGTTTAAATTTTGATGTCATCGAAGTTTGAATTTCAATGTTATCAAAGGCAATTTGATTGCATTGAATAATTCATGATTAACTTTGAAAAACTCTTTGGACATATTGGTCCCTTTTTCGATGTCATTGAACGGTCTTTTGATGTCCTCGAAGTTTGAATTTTGATGTTATTGAAGGAAGTTTGATTACAACGAGTAATTCATGATTTTCCTATTGAGCTTACTGGAGAATTGGGTGCCTATTTTTCGATGTCATCAAAATAGGTTCGATGTCATCGAGCCTTGTTCGATGTCAGCGAGAAATTCTCCAGACATGTGGTTTGGTTGCTGGACATATTTAGGCACCTTTTCGATGTCATCGAAACATGAGTTTTAATGTCATTGAACAGTGTTTGGTGTCATCGACAATTGCAGAAAAACTGATTTTCCTTTTCATATTACTTTGCAATTAGAACCTTATAATCTTAAGTTTTTCTAAGATTTTCTTAGTTGATGTTGATCAAACTTATGTTATGAAGGGGCTCTTTGTAACAACCACAATCTCGATAGTTAATCATATAGATTTATACAATCATACAACCTTTATAGAAAAATAGAGAATCCTTAGAAACACTACAAATTAAATTATTATTGATCCACTACTCGGGTGTTACCACAAATACCTAACTTTTGAGCCATGCACCTACACTCTGGCCATTAGGAGTACTCTTCCTCCATAGATTGAGCCATCTAACCAGCTAATTATATAATCAATAGCAAGATTTCCACCTAGATAGTCTCCAGGACACTTAGGGTCATTGATGATCTATTCTAAAGCAATTCAGTCATTAAAATTCATAATCATCTGAGATATAGTGTTATTTAATTATAAAAATAGTTGTTAAATTTTTACTATTGGACTAAAAACCTTTATAACAACTGATGATCAAATTATAAACAATTTGACCTTGAAATTGCTAAGTATTGACAGTTAAACTATAGACTTCAAGTTGTGCAACTAAATTGAGTAAGTGAATCCACCTCGTCTTCTGACTAACAGCCAATATAGTCAATTAAAAATGGATAGATAGAGTGAATGTCAGGACAAATCACTAAGGACCCTTGGGATCCTTTAGATATGCGATAATTTGAGTTGAAAAACATCCTTAAACCCACAAAGATCATGGAAATAGGGCCCACTTTATTGATGGATCTACCTCTAAATCAAGTTGGGGTCCTAAATTTGAGCCAGTGAAATGAATGGACGGAGCGGTTTTGTCAATTTCATCATAGTGGACCCCATATTTCTGTGCATGTGCATCAGGGGAGGTGCACCGGCTGTGCGCTGGATTGAAAATCCAGTCAATCGGGTGCTAACCCTATCGAAATCAAAAAAAGAGAGATTTTCTCTCCTTTCATTCCCGTTGAAACTAATTTAAATGGACAACCGTCCATGATTTTGAATCTTGACCCACCATCACTAGCCATTACAATGATCTAAACTGTTCATCTGATGGAGCATCCTCGCCCAACCAAACCCTGATTGATTCCACATGTCGATACACATGTGCATGCACACGACCTTGGGTGCAATTTGGCTATGTGCATGTAGCTCGGCTTTAAAAATGAGAATCGTGTTTATCGAGTTACCAGCCTGGTGATTTAAAACAGCTCATCTTCGCTCATCTCAGCCTTCCATTACAAACAATCTTAGCCCTCCTTTCCAACCTTCTTTAGGGTTTCCTTTTGTAGCCTGAAAGGTGGAAGGAATCTCGCCTTGTTGCAAGTGGTTGTGTGCTAGCACGATCTCAGCCAATTGTTCTCCTTCTAGAAACCTCTCAAATGTATCCTGACCGTTAAACATAGAGAAATATCATAGCCTCACTCGCAGTGGTTTAGAGATCTCACACGAGATTTCCTTATTGCAAGAAAACCGCCTACGGATGAGAAAAACTAAAAAACCATAGAGTTTCATCTTCCTTAAGTGGACCCCACCTTTTGATCCAAGCCATTCATCTGCTGACCCAAAAAGTCATATGGCCATCAGTGATGCTGGATTATGACCATGCAAGCTAAACCTAGTTCAATCCTCATAAAAGCTTTTGGATTAAACAAATAAATTTATAACTAATCCTATGATTAGTTAACGTCTAAACCTTATAGAAAGGAATTAATAGAGCCTTTAAAAAGGCCACTTTTAGGGCATCCTTTCCGAAAATGGAAAGATAGAGAGAGAAAGAAAAGGTGTCGCCTCTATTGCCACACCCAGTGGAGTCGACTCGGCTTGACTCGCTGTAAATCGAGCCGAGTCTAGCCCCTGCTTGGTTGAAAGATAGGAATCAGAGAGAGAGAGAGGGGAAGAAAAGAAAAGAGAAGTAGAAAGAAGAAGATGGAGTAGTTGGGTTACAGGTTCGAATCCTATAAAGATCGGGCTTGAGCGACTCATCTGGCCGCGAACTCACTGCTGCACTAGCCCAACTCGGGCCGAGTTGTTGGACATTGCAGAAGAGAAAAAGGAAGAAAGAGAGAGGATGAGGAAGAAACAAAAGAAAGGAGGAAAGCTATTGCTCGCTGCCGCACTCTCGCCTGAATCTAGTCGCACTGGGTTAGCACCTCTGGATCGTGGTTGAGTTTGATTGCTATTGAGTCAAGTTGCGACTCAATGATTCGAGCCTCCTCATAGCCCAGAAGATTGTTGGACTTCTAGCAAGGAGTTTGGAGGAAGAAGGATAGAGGAGAGTGGGACACCATTTCTCCGTGGAGAGTTGTTGTGGAGTCGACTTGCTGACTTAAGATGAGTCATTGACTCGTTTGGGACGTAGTCGTGTCAGGCCTGGATTGGGCTTGGTATAGACAGTTGGTAGAGGTAGCAACCAAGCTCGGTCGGACTCGGATTTGAACCGAGTTGTGTGGAATCCATACTACTGAGTTAACTCAGTAGGAGTTGATTGCGGTCCAACTCAACTCTCCTCGAGCATGGTTAAATGTCAGAAGTTCTATTGGGCGTCGTACCAGATTACAAATGAGGAAGGCAGAGAAAGAAAGAATGAAAGGTATTCTCTTGTTATTTCATTTAATTTAGGACAATATTTGTTGTTGTTGTTGTTGTTGTTGTTGTTGTTGTTATTATCAAGTTTAGTTATTATTATTATCATTATAATTGTTAGTATTATAAACTCTTACTGAAATATTGCTATCAATTAATTTTACTAGTATTTTAATTATAAATTCTTAAATCATTATTACCATTAACTTGTATTTATTGTTGCGCAATCCAGATTTCAAATCCCTAAATTTATATAGTACACCAAAACCCTAAATCTATCGATTGAAGTACCTAGCTTTAACCCCGATCATATAAATTAGGTATATTGTGATCTAACCGCACTAATTATGTTAGATGTTGATCTTAAAGTGCGAACATCCAATTCTACCAACACTAAGAGATAATTCAACTCTAATGTGAGGATCACCCTTCAAGCTTTACTACATCATGATAGTTAGCATTGATCATTTATGTTAATTGATTGCTTAATATAGTATTAAAAGGAAATGATGATAAACGTTCCTCTCTACATGTGCAATGATTTACAAATGATTGATAATTAGACTTTAATTCAATTATATGGACATGTTATGGATCTTAATTATCTCTGTCTAAGTTAAGATGGACGTTTTAAATGCATAAGTGCTATTGAGATGGTGCGTGGTTTGTGTTACCACTTGTGATTACTTTATAATATTTTTAGAGGTCCTCAAACTAGTGGTCATTTATCCTAATAAGACTAAATAGAATGTTTGTTGTGGAATTACCATCTTGTGGATCATTTGTACCTATGTGACTTTTTGGAAATAATCTCATTTTTATCGCATCATTGGGATGGGCTATTGGTCTTTGCAGTCTTGATGGAACATTTGCCTATGTGGCTTAACAAACCATTTTTGTATGACCTTGCGATGGTAAGCTCCACTTGTTGGGTAATGATTGGCCACTAGTTTAATAGGTGAGGTGACCTTTAATGATCTATATTATGTTGAGTAGTTGAACTACGCTGGGCTAATCATTCATTTTATGGCATGCGGGCTTTATTGGGTGGTCAATATAAGATGCGGGGTTTTCTTGGGACATTATAGGCCATACTGTAGAGTACTGTACCAATTGATCCTAAGTTATCATTGTGTACATTCGACTACCATGGGTTGTCCTTTTTGCATATACTTTTCTCGGTGTTTAGTCTTCCTTGAATGTACATAGAGTACTCTTCCAGGAAGCTAGGCCACCTTGGGTGTCCTCTTTACATGATCTTTTCCAGGTGGCTAGTCCTCCTTAAGGCATACTATTGAGTACTTTTCTGGGTGGCTAATTCTCCTTAGGCAACTTTTTACCAGCTGGATGTGCATCCCCAGATCTGTGAGCATGTGCATGCATCCATGCATTTAAACAAGATTATCTCTATAGAATTTATTTAACGAATGTGTATCTGATGAACCTTATCTGATTACTATGATAATCATTATGAAATATTTGTCTTACACTATTCTTGATAGCTATGTATAGTTATCTTGATGATACGATAAATCTTAGGGGTTATACCTCACTCGGATAGCCATTGACGCTATCAAACCGTACTCAGTGTGCAAGAGACATAGAGAGTGCGCATGTTGGTGTACAGGTGGAATAGGAGGAGCCAGATGATCTTGTGACTTTTTATTCATGATTTTATTTATATTTGAATTGTACTATCATGTAACCTAAAAACTTAAGACATTGGTTTGTATAAGTTTTCGGGTAGCCATTTGAATATTTAGTTCTATATAATTAGACTCCCTCTTCTACTTAAATTGTTCTATTCCACTAAATTACTAACTTCGATAATAAAAAAAATATACGTGGAATTTGTTATCTTTAAAGGTCAACACTCAGGTTTTTGGAAAACGAATAGCATATCGGGTTTCGGGAACTAGGGTATTACATTCTTATACCTGGGTGTTTTGGTAATGGGATGTAAGGCTTAATTTACCTTTGAGTCTTCCTGATCTTTCCTTTCTTGTTGAGATTTCAGCCATATGGTCTTCAATGTGGGGCTCACTTGACTCTATGACTCAACCGTCATGTAGATTGACAAACCAAGGTACTTTCAATATTGACATAAGATATCACTACATTCAAGAATTAGTTGAAGATAAAACTATCATGCTAGAATATATTCAAAATGAGAAGCAACTTATAGATATACTGACTAAGTTGCTTAACAATGTTAAATTTTCAAATATGAAGCATGATATTGGACTGTGTATTGTTAAATAATTATTCCTTTCTTTATATTTTTAAATTTTTATTTGTAATTTAGAAATGCATGAAAAGAAAAATGAAAACTAAAAATAAATGTTGAAATAAATTACAAATTAGAATTTTTAGGGATTTTTCGGCTAGCTCATCACTGACCAAAAAATTCGGCTAGCCAATCACATGATCAGGCTAGCCGAAGTTCGTGTTGATTGAACAAAAAAGGAAAAAAAAAAAAAAAAAAAAACCCCAAATATTTCATTCTCCACTTCTTCTTCTTCGACTCACCATTGCTTCGTTCAACCAACCCATAATATCAACTCTCTTGTAAGTAGTTATATTTCAATTTCCTTCAAGATTTAGGTTGTCCATTCCTAGATTCGCAAGTTTATGTAGTTTTTCTTCATCTTGAAACCATTTTTCTTTTTAGGTTTTCCTCAAAATCTAATATACATTATTCCTTGCATTTTTCTTGTAATTTTTCTTATGCTATTAGATGGAACCACGAGTTAAAAGAACTGGATGTAAGTAATGAGTTGGTTCATCTTCTCGATCCATCCCTCTTGGTGTACGGTCATTGTGTTCACCAGAGGATGACCCAAAAAATTATCGGGATTTCCTTACAAGAAATATTATTATAGAAACATCAGTGAATCTAGACCATGTTGCTCGTTTTGGTCTTGTAGAAATCCTTTCCAAGGTTGGATGGGAAAAAATTTTGCATTGGGGCAAGACGACTTATCGATCCGTTGTACAAGGCATGTTTGCCTCCATTTATGATGTCTCTCTTGAAGAATTAGCTTTCTCAATTAAAGTTTTAGAAGAGACAATCATTAATATGTCTTCCACTATCTCTGCTTTAATGGACATTGACATAGCAGATGATGAAATACCAATCACAACACTTTCAAAGAGATGACTAACTCTGAAAAACAATCAATTATAAGGGCGTTGTGTGGTTTCAATACAGAATGGCGGTCTGGTAACGCTTTTCCCTCCAACAAGTTATTTTCCAAATACCATGTCTTACATCGCATCTTTACATCAAATGTATATCCTTAAGCTGGGAATAAGACTGATCTTACTCCCTTTATGCTTCATGTCTTCCATGCCATTTTCACGGGTATTCATATTTATTTACCTTCTTTGATTTGTTACGTCATCATTCAATTTCGCTTGCATCATAAGCATGAGTTGATTCCGTTTGGACATTTATATCTTGTCTTGTATTTCACTACAATGTCCAATTCCCTACATTTGAAGCACCAGAATCTGAACTCCCCTTCAATAACTCAAATTTTAATATGATGAACATCACTCCCCTATCAGAATAAAGAGAAGGTTAGGAAGAACCGCAAGAGGTGGACACCACCAAGGAAGATATCTTCAATGAACTAAAAGATTCAGATGATCTAGGTGACTCTGACTATCATCTTTCTTAATTTGATGAGAGGTTATTTGCATTAGAGGATAAGGTTGATGCACTACAAGTATCCCAGGCATCATTAGCCCAAACCCAAAAGTCCACTATGAAGTACATGAAAAAATATTTCCCTAAGTTTGTGGATTAATGATCCTTTGATGCCTTCACCATCTTCTTCAGGGTCAGATTGAGCTAGATTTGCTTATTTTGGAATTGTACTAAACTATGTTTTATTGGTTTGCATGGATATTTTCATGACCTGTTTGGATATTTCATACACTGTCTCATACAATGTTTTTATCTTAATGATTTATTCTAGATGTTTAGATTTTGATGTTATCCCTATTATCGACATTCATGACTATTGATATTATTATTATTTTACCTTGCTTTAATATACTTCGTAATATATCATTTGTTCTTCCTTTGTCAACTTGTGACAAAAAGGGGGAGAAATTAGTGCTAGTAAGTAATGTCGAGTGGAATGACTGTATAATGTGTGGTAATGAATGTGTTATTATGAATGAATGAAATGAATGTGCTACATACATATTTTGTGCATAATATATGTTGTATTTCTCAGGGGGAGCATCAGTTGAGCACAATTGGTTACTAGGATTACAAGGATGATTATTAAACCTACATAGGGTAGCTTCAAGCTTGTTAATCTTATGAATGAGTGTGATTATAAATGTTAGTGGATCTATTGTGTATGTTATGTGTTTTGTCACGAAATTGACAACGGGGGAGATTTTAAGTGCTTTTATGTTTAGCTCACATAGATTGTCAAATTTCGTAAGAAAAAAGTGCTTCAAGTCAGATCGCAAGTTTGGACTCACAACGCCATCCTAACTACACTACATGCCTGAAGATCAGCTCAAGATCGGCTTATGATCAGTTCAAGATTGGCATATCTTCTCAAGTAGTCGTTGCCAATTTCAAGACTAGATCAAGTCAAAGTTCAAGACAAGTTGTCCTATATATTTGCTAAAACAAAAATGGCATAACCCTGGAAAGACCCTAGGTTAGGATCTTTAAAAAAGTCATTAAACTTTGGTTTTAATTGTGTTTTTAGTATAGAATTCGACTAGCGTAACTTCTCTTTTGGTCAGCCTAACTTCCTCGATTAACTTAACTTCAAACTTAGGTAAAATAATAAATTCTGTTGAAAATTTGGCTAGCCTAAGTTTTGTTTCGGCTAGCCTAAACTTCAAATTCGACTGGCCCGTGTAAGTCAAATTCCAAAAATACGAACTTTTGATTTTTTTACAGGAATTCGACCTACCAATTGGAAAATTTGGCCTGCCGAATTTGACCTCGTGCTAACCGAATTTTGGATAGATCTTATCTCGTGCGATTCGATACCCGTTGGAACGAATCGGGTAAATTTGGCTAGCCGAAGCCTTTCTTAGGCTAACCAAATTTCCAATATATTTGACTATAAATAAAGGCTTTTTTTTATTCTAAATTATAATAAAAAATCACTATAAACCTTCAGCAAGAAAGAGAGAAGCTCAAGTCCTTAGTAAGCTATCTGTGATGTATTTATAATTTACTTTTTTAGCTTATTCAATTCCATTTTTCTCACGATCATTTCAATCTTAGTCTGAAGAGTATTCTATACTCTCTTTGAGATCTAAAGAGAATTCAATTAAGTAGTAATTGAGTTTTTTTTAAAAAAAAAATAAAAATAAAATTTATAGAACCCTATACACTTTCTTTTGACTGAATACTGCCTCCTCTACATTTAAGAAAAAAGTTCTTCCATCACAAGCTTCTACTTCATATTTGAATCTACATTTGAAGATAAGTATTTTACTTCTTCTATGATAGCCTGTGAAAATCTCAGTGGGTTGATTTCTGATAGCCCGTCAAAATTACAAAAGGAGTTTTTATTATGATAGCCCATGAAAATCAAAAGGAACATTGTTATGT
Organism: Magnolia kwangsiensis; assembly: GCA_037074715.1. Taxonomy (NCBI): domain Eukaryota; kingdom Viridiplantae; phylum Streptophyta; class Magnoliopsida; order Magnoliales; family Magnoliaceae; genus Magnolia; species Magnolia kwangsiensis. The sequence continues at coordinate 26,611,990 of CM073585.1, read as the reverse complement.
TATTAAGGTGAACCTGTGAAAACCTTGTTATAGTGAAAGCTAAAATTACGAGGGTAATAATTTTAGGAGTAGAGTAGGTGTGGTTGTTTTAAGTACCAAACTGAAATAGCGGTGAAGACCGCTTGATTGAAGTTGAAATACGCCAATATGTCCTAAAGGAGGGTGAATAGGACTTTTTAAAGTTTTTATGAATTATTAAAAATCCTATCACACTAATCCTATCGCAGAGTACAGATTAGGATTACTCAAAATTAACTCTACTGGCTTCCAAGCCTGGTAGAGGATCCAATCACAGAGCTATTTAAATGATAATCATGGTACAATTATAGTCTATGATGGATGTGACTGTGTGTGAAATGTGAGCAAGTATAAATGCAGTTAATATAATCATACAAAAGATCAAACACAAGAATCAATCTCAAACACAGTCACTTTATAGTGGTTCGACTACTTGTCTACTCCACTACCGGCTTCCACACTCAACCCTTGAGTGATCGAATTTCACTAAGGAGATTTCCTATGGTTCACCTCAAACCTAAGGTTTTAAAATAGGTTCACCTTCAACCTTTACAAAGGTTTTTACTCGGTTTACTTCAACCCTGGAGTTTTGCTGTCGCACTCCTAACCAGATGTTTATTCCCACACAACGCACCCGGATGTTTATGCTCTCCACAGAGCAAGGGTCCACACAACGCACCCCGCACATACACTTCCGTCGGAGGCCTCCTTTGAGGACTTCAAAGGGTGAGCAACACTTAAGACCCAATCCTAGAAATGAATGATCACAAGTGTCCTCTGGACTCTAGATACTTACAAATAAGTTGATGAGTCCCTTTTTGGCGCAATGATGAAGATCTCCTTCTTGTTGATGAAGAGTCTTCAGCTCCCTTGATCCGCAACACAAAAGATATACCTATTCTAAGCTTTAAGTTGGGTCAAGGTTGTGATGAAATTCCACTCTCTAAGGATTTTCCTATTAGGAAGATAGAGTGGTTTTGATCATTTATGCATTCAAGGCATCTCAGCTTAATGATTTTCCATTAAGATAGTAGCTGGAGGATCCTTGAATGCGGAAGTTCATTCCCCAATCCACTCTATTGAATATCAATAATGAGGGTGGATTGGAGGATGAACTCCCTGAGAGAAAGGGCTTAAGGTAAATGATATGAAGGTTAAAACACTCAAAAGCACTCTCTACTTTCTCTCACAACAATAAAGGCAAGCTTCTCTATATATAGGCAAAAGGTTCCAACGGATATAAAACGGTCATATTTATGACAAAGTTTGATATCATTGAGAAAGTGTCGATATGATCGAGCGTATACTCTCGATTATAGATTGTCCTCTCGATGATACAAACTCAAATATTATTTTCGCTTTTGGAAACCTTTTTGCTAACTGGTCGATGGGATCGAGACACACATTGATGTTATCAGATTTCAAACTCTGATTCCATCGATAGATGAATCGATCTATCAACAGGTGAAAAATAAGAGAGACAAGCCTTGAGGAATTTCAGGTTCTAATGATATGATGGGAGAACAGTCGATGTCATCAGAATTTGTATATCGATGATATCGGAGACTGTGTCGGTGGGATCGATAAATCGTATAGATTTACCTATAAGCTTGCTGGACAGTTTGTGTCCGGTATCGATCCAATCGACCATGTCTCGATATGATCGACATGTGAATATCGATTTCTCAACAGGCACCCCGATCAATATTTAAAACATCCTGAAATTTTTGTTAGAGGAAACATGCGCCCACTATCGATATGATCGACTAACTTCCGATATGATTGGTATTTGAGTTCATATTGAATCGGACATTCATCGATATATCGAAGTGCATAGAAGTTTTCTTTAGAAAAATAGGGGCGCCAAAAAATTGTCTGTCGATATTATCAATCCACTTCCGATAGGATCGAAATTCGAATATCGATGATATCGATTCACATTCTGATATATCAATAAATCGTCCAGATGAATGTTTGATTGCTGGACGTATTTTGTCCTCACTTGATTGTATCAATTGATATGCTGAGGACATCGACAAAGTAGGTCGATCATATTGAGAGATGAATCGATATAATCGATAATGTAAGAAAAACTTGAAGATTTTCCTATTTGGTAAAAAGTTTTCTTACACAAAAACCCTACGATGTTCTACTTATTTTTAAGGGTATTAATCACCTGGTGTTTTGGGACATGGGATGTGAGGCTATGATTTACCTATAGCGAGCTTCCACACATCCAGTTGAGGCAGACACTTGAGTTGATCTTCTTGTTAGGCCCTGTTGTTTGACTGACTTAACTTACATCGTAATTAATAAACCAGGGCACCAGTAGGTGCACTTTCACAAACCACTATAACTCCTTGTGCCTTATGGTGAATGCTTTATTCTTTTGGTGATAAATGTGATTTATTATTTCATTCTTTATGGTGAATGTTGTAATTCTTTTATCTTTTCCTGCTAGTTTGAAAGATTGATTTTAAAGACATTCGTGAAATAAGGTTGTCCTATCTAATATTTTAGGTGAAGGTTGTCCTACAAATCATTTAGAATCAAGGCTTTAATACTCATGCAATTGATATTTTTGTATTCTTTATATATTCCACATTTATTTTGATTATTTGGCATTGTCCTATTCACCCCCTCTAGGACATGCTAGCTCTTCTTTTCAATTTTAGTTTTCCCTTTCTATTTCACTATTCATGCATTAAGAAAGACCTTTCGTACAAAAGGAAAAAAAAAATCCATCATCAAAGGACGAACCCCACCCTTTAACTATTGTCTGATCCATTTATACTTTAAGCGAGTGGTTAAATAGGCAACTGATCTCCTCGGATCTTGGTCATACTTTTTTTTTGACTACTTTGACACTTGGGGTCATTGTTATTTGGTTTATTCGGTTTGAATTGGAACCGTGATTCCAATTCTGGCACGCCTACGCACTCGTCACCCGTGCTGGATAAAGGATGTCAAAACAGTGGCGGATACATGGTGATGTGCCTTGAAAATTCCCAGAAACTCTTAAGAATTGGTACTCTGTTTACCAGGTTGGGATTTGACTAGGAGCATACATGATATGACTTGACCAATCGTTCGAGTTTACTGATCACCTCGACATTTAGAGATCAAGATGATCCCATTTATATGAATATTTGAAGTTCTACCTTAAGATTCTGCAGGTTGCTTGAAAGAGAAGGCGACTCAGCCATAACAACATCTTCAATAAGAACCTTCTTGAATGAGAAAATGATATATTTGTACGGAGGGTCATCTTCATCAGAAGCAACAAGAGTAGAAGCATCACCCATCGCTGTTAGTATTGGAGCAGGTGACAGATGAGACTTGGGCTCCATGACTTCAACCGTTATAGCTTCCTCGACCATGATAACAGTTCCTTCATGAGCCGAAGACTCTTCGACTGCTAGAGGAACTTGTTCGTCAGATGAAGGAACTATTTGTTAAGAGGATGGTTTCTCAACTGAGCAATGAAGGAGTGGTGCTTCTTCTTCTCTCTGATCGACCGCAATAGGAGGTGTTGGAGGTATTTAGATCATGTACTCAAACACTGAAGGAAGATCGGTAACTTCAGGGGGGCTATGCGATGGGATAAACTCAGTGCTAACCGTGTTCTCAGAATCCACGGTCTGGATATCGACAATCTCATGGGCATGAATTACGGGTGGTCGTTGTAGTAATGGTTGTGCCACGATGATATGTTTATCAGCAGATAATAGTTCCTGAATAACTGCAAAAAAAAGGGCACAATTAAGGTATCTTGAAAATCAAGAAAATCCAAGACAATTATATATGTATGTAAGTAATTTCCACCTAAGTCAGAATGACTGACGTAAGTGATGGATCGTGTGTCCATGATCCAAGGATTTTTTTATAATCACTGCCAGCACCCACCTTAAAGTAGGGAATGGTGGTGGATTGAGATTATAAGGAGTAAGGTATTTTCCATCGAATGGCCGATCATGATTATTTAATTTCTCCCTATCATACCACCATTTATTCCATCATTTGTTATAATTAGCATCTTGATGACGTTTTAAGCCTTATTTTCTTTTGAGTAATTAGCGATGGAGAGACTGGGCCGATACTTTGTTTTGAAATATGTTTCAAAGGGAGATATAGCCTCGGCTGAAGAAGTACCTGATATCCGGTGTTGCTTTGATGAAACTGGTAATAGTTGATTTATAGTTATTATCTGAGGAGGTGGGTTGACATGTTGAAAAATCAAGACTGAAGCCTTCGAAGGTGGACCAAGCGGATCTCCCAAGTTAAGAATCCTCCTTGGAGATGGTGGAGGTTCATGGATTAGTGGAGGTGCTGTAGCAGTAGGAATCCTCGCCATAACTTTTTGGCTCTTAGGAGGAGCAACTACTGCTTCATTCGGTGAAGTTTAAGAGGGAGAATGACTGGCTGATCTTGTCTTTGACTTATTTATTTTCTGGTTTAGTGTACTAGCCGATGAGGGTGTTTCCCTCTTCTTTCCTTTAGGCTCAAGCTTTGCAGAAAGTTGAGCTATTATCTCCTTTGGAGATTTATTCAGTAATCACTGGCAATGGCTTTCCCACCAGATAGCAAACATGTTCATTGCCTGTAGTTGATTTGGATAGAAAGGAAGATCAAGAGCCAAACTAGCCTCTTGAAAAGAAGAATGGAGAGACCAATAGAGTTCAATTTTATTGACAATCAACAATTGAAATGGGGCTTGCAAGTCTTCTGGGTGAATGGGTAGGGGATACATTGAACTAAACCGAGTTGTCGAGTAAGTAAATTCGGGCAATACTTTTCGATCTTGGCCTTAGCATTCTTGTCAGACTCAATCGAATCTCCATATGGAAGGTCTCAGCTAATGAGATAGCCCTCCCAAGCCAGGTGTGTCTAGGATGCCTCATTGCCGTTCTCCTACTCATATTGGTCGGTAAGCCAACCAAGACCATACTCTCTGTCGTTGAATGAGATGAACGATCAATTCCATCTATTTCTGATTAAAGAGAAAAATAATGTATCCATATACATTAAAAAGGCTTGATTTTCTTGAGAGGAGTGGATGCTATGCTTGCCAATATATATATATATATATATATATATATATATATATATATATATATATATATATATATATATATATATATATAGGTTGCTTCGATATGGATAGAGTGACGTACAAGAAAAGGATGAAAATATGCATAAATCCACATATGGAGAAGCCACAATGATCCTCTTCCTAAATACAAACCCTAGGTAGTGACTTCATAGATTCCTCTGTAGGAGTGGTCGAGTACATAAGGCGCTAAGGAAAGTTTCCAACCTTGGGCAGGCCTTAGATAGAGAGACATACTCGGTGGTTATCTTTGGGACATTCACACAAAGCAGGTGGTGACAAATCCAAAGAAACAAAAAAGCAGTGTGTTCTTCATAGTACAATGGTCTGCAGTTATTATGGTAAGCTGTCACAAAATGAGAATAGGCTTTTCCATCCTTATTCAAGAAGCACTTTGTGAAACCCGTATCCTAGCCCGTACCATTCCGTAGGCTTCCGCGATCCTCCCGGTCAAATTTCAGTGACCCGCAATGCGTAGACTTCATTTGCACACGACCCTGAGTTGCACACTGTCAACCTGAGTCGACTCAAATCGAGACTTGTACCCTTGCTCCGATGCTGCGTCTTGCACGCCAAGGTGATACCCAGGCCAGGAGATGTGGGCCTGCGTTTAGTTCAAGGAAAACACTGCGCATTTACAATTCCGAGAGAATTTCTACCCAATGTCATATCAATCAATCAATCAATCCCATCAAGGGTCAAGTACATGTCAAGTACACATCACCTCATACCCCATCCCCAAGCAACCCCAAAGTTAAAGCAACACATCCCTTACATGTCAAGTACATCTATTAATTCACATCCATCACTCACACCCATCACTTCTCTTTCAACCACCCTCTCTCTCTCTCTCTCTCTCTCTCTCTCTCTCTCTCTCTCTCTCTCTCTCTCTCTCTCTCTCTCTCTCTTTCTCTTCACATTTTCCAACTAACCAAAGAAGTGCACGTCCAAGCACTCCAAGGAGAGAAAAGTGTGTTGTATGTGGCCCACTTCCCACCCCAAGATCCATCATCCTAGCCCTTCAATTCTCATCACCTTCCATCAAAGTAAGACACAAGAAGATTGATGTTCCATCGAACCAAGAAGATTGAACGGTGGGTGTTTCTATAGGCCTAGATTTCATTTTTGATAATGGGTCAAGTGAGGCCTACCGATTGATGGTATGGATCTCACTTTTGACACTAGATATAGCCGATGGCCCACCTTGATTCTCATGATCATTCCATGATGGGACCATTCTCCATGGACCTCATCATGATGTTTATTCTTCCTTGCATGGATAGGGTCATCTAGACCTTACATTTTAGTGGAGAAATGATCTTCACCGTTGATTTTGATCGGTGGGCCCACATGTAATGGGACCCACTTGATGTATGGAAGGGAGGGCCCATAGTGTCGGGGTCCCTCCATCACTCTCTCTCTCTCTCTCTCTCTCTCTCTCTCTCTCTCTCTCTCTCTCTTCTTCCCTTGTTGATGGCTCATGATGTATGTAATTTATCCAAGTCGTCCACCTTCGTGGGACCCACTTGATGGACGTGTTGGATCTACAACATCCAAGCCATGTGGGCCCTACCTTAGGGTGGTGAGAAAACACAAATATCGGATTGATCCAAATCACGTGGGCCACGTTCAGGTGGGACCCACCTTGATTAATGTATTCACGCCATCGATGCTGGACGTGTTCAGTGAGTCTGAACAAATAGTGGGGTGTACTAACAGCAAGCTTTTTGGGTGGGCCACTCATGCAGGCCCCACCTTAATGTATAGGTCTAATCCACGTCGTCCATCCCATTCCCCAGCTCAATTTGGGTGTTGAGCCAAAAAATGAAGCTAATCCAATTATCTGGCAAGCCATATCTTTGAAAACAATGGGTTTTACTATTTAAATCCGCTATGACCCACTTTAATGCTTCTATACACCAAAACACATCGAATATTAGGCTCATTTAGACTGTCTTGAGCTATAGAATCCAACGGTTGGGTTGAATTCTCCTGGTGCGGGCCCAACTTAGGAAAAACCGTCGAAAAATAAAAAATATAAAAAAAAAAATTACAGCAGGCGCTGCTACTACGTAGGCGGGAGATGGCAGGGACCATGGGTCCCAGCCGCTAGCCCCACCATGAAGTAAGTGTTTATCTGCGCCCGCCTACCTTGCACGTGTGCTGTGTCCGTGCAGCGTGGGACCCACATGATATATTTGTTTAATCTATACCGTCCACCATTTGGACGATGGGGCCCATCATGATGCATACTGTCCAACCATTTTGAGATATCGTTTTACGGTATGAGGTAAAGAATGAGTCAGATCTAAAGTTCAAGTGGACCCCACAATTTAAAATAGTGGACAGTGACCTCCACCGTTCAAACTTCTAAGGGCCATAGTAGTTTTCAATAAAGCTGATATTTTTTTTCACTTTATCTATCACTATGTTAACTTTTGAATTGGTTGGATCTCAAATACATTACGGCGGGCCACACCATGATGTGTCCATCCATTGATCAGGTGGACCACACCGTAAAATAGTGGAGGATTGAGCATCTACCATTGAAACCCTTTGGGGCCATGGAAGTTTTGGATCAATATGGGATTTATTTTCCCTCTTAATCCAGGTCCTTAAGACCTTATGATTAGACTGGGTGGAAAATAAACTTTATGGTGGGCCCTATGATTTGTTTAACAGTGAGAATTATTATCCCCACTACTATTTGTGGTATGGTCCAAATGATCCTTCAATGTAATTCTTTTTGGGGATGTGATGAGGCCGATCTTGATGTATTTGTGGCTCATCCATTAAGGCCCACCTTGATATATATGAGGCCCATGTGATGCAGCCCATCTAATGCAATTGAGGCCCATGGGTCGAGGCCTAATGGGATGTATATAAGGTCCATTGCAATATGTGATTCCACCATAGTTTATGTAATGATGTTTATGACAGGTCGTGCCTTGGGAACAATGATGGTTTGACGTCCACATTGTAAGGATAATGTTGGTTAAATGTTCACATTGTATCTCTCCCTAAGGCCCATTGATAGGCCCATACTTGTTGTGTGTAGGCCATTTAGGTCCATCCTCGTTAAAAGGATAATTCATCACGATATAACATGCTTAGTATATGTAAGACCCGTATCTTGGTCCGTACCTTTCCGTACACTTCCGCGGTCTTACCGGTCGAATTCCGGCAACTTTCGACCCTTAACCAGTATCGACGCGCAACCCTGATTCATGTGCCGACAACCCGAGTCGACTCAACCAGAGACCTATACCATAGCGACCGCGCCGTCGTTGCGGTTCCGATACCGCGACTCGCGCGCCGAGGCGATACCCTGGTCAAGAGTTATGGGCCAACGTTCGGTGCGAGAAAACGCCGCGCGTTGTGAAAACCAAGGGAATCTCAACGATGTGTCACATCAATCACATCAATCCCATCAATCAATCACCCATCAAGCCATCACATGTCAAGTACACATCACTTCCATCCCTTTTCCCAAGCAACCACAAAAGTCTCCCAAACCCATACCACTCTTACACAAAAAGCCAACAAAGTCTTCTTAACCCATACCTTTCTTACACAAAAGGCCAAAAAGTCAAGTTTTTCTTACAACACCATCACTCACCCATCCATCCATCACTCTCTCTCTCCCTTTACATCACTCTCTCTTTCTCTCCTTCTCATTTTCAAAATTTTCAAGCAACTCCAAGAGCCCCATACGTATGAAAAATTCCAACTTTCCTAAGCTCTAAGTGGCCCACCTTCCTACCCCAAAATCTTCCATCTCAACCCTCCATTCTTCATCTTAGCCATTGAAGTTGAAGACAAGGTGCCAAGGGACCCCTAGGAGCAAGAAGATCGGACGGTGGGTGCCTATATAGGGTAGATTTATTTGTTTTTATGGTGGACCAAGTGAGTCCCACCGATCAATGGTGTGGATCTCACTTGGGACCCTAATACGTGGCCGATGGACCATTTGGATCATCATGATCATTCCATGATGGGACCATTCTCCATGGACCCCATCATGATGTTTACTTTCTCTAGAAAGGTCATCTAGACCGTCCATATTGGTGGAAAAAGGATCTCCACCGTTGATCTTTAGTTTTGATGGTCATATGTGCAAAATGACCCATTTGATGTATGATTTCATGTATGGGAGGGCCCATAATGACGGGGTCCCTCCATCACAAGCCGTTTCCCACTCTCCATCTCTCTCTCTCTCTCTCTCTCTCTCTCTCTCTCTCTCTCTCTCTCTCTCTCTCTCTCTTTTATTTTATTTTATTTTATTGAATTTTATTTTATTTTATTGCAATAGGATGGTGTGGCCCACTTAAATGGATTCCACCTTGATGAAATTTTTATTCAAGTGGGGCCCACCTTAGACATTGAGCCCATGGCACCCATCAGTGGTGGCCCACTCCATCAGGGCCCACACTCAAAAATAAAAAAAAATATGTATATGGGACCGTCCAGCATCTGAGATGCTGGACGTTTCAACAGGAGGAAAAAAAAACAAAAGAAGAAAGAAAAAGGAAGGGCTTTGGTGGCCCACTTGTATAGGCCCCACCGAGTTATACTCAGACAATCCAAGCCGTCTACCCTCTTATTTACAGAGTTTTAACCGTTGGGTAGAAGTTTGGGGTTGATTGGAAGACCTGGTGGGCCATAGCATCAAATAATGCACCTCGACCATTCAAGGACCCATTTTCTCATTTTATTCATTTTCTAGCGTTAAAAAAATTCAAACTCTAGACTCATTTGGACGGTCTCGGGCCACTGATCGCAATGGCTGGGGCAGATTTCACTTTAGCGGGCCCCGCGTGCAAAAAACCGTGAGAAAATAAGTTTTTTTCATTTTTTTTTAAGGGCATTGGCAGAGGCTTTGCCTCTACCTCTGACCACGTACAGCGGCTGCACGCAGGCGCGTGCAGCCTTCCTTTGGCGAGCGGACGGACGTAAGGGGGCCCACGGCCCTGCGTGTGGGCCCCACCATAATGTTTATTTGTCATCCGACCTACTTATGAGGTGGGCCCCCCTCCAAAAATGAGTCAGATCCAAAACTCAGCTGGCCCACACCACGCAAAACAGTGTGAATTGAATTCTACCGTTGAAAAATTTTTGGGGCCCACAGAAGTTTTGGATCAAGCTGAAATTTATGTTTCCCTTTCATCCAGGTCCGAGCGACCTTATGAACAGGTCGGATGGCTTTTAAACATCACTGGGTGGGCCCCACATGGGACTCACGTTGTTGTATGTGTGGTAATCCACCGTCCAGGCGGACGGTGGCTCATCCTCCTTGCACACGTGCTGCCTCCACCGTCCACGGACGGTGGGGCCCTGGGTGACGTATGTGCCTTACCTGCACTGTCCGCTGGACAGTGGGACCCACCATGATGCCTGTAGTGCATCCAGACCGTCCATCCACTCGGCTGATCGTTTTAATACATGAGTTGCCGATTGGGTGGGCCATTCATGTAAGGGTTGGGCCACTTAATATCTAAGCCTTATGGGTTTAGGCCCACTTTGATTCATGAAAGGCCTATGGGCTAGGCCCATCTGCTTGTAAAAGGCCTATGGGTTTAAGCCCACTTGTTATGTTCTAAGTCCATGGGACTAGGCCCTGTTGATGTATTCCAAGGCCATTGAAATTGGACCCACTTGTTGCACTTTTAAGCCCATGAATGTAGGTCCATTTGATGTACTTCTAGGCCCATAAAATTGGACCTATTTGTTGCATTCTTAAAGCCCATGGAAGTGGACCCATTTGTTATATTGTAAGACCCATGGGACTACACCCATTTGATTAAGAAAGGGGCCATGGGATTTGGCCCACTTTGATATGCATGCAAGCTCATGGATTAGGCCCTTTTGATATACATTTGGGGGCCCAATTGGTGTGGCCCATTTGTTACATATTAGACTCATGTGACTAGGTCCAATTGGTGCAATCCAAGGCCCACGGGTTTTGACCCACTGCAATGCACATAAGACCCATTGGTGTGGCTCATTTACGTGGCCCATCTGACGAATAAAAGACCCATAAGCTATGGCCCATTTGATATATATGCAAGGCCCAATGGGAGGGATATAAGGTCCATTGCAATGTGTAAACCCAATACCGATTATGTAGCGGTGTTTTAAGAAGATCGTACCTGGGAAACAATGTTGGTTTGACGTCCATATTGCGAGTGTAATGTTGGTTGGATGTCCACATTACGACTCTCCTTAAGGTCCATTACTGGGCCGTACTTATCGTATTTAGGCCGTCCAGGTCCATCTGCGTTGTAAATAGTTCATTTAGTTATAACATGTTTAGTACAGTTCATGACTCATGATCATACGCATCATATGCATGCTTGACGTGAGAATTGTCTGATCATAGCATTTGCCCTCGGACAGGTTGTTTATAGGCTCCCGGTTAGGCGGTGTTGCCCTACATGAGCGCACGGTATGCACAGGATTGGTCGCATGACTGGATAGCGTGATTCATGCATTCCGCATTTATGTGACATGGGTATATGTACGCCCTAGCGACATCAGGGCCGTAGCCTCCACAGACGCATCGTGGTTGGCAGGATTGGATACCGAAAATCTTGATCTACATGGGGTACTATAGATATCCCTGGGTGAAAGTCCCTAAACCCTTATGGTACCAAGAAGTTGCTCCAACGTCTAGACCGAGTGGGTAGATGAGCGTTGAGTGCCGATTACCAGACAGTTACACTCTCCACTGTGTACTGGTCGGTTGGAAGGGGGTGCGGCCTTACCCGCCCGAGTGTAGGGGGCAATGCTAGGCTGAGTTTGACCAGCTCAGGAAATGGGTCCGCTATCGACGAGTCGCGCCCGATATTGGCAGACGGATAGTGAGGTCTCTTCCACTTACCTTATTGTGCGCGATATGGCGGCAATCTGGTTTAGAGTGTACTAGACCCCGGTGATATCCCATATTTTGAGCTGTATTGATGTGTGGACATAGATGAGGACCTGTATGCTTGAGTTGCATTGCACATCGCATGGCCTTGGGATGGCCGATACCATTCATGTCTTGCATCGCTTAGCCTTGTTACGGTTCATGATATTATAGATCCACCTGCATATTTCGCTTTACTCTGACATTGCATGTTCATATTACTACCCTGCGCACACACTTTCACCACCCTCTAAGCTTTCTGTAAGCTTATGCACGACCGTTGCGTGCAGGTGACGTTGGATCGCAGCAGCGTTGAGGCAGGAGCACGTTGCTGATCATTTTAGAGTTTTTCTGTTATTTACCATTGTATTTCCCTTTATGCCCATTGTACTTGTAAAGTTTTTTATCATAGTGGAAATGTAATGGATTTCTTAGTTTTTGTTTGTGGGTTATGCCTTTGGTTATGCTTATTACGAATCAAACTGATGTTGAAAATCCTCCTCGTAGCATCCCAGGATCGGAACCTGGCGAATGGGAGCTAGGAGCCGAGAATGGGGTTCTACGGAGGCTGTCGGCGCCGGATTCGGCGATCGGGAATTTTGTGAGCCCGGTTTCCGAGTTTGGGGCGTGATAGAAGTTGGTATCAGAGCATAACTTGGGAATAACCGAGAACAACATTACATGTTTGCTATGAGTGAAGAATGACTAAGTTCCGAAGTTTGGATAGCTTCGCGACCTTCCGATTCAGACCGTTAACATGCGTACATTCGAGAGTTTTTGAAGATGATAGGCGCTTTCGCTCTTTCCTGTAGGATATGGCGCCTATGAGAGTTACTCGCTCGACTCCCGCACCACCACCTGAGGATTCTGCTTCACCATCGGAGGCTCCACCTTTACCTCCTGCGTCTCCCGTTCCACCCTCAGAGATCCCTGATTCCTCCCATGAGGATGACATTCCTCCACCTGAGGCTGATGAGGAGCCAACTGTGACTGTGAGTGCCTCTCAGTTACAACAGATGTTGCAGGCTGTGACAGCTGCACTACAGGGACAGGGCAGACGCCCAGCTGTTTCACCAGCTCAGGCAGAGCAGGAGCGCGCGGGCGCCTTACTACTTGAGTTCAGACGGCTTGATCCCCCACGTTTCCAGGGCGAGCCAGATCCGACTGCAGCCGAGAGATGGCGCTCCGATGTGGAGAAGATATTCGATACCATGTTATGTACGACCGAGCAGCGCATTCGGTTAGCAGTATTCCTCTTCCAGGGTGAGGCCGAGCATTGGTGGACCTCGGTTACCCGTGTTGCCGGGCCGGAGTATATCTGGACATGGGAGGAGTTTGTTGATCGATTCGAGGAGCAGTACTTCCCCGACCATATCCGACGTCAGCGAGCCTTAGAGTTCGAGACTCTGGTGCAGGGAGATATGACCGTGGCACAGTACGCGGCCCGTTTTGTGGCACTATCACAATTCGCACCATATATGGTTGATGACGAGGGGCGGAAGGCCCGCCGTTTCGAGCACGGCTTACGTTACGGCCTTCGAGGTCGTGTTGTCGGGCATGAGCTCCCTACCTTTTAGGCTGTAGTGCGGAGAGCTCAGATTTACGAGACTGAGTGGGCCGGTTCTCAATCTGAGCGTGGTCAGAGGGGAGACCGGAAGAGGCAGGCTTCTTCCAGTCCTTCCCAGCAGCGTCGACCACAGCAGCAGAGGCGTACAGGTCGCCCAGCCTTCCGAGCACCATCAGCACCAGCAACACCTCCACCACCACCTCAGAGGCAGTTCACCGGCACTTGCTTCAGGTGTGGAGCGATGGGACACCGTTCATGGGAGTGTCCCAGCCCCCAGCAGCAGCAGAGAGGTCCACAGCAGCAGAGACCTCCACCGCAGCAGCAGAGACCCCCACAGCAGCAGCGACAGCAGCCTCCACCACCGAGGCCACCTCAGCAGCAGCATCAGCATCAGCACCAGCCTCAGAGGCCGCAGCAGCAGAGGCAGCAGTTTCGACCGCCTCAGCGACCCCAGCAGCAGCAGCAGCACGTTCAGAGGGGACATGCACCTCCCCAGCCAGCTCAGGCTAGATTCTATGCGGCTCAGCAGGATCCGCAGTCATTCGGAGGAGTTGTTGAGGGTACACTTCCAGTTTCTGCATGCATTGCACGAGTCTTGTTTGATTCCGGTGCATCGCACTCCTTCGTAGCCGAGAGCTTCTGTCGATCGGCTGGTTTACAGTTGGAGTCTGCTGATGAGAGTCTATCAGTATCGACTCCCTTGGGGAGGACTGCAGCGTTGGGATGATTTTATTCGTCTTGTCCCGTTCTAGTTGGGGATACATTCCTACCCGCTGATTTGTTTATTTTACCGATGTCCGAGTTCGACATCATCCTGGGCATGGATTGGCTCACCGAGTACTATGCCATTTTAGACTGCGCCGCGAGGACCGTCACGTTCTGTATACCCGGGGTGCCACAGTTCCAGTTTGTTGCAGAGGCCAGAGGAGAGCGGTTGTCTTGTTTGATGTCTTGCGCCATAGAGGAGCCTGTCGCCGTTTGCATCGACCATTTACCGATAGTTTGCGATTTTCCCGATGTGTTCCAGGAGATTCCGGGATTACCGCCTCGTCGACTCACCGAGTTCCAGATCGATCTCGTTCCTGGTACCGCGCCTATTTCGAAGGCCCCGTATCATATGGCCCCGTTGGAGTTACGGGAACTGCAGAAGCAGTTGGACGAGTTAAGTGAGCTGGGCTTTATTCGTCCGAGCAGTTCTCCGTGGGGAGCGCCGATACTCTTCGTGAAGAAGAAGGATGGCTCGTTGAGGCTCTGCGTTGACTATCACGAGCTCAACAAAGTCACGATCAAGAACAAGTACCTGCTCCCTAGGATTGATGATTTGTTCGACCAGCTGCAAGGTGCACAGTTCTTTTCGAAGATTGACCTGCGTTCTGGTTATCATCAGATTTGGGTCTTAGATGAGGACATTCCGAAGACGGCATTCAGGACGCGTTACGGTCATTTTGAGTTTCAGGTCATGTCCTTCGGACTGACCAATGCACCCGCGGTCTTCATGCAGCTGATGAACGAGGTTTTTCGCCCATATCTAGATCAGTTTGTTGTAGTCTTCATCGACGACATTCTGATCTACTCGAGGACCCGTGAGGAGCATGAGCAGCACTTGGAGATTACTTTACAAACCCTCCGCGCACACCAGCTGTATGCGAAGCTGGAGAAGTGCGAGTTCTGGCAGGAGGAGGTGAAGTTCCTCGGTCACGTGGTGACGAGGGAGGGTGTCGCAGTGGACCCCTTGAAGGTCGAGGCAGTGCATCAGTGGGGCCAGCCCACGACTGCGACGGAGATCCGTAGTTTCCTTGGCTTGGCGGGCTATTACCGACGTTTCATTGAGGGTTTTTCTCGTATTGCAGCCCCGCTGACCAGGTTGACTCGGAAGGGCGCAGAGTTCATTTGGAGTGACGCCTGCGAGCGAGCATTCACGGAGTTGAAGGACTGTCTGACGTCCGCTCCTGTCCTCACTCTTTCCTCTGGGAGTGACGGCTTTATTGTATTCACTGATGCCTCGCATATTGGTTTAGGTGCTGTCCTGATGCAGCACGGGAGACCAGTGGCCTTTGCGTCTCGTCAGCTCAAGGTCCATGAGCTGAACTATCCTACACATGATCTGGAGCTGGCTGCAGTTGTCTTCGTACTGAAGGTGTGGAGGCACTATCTTTACGGGGTTAGGTTCGAGCTCTTCTCTGATCACAAGAGCTTGAAGTACCTCTTCTCGCAGTCTGAGTTGAATATGAGACAGAGGCACTGGATGGAGCTCTTGAAAGACTATGATTTTGATCTCCAGTACCACCCGGGCAAGGCGAACGTGGTGGCAGATGCCCTCAGCCGTCAGCCACGAGGCTTGGTGGCGCACATGATGATTCAGGAGTGGCGGATGCTTGAGGATGTTGCAGTATATGACTTTGAGTTCGGCCTGCAGTCTTCCATTGTACAGTTATCGAGCCTTTCGATTCAACCCTCTCTTGTCGCTAGGGTGATCGAGGCTCAGCAGGCTGATCAGTCGTTGCAGGGTTATATGGCTGAGGCAGCATCTGAGGGTCAGGTTGATTGGCAGATCGGTACAGACGGTGGACTTCGCTTCAGAGGCCGATTATGTGTCCCGGATATTCTAGAGTTACGTAGAGATCTTATGACCGAGGCACATCGATCGCGATTTTCTATCCACCCGGGCTCGACGAAGATGTACCGTGACATGAGGTGACAGTATTTTTGGGCGGGGATGAAGCGCCAGATCGCCAGTTTTGTGGCCGAGTGTGACACGTGCCAGCGTGTCAAGGCCGATCATCAGAGACATCCTGGTCTGTTGCAGCCGTTGAGTGTCCCGATGTGGAAGTGGGAGCACATGTCGACTGATTTCATTATGGGTTCACCGAGGACTTAGCGCGATCATGACACCATTTGGGTTGTTGTGGATCGTCTGACGAAGTCGGCACATTTCCTTGCGATGTGTGCGACTTGGTCTATGGACCGGCTTGCGAGACTATTCATTGAGGAGATTGTGAGACTGCATGGCGTTCCAGTCTCGATCGTTTCTGACCGAGACTCGAGGTTCACGTCTCAGTTTTGGGGGAGCTTCCAGCGTGCGATGGGGACTGATTTGCAGCTCAACACCGCGTACCATCGGCAGACCGATGGCCAGACCGAGAGGGTCAACCAGATACTTGAGGATATGCTTCGGGCCTGCGCGATTGATTTCGGGGGTAGCTGGGATGAGCATCTACGATTGGCTGAGTTCGCGTACAATAACAGCTATCAGGCGACCATCGGCATGGCTCCTTTTGAGGCACTATATGGCAGACCATGCAGATCACTGAGTTGTTGGACCGAGGTTGGAGAGCGTCGTCTCCTAGGTCCTGAGCTTGTGCAGGAGACTTCAGAGGCTATTGACATCATCAGGCAGAGGATGCGCACAGCTCAGAGCCGACAGAAGAGTTTTGCTGATCGTCGGCGTCGTCCCTTGGAGTTTGATGTAGGGAACCATGTGTATCTCAAGGTCTCGCCCATGAAGGGCGTAGTTCGATTTGTAGCGAAGGGCAAGCTTGCCCCGAGATTCATAGGACCTTTTGAGATCACTGGGCGCGTTGGCGCCGTGGCCTATCGTCTTGCCTTGCCATCATAGTTATCTGGCGTCCACGACGTTTTCCACGTCTCCATGTTAAGGAAGTGTGGGTCAGACATAGTTCCCGTCATTGATTGGCAGCCGTTGGAGGTTCGTGAGGACGCTTCTTACATTGAGCAGCCAGTCCGTATCCTTGATCGGAAGGAGCAGGTCCTCAGAACCAAGGTCATTCCATTGGTGAAGGTGCAATGGGGTCACCATTCTATAGAGGAGGCTTCTTGGGAGCGTGAGGCTGAGATTCGAGAGCGATATCCTCATCTCTTTGATGGTTGATGATCATGTATTGTATTTTGTACGCTGTCCCTGATTCTATATGACGACGTTATGTTTCTTATTCCTCGCGAGTTATGCTTAGTGATGATGATTGGATAAATTTCGAGGATGAAATTTTTATAAGGAGGGGAGAGCTGTACACTTCCGCGGTCTTACCGGTCGAATTTCGGCAACTTTCGACCCTTAACCAGTATCGACGCGCGACTCTGATTCATGTGCCGACAACCCGAGTCGACTCAACCCGAGACCTATACCATAGCGACCGCGCCGTCGTTGCGGTTCCGATACCGCGACTCGCGCGCCGAGGCGATACCCTGGTCAAGAGTTATGGGCCAACGTTCGGTGCGAGAAAAAGCCGCGCGTTGTGAAAACTAAGGGAATCTCAACGATGTGTCACATCAATCACATCAATCTCATCAATCAATCACCCATCAAGCCATCACATGTCAAGTACACATCACTTCCATCCCTTTTCCCAAGCAACCACAAAAGTCTCCCAAACCCATACCTCTCTTACACAAAAAGCCAACAAAGTCTTCTTAACCCATACCTTTCTTACACAAAAGGCCAAAAAGTCAAGTTTTTCTTACAACACCATCACTCACCCATCCATCCATCACTCTCTCTCTCCCTTTACATCACTCTCTCTTTCTCTCCTTCTCATTTTCAAAATTTTCAAGCAACTCCAAGAGCCCCATACGTATGAAAAATTCCAACTTTCCTAAGCTCTAAGTGGCCCACCTTCCTACCCCAAAATCTTCCATCTCAACCCTCCATTCTTCATCTTAGCCATTGAAGTTGAAGACAAGGTGCCAAGGGACCCCTAGGAGCAAGAAGATCGGACGGTGGGTGCCTATATAGGGTAGATTTATTTGTTTTTATGGTGGACCAAGTGAGTCCCACCGATCAATGGTGTGGATCTCACTTGGGACCCTAATACGTGGCCGATGGACCACTTGGATCATCATGATCATTCCATGATGGGGCCATTCTCCATGGACCCCATCATGATGTTTACTTTCTCTAGAAAGGTCATCTAGACCATCCATATTGGTGGGAAAAGGATCTCCACCGTTGATCTTTAGTTTTGATGGTCATATGTGTAAAATGACCCATTTGATGTATGATTTCATGTATGGGAGGGCCCATAATGACGAGGTCCCTCCATCACAAGCCGTTTCCCACTCTCCATCTCTCTCTCTCTCTCTTTTATTTTATTTTATTTTATTAAATTTTATTAAATTTTATTTTATTTTATTGCAATAGGATGGTGTGGCCCACTTAAATGGATTCCACCTTGATGAAATTTTTATTCAAGTGGGGCCCACCTTGGACATTGAGCCCATGGCACCCATCAGTGGTGGCCCACTCCATCAGGGCCCACACTCAAAAATAAAAAAAATATGTATATGGGACCGTCCAGCGTCTGAGACGCTGGACGTTTCAACAGGAGGAAAAAAAAACAAAAGAAGAAAGAAAAAGGAAGGGCTTTGGTGGCCCACTTGTATAGGCCCCACCGAGTTATACTCAGACAATCCAAGCCGTCTACCCTCTTATTTACAGAGTTTTAACCGTTGGGTAGAAGTTTGGGGTTGATTGGAAGACCTGGTGGGCCATAGCATCAAATAATGCACCTCGACCATTCAAGGACCCATTTTCTCATTTTATTCATTTTCTAGCGTCAAAAAAATTCAAACTCTAGACTCATTTGGACGGTCTCGGGCCACTGATCGCAATGGCTGGGGCAGATTTCACTTTAGCGGGCCCCGCGTGTGAAAAACCATGAGAAAACAAGTTTTTTTCATTTTTTTTTAAGGGCATTGGCAGAGGCTTTGCCTCTACCTCTGACCACGTACAGCGGCTGCACGCAGGCGCGTGCAGCCTTCCTTTGGCGAGCGGACGGACGTAAGGGGGCCCACGGCCCTGCGTGTGGGCCCCACCATAATGTTTATTTGTCATCCGACCTACTTATGAGGTGGGCCCCCCTCCAAAAATGAGTCAGATCCAAAACTCAGGTGGCCCACACCACGCAAAACAGTGTGAATTGAATTCTACCGTTGAAAATTTTCTGGGGCCCACAGAAGTTTTGGATCAAGCTGAAATTTATGTTTCCCTTTCATCCAGGTCCGAGCGACCTTATGAACAGGTCGGATGGCGTTTAAACATCACTGGGTGGGCCCCACATGGGACCCACGTTGTTGTATGTGTGGTAATCCACCGTCCAGGCGGACGGTGGCTCATCCTCCTTACACACGTGCTGCCTCCACCGTCCACGGACGGTGGGGCACTGGGTGACGTATGTGCCTTACCTGCACTGTCCGCTGGACAGTGGGACCCACCATGATTCCTGTAGTGCATCCAGACCGTCCATCCACTCGGCTGATCGTTTTAATACATGAGTTGCCGATTGGGTGGGCCATTCATGTAAGGGTTGGGCCACTTAATATCTAAGCCTTATGGGTTTAGGCCCACTTTGATTCATGAAAGGCCTATGGGCTAGGCCCATCTGCTTGTAAAAGGCCTATGGGTTTAAGCCCACTTGTTATGTTCTAAGTCCATAGGACTAGGCCCTGTTGATGTATTCCAAGGCCATTGAAATTGGACCCACTTGTTGCACTTTTAAGCCCATGAATGTAGGTCCATTTGATGTACTTCTAGGCCCATAAAATTGGACCTATTTGTTGCATTCTTAAAGCCCATGGAAGTGGATCCATTTGTTATATTGTAAGACCCATGGGACTACACCCATTTGATTAAGAAAGGGGCCATGGGATTTGGCCCACTTTGATATGCATGCAAGCTCATGGATTAGGCCCTTTTGATATACATTTGGAGGCCCAATTGGTGTGGCCCATTTGTTACATATTAGACTCATGTGACTAGGTCCAATTGGTGCAATCCAAGGCCCACGGGTTTTGACCCACTGCAATGCACATAAGACCCATTGGTGTGGCTCATTTACGTGGCCCATCTGACGAATAAAAGACCCATAAGCTATGGCCCATTTGATATATATGCAAGGCCCAATGGGAGGGATATAAGGTCCATTGCAATGTGTAAACCCAATACCGATTATGTAGCGGTGTTTTAAGAAGATCGTACCTGGGAAACAATGTTGGTTTGACGTCCACATTACGAGTGTAATTTTGGTTGGATGTCCACATTACGACTCTCCTTAGGGTCCATTACTGGGCCGTACTTATCGTATTTAGGCCGTCCAGGTCCATCTGCATTGTAAATAGTTCATTTAGTTATACCATGTTTAGTACAGTTCATGACTCATGATCATACGCATCATATGCATGCTTGACGTGAGAATTGTCTGATCATAGCATTTGCCCTAGGACAGGTTGTTTACGGGCTCCCGGTTAGGCGGTGTTGCCCTACATGAGCGCACGGTATGCGCAGGATTGGTCGCATGACTGGATAGCGTGATTCATGCATTCCGCATTTGTGTGACATGGGTATATGTACGCCCTGGCGACATCAGGGCCGTAGCCTCCACAGACGCATCGTGGTTGGCAGGATTGGATACCGGAAATCTTGATCTACATGGGGTACTATAGATATCCCTGGGTGAAAGTCCCTAAACCCTTATGGTACCAAGAGGTTGCTCCAACGTCTAGACCGAGTGGGTAGATGAGCGTTGAGTGCCGATTACCAGACAGTTACGCTCTCCACTGTGTCGTGGTCGGTTGGAAGGGGGTGCGGCCTTACCCGCCCGAGTGTAGGGGGCAATGCTAGGCTGAGTTTGACCAGCTCGGGAAATGGGTCCGCTATCGACGAGTCGCGCCCGATATTGGCAGACGGATAGTGAGGTCTCTTCCACTTACCTTATTGCACGCGATGTGGCGGCAATCTGGTTTGGAGTGTACTAGACCCCGGTGATATCCCATATTTTGAGCTGTATTGATGTGTGGACATAGATGAGGACCTGTATGCTTGAGCTACATTGCACATCGCATGGCCTTGGGATGGCCGATACCATTCATGTCTTGCATCGCTTAGCCTTGTTACGGTTCATGATATTATAGATCCACCTGCATATTTCGCTTTACTCTGACATTGCATGTTCATATTACTACCCTGCGCACACACTTTCACCACCCTCTAAGCTTTCTGTAAGCTTATGCACGACCGTTGCGTGCAGGTGACGTTGGATCGCAGCAGCGTTGAGGCAGGAGCACGTTGCTGATCATTTTAGAGTTTTTCTGTTATTTACCATTGTATTTCCCTTTATGCCCATTGTACTTGTAAAGTTTTTTATCATAGTGAAAATGTAATGGATTTCTTAGTTTTTGTTTGTGGGTTATGCCTTTGGTTATGCTTATTACGAATCAAACTGATGTTGAAAATCCTCCTCGTAGCATCCCAGGATCGGAACCTGGCGAATGGGAACTAGGAGCCGAGAATGGGGTTCTACGGAGGCTGTCGGCGCCGGATTCGGCGATCGGGAATTTTGTGAGCCCGGTTTCCGAGTTTGGGGCGTGACAGTATAGCTCCATGATTCATGCCCATACGCATCATATGTATACTTGATATGAGAAATTTCTGATCATAGCATATGCTATTGGGCAGATTATTTATGGGACTCACTAATAGGAGTTACCATTGTGGTAGCGCAAGATTACTGCATGACTGACGGTGTGACTCATGCATTTCGCATATGTGTGACATGATCATTATACGCCCAAGAAACATTAGGGTTATGACCTTCACAAGCATGTCGTGGATGGCTAGATGGGACACCAAAAATATTTGGTTCGAGCATCTAGGCACTTTGGATATTCGTGGGTGAAAGTTCTTAAACCTCTGAGGCCAGGAGACGTCCCAACGTCTAGACTGAGTAGATACATGAGTGTCCAAGTGCCGAATACTAGTAGGCCACATCTTCTATCGTGTCGTGGTCGGTTAGGAGGGGGTATAGCCTTATCCCTCTAAGTGAGGGGGCTGTAAGCTACACTGAGTATGACTAGCTCGTAAATGGGTCCACTATGATGAGCCGAGTAGGTATTGACTGACTGCTGGCTAGGTGGATAGTGAGGTCTTTTCCACTCACTGGTTGTACAGCTAGGGAGGTAGCAGCCATTGTGGAATATACTAGACCCTGGTGATAATCCCAGAGAGGAGCCATACTAATACGTGGCTTATTGAATAGGAATTGCATACTCATTCATTCATTCATTCACTATCCACTCGGGCTAGTGGTGCGTAACTATTTGTTACGTGTACCTTTGGATGGCCAGAATTTTGGTTGGGCCTGCAACTAACCTGAGATCAAGAGTTTACCACATTGAGTCTGACTATCCAAATTTAGATATGGGAGTGGTTTGGATAGAAGTCCCTTGTGATGGACCTCATAGCTTATGATACCACGTACTATCATGCCGACTTCACACTACAACTTGGTCATTTCATTCGCATCGCATATTGCATTACATCCGCAGGCATATGGCATTTTGGGTTGTTATATTTCTGCACTTATATGGCCTAAACGAACTTAGCATGATTTACATATTACATTGCATCATCAGACATCTGATATTTAGTTCTCTATGATTCTGCATTCGTATAACCGATCCGCATTACATACTCTGATATCATATGATTCATGATCTTGTCAGTATTTTCGCTTACTCTGATATCGTATGATTCATGATCTTGCCTGTATTTCTGATATTGTATGATTGTGGCATTGTATTGGATACTTGGCACATGCATCGCATACATTTACACCACCCTCTAACTTTTCTATAAGCTTATGCACGATAGATGCGTGCAGGTGGCGTTAGGTTGCAGCAGCGTTGAGCTTAGAGCGTGTAACGGTCTTCTAGAGCTTTGATTTTTAACATATGTATTTCTTTTTCAACATTGTATTCAAATATTTATATTAGTGGATATGTGATGATGATGTTGCCTCTATGATTTGGGTATACTTGTGGTTATACTTCTTCTGAGACAAACGTACACTAGAAAATCCTCTTTGTAGGATCCAGGATCAAAACCTGGCATATGGACGCTGGGAGCTGAGAATGGGGTCCTACGGAGGTTTTCGGCACCGGATTCGGCAATCTGAAATTTTGTGAGTCTGATTTTTGGGTTTGAGGCGTGACACGCTTGGTACTCTTCTGTGTAAAATTGGGATAAACGACTTCACCAAAGGGGAGAAGCTGGGTTAGAGCTATAATTTAAAAAATAGCTAGACACGTGGGGCCGCAGTTAAGGAAGAAGGTGTTGGTCGATGAGATCTAGAAGGTTGAATCTACTGTGAGAAGAGCTAGATTTTAGGGATAATCGAAAATAAAGAGCTTAATACATTCATAGATGTCCAATGCTCTTCATGATGCCTCATGTTGAGATGAGACATGTGCAAACTAAATATCCCAATCCGGAAGGGCCTTCAGCCATAATCAGGAGTTTTTCAAGCCATTAGAAGAATCGAAGACAAAATCAGATTGGATTATCAAGGTTTCACCTGAGTAGAGAGGAAATAGAGGATCTATCATGCTAACTTCTTCAACCTTTGTTGATAGAGTAAACGTCGGAGTTAAGTAGTAGTAATTATCGCGGGGCGATTGAAAGATTGTCTTGTCGATGCACTTATTAGCAAGTGCATCCACCACAATAACTAGATAGTTTTGATGGAATGATGGGGTGGAAGATGAAGAGACAACCATTGATCGAGAAGAAAATTGAAATTCGAAGTTTCTTATAAGAGAGTAAGGAATGAAGGCTTAAGAGTGAAAAAGAATTTGAAACGACGCTTATATCGGCCTAGGGAAGGAAGCATTTATTAGAGCATCATTGTGATTTTATTAGAAATGATGTGAGAACACGTGTCAATGTGGGGTTTGTCCCTTACTTCGATAAAGTGCAACCATCACTGACGTGCTACACTGAATCGACTGAAGATGGTTATCAACTCACTGCCACGTGTAGGTAATAAATGTAAGATTAATATGGGTTGCACATCACTTTCACTTTTTTCCAAAGGCGAAGCAACGTGGGGGCATTGTTCATCGTATTGTCATTCCTCTTAAGAGCTAATTAGAGCAGATAACGTATGATTTATACAAAATCCGTGTTGTGTATTTAGAGATTTGAAAAGATTTCTTAGCAAACAATCACTAGAACGTATCAGATAGTGGTACGTCAATGTCTAAGCGGCCGATGAAGAAGTGATCGGGAAGAAATAGTTACAGAACAGAAGACAAAAAGAGAAACAAAGGAAGTTAAGTACTGTTGAGAGGTTATGGCAACCGTCAGGACATGGGAAGAATCGAGATGGCCGAATTTATGTTATAAATAACAAAGGAACTAAGCAGAAAGATTGTCTCATACCAACCCAAACAAACCAAATCTATCTTTCAATTATCCTTTCAACTACCAGTCAATTTATATTTCATAGTGTAATCATTTACTTTTCATGTCAAGTAAGTTACATTTCTTAGCATAATTCTCTATTTTCAACCTGTTGTTTACATTTTATAGTATAATTCATATCGTTAATAAAGTAGCTGGTAAATTTAGCTGTGATTGGAGTCTATGCTCGCACACTAGATTCGGTTTATCACTGGAAAAAGTGTTTTTCAGTTGTTCTTCGTGACCGATTGTCAAAATCCCTTTTCTCATTTCCATTTTGTTTGTATCGAAAAGTATTTTTATACTAAAGATAAAGGTGCAACCCATCATCAGAGGACGAACCCCACCCATTAAATGTCGCCTGATACTATTTACACATTGAATGAGTGGCTGAATAGGTGACCGATCGCATCAGATATCAGTCGTACACTATGTGTCTGCCTATTTTGGCACTTGGGGTCATAATTATTCAGTTTGAATTGAAACCGCAATTTCAATTATGGCATTCTCGTGCACACATGGTCAGAGACTGAGTAAGCTATGCTTGAACAACCTTAAGATTTTTTTCGTTTTATCTATATAATATAAAGTCCTTTCCTATGAAAGGTAAAGGTGTGACCCATTTTGAAAGGACCAATTCCACCCTTTAAATATCTTCTAATCTTATTAAAATTCAATTGATTTTTGAGGTATCTGGTTATTTTGGTGCTTAGGTTGGTAATTGTTAGGTTTGAATTGAGCCACACATTCAATTTTAACATGAATGCACTAATCACCTGTCTAAGATTGAAATAACAGCAAACATTAGGATAATATAAGCAACTGGTAAAATAACCGTTACAGATTTAGAGTGGACTTTAAAAAGTTCCTCTTTCAATCTTGGGCGTTCAATCACCAAATTCCTTTGATGTGGTCTACTAAGATTTCAGTCCACTTCATTTTTTAGCCATGCCATAAGGGCCTGTTTGGCCGAGCAGATTGGAAGGGATTGGAAGATAGATCCTGGGATTGGCCAGGCGTGCCAAACAGACACCCGGATTGTGATCCCGGGATATAGCAATCCCATGGATCTTAAGACAATCCACTGACATCACCATCATTGCCTTTAAATCCCATCCAATCTACCCTAATCCGTTCAAATTTGTCTGGGATGTGTTTGGTTGGATGGATTGGAAGGTTCAATCTCAGGATTGGCTGGGCGTGCCAAACAGACCCCATATAGCAATCTTGGGATACAACAATCCCATAGATCTTGTATCAATCCGCTGACGCAACCATCGTTACCTTGAAATACGTGCAATCCACCCTAATACCTTCCAATCCCATCCAATCTGCCCGGCCAAAAAGGCCCTAATATGAACCCCGCAATTTTATAGTATAATTCATATCGTTAATAAAGTAGCTGGTAAATTTAGCTGTGATTGGAGTTTATGCTCGCACACTAGATTCAGTTTATCACTCGAAAAAGTGTTTTGCAGTTGTTCTTCATGACCGATTGTCAAAATCTCTTTTCTCATTTCCATTTTGTTTGTATCGAAAAGTATTTTTATACTAAAGATAAAGGTGCAACCCATTATCAGAGGACGAATCCCACCCATTAAATGTCGACTGATACTATTTACACATTGAATGAGTGGCTGAATAGGTGACCGATCGCATCAGATATCAGTCGTACACTATGTGTCTGCCTATTTTGATACTTGGGGTCATAATTATTCAGTTTGAATTGAAAATGCAATTTCAATTATGGCATTCTCGTGCACACATGGTCAGAGACTGAGTAAGCTATGCTTGGACAACCTTAAGATTTTTTTTGTTTTATCTATATAATATAAAGTCCTTTCCTATGAAAGGTAAAGGTGTGACCCATTTTGAAAGGACCAATTCCACCCTTTAAATATCTTCTAATCTTATTAAAATTTAATTGATTTTTGAAGTATCTGGTTATTTTGGTACTTAGGTTGGTAATTGTTAGGTTTGAATTAAGCCACACATTCAATTTTAACACGAATGCACTAATCACATGTCTAAGATTGAAATAACAGCAAACATCAGGATAATATAAGCAACTGGCAAAATAACCGTTACAGATTTAGAGTGGACTTTAAAAAGCTCCTCTTTCAATCTTGGGCGTTCAATCACCAAATTCCTTTGATGTGGTCTAAGTCCACTTCATTTTTTAGCCATGCCTTAAGGGCCTGTTTGGCCGGGTAGATTGGAAGGGATTGGAAGATAGATCTTAGGATTGGCCAGGCATGCCAAACAAACACCCAGATTGTGATCCCGGGATATAGCAATCCCATGGATCTTAAGACAATCCACTGACATCACCATCATTGCCTTTAAATTCCATCCAATCTACCCTAATTCGTTCAAATTTACCTGGTATGTGTTTGGTTGGATGGATTGGAAGGTTTAATCTTAGGATTCGCCGGGCATGCCAAACAGACCCCGTATAGCAATCTTGGGATACAGCAATCCTATAGATTTTATATCAATCCACTGACGCAGCCATTATTACCTTGAAATACATGCAATTCACCGTGATACCTTTCAATCCCATCAAATCTGCCCGGCCAAAAAGGCCCTAATATGAACCACGCAAATTGGATGCACAAAGCAGATAAAAACATATGCATCATGGTGGGCCGCACAGCTTTTTCAGAACCGACTGGTACTGTGGTGACAATTGGCGGTGTCTGAAAACGACCAGGGCCAGCACAAAAATCATGCTCCACGTGTCTATCGATCTGGGAACAGGAAGTAGGTCGGGTCTTTGGTGTATTGACGTCGCTAAATTATTTGGGGCCATCATGATGTATCTGTTACATCTAAACCATCCATTTTATCATATTTTTCAGGAGCATCAGACCAAAAATGAGGCGGATCCGAATTTCAAGTGGACTACACCACATAAAGCAACGAGGAGTGAACGCTTACCCTTGAAACTTCTCAAGGATCATTGAAGTTTTGGATGCAGATGATATTTGTGTTTGTCTGACCTTCTGAACAGGTGGTTGGAAAATAAACATCACGTAGGCAATAGGAACGTTTCAACAGTCGGAGTTATTTTCCCCACTGCTTTCTCTGGTGTGGTCCACCTGAGGTTTCGTTCTGCCTCATTTTTACCTTCGTGTCCTACGATGATCTCTCAAAATGAATGGAAAGTGTGGATATAACACATGCATCGTAATGGCCTACAAAACTTAATGACGTCAATACACCACGGAAGTAAGTAATCCGCTTCAGAACAGACTGTCGCTGCACGTGGCAGATTTTCGGTTGAAAGAGAGCAATCAGGAATCTCATCGAAAGGTTTGCAGATGCCATGTCATCATCATGCGTCTAATAATCAACTGTCTTTGTCAAACCCTAAGTAATGATCTCCGCAAGCTGTTCGTGAGATTAGCCAACAGAACATACTCCCACTGCACGTGCCAGATTTTGTGTACGATCTAGACCATTGATAAGATGTCCTTAGCCATGTATGTTCGGCAGCCCAAAAATAAGGCTGGCGTGGTCATTAAACGGGCCAAATGTGTGCATTGAATGTGGATCATCGGTTAATCATTTTGAACCATCCATTTTTCAAACACATCGGGCCCACCTAATTTATGGACTAACATGTTTTTCAGCCCTAGAGGTTACATGGCAAGGCACATTAGATGAACGTACGGACATTAAGTGCACGTGCCAATTTGGCAACTGAGGACGAGTTGAGTTGGATTTAGATGGCTACTCTCAAATTTTAATTGGACCGCATTTTTCTTATTTTCTAAATTTATGGACCCCGTTGGTACACATTTTAGCACTGCCAGTGTAAAAAATAAAGCTATTTTGACAAATTTTTAGCACTTGGTGCGTTGAAAAGCAATCCGCGTGGCGTAGATATTAAAGCAGAACTATTTTGGCGACTTCCCTTGTGCGCGTCAGTTGCCACATGATTCCATGAGGCTGTACGGTGAGGCCGACCATGATGTATGTCAATGTGTTGTATAATACTCCATTTTTCGATATCAATTTAGGATATGGACAAAAAATAATAATAATAATAAATAAATAAAAGTTTTAAAATAAATCAAATTTCAGGTAGACCACGCCCCAGGAAATGTGGTGATTGAACGCCCACCATGAAATCTTCCCAGGTCCGACATGCTATAAGGTCACAGCGTTGGAGCACAAAAAATCTACAAGCCAGTGGGCCCATTGCGTGGCCAGTCCCCTGGTTCACAGTCCTGTTGCGTGTTTGCCCCCGACCTCATTCCTTATTGCACGTTTGCCCCAACCCGACTCCTTGTTGTGCGCCCAGCCTCCCAGCCGCTTCACTTACCTGCGCACGCAGCCTCCAAAGCCAGGTGGCCTGTCGCGTGCGCAGTTTTATTGCACGCCCACACACAAGGATTTCGACGTGTGGAAGTGGGGTTCACACATGTGAAAGCCCACAAATACCTCCTCCTCTCATTCAGTGGTAGAAGTCTAAGAGAGGTATCAAGAGCAAGGAGAGAAAGAGGGAGGGATACGGGGTGTTACATCACTACACTAGAATTTTCATGAAATACCAGTCAATGTTGCTAGAAAATAAGAAGAGAGAGAAGAGTATTAGAATAAAGAAACATTCAACGGGAAAGGAGATGAGAATAATTATGCATTCAAGATGACATATGAAAAATCGGGACAATACAAAAGCCATAGGAAACATGCACTCACAGGGAATATATAATTCCTATGATGAATCAACTATTGGCTGCAGGAAAAATTAATCTACCTCAATCAAAATGTCGTAGGGAAGCAGAGAAGAGAAAGGAAAGAGGTCATTGTCATTATTATCGTATGTTCGGGCATCAGATCGAAAATTGCTATGTTATTAAAGGCATACTTCAAAGGATTATTGATAAGGGTAAAATTGTGATGGAAGAACGCGATGAAAAGAGAAGATTGCAAGTTCAAAGCATTAATAATCTTTTGAGAAAGTAGACAGGCTTTTAGTGTTGATACGGTCCATCATGCTTATACACAAGAAGAAAAGTAAAAATGACTGTGCAACAACATAATAAGATAAGTAGTCTTTGGATGACACGATATCCAATTATATGTCTTCATGAACCTTCATTCTATAGTGATACAAGGATGAAGAACAATTAATGAATAAAAAACTTGAAGAAATAAGCAACTTCCAAATATTTCTTTAAACATATTCCTCTGAGCAATCGGACGGAATTCTTAATCTTTTGATCCCAGAAAAAGTAATTTTTGATTTCCTGATATGATAATTGTCGATACTAATTTTGCAGGTCAACAATGGGGCCAAAATCATTACTGCAGTTGAAGTATTATATATTAACATCCAATCCCGAGATAATTATTGCGTCTAGATTATTATCGCGGCCTTCAAAAGTGTCTTCAAAACTATATTCTGAAAAGGCCATTGCAATCTATTTCTGAGCTCTGTCTGATTATTCGCAAGATTTATTGAGCGACAATTATATCCAGACTATCAGGAATTATTAAGTTTATAATACCAATCAAGGCGCAGAAATATTCAATAGATATATATTCTTCAAGAAAGGTAATATATTGCGGTCTATTAAAGGATTTATCAAGACGAATAGGGTATCGAAATGTCTGCAGATATTCATCTTATCAAAATTATTATTCTCAAAAGGCAAATGAGCTTTAATCGTGAAGATTTCCAGAGAAAATCTTGTCCAATCAAAATGGAGTATATTAGGTAACAGTTATGCAATAGCCGCAATAAGCATAGTATCGCCTGAAACCCTATTAAGTTGCAAATCTATATACTATCTTCTGCAAGCGACGATTAGAAAGGAACAAATATATAAGCATGATCCTTCTAGGACAATAACTGGCAACAAGGCGATAGTCACCTTATATCATTCTTATGATTGAATGCTATTATGGTTATTTGTCAACCGGCAGAATCATTCTTACAAACTGCCTAAGAATTTTTGCCATGTATACATTACAAAGCATCGCCGATTATAAAGATATCATATATCATCTCTCTCTTGAAAAAAAAAAAAAAACACGCACACACACCACCACACACTGACGCCTTAGTGGGATTTCACCACCTATGGGTGCTCAAACCCTTAACCTGGTGTTAAAACTCCTGAGAGTCTACCACTGGAGCAAGAGCAAGGACCCTCATATATCATCTCTGATATCGCTGCCAAGATAAATTATTACCTTGACAAATGGTTATCAATCATCACCATTATTATCAATTATCACTAATTAACGTCATCATCAATCATTATTGATCACGAAAGTATCATTATAAAGCATTAACGATCATTACGATATTGTTTATTACGAAGTAATATTGTAGACTGCTGCTGATATTGTCATTTATGACTTCAAAAAGAAGACATTATCGTCATCACTAAACTTTTATTATCGTTGGCTATCGCCAAAGCAACATTATTGCCATCAATCAGGCTGAACAATGTTATCGCTGATGTTATTACCAACGGAACTGATATTATTATAATCGCTGATGTTATTATCATTGGAACTGATATTATTACTGTTGGAGAATAAAAATTATCATGAAGGAAAATCCAAAGATGAGAAAAAACCATACAAAGTGAAGAAACGAAGAAGGGAACAAATGATGTTGCGCAGATCGCGCAACCAGACCAGTCGTTGCGCAGCTCGCGTAATCGGTAGAAAGAATCTTGGGCATCGCGCATCCAGAACAGGCGTTGCGCAAGAGGAAAAGATCATTTTATCCTTGCACGGATCGTGCACCAGAAAAAACCGTTGGGCAGATCGCGTGGCTATCTTTACCCTTGCACGGGTAGCGCAACCATAAACAGACACAGATTGAGATGAACGGCTAGAATTGATCCAAGGTGGGGCCCATGGCACAAGAAATGAGGGTTGCCACGTGTGGAGGCCTATAAATACCCCACTCCCCTCCTCATTTAGGATGGAAGGTTTTCTGGAGAAAGTTGGAGCTCTGAAGATAGTTTGAAGGTGAGGAGCAGAGTCAGTTGCACGGGTTGTGCAACTGGGATACTAAGTTGCGCTGATCGTGCAACCCAGGAGAGAAGCTATGTTGATCGCACACCCAAGAACTATGTTACGTTGACCGCGCAACTAGTAATTTAGTTGCGCTGGTCGTGCAACTAGGTCACCATGTGGCCAAGGAAAAAAGGGCTTGAAATGCTGCCGAAATCATTGGAGTTTTACCTTCGCTGCTTCAACCCCTCTCCTTGGCATAACGGATGAGTTCAAAAGGAAAATTGGTTGATTAAATTCAACATTCCTCCTAAGTACCTAGGAGATGACCGAAATAGCGCCGGAATGCTGCCGAATTTGAGATTTGACTTATAACCTTATTAATTACCATTTATTCAGTATTCTATCTTGGAATCAAGGGATTTGGAAGGGATGTATATGAACTTAGAATCAATAACGCCATGATTATTGTATGAAATCTCTTTGTTATATTGGAATAAAATAAATCCCCCAAATCAAATGCATTTGTTTTCTTGTCGAAACAAAATGGCAACTCTACTGGGGATCTTATTTTTTTATTATTATTCCAATAACAACATTGAGGGTATCATAGAATTTTCATAGAATTTCTTTTGGCGTCTTCCAACGCCAAAATGGCTACTCTCAGTGATAACATCCCCCCCTTCATCTCTAAGATAGAATATTTACTCTAGAGATTCTAATTATAAATATACTTTATCATTGAAGGCTTTTGAATCAAACTACAAATCACAATCAATGACAACTACTACGATGAAAGTGAGGTTCTGTTTCACTCCAACTGGGTTCATGATAGAATGCATGCTGGACTTGCCTCAAAAATACAGGACTCAATTGCTTACAAACAAGAACAGCTTGGCACAAGTTACAACTGGGGTCATATTTTCTTCACCTCCGCCCTCGGAAGGAGATAAAAACTAGACACTAGTAATGACTCGAAGGACAAAAACACAAAATGCAAGGAATCTCCAAATAAACCTGCCTTCGTCGAGAGCTAAGGGCCCTGTGACGCGCAACGTAGCCAGAAGAAATCCTGAACTCGCTCCCCTTGTAATTTATCCCGAACGAGCAGTTCTGCAGTTAACATCGCGCGACTTTCTAGCTTTAATTGCTCCAAGGGGCAGATAGACAAAAGAGCAAAAGGGTAAAGCACCAATGATGGGATCACCAATGCCCGTGTCACCCCAGACAAGCTCGCCGATGTCCGTATCACCCCAATCGATCGATAGCACAGGAAGTACACAAGAGTCACACGATACTTCACTTTCTCCCCTCTTTGTAAGCCTTGTGACGTCAAAGTCCTCTCACTCTACTCCAGCTACGGCTTCGTCAAAAATTAGAGAAGTCACAGTACACATGGCTGAGACAAATCGGGAAGATAGGCCATCTACTGAAGATCGTATTAATGAAATGGCAGAAGCACAAAGAGCGTTAATGGACGAATGTAGAAACCTCAGGGAAGCACTAGCAACTCTTGCACATAATGTGGCCCAAATTGTGGTTCCACCAACAACGGGTGCAGTAAATGGACATGAAAGCCATCCTGAACACTCTCACCTATAAGGGACAGGATCAAGAGGATCTGTTTCGGTTACGAGGATTGTAACACAAGACGACGTAAGACAAGTCATTGAAGAAGCTGTCAGAATGGAAAGAGAGCGCGCAAATACTGGCCGTTTTAGGTACCAGACGTCGTACTCAAGGGAAGTAGAAGATATCCCCTTTCCAGCCAACTTTAAGCATCCAGAATTTCAGAAGTTTAACGAGGAAGGATCGCCAAAAGAGCACTTAATGCACTTCATCACCAGCATGGAAATTTCTCTACAATACCTAAGTATTACTTACGGTTATTCGGGTCCTCACTAACAAACAAAGCATTCCGATGGTATTCCAGTTTAGCTCCAGGGTCTATACGTACATGGGAGGAGATGCAAGACGCATTCATGTCAAACTTCTTCTCTTTAGAACGTGACATGAGCATCACAGAATTGGCTTCTGTACGAAAAAGAGAAGGAGAACCAGTTGAAAAATTCATAGACAGGTGGAAGACATTAGGAGCTTCATGCAGGCAATTGCCGGAAGAAAAAGAACAAGTCAAGATGTGCCTGAACTCTATGAAAACAGGAATCACATTTGGACTCACTAGTGCCGATATCCAAACTTTCCGCGACCTAGCCACCAAGGCTCATGCTTTAGAATTAATGACTCGTAAGATGCCAGCCTTTCACCATGAACTAGGTAGGAAAATATCCAGCAGGATGGCTGCAAATACCGTCGAGCAGGATAAAAGAAGTAAGGGCACAAGGGATTCAGAAGACAAGACACAAGAACATAAAGAAGGGTGGCAACAGTCAAGAAACAAATAGGACAGGAAGAGCGTTAGAGTGCTTAATTCTCATGAAGGATTCGCTTTCGACAAAGAAGATGTTATTCCTATAATAAATCAGCTACTGAAAGCTAGCACAATATCATTACCGGAACCCAAACGTCCTGAAGATGTGACAAGGACTAGGGAAAAGGATTTCTGCCGTTATCATCGTCTGATAGGGCATCCGACGGAAAATTGTTATACGCGGAAGTGTATAATATAGTGAATGATAAACAAGGGTGAAATAGTAATTGGTAAAGAAAAAGAAAAGAGTACCATGGCAACGGTGAATACGCTCATAATCAGGGAAAGGTCTCAAGATGAAAAAGAGGAAAAAGATCACAAGGTCATAAAGAAGGTATCAATGATCACCCTGAGAACAGGAAAGAAGATAATAAGTCCTGCAAAATAGAAAGTAGGGGGCATAAGAAAAGAAGCTACTGAAAGACAAGACGAAGATGATCAGAATGAAAAGAAGGATGAGATGATGAAGGTGACTTACGACGTGGTGAGTCATTTGAAAGGGATCCCAACTCGACTTAGCGTTTACGATGCGCTTAAATTATCAGAAGAATTTCGACGAAGCTTAGTCTAGGCGTTGTCTGCCCATGATGTCAGAGAAACTTTGCTAGCAGAGATGGAGCACGTAGAGGATAATGAACAGAAGGATTGTTTACCAATCGTTTCCTTTTCTAACAGGCCGTTAATGGTAGGATTTGATTTGTGAAGCAGAGCATAACAGGCCGTTAATGATAGAAGGTCATATCTGAGGGAAGAAAGTTAAGTGGATTATGATAGATAATGGGTCCGCAGTGAATCTCCTGCCACTCTCGATGTTAAGTAAGTTGGGTTACCGCCGGACAGATCTGCGCCCTAGTGGCATGACGATACAAGGTTTCAACTAAGATGGACAATGTGTGCTTGGCAAGATTACAGTAACGCTGGAAATAGGAGAGCTGACTACTAACGTCGTATGTCATGTTATAAACGCCACGACGACATATAATCTCCTTCTGGGAAGGCCGTGGATACATCAGTACAGCATTGTACCTTCTACTCTGCATCAATGCTTCAAGTACTGTAAAGATGGAATACAGTATAAAGTAATGGCTGATGCGAAGCCATATGTAGAAGCCGAATCCTTCTTCGCTGACGCTAGCTACTATAAAGTGTTCGCCAATGAAGAAAGAAAGAACGATGAAAGAAAAGTCCCAACTAATACTCAAATAAATATAGTAAAAGAAGAAGCAGATGAAGCAATGCTAGCCAGGGCTGCTGAAACAAAGAAGAAATTTTATTTTATACCAAAACACCTGAGACAACCAAGGTAATTATCGCTGACCCTATTGTCACCAGAACAGTTAAAAATCTTGCAATCCAATTACACGATGCCATTGCCGCACGTTGAAAGGAATAAACCATTCCCGACTGCTCTAGGGAGATTTCAAGTCAAGGCCAGCTCAAAGCATCAGGAACCAATAGAATTTTATGCTGCAATAGAGTCAAGGGTCGAGGAAGAGGCCGAGAATAATGTGTATCACAGTAGGCTAACACTGCTAGATCTCGAAAAATATAGTCCAGAAAGCAGAAAAATTATGAAAAACATGGGCTTTGATTGTGAAGAGCCCACTGGCCTGAATCATGGGAAATGAATCCAGATTCCTATTGGGATTGGTCAAGAAAAGCGAAGAAGGTTCCAAGGGTTAAGAGCAGAATCGTCAGTAAATACAGTTTTTGTTGGCCAGTCATCAGAAGAAGATCCCAAGACAGTTGAATGTCCTGAAATGACACTAAAACAGATAGAAGACGGGGGGTAGCTAATGATAGATAGCTTGTAAGAGGTAAATCTAGGCACGAAAAAGGAATCAAGAAATACATTTATCAGTGCCAGTCTTTCTGGACAGGAGTCTGAGGAATATGTTCGACTCCTCAAAGAAAATAAAGATGTCTTTGCTTGGACATGCGGAAATGTATGGCTTAGAACCTTCAGTGGCAATGCACCGATTAAACATCTCCAAAGAGAAAAAATCGGTTAAACAAGCGCAAAGGCGATTTCATCCGGACTTGGTTTCCCTGATAGAAGAAGAAGTGACCAAGTTAATAAAAGTTGAGTTTATCAGAGAAGTCAAATATCCCAAATGGATATCAAACATCATCCCGGTGAAAAGGAAAAATGGGCAAGTCAGAGTGTGTGTGGACTTTAGAGATCTAAATGAGGCCTGTCCGAAAGATGATTTTTCCCTCCCGATAACGGAGCTACTGATTGATAGCACCACTTGGTACACTATAATGTCCTTTATGAACGGTTACGCAGGGTATAACCAAATAAAGATGGCACCTGAAGATGAAGAAGTGACAACATTCAGAACGTCATTGGGGATCTATTGTTATAAAGTCATGCCATTTGGTCTTAAAAATGCCAGAGGAACGTATCCGAAGGCAATGCAGAATATTTTTCAAGATATGATGCATAAGCATGTTGAATGCTATGTTGATCACTTGGTGGTCAGATCAGGAGATCATCAAGAGCATCGTGAACATTTGACATCAGTCTTTCGTCGGCTTAGAAGGAAATAATTTAAAATGAATCCAGCTAAGTGTGCATTTGGAGTGTCTTCAGGAAAGTTCCTTAGTTTTGTTATCTGGTATAGAGGCATTAAGATTGATCAGGTAAAAATCCAAGCTATTCAAAATATGGCACCACCGAAAACATTGAAGGAATTAAAAAGTTTGCAAGGAAAGCTAGCATACATGCATCGTTTCATTTCGAATCTTGCAGGGAGGTGTCAACCGTTTTCCCATCTAATGAAGAAAGATACAGAATTTGTGTGGGACCAAGCCTGCCAAGACACGTTCGACTCCATCAAATATTTACTGAAATGGTTACCAGTACTGACTGCTCCAATAAAAGGGAAACCGCTAATTCTGTACATATCTGCAGTTGAAAGATCTTTAGAGGCTTTATTAACTTAGGTGAATGAAGCCGAAAAAGAAACTGCTCTTTATTATTTGAGTCAAATGCTGATGGGTGCAGAATGTAACTATACGCCGATCAAGAAGGAGTATCTAGCGTTGATATTCACGGTACAGAGGTTAAGACACTATTGTCTCTCTCACGATATAACTCTAATCTCAAGGGTAGACCCTATCAAGTTTTTAATGACCAGGATGATGTTGAGCGACAGATTGGCCAAATGGATGCTGTTGCTTTTAGAATATACCATTACGTATGAACTGGAAAAGGTAGTAAAAGGACAAGCAGTGGCAGACTTCCTCGCAGCGCATCCCGCAACAGAACATGAAATTATCAATGAAGACTTTTCAGATGAACAAATAATGTTGGCAAAGTCGCAAAACCCGTGGCAGATGTACTTTGATGGCGTCGCTCGAGCATCAGGAGAGGGGGTAGGAGTGATATTCATTACTCCTCAAGGCGACTTGTTGCCTTACTCTTTTACGTTGGGTACTACATGCACGAAAAATGAGGTAGAGTACAGAGCTCTCATTATTGGAATGGAAATGGCCCAAGAAATGAAGATAAAAATGCTGCATATCTTCAGAGATTCTAAGTTGATCATAAACCAATTGACAACTGAGTTCGAAGTGAGGAAGCAAGAACTTTTGCAGTACTCTCGGAAAGTGCAACAGTTGCTAGAATAATTCTATCATGTTGAAATTACACACGTGCCGCGGTCTGAAAACGTGAAGGCAGATACTTTAGCTAGCCTGGTAGCATCCCTGTCCTGCTCAAATTGAAGTCCTCTTCAAGTAACCATAGAAGAGAGAAGATTTTTATCATCTGCAGAAATCATCGAAGAGATTGT
Organism: Magnolia kwangsiensis; assembly: GCA_037074715.1. Classification (NCBI taxonomy): domain Eukaryota; kingdom Viridiplantae; phylum Streptophyta; class Magnoliopsida; order Magnoliales; family Magnoliaceae; genus Magnolia; species Magnolia kwangsiensis. Next base: position 26,573,922 of record CM073585.1, on the reverse strand, counting down.
TGAAACACTTCCTGTATCATGTTTGGAGATAACGACAAATGATTGGCGCCAACCTCTCATCCATTATCTTAAATATGACATCTTGCCAGAAGACCTAGCAGAGAAACAACAGATCAAGCAACAGTCAAAAAGGTTCATTATATGCGGAGAAGTATTGTACAGAAGATCGTACAATGGAATGTTGTTATGTTGCTTAGATGAACGGGAGGCGAATCAAACATTATGACAAGCGCATTGTGGGGAATGTGGAGCATATCAAGCTGGCCAAAATCTATTCCATAGAGTACATCGAATGATATATTATTGGCCCTCCATGTTCAAAGATGCAATTGATTATGCAAAGCGGTGTCATGAATGTCAAATTCATGGGGATATCATACACGTCCCTCCAGAAAACCTGCATCAGTCGGTCGCCTCTTGGCCCTTTTCAGCTTGGGGGCTAGATGTCATTGGTCCTATAAATCTGCCTTCGTCCAAAGGTAAGCAATATATATTGGCAGCAACAGATTATTTCTCTAAATGGACAGAAGCGATTGCTTTATGCAATGTTAAAGAAGGGGATGTTGTTAATTTCATTCGTCACACAATCATATACTGCCATGGTATCCCAAAGAATATTGTTACAGACAATGACACCCCTTTCAAGAACAGAAGCAAGGAAAAGCTTTGTCAGAAATACAGCATTCATCATTCGTTCTCAACACCTTACTATCCGCCGACTAATGGATTAGCAGAGGCATTTAATAAAATGATAGCAAAAATACTGAAGAAGACGATGATCGAAAATAAGCGTGATTGGGATGAAAGATTGCAAGAAGCTTTATGGGCGTATCAAACAACTCACCGGACATCGACGAATGCAACGCCGTATTCTCTGGTATATGGCGTGGAAGCCGTGATCCCAATTAAAATACAAGTAGCTTCACTCAGAGTGGTGGTACACCAGTCCATAACAGATGACGCAAATGCAAAGGTGAGACTGAAAGAGTTGGATCTACTTGATGAAAAATGGCTATCAGCCCAACAGTGATTGCAACCATATTAAGCTAGAATATCAGCCGCCTTCGACAAACATGTTAAATATTGTTCCTTCAAGAAGGGGGATATGGTGCTGATGCTCCAAAGGCCTATAGTGGTCACCCGTTGGACAAGGGGCAAGTTTGAGCCTAAATGAGATGGGCCTTATATAATAAAAGAAGTATACTTCAATGGCGCATACAGAGTTATAGATCAAAATGGACAGGGTATCAGTATTTCGGTCAACGTTCGCTTCTTAAAGAGATACCATCCCTGAAGATGTTATTAGTTTTGATGCAGATCATCACCAGCATAATGATTCTGAATCAAAAGGGGGTAAGGGTGAACAAAACCATGTCTATATGGCCTGTACGTCATCCAGAGAATGAATAAAGAAGAAGTTTGTAAGTATTTTAAGATTGGATATTAAACTAGTAAGAAGAGAAAGTGACTATCGTCATTATTAAACAAGCTCTGAAAAAGCCTATCAGAATTGGTACATCACCATGCCAATATACTATAAACAGCAAAGATGGGTTCTCCTGAAAATATTAACAAATGTGGTGACATATCAATCTTAGTCAGAGTTTTCATAGCATCGCAACGATGATCACTCTTTCCCAATCAGAGAAGTTTATTATTCTCATAGTGCAACGACAACGATCATGCCCGTTATTATCTTTAAAGGCATTTTAAGGCAGCCTAGCCAAGCCTATATGACCAACTATGCATAAGACCTACAATCATCTAAGGCAGTCTAGTCAAGTCCCAAGAAGGCCAAGTCCTAAAAGGATCAAATCTTAAAAGGGACTAGTTACGCACAAGACCTATCATTTTCACCATTCAGGCAGCAATGAGAAACCAGTGGCCCTAAAAAGCCCGTGAAGGCCATCATATACATACCCATGCGTGCGACTGATGAAACCAAGGACTAAAAGCCTAAAAGGCCAAAAGTCCGTGAAGGCTAGTCACGCGTGTAAAACCAATGCCATCTGTATATCTTTTTGGCAGTGTCACGGGGAATGGAGGTAAATGTCCTCCCGTGAATGGGCCCGACCTTGCAGACGAAGAAAAAGCGGGCCGTAGTGTGAGCTCTTTGGGCCATGTCCATAGATAGCCCAACCATGTGTGAGACCTCCCAGATTTAGGGAATCGATTCCAGTAGTAACTCATGAGGAAGGGCCTAAACCTACTCATTGATAGACTGACGGACCTGGATTTGGTACCCCAAAGGTAGCCTTGTACACTCTGTGAACTCTAGAGAGTTACTGCGACCAACCCTGTGCATAAATCCAACCTAAGTTCATGGCCCCGGTAGCTTCGCTGGGCCCCTTTGATGGATCACGGTTTGTGAACTCATTAGGCAGTGAGGAGTCCAGCGTACTCATAAGAGTTATAGAGACTATCACGTAAGACCCGACTCCAACAAGAATCTAAGAAGTTGCTTGCTCCAACTACTCAAGAGCTTAAACTGTGTGCGCTCCACTACTCAAGAGCTTAAACTGTGTGTGATTGAATAAATTGAAATTTAGTACTGCCAACTAAGACAAGGATCATTTAGGAAATCCTTTGCTAAAAAGGATATATAAGAAAAAAATATAATAATATGTAATATAATAAATAAAGTAGTATAATATATCAATAGTATGGCAAACAAAATCATCATTATCAAAATATCATGAGAAACTTGTATCATTTGCGATCTTGAAAATAGTTACAGTAGAAAAACAAAACATTCTTACAATTCCCTTGTAATGCCTAATGCTGCTAAGCATTGTTGTAAATTCTCTTGAAAATTAACTTGGGCAGCAGCATGTTCCAGGCAAGTAGTTGAAATCATTCTTACAGGATCAGGGAAACTAGCCAATTTCTCTTCTAGCAAGGCTATTAGTTCTTCATTCTTAGTTAGTTCAGATCTTTAGGAGTTAATAGAATGAAAGCTACGGTCTATCTTCTCTTATACTCTTTCAATATTCAGCCTCTCTTCTGAGCTTTGTTTCTCCAATTACGCAATCTCTTACTTCAGAAGAGAAATGCAATTCTGGATAACTGCTTCATTATTAGCAAAGGCCCTCAGTTGATCTCGCAAAGAGGATTGTTCTTGATTATGGAAAGACATGATAAGAGCAAGCTGAGAAACCTTCTCTTTGGAGTATGTAAGTTATTTCTTATACTCCAAGGTTTCAGGTGGGACAGTCAGAGTTTCAGCTGAGGACAAAGCGGCTATAAAAGGGCATTACGCACAAGAGAAACGTCAACTTTGACCATTCATGCGGTGCTGTCCAGTACATCCAAAGCAGCAATCAAATCAGACCATTGATTAGGATCCTTGAACATTTCGATGATTGTCAATACAAAATTCTTGATCAATGCCAATTTATATGAAGGAATTTTCTCAAAAGATAACATGTGTGATGAAGTTCCGATAGAGCTAGAGCTTGCTGTGCCGCTTTGAGGTATATTCCCTGTTAAGAAATAAGAAATACGAAATTATAATAACTTTTTTATGTACAAGCAATATAAAGAAATGTGGACAAAAGGGGATACTTTTTGCTAATGTCTGAATAGCGAGTGGTTGAGTCTCCCCAGCAAAAGGAGGCTCAGGTGTTACCATCTTAGCAAAAGAAGGAGCCATAACTTTAATGCTTAAAACAATAGTAGTAGAGGTGAGCAGCAAAGTTGGCTCCACCAGAGAAGCCATTTCACGTTCGCTGCTTGAAGCAACCGTGATCGAAGTAGGCAAATCAGCGGGCTCCGTTAGGAAAGCAATCTCGAGTATCATTGATAGTGGAGGAATTGAAAATCTTGGTGAAGCTTTTGGTACAACAGGGGGAAAATTCGAAGGAGCGGCACTGTCTACCTTTATATTTGCGGCTTGATTACCTGAGATAAAATGTGTAAGATAAGGAGGCAAGAAAGGGTGAACAAAAGTAAACAATGATAGTAAAACTATCTTACATGGTGAATGTCCGTATTCTCCATAATCAAGGAGTTCTCCTTCCTCTTCCTATGCGATAGGTGAAACTTTCGCAGGTATGGCTTCAGATGTTGGGAGTAAATGCCCCTCATCAGTTGGAGCCTCTTCTATAGCTATATCATTATTATCACCAACATCAGCTTCTCCCTCTTCATAATCAGCATCTTGATCTTCTTCTTCCATTATGCTTTCATCAGAAGTAGTACGTTCAGATGAAGAAGATGAACTTTCGTCACTAGAACTTTGTTCACTTGATTCCTCAACAATAACTTGTTTCCCCTTGGAGGGAAGAGATTGCTGATTTGCTAGTTTAACCTTTGTGGCTGTTACAACTGGAGAGGCAGTAGTTGCAATCCCTATCTGAGGAGAAGATTGGGCGCGTGTTCGGGATCTGGTCATTGGGGAAGAAGTTAGCTGCTGTGGAGAAAGGTGAGTCCTGAAAATAGGGGAAGACATTGGCTGTTACTGAGGATGAGTGGAAGGAGAGGGCTGGTCTAGAGCATCAGCAATGTTCTCTGACTGAGGGATAACCTCTTCTGTAACTTCTCTTCAAAAATGCTGGAGAGGAATTTGTTTAAATTCACGAGTGTCACCATATTTTGTCCAGCCTTCGAGAGTGTTTTCAGGCTTTATCTCACGAATGGGCTCATCCATGGAGATATATACGTAGCGACGACTAGTCAAGGGCGCATGACTTATTTCAGCAATGAAATCGACCCCCGTTTTAAAAGTGCGTCCCTTGAGCGTAGGAGGAGGAAGCCATATAGGTTTATTCACTGGTTGAATTTTTTTGACCAGGTAGGATTGGTGTACCCACCATCTCATGTGGTTATATGACGCTCTTGGGGTACGGCCGTAATCTGGAATGATAAAGGAAGAGTTGGCACGGCCCAATAGTTGTTTCCAGATCATTGCCCAATTAAATGGGCCCGTACCATAACTCGGCATCCTTCTAGTGACTAACCAGAAATCTTCTGGGACTGCTTGATTAAAGCCAAACTGGCGGGCGAAACGGCTTGGGTAGTATGGCTCTCACTAGAATTCAGTTCCTTCTCTTAAGGGGAGACTGCATATATGATAGATATGAAAAATTCCCTTTCCTCCGGGGAGAGGGATTCTGTGTCCGCCTTCTCCGTATCCACGGTATAATGTGTAAAACTGAAATGAAAGTAGTCTATTTTTGCATCAGAGGCTATAACATCCTTCGCCCAGTCATAGGATCTTTTTGCCATAGATCTCTTTTGGAAGAAGTAGAGAGGAACCTGGGAAGGGTGAATATAGGCCTTGTCAGGTGCTTCAAAGGTCCAAGAAATAATGCCATGGCATGTATGGTGAAGCAGAACCAACAGATGAACTCTTCAAATGGCATGCAATCTCTCCAAAGCCTCTGTAAATCGAACACAAGACAGGAGGAGCAAGAGAAAACTTAATTCCTTCAGCCATAGCGCCTGCAACGACAAACAGAGATGGGTCAATGGCGTTTGCTATTTTTGAGCTGGGGAAGACCACCATGCTTAGCTAGTATGTGATGAATGCTGCCGGCTCTCCATAGTAAGAATATTCGGCACGACTTTTTCTATTCCTTCGGAGACGTTCGAGCTCCCGTGAATGGCTGTCGTCGAACCTGAAAGGATGAGCAGATGAAGGTGAGGTTATATATATGTCAAGCTACAATAAGAAGAAGTGGAAAAAGGAGAATTCTTACTTAAAAGCTCTGCTGAAATGGGCCAGCCATTGCATTGGATGGATTTTGTGGATGTTTGGAAACTTAAACATTTTCCTGAAAATTTCCATAGTTGACTCTGAAATAGAAGGGATGCGATCAGGCGAGGACACAAAAGCAAGTTCCTCGTTGGTAGGGACAAATTTGTCAAAGAATTTCCTGATTATTGGCAGGCCAGTGATCTTGTGGATATCCTAAAGAGTGATGCTTATTTCTCCTTCTGGAAGATGGAAAGAATTGGTGGAAGGGCACTAATAGTTGAGAAATGCTTTTAGAATGGAAGCTTCCTTACAAAACGGGAATGATGTCACTTTGATAGCATGGAATATATTGATCTTCAATAAGGTTCCAGCATACTTCGCTAAAATTGCAGTGACCCACTCAGAATAGTAGTTACGGGGAGTAAGAAGACCCCTTGTCCTGAACTCTTCCGGGCTCCATATGAGGGTACGGTGGCTAAAGCGCTGTTTAAGTGTCTCATAGAAGCAAGTGAGATATAGGCTGTGAACATCGTAGGAAGGGACAAGGAAGATCATAGGATGAATGTCACCTACTTTCTATCTTGGTCTTGGCGGCTGTAGAATGCCTTCCAATAACCTTGGCTCCTTAAATGATCAAGACTTCGTGTATGCCAGTCTTTCTGCAGTTAGGTGATCTTTGGGTTCACAGACCAACATGGAATGATGGTGGTGGATGCTAATCGAAAGTGAGACGAATCCCTGTCTATATGGATTGTCGAATCTTATGGTGCCTTAGACCTCATGAACTGACTCCCAGGAGTTGTTGAGCTACTTCTTGTTGTGATCCTTTATCTTCTCCTAGAATTCCTGGGCTTCGTTGCAGCGATGCTTCTTAGGTCTAGAAGGAGGAGGGGTGTCCTCTCTAGCAGGTGGCATTTGACTGCTCGTGTGATAATGAGTTGTCGTCTTCAACCAGTTCTCCTAGTCATACTCGCGGCCATGCTCTGGAGGCCTCTTAAGATCACCCATAATGATAGCCCTATGAATAGGTGACAGCAGTGTCTCAATGCGTGAAGAGAAATTGAACACAGGGAGTACAGGTTCTTTTATGTACGCAGGGCATCTAGGAGTTGTCTTGAACCGCTTGCACGAGGGTTGAGCAGGAGAGGATGGTGATTCTGCTACTTGAGGAGTTGGAGTTTGGTACACTCCAATGTTGGGTAGTTCTTGGTGGGAAGGTTGCTCAGAAGGAGGGTTTATAGCAACGAAGGTTCTTTCTATACGAGCCATGACTGAGTGAAGGTGGAAAACTAAGTCAGGAAGACTGGAATGAGTAGATGTTGCGCGAGTTGCTCAACGAAGAGACAATTGCAGGGACAGCGGGACGAAAAAATGTTGCGCGGGTCACGTAACTAAAACTAGTTGTGCGGGGGCAAAAATTCAGAGAAACAGAGTCTGGCTGCGAGATGAGAAAGTGAAGAAATGGCGAGTGCAGGACTATTTATAGAGGAAAGGGTCGAGTACAGAACTCGGGTTTTCGTTGCGTGGGTTGCACAACTACCTTAAAGAACAAAATATTTTTCTTGAAGATTGATCTTTATTCTTTGATTCAAGGGAACAAAACCACGGATCAACGGGGCATCGATTGGAGTATAAAAAATCATCATGAAGGAAAATCCAAAGATGAGAAAAAACCATACAGAGTGAAGAAATAAAGAAGGGAACAAATGATGTTGCGCGGATCGCGCAACCAGACTAGTCATTGCGCAGCTCACGTAATCGGTAGAAAGAATCTTAGGCATCGCGCATCCAGAACAGGCATTGCATGAGAGGAAAAGATCATTTTATCCTTGAGCGGATCACATACCAGAAACAACCGTTGGGCAAATCACGCGGCTATCTTTACCCTTGCCCGGGTAGGGCAACCATAAATAGACACAGATCAAGATGAACGGCTAGAATTGATCCAAGGTGGGGCCCATGACATAAGAAACGAGGGTTAGCATGTGTGGAGGCCTATAAATACCTCACTCCCCTCCTCATTTGGGACGGAAGGTTTTCTGGAGAAAGTTGGAGCTCTGAAGATAGTTTGAAGGTGAGGAGTAGAGTCAGTTGCGCGGGTCGTGCAATTGGGATACTAAGTTACGCTGATCGCGCAACGCAGGAGAGAAGCTGGGCGGATCGCGCACCCAATCACTATGTTGCGCTAACCGCGCAACCAGTAATTCAGTTGCACTGGTCACGCAACTAGGTCACCATGTGGCCAAGGTAAAAAAGGGTAGAAATACTGTCGAAATCATTGGAGTTCGACCTTCGCTGCTTCAAGCCCTCTCCTTGGCATAACGGATGAGTTCAAAAGGGAAATTGGTTGATTAAATTCAACATTCCGCCTAAGTACCTAGGAGATGACCGAAATAGGGTCGGAATGCTGTCGAATTTGAGATTCGACATATAACCTTATTAATTACCATTTATTCAGTATTCTATTTTGGAATCAAGGGATTTGGAAGGGATTTATATGAACTCAGAATCAATAACGCCATGATTATCGTATGAAATCTCTTTGTTATATTGGAATAAAATAAATCCCTCAAATCAAACGCATTTGTTTTCTTGTAGAAACAATTACGTCGGTAAAAAGACATCATTATCAAACCATTATTATTATTGGCCATTGATAAAACAAAGTTATTACCTCCTGTCACCATATTGGCATTCTTGTCACATCGATTATATTGTTGGCTATCAATCATCGCTGAATGCATCAGACAAAATATATTACTGATATATCATTTACGGCAACGGAGAGTGCCCGTGAGGCAAACCACGCATAAGCCCTATATTATCATCGATGGTGATATATCATTTACGATAGCGGAGAGTGCCTATGAGGCCAACCATGCGTAAGACCAATGTCGTCTATTTAACTTTTGGCAGCATCATGAGGGAAGGTGAGAGAAAATGTGCTCTCATGAATGAGTCAAACCTTGCAGGTGAAGAAAAAGTAGATTGCAGCGTGCGCTCTTTGGCTCATCCATAGATAGGCTAACCATGCGTAAGACCCCCTAGGTTCCTGGCTTGATTTCAATAGTTACTCATGGGGAAGGGTTGACCACTAGATGAGCTACCCCCTCATTGATGGACTGACAGCCTTGAATCTGGTACCCCGATAGACAGCCGTATGCGCCCCATGAACTTTAGAGAGTTACTGTCTGTCACGTACCAAATCCGGGGATGGACAACTTCCATGATGCCCCGAATTCGGCACTCGACTTCCATACACTAAGTCCCAAGTTTGGCGCACCACAAGGAAATTTTTTGACTGAATTTATATAATAATAATAATAATAATAATAATAATAATAATACCTGAGCATGAAGATCCATGATTAAAATACCAAGCAACACTCTCTATTATAAATCCTGATGATTATAAGTATAATGCTTTACAAAAGGTACATAACGTCAACATTGTCAAATCAAAAAATAGATGTAATGCATCGAGAAAGCTAAGTCTTCCAAGCTACTCCAGCCCGTATATTACTTAGGAAAGGAAATGGGCAACACACATCACATCTCATACATCATGGTGGGTCTCAAGAAACGGCTCATGGTCTACATACATCAAGGTGGGCTACTCGGGACAGCCCATAACCCAAAATACGATAGCCAAGGGAACATACAACACATGCATCATGGTGGGCCTCATGGGTAGCCCATATGCCCAGAAAATAGTTAGGCTAGGAGTATATCACAAGTACTATTGTGGGCCTTACAGGTCAGTCCAAATTTTGTCAAATTGAATGGGTGACATATATACAATCACATATATCACAATGGGCTTACAAACAACCCACAAGGTTCAACATAATAGATGGGTAGCACATGTACCAAGGAAGGCTCTAAGACTGGACGTTCAGCCCATCTGGGCCTGTTGGACGTTCAAAAATCTGGACAACATGGTTCTATTATAATAAGAAGTAAGATGGGCCTCACAAGGCATCACAATGGGCCTTACCACATAGGCCTCATATACATCACAATGGGCCTCATCACATAGACCTCATATACATCACAATGGGCCTCATTAAATGTAACATCTCGGAAAAATCCGTACAAAGAATCGAGTATCACCTTAGGCAAAAATCACTAAGGACTAAATCCATTAGAAATTAGACAAAAATTAATTAAGTACTAAATTGAATTAATTGGTAATTAGCTCAAATCACTTTATATACGAACTGCAAGACCCAAAACTATTAGAATCACTAACCCAACATTACCTAAAAACCTAGGATCAATCTCAAAACTCGGTTGCTCTCGGGAGCACATTGAAACTCCGTATCGGACTTGGACCGCACGTTGAAAATCTGATTACCGCAAAACTATACGGTTATGACCGCCTTACTGGTCTTGAGCATCGCAGGCATCAAGTCCGCATAGTATCCAAAAACGTACAACTTGAGCCTAAAGCGAAGTGTGTGAGAAACACGAATATCTTTAGAAAATAAACTCAAACTTAAGTAAATTGGACTATTCTCTTGCAGGTCAAATCTAAGGTTTCAAACCGTCAGATTCTGACCCAACTACATCCTTCGATTAGGAAAATTTTCCTACACATATCAGTGTACTTGTGGCCTTGATCGAGTGACGATGACCGTTGAACTGAAACTAGTCCTCCACGGTCGATCCACAGATCTGACCGGACTGAAATCTTAACCTAGCATAAATCCATGGTTAGGAAACTTTCTTCGGATCGTACGCATGTAATGGACCTCTAGATGAGCTCCGTTGGCTCGAAACAGCCACCCTTTGGCTATAACCTAACTATACCATGGCCCTGGGGCCATTTACATTACTTTTGGGCCTATATAAGACCCTAAACCCACCCCTCTCTCATTCCATACGAATTTCCTAAACCCTAGGAGAGAGAAGAGAGAAAAGAGGAGGAAAGAGGAGAAGTGAGAGAGAGTTGTGGTTTGGTGTTGGGATTCATTCTCACCACTCCACGTGCCGAATCATCCCTCCTGTATCGCTACATCGTCGAATCCAAATCTGTTTTGGGTAAGAAATCCTAACCCTAATTTATTTTAGGGATCCAAATAGAGGAATTGATGAAATAACTAACCTATTTCATGATTCAGGTAGCCGTTTTGCTGTAAAAGCAGTCGTAGTGTACAAACTAAGTTCGATACGAGTATATCAATGAAAGGTGTGGACTATAAATGTTTAGGTTATGGTTTTCAAGGCTTTCAATGTCAGTTAATGATTTATGACTGACTTGATTGCTGTCACATCTTCTTAGATTCGATGTTTTTCGTGTATTACACTTATATATGAACTACGTTGAATATGATGCATTCCATGTGTTTATTGAAATGTCTAAATGAATATGGAATTGTGATTTATGTTTGCCATGATGTTTGATTGAGAATATATGATTGTTATATGTGTGGCAAATCCTTTGTGAAAAGATTTGTTATAATATATGTTATAACTACTTTATTATATATATGTTGATATGTGTAGTCAAAGTGTTTGATAAAATGTCTAAAGGAGGAGTTGCTTGTTGAAGTGTATTTAATAAGAGCGTTGAGATAGGATTCTCAATTACCATATCTATAGTTATAGTTTCCTTCGTATAACCTATCTCACTACTACGTGATTTATGGATGAAATGCCTATGTTTGATGACATGTGAACTATGTGTTTGTTAAAATGCTCAAATGAGATTTATATTGGAATTGATTATTATAAGCTGTTTTGACTATCACATATGAATGCCTATTGTATTTGAGTATGATTGGAACTAATACGTAGTCCAGGAAATCAGTAACGGTATACGGGCAGTGGCTGAACCAGTTTCGCCACAACGGATACGTTTGATGAATCCGAATCGTACGGTGATTATCGACAGTGGTTAGGCTACAAGGAGTGCATATACGCTCCACGTTGATTAATTTAATGTGTGCTCCTACCAGTCGAGCTTGTCAAGTAACCTAATTGGCCCAATGTATGTTCATCATGTATGGACGTTACTACTTGAATCTAAGGTACCACGTACTGGTGAAAAGCCTGTTTAACCTTGATACCACAATCCGTTAAGACTTATGAGCCAGACATGGTAGTAAGGGATACCATGGTCAAGTTATTGGCCTAAGCTGGGGTGACGAGCCCCCCATAACGTCCATTGAGTAAACTAAACTCTTGAGCTAAATACGGTGGTATGAGATACTGTATTCGAGCTATAGGCCTATGCTAAGGTGACAAGCTTTTCCCGTAGTGACCTAGAGTATAAATTAGGCCTACGCTGAGGTGACAAGCCTCTCACAGTAACCTGAACTTACCTTCCCACTGTTTTTAAATCAGGGCTGACGTTGCCCTATAACTTGCATATCATATGTGATTAACTAAGATTGACAACCCTATATGGATTATCGTTTGGGTAAATGATATAAAGGGAGGTATCTTAGCTTCCCGAACCTACTGTATGAATAAACCTAATAAAGTATTTGCTAACACGACCATGCACCGCATTGCATGTGCTTTGGCGAGGAAGCACATGTTTAGAGAGTTTGTCATGCACGATCGTGAGATGATGTCGCTGAGGGAGTGTAGGCAAGGGCATGCATCATTATAGCATACCATTCCTATATTAACAAGAGTAATTAGGATATGATTGTTGTATTATCTTATCATTACTGCTTTACTAAATTGATAACATGTTAACCTTTACCTTATAGCTCCACTGAGTTGATCACTCACTCCCACTATGGGACGGTATTTTAAAATACTAACCAGACTCTATTTTAGGTGTAGATGATGGTGATGCTTATGAAGCGGAGCCTGACTTTTATGATGACAAGGAGGAGTTCTCCTACATACAACTCTCTGACGGGTCTATGCAGACCTGGAGTAGTGTCGATAGAATTATAGAGATAGAAACTAATTAGACATTACATTGTATCATTTTGTGAATTTTGGAACTATATATGTAATTATTTAACCTGGCGACATGTTCATACTCTGGGAACTTACAACTACTTATATGCTTTATATATCATCACAGTCTTCCTCTTGCGTAATCTAATTGTCTCTGAAGTATGATATGCTGATTTGGTGTAATCTCATTCATGTTTAGTGCACTAATACAAATAATATTTAATCATCATTATCTATATTGCATAAGTGATGCATTGGAACTCAGGAGCTAAGCATCTGCTCGATCCCCGATTTTCAGGGTGTTACATGAAACAGCCCATGGCCTATAAATAATGGGTGGATAGTGTGTGTAACACATACATCATTCAGCAAAATAGATGGGCAGCATGTATATACAACAAGGTGGGCTAAATGGTTGGACGTCTAGCCCATCCGGGCTTGCTGGATGTCCAGAAATCTGGACTATCTAATCTTCATATATACGATTGGAAGGTGGGCCTCTGCTCAACATAAAGGGGCAACATGTATATAGAATATACAGTAGGTGGGTCCTGCTAGGCTGGACGGTCAGCCCGTGCTGGCTACTGGCCCTGCCCGGGCATCTAGCAAGTGGGTGGTATAGATGAAATACCTACTACATGTGGGCCTACACCTGTCGAATGGGCCTCACCAGATGAACAGTAGGGATATACGACGCATACATCATGGTGGACCCCACTATCCATACATTGGACAGTGCTAGATGGTGGAACACATACATCATGGTAGGCCCCACCGTCCTACTTGGACAATGTTGGACACCACACGTGCAGCACGTGCAGGGTGGGTCCCACCGTCCTTAGCTGGACAATATGGAGATGAAATACATACATCACGTGGGTCCCATCCTATGGACGGTGTGGATACAAAATGCATACATCAGGTGGGTCCCACCGTCCTTTGCTGGACGGTGTGGACACCACATACATCATAGCAAGGTGGGCCCCACCACCCTAGATGGATGGTGGGAATATACAACATATACGTTAGGGTGCGGCCCATGTGGTTGGCCCACCATTTGGACCAAGCTAATATTTGTTTTTCCCTGTGTTTAGGCCTATCCAAATAGACAAACAGCAAGGCTTACTCGTTGGACAGACAACATGGATAGCATACATCACGGTGGGTCGTTGCCCTGAGATGGCGTGGATCAAATACATCATGGTGGGCCCACGTAATGGCACACTAAGCTTGGATTCAAGCTAATATTTATGTTTTCCTCTCCATCCGAGCCTATGTGACCGACCGGCCACACAGGCCCAGAAACAGGTAGCATAGGGTCTAATTTTGCTCGTCAATGGGCATCCCACTGGATGGACGATCTGGATATTACATACATCAATAGGTGGGCCACACATCATTATAGAAAGAGAGGGAAAGAGAGAGAAGTGTGATGGAGGGGCTCCGCCACTATGAGCCCCTCTAGGTACACAACACATACATCATACATACATCAAGATGGGTCCCATGATTGGGTGGGCCCTCGAATCACCAATTCAAGGTGGGGATGCCATCCCCACCACAAATCAAGGGTCTAGATGACCCCTTTACATTCTATATATCAAAGAAAACATCATGATGGGGTCTATAAAGAATGGCCCCATCATAGTACATGCCAACAATCTTGGTGGGCTATTGGCCACACCTAGGCGCCAAGATAGGATCTCCACCATTGATTGGTGGGTCCCACTTGTTCCATGCTAGAAAATGGAAAGATCTACCTAAGGATGCCCCCACCTTTCCTTCTTCTTCATCCCTAGTGCTCTAAGGCTCCTAACAAGCTCCTTCAATGGTGGAGATGATGATCTAAGGGTTGGATTGGGTTGGATCTACAGTGGAGGAGGGCTGGAAATGGGTCCTTTCACTCTAGCTTGGGACGTCCAAGGTTGTAATAGAGGGAGGAATGGGAGAGAATGGGAGGGAGAGAGAGGCATAAGGGTGGAAATGATTAGTTTGTAAGAGGTGTAAGATGTAATGATAGTTTTGTAAGAAGGCATAGGCTAGAGAAGGCATGCTTGAAATGATTATGTGTAAGAGGCATGGGGCTAGGGTGATGTCATCCTAGCCTAGATAGGTAGGTTAGGGTGATGGCACCATCATGATTGCTCTTGGAGAATCTACTTTATTAGGAAATCTATGGTCCCGCAACGTGCGGTCCACGGCCGAGATAATGCACGAGCCACATCTCCTAATCTAGGCATTGTATTGGAGCACGAGATGGGTTGTTAGAACCACAGAAATGGCGTGGTCACGAGGCATAGGTCTCAGGTTGAGCCGACTTGGGTTTACTTGATGCAACTTAAGGTCACTAGCAAATGCTATCTACAGGTCATGGGTTGCCGAAATTCGATGAGAAAGATTGCAAGATCCTAAGGAACAGAATGGTACTAGGACACAAGCCTTACAAAGCATCTTTCTATCTTTAAAGAACTGATCTTCCCCATCATCAAATTTTTAGACCATATAGCTAAACTAAGTACCCCTATCTGCAATGCCATTATAATGGGAGACGTTAAAAGACCTCCAAGGGAAGGCCATGAAGTTGAATAGGATACTTGGTTGAAATCTACTGCCGACATCCGCACCAACAGCTCTCATCCTACAGATAGAGAACTCACCCTTCCTACTTTCATAAAGAAGAAGAACTCGAAGAGTAAGGAGAATTGCCACAAGAGAAGATTAAGGAACATAAGAAAAAGAACCTTCAGAATATATGGGATGCATAAAGATCCATCAAGAAGTGATCAAGTTCAGAAGCCCTCATATAGACAAGATGATTATCATTCCACTGAGCCTACACCATCATTTTTCAATCATTCATAGCAAGCCATCCAATTATATGACACAGAATAGGCTTTTATATACCGCAAATTGGGTTATAAAAGAACCTCATATTCTAGAAGGCTTTTTGTTAGAAAAAGGATCGCAACAGAAGACTGGTTGAATTTCTTACATGTTTTTTCTAGTTCCCAGCTATAATCTGCATACCCTTTATCATACGCACTATTTCGAGACCCTCCAGCAACGCTTCTGTGACAGGGATTCTCCATGAGGTACTGAAGAATTTTGGAAATGTGATCTTTGATCCCATCATGCTTACTATAATGGTTGGGTGAGAGCCATTCTCAAGAAATATACCCAAGTTTTGGCCAACATTGATTTATATAATGCTATTGAAGTTTCTTTTAAGCATTTCTTCAAGGATACTATGATCTTCAAAGGCTTCTTGAAGTATTAGTGTCCCACAACAAATTTTTTTCATCTGCCCTTATGTGAGGTTAGTATCACATTATGGAATCTACACCGAATAGCAGGGCTTCCAGTGATGGGGTGATTTTTTATGAATTTGTTCCTACCAATAAAGAGTTTTCCTATTTCAAACTCTCTCAAAGACAGTCATCAATTTCTGAGACCACTACAAAACTCTTCTGGGAGATGTAAAAGTTCCCTGATATTTGGAAAATATCACCTCTCCACTGACTTGCACATTTTACGAGGAACCTACGGTATATTCTCTAATCTTTTCAATTATATTTAAAAATGTACCTATGCATTGTACACTTTTTAATACTCTTGTCTTCTTTACAACTTTTCAAGTAGTCACTTGCAAGATATGGAAGCTCATAAGTGTAGGATAAGAAGTGTCACGCCCCAAACTCGGAAACCGGGCTCACAAAATTTCCGATCGCCAAATCCGGCGCCGACAGCCTCCGTAGAACCCCATTCTCGGCTCCTAGCTCCCATTCGCCAGGTTCCGATCCTGCGATGCTACGAGGAGGATTTTAAATACTAGTTTGATTCGTAATAAGCATAACCAAAGGCATAACCCACAAACAACAACCAAGAACTCCATTACATTTCCACTATGATCAAAAACTTTACAAGTACAGTGAGCATAAAGGGAAAGACAGTGGTGTAGAACAAAAACTCCAAAACACTCTACAACGTGCTCCTGCCTCAGTGCTGCTGCGATCCAACGTCACCTGCAAGCAACGGTCGTGCATAAGCTTACAGAAAGCTTAGAGGGTGGTGAAAGTGTGTGCGCAAGGTAGTAACATGAACATGCAATGACAGAGTAATGCGGAATATGAAGATGGAACCATAATATTTTGAGTCGTACCAAGGCTTATGCGATACAAGACATGAATGGTATCGGCCATCCTAAGGCCATGCGATGTGCAATGCAACTCAAGCATACAGATCCTCATCTATGTCCACACATCAATACAGCTCAAATATGGAATATCACCGGGGTCTAGTACACTCTAAACCAGATTGCCGCCACATCGCGTGCAATAAGGTAAGTGGAAGAGACCACACTATCCGTCTACCAATATCGGGCGCGACTCGTCGATAGCGGACCCATTCCTCGAGCTGGTCAGACTCAGCCTAGCATTGCCCCCTACACTCGGGCGGCTAAGGCCGCACCCCCTTCCAACCGACTACGACACAGTGGAGAGCGTAACCGTCTAGTAATCGGCATTCAACGCTCATCTACCCACTCGGTCTGGACGTTGGAGCAACCTCCTGGTACCATAAGGGTTTAGGGACTTTCACCCAGGGATATCTATAGTACCCCATGTAGAATAAGATTTTCGGTATCCAATCCTGCTAACCACGATGCGTCTGTGGAGGCTACGACCCTGATGTCGTTAGGGCTTACAATAATCATGTCACACAAATATGAAATGCATGATTCACGCTATCCAGTCATGCAACAAATCCTGCGCATATCGTGCGCTCATGTAGGGCAACACCGCCTAACCGGGAGCCCATAACAACCTTCCCGAAGGCAAATGCTATGATCAGAAAATTCTCACATCAAGCATACATATGATGCGTATGATCATGAGTCATGGAACTGCACTAAACATGTTATAATAAAATGAACTATCTCACAATGCAGATGGACCTGGACGGTTTTTATACAGAAAGTACGGCCTGGTAATGGGCCCTAAGGAGAGTCGTAATGTGGACATCCAACCAGCATTATGCTCGCAATGTGGACGTCAAACCAACATTGCTTCCCAGGCACGATTTTCTTAAACATCGCTACATAATCGGTATTGGGTTTACACATTGCAATGGACCTTAGGTTTATCCCTTTGGGCTTTTCATATATATATCAAATGGCCATATCCTATGGGCCTTTTATTCATCAGATGGGCCACATAAATGGGCCACACCAATGGGCCTTAGGTATATTGCAATGGGTCATAACCCGTGAACCTTAGATTTCATCAATTGGACCTAGTCACATGAGTCTAATATGTATCAAATGGGCCACACCAATTGGGATCCCACAAGTAGATCAAGTGGGCCTCAACCCATAGACCTAACATGAGTCAAATGGGCCTAAATCCCTAGGCCTTAAACAAATCAAATGGGCCTAACCCATGAGCCTTCAATAGATTAAATGGGTCTAACCCATAGGCCTCGTATGCATATCAAAGTAGGCCTAAACCCATGGACTTGCAACACATCAAATGGGCCTAAGTTCTTAGGCCTTAAATGAATCAAATGGGCCTAGCCCATAAGCATTTTATAAATCAAATGGGCCTAGCCCATGCCCTTAAATAACAAGTGAGCCTAAGACCATAGGCTTTACGAATCAAGTGGGCCCAAATTCTTAGGCCTTAAATGGATCAAATGGGCCCAGCCCATAAGCATTTTATAAATCAAATGGGCCTAGCCCATAGCCCTTTTGAAATTTAAAGGGGGTGGGTGGTTTGGATGCATCACACGCGTCAAGTGTGGGTCCCACTGTCTAGTGGACAGTGCGGAATAAGCACATACATTACATAGGCCCCACCGTCCGCTGGACGGTGGAGGCAGTGCAAGCAGGAGATGGGCGCCACCGTGGTGTGTGCCACCGTCCGCCTGGACGGTGGCCTTCAACACAAACATACTGTGGGCCCCGTGTGGGGCACACCCTGTGACATTAAAATGCCATCCAATTCGTTCATAAGGTCACTCGGACCTGAATGAAGGGACAGAATAAATTTCAGCTTGATCCAATACTTCTGTGGGCCCCAAAAACTCTTCAATGGTGAAATTCAAGTCACACTGTTTCACGTGGTGTGGGCCACCTGAGTTTTGGATCTGTTTCATTTTTGGAGGGGGCCCACCTGAGGATGGGACCCACCTCATGAATGGATTGAATGGCAAACAAACATTACAGTGGGACCCACACGCAGGGCCGTGGGCCCCTACGTCCTTCCGCCTATGCCAAGGGCTGCACGCGCCTGCGTGCAGGCACTGGCCCTGTCAGAGGCAGCCTCTGCCTTTTGCATTTTACAAAAAAAGAAGAAAACCTATTTTCTCGGGGTTTTTCGCACGTGGGGCCCACAAAAATGAAATCTGACCCAGCCATTGCGATCAGCGGCTCGAGGCCGTCCAAATGAGTCCAGAGTTTGAATTTTTTTGATGCTTGGACGTGAAATAAAATAAGAATTTAGTGTTTAAATGGTGGAAATGTAATATTTGGCGCTATATCCCACCCGGTGATTGGATCAGCTCCAAACTTCTACCCAACGGTTAAAATGCCGTGGGTAAGAGGATGGACGACTTGGATCGGACATAAACATCAGGGTGGGGCCTATGCAAGGGGACCACCCAAGTCCCTTTCTTTTCTTTTCTTTTTCCACCTTCCTTTACAACGTCCAGCGTCCCAGACGCTGGACGGTTTATCATTTTTTTTTTAAATGGTGGGCCCTGATGAAGTGGGCCACGACGGATATTAGACGTGGGTACGCATATAAGGTGGGCCCCACTTGAAAAAAAATATGAATAAAAATAATTCTCAAGGTGGGATCCATTCAAGTGGGCCACACCATCCTATTGTAATAAAATAAAATAAAATAATATAAAATAAAAGAGAGAGAGAGAGAGACATGGAGAGTGGGACACGCCTTGTGATGGAGGGACCCCGTCACTATGGGCCCTCCCTTACATGAAATCATACATCAACGGACCCCTTTGAACAAGGGACCATAAAAAATGTAAATCAACGGTGGAGATCCATTCCCCACCGATATGGACGGTCTAGATGACCTTTCTAAATGAAATAAACATCATGATGATCCAAGTGGTCCACTGGCCACAAATAAGGGTCCCAAGTGAGATCCACACCATTGATCGGTGGGCCTCACTTGGTCCACCATAAAAACAAGTAAATCTACCCTATAAAGGCACCCACCGTCCGATCTTCTCGCTCCTAGGGGTTCCTTGGCACCTTATCTTCAACTTCAATGGTTAAGATGAAGAATGGAGGGTTGAGATGAGAGATTTTGGGGTAGGAAGGTGGGCCATTTGGAGCTTAGGAATTTGGAGAAATTTCATACGTGGGGGTCTTTGTTGCTTGGAATTTTTAAAATGAGAAAGAGAGAAAGAGAGAGAGTGATGTAAAGGGAGAGAGAGAGAGTGATGGATGGATGGGTGAGTGATGGTTGTGTAAGAAAAACTTGACTTTTGAGGCTTTTGTGTAAGAGAGGTATGGGTGGTGAAGACTTTTGTGGTTGCTTAGGAAAATGAAATAAAGTGATGTGTACTTGACATGTGATGGATTGATGGGTGATTGATTGATGAGATTGATGTGACACATCATAAAGATTCTCTTGAGTTTCGCAACGCGTGGTATTTTCTCGCACCGAACGTTGGCCCATATCTCTTGACCAGGGTATCGCCTCCGCGGGTGAGTCGCGGTATCGGAACCGCAACGACTGTGCGGTCGCTATGGTATTGGTCTCGGGTTGAGTCGACTCAGGTTGTCGGCATATGAATCAGGGTCGCGCGTCGATACTGGTTAAGGGTCGAAAGTTACCGAAATTCGACCGGTAAGACCGCGGAAGTGTACGGAAAGGTTCGGACCAAGATACAGGTCTTACAGCTCTTCCCTCCTTATAGAAATTTTGTCCCCGAAATTTACACAAGCGTCGCAACTAAGCATTACTCATAAAAAGAAACGACATAATATCATCATATAAAATTGAAGACAACATACAAAATACAATACAAGATCAATCAACAAAGAGATGAGGATAACGCTCTCGAATCTCAGCCTCACGCTCCCACGAAGCCTCCTCTAAAGAATGGTGACCCCACTGTACCTTCACCAAAGGAATGACCTTGGTTCTGAGGACCTGCTCCTTCCGATCAAGGATACGAACTGGCTGCTCAATGTAAGAAGCGTCCTCACGAACCTCCAACGGCTGCCAATCAATAACAGGAACTATGTCTGACCCACACTTCCTCAACATGGAGACGTGAAAAACGTCGTGGACACCAGACAACTGTGATGGAAAGGCAAGCCGATAGGCCACAGCGCCAACGCGCCCAGTGATCTCAAAAGGTCCTATGAATCTTGGGGCAAGCTTGCCCTTCGCTCCAAATCGAACTACGCCCTTCATGGGCGAGACCTTGAGATACACATGGTCTCCTACATCAAACTCCAAGGGACGATGCCGACGATCAGCAGAACTCTTCTGTCGGCTCTGAGCTGTGCGCATCCTCTGCCTGATGATGTCAATAGCCTCTAAAGTCTCTTACACAAGCTCAGGACCTAGGAGACGGCGCTCTCCAACCTTAGTCCAACAACTCAGTTATCTCCATGGTCTGCCATATAGTGCCTCAAAAGGAGTCATACCGATGGTCGCCTGATAGCTGTTATTGTACGCGAACTCAGCCAATCGTATATGCTCATCCCAGCTACCCCCGAAGTCAATCGCGTAGGCCCGAAGCATGTCCTCAAGTATCTGATTGACCCTCTCGGTCTGGCCATCGGTCTGCGGATGGTACGCGGTGCTGAGCTGCAAATCAGTCCCCATCGCACGCTGGAAGCTCCCCCAAAACTGAGACGTGAACCTCGAGTCTCAGTCAGAAACGATCGAGACTGGAATGCCATGCAGTCTCACAATCTCCTCAATAAATAGTCTCGCAAGCTGGTCCATAGACCAAGTCACACGCATCGCAAGGAAATGTGCCGACTTCGTCAGACGATCCACAACAACCCAAATGGCGTCATGACCGCGCTGAGTCCTTGGTAATCCCATAATGAAATCAGTCGACACGTGCTCCCACTTCTACATCGGGACGCTCAACGGCTGCAATAGACCAGGAGGTCTCTGATGATCGGCCTTGACACGCTGGCACGTGTCACACTCGGCCACAAAACTGGTGATCTGGCGCTTCATCCCTGCCCAAAAATACTGTCGCCTCATGTCACGGTACATCTTCGTCGAACCCAGGTGGATAGAAAATTGCGATCGATGTGCCTCGGTGATAAGATCTCTGTGTAACTCTGGAATATCCGGGACACATAATCGGCCTCTGAAGCGAAGTCCACCGTCTGTACCGATCTGCCAATCAGCCTGACCCTCAGATGCCGCCTTAGCCATATAACTCTGCAACGACTCATCAGCCTGTTGAGCCTCGATCACCCTAGCGACAAGAGAGGGTTAAATCGACAGGCTCGATAACTGTATGATGGAAGACTGCAGGCCAAACTCAAAGTCATACGCAGCAATATCCTCAAGCATCTGCCACTCCTGAATCATCATATGCGCCACTAAGTCTCGTGGCTGATGGCTGAGGGCATCTGCCACCACGTTTGCCTTGCCCGGGTGGTACTGGAGGTCAAAATCATAGTCTTTCAAGAGCTACATCCAGCGCCTCTGTCTCATATTCAACTCAGACTGCGAGAAGAGGTACTTCAATCTCTTGTGATTAGAGAAGAGCTCGAACCTGACCCCATAAAGATAGTGCCTCCACACCTTCAGTGCGAAGACAACTGCAGCCAGCTTCAGATCATGTGTAGGATAGTTCAGCTCATAGACCTTGAGCTGACGAGACGCAAAGGCCACTGGTCTCCCGTGCTGCATCAGGACAGCACCCAAACCGATATGCGAGGCATCAGTGAATACAATGAATCCGTCATTCCCAGAGGGAAGAGTGAGGACAGGAGCGGACGTCAGACGGTCCTTCAACTCCATAAATGCTCGCTCGCAGGCGTCATTCCAAATTAATTCTGTGCCCTTCCGAGTCAACCTGGTTAGCGGGGCTGCAATACGAGAAAAACCCTCGATGAAACGTCGGTAATAGCCCGCCAAGCCAAGGAAACTACGGATCTCTGTCGCAGTTGTGGGCTGGCTCCACTGACGCACTGCCTCGACCTTCGAGGGGTCCACTACGACACCCTCCCTCGTCACTACGTGATCGAGGAACTTCACCTCCTCCTGCCAGAACTCGCACTTCTCCAGCTTCGCATACAGCTGATGTGCGCGGAGGGTCTGTAACGTAATCTCTAAATGCTGCTCGTGCTCCTCACGGGTCCTCGAATAGATCAGAATGTCATCGATGAAGACTACCAAAAACTGATCCAGATATGGGCAGAAAACCTCGTTCATCAGCTGCATGAAGACCGTGGGTGCATTGGTCAGTCCGAAGGACACGACCTGAAACTCAAAATGACCGTAATGCGTCCTGAATGCCGTCTTCGGAATGTCCTCATCTCGAACCTGAATCTGATGATAACCGGAACGCAGGTCAATCTTCGAAAAGAACTGTGCACCCTGCAGCTGGTCAAACAAATCATCAATCCTAGGGAGCGGGTACTTGTTCTTGATCGTGACTTTGTTGAGCTCACGATAGTCAACGCAGAGCCTCAACGAGCCATCCTTCTTCTTCACGAAGAGTACCGGCGCTCCCCACGGAGAACTGCTCGGACGGATAAAACCCAACTCTCGCAACTCGTCCAACTGCTTCTGCAGTTCCCGTAACTCTAACGGTGTCATACAATACGGGGCCTTCGAAATAGGCGCAGTATCGGGCACGAGATCGATCTGAAACTCGGTGAGTCGACGAGGCAATAATCCCGGAATCTCCTGGAACACATTGAGAAAATCGCATACAATGGGCAAGTGGTTGATGCAAACGATAGCAGGCTCCTCTATGGCGCAAGACATCAAACAAGACAACCGCTCTCCTCTAGCCTCTACAATGAACTGAAACTGTGGCACGCTGGGTATACAGAACGTGACGGTCCTCACGGCGCAGTCCAAAATGGCATAATACTCAGCGAGCCAATTCATGCCCAAGATGACATCGAACTCAGACATTGGAAAAATAAACAAATCAGTGGGTAGGAAGGTATCCCCAACTAGAATGGGGCAAGACGAACAAAATCGTCCTAACACTGCAGTCCTCCCCAAGGGAGTCGATATCGATAGGCTCTCATCAGCAGACTCCAACGGTAAGCCAGCCGATCGACAGAAGCTCTCGGCCACAAAAGAATGCGATGCACCGGAATCAAACAGCACACGTGCAATGCATGTAGAAACTGGAAGTATACCCTCAACAACTCCACCAGATGACTGCGGATCCTGCTGAGCCGCATAGAATCTAGCCTGAGCTGGGTGGGGAGGTACCTGTCCCCTCTGAACGTGCTGTTGTTGCTGATGGGGTCGCTGAGGTGGTCGAAACTGCTACCTCTGCTGCTGCGGCCTCTGAGGCTGGTGCTGATGCTGATGCTGCTGCTGAGGTGGCCTCGGTGGCGGAGGCTGCTGTCGCTGCTGCTGTGGGGATCTCTGCTGCTGCGGTGGAGGTCTCTGCTGCTGTGGACCTCTCTGCTACTGCTGGGGGCTGGGACACTCCCATGAACTGTGTCCCGTCGCACTGCACCTGAAGCAAGTGCTGGTGAACTGCCTCTGAGGTGGTGGTGGAGGTGCTGCTGGTGCTGATGGTGCTCGGAAAGTTGGGCGACCTGTGCACCTCTGCTGCTGTGGTCGACGCTGTTGGGAAGGACTGGAAGAAGCCTGCCTCTTCCGGTCTCCCCTCTGACCACGCTCAAACTGAGAACCGGCCCACTCAGTCTCATAAATCTGAGCTCTCCGCACTACAGCCTGGAAAGTAGGGAGCTCATGCCCAATAACTCGACCCCAAAGGCCGTAACGTAAGCCGTGCTCGAAACGGCGGGCCTTCCGCCCCTCCTCATCAACCATATATGGTGCGAATCTCGATAGAGCCACAAAACGGGCCGCGTACTGTGCCACCGTCATGTCTCCCTGCACCAGAGTCTCGAACTCTAAAGCTGGCTGACGGCGGATATGGTCGGGAAAGTACTGCTCCTCGAATCGGTCAACAAAGTCCTCACATGTCCAGACATACTCAGGTCCGGTAACACAGGTAACAGAGGTCCATCAATGCTCAGCCTCACCCTGGAAGAGAAATACTGCAAGCCGGACGCGCTGCTCGGTTGTACATGACATGGTGTCAAAATCTTCTCCACAACGGAGCACCATCTCTCTGCTCCAGTCGGATCTGGCTCGCCCTGGAAACGTGGGGGATCAAGCCGTCTGAACTCACGAAGTAAGGCGCTCGCGCGCTCCTGCTCTGCCTGAGCTGGTGAAACAGCTGGGCGTCTGCCCTATCCCTGTAGTGCGGCTGTCACAGCTTGTAAGATCTGCTGTAACTGTGAGGCACTCACAGTCACAGTCGGCACCTCATCGGCCTCAGGTGGAGGAATATCATCCTCAGGGGAAGAAGCATGGATATCTGAGGGTGGAACGGGAGACGCAGGGGGTAAAGCTGTAGCCTCCGATGGTGAAGCAAAATCCTCCGGTGGTGGTGCGGGAGTCGATCGGGTAACTCTCCCAGGCACCATGTCCTATAGGAAAGAGCGAAGGTACCTATCAACTTCAAAACTCTCGAAGGTATGCACGTTAAAGGTCTGAATTAGAAGGTCGCGAAGTTATCCGAACTTCGGGACTTAGTCCTTCCACACTCATAGCAGACATGTAATGTTGCTCTCGGTTATCCCCAAACCTGGCTCTGATACCAACTTCTGTCACGTCCCAAACTCAGAAACCAGGCTCACAAAATTTCCAATCGCCGAATCCGGCGCAGACAGCCTCCGTAGAACCCCATTCTCGGCTCCTAGCTCCCATTCGCCAGGTTCCGATCCTGGGATGCTACGAGGAGGATTTTAAATATCAGTTTGATTCGTAATAAGCATAACCAAAGGCATAACCCACAAACAACAACCAATAACTCCATTACATTTCCACTATGATCAAAAACTTTACAAGTACAGTGAGCATAAAGGGAAATACAGTGGTGTAGAACAAAAACTCCAAAACACTTTGCAACGTGCTCCTGCCTCACCGCTGCTGCGATCCAACGTCACCTGCACGCAACGGTCGTGCATAAGCTTACAGAAAGCTTAGAGGGTGGTGAAAGTGTGTGCGCAAGATAGTAACATGAATATGCAATGACAGTGTAATGCGAAATATGCAAATGGAACCATAATATCATGAGCCGTATCAAGGCTTATGCGATGCAAGACATGAATGGTATCGGCCATCCCAAGGCCATGCGATGTGCAATGCAACTCAAGCATACAGATCCTCATCTATGTCCACACATCAATACAGCTCAAATATGGAATATCACCGGGGTCTAGTACACTCTAAACCAGATTGTCGCCACATCGCGCACAATAAGGTAAGTGGAAGAGACCACACTATCCGTCTGCTAATATCGGGCGCGACTCGTCGATAGCGGACCCATTCCTCGAGCTGGTCAGACTCAGCCTAGCATTGCCCCCTACACTCGGGCGGGTAAGGCCGCACCCCCTTCCAACCGACCACGACACAGTGGAGAGCGTAACCGTCTGGTAATCGGCATTCAACGCTCATCTACCCACTCGGTCTAGACGTTGGAGCAACCTCCTAGTACCATAAGGGTTTAGGGACTTTCACCCAGGGATATCTATAGTACCCCATGTAGAACAAGATTTTCGGTATCCAATCCTTCTAACCACGATGCGTCTGTGGAGGCTACGGCCCTGATGTCGTTAGGGCTTACAATAACCATGTCACACAAATACGAAATGCATGATTCACGCTATCCAGTCATGCAACAAATCCTGCGCATATCGTGCGCTCATGTAGGGCAACACCGCCTAACCGGGAGCCCATAACAACCTGCCCAAAGGTAAATGCTATGATCAGACAATTCTCACATTAAGCACACATATGATGTGTATGATCATGAGTCATGGAACTGCACTAAACATGTTATAATAAAATGAACTATCTCACAATGTAGATGGACCTGGACGGTTTATACACAGAAAGTACGGCCTGGTAATGGGCCCTAAGGAGAGTCGTAATGTGGACATCCAACCAGCATTACGCTCGCAATGTGGACGTCAAACCAACATTGCTTCCCAGGCACGATTTTCTTAAACATCGCTACATAATCGGTATTGGGTTTACACATTGCAATGGACCTTAGGTTTATCCTTTTGGGCTTTTCATATATATATCAAATGGCCATATCCTATGGGCCTTTTATTCATCAGATGGGCCACACCAATGGGCCTTAGGTATATTGCAATGGGTCATAACGCGTGAACCTTAGATTTCATCAATTGGACCTAGTCACATGAGTCTAATATGTATCAAATGGGCCACACCAATTGGGATCCCACATGTAGATCAAGTGGGCCTCAACCCATAGACCTAACATGAGTCAAATGGGCCTAAATCCCTAGGCCTTAAAAAAATCAAATGGGTCTAACCCATGAGCCTTCAATAGATTAAATGGGTCTAACCCATAGGCCTCGTATGCATATCAAAGTGGGCCTAAACCCATGGACTTGCAACACATCAAATGGGCCGAAGTTCTTAGGCCTTAAATGAATCAAATGGGCCTAGCCCATAAGCATTTTATAAATCAAATGGGCCTAGCCCATGCCCTTAAATAACAAGTGAGCCTAAGCCCATAGGCTTTACGTATCAAGTGGGCCCAAATTCTTAGGCCTTAAATGGATCAAATGGGCCCAGCCCATAAGCATTTTATAAATCAAATGGGCCTAGCCCATAGCCCTTTTGAAATTTAAAGGGGGTGGGTGGTTTGGATGCATCACACGCGTCAAGTGTGGGTCCCACTGTCCAGTGGACAGTGCGGAATAAGCACATACATTACATAGGCCCCACCGTCCGCTGGACGGTGGAGGCAGTGCAAGCAGGAGATGGGCGCCACCGTGGTGTGTGCCACCGTCCGCCTGGATGGTGGCCTTAAACACAAACATCACTGTGGGCCCCATGTGGGGCCCACCCTGTGACATTAAAATGCCATCTAATTCGTTCATAAGGTCACTCGGACCTGGATGAAGGGACAGAATAAATTTTAGCTTGATCCAATACTTCTGTGGGCCCCAAAAACTCTTCAATGGTGAAATTCAAGTCACACTGTTTCACGTGGTGTGGGCCACCTGAGTTTTGGATCTGTTTCATTTTTGGAGGGGGTCCACCTGAGGATGGGACCCACCTCATGAACGGATTGAATGGCAAACAAACATTACAGTGGGACCCACACGCAGGGCCGTGGGCCCATGCGTCCGTCCGCCTATGCCAAGAGCTACACGCGCCTGCGTGCAGGCACTGGCCCTGTCAGAGGCAGCCTCTGCCTTTTGCATTTTACAAAAAAAAAGAAGAAAACCCGTTTTCTCGGGGTTTTTCGCACGTGGGGCCTACAAAAATGAAATCTGACCCAGCCATTACGATCAGCGGCTCGAGGCCGTCCAAATGAGTCCAGAGTTTGAATTTTTTTGATGCTTGGACGTGAAATAAAATAAGAATTTAGTGTTTGAATGGTGGAAATGCAATATTTGGCGCTATATCCCACCCGGTGATTGGATCAACTCCAAACTTCTACCCAACGGTTAAAATGCCGTGGGTAAGAGGATGGACGGCTTGGATCGGACATAAACATCAAGGTGGGGCCTATGCAAGGGGACCACCCAAGTCCCTTTCTTTTCTTTTCTTTTTCCACCTTCCATTACAACGTCCAGCGTCCCAGACGCTGGACGGTTTATCATTTATTTATTTTTAAAAATGGTGGGCCCTGATGAAGTGGGCCACCACAGATATTAGACGTGGGTACACATATAAGGTGGGCCCCACTTGAATAAAAATAATTCTCAAGGTGGGATCCATTCAAGTGGGTCACACCATCCTATTGTAATAAAATAAAATAAAATAATATAAAATAAAAGAGAGAGAGAGAGAGAGAGAGAGAGAGAGACATGGAGAGTGGGACACGCCTTGTGATGGAGGGACCCCGTCACTATGGGCCCTCCCTTACATGAAATCATACATCAACGGACCCCTTTGAACAAGGGACCATAAAAAATGTAAATCAACGGTGGAGATCCATTCCCCACCGATATGGACGGTCTAGATGACCTTTCTAAATGAAATAAACATCATGATGATCCAAGTGGTCCATTGGCCACAAATAAGGGTCCCAAGTGAGATCCACACCATTGATCGGTGGGTCTCACTTGGTCCACCATAAAAATAAGTAAATCTACCCTATAGAGGCACCCACCGTCCGATCTTCTCGCTCCTAGGGGTTCCTTGGCACCTTGTCTTCAACTTCAATGGTTAAGATGAAGAATGGAGGGTTGAGATAGGAGATTTTGGGGTAGGAAGGTGGGCCACTTGGAGCTTAGGAATTTGGAGAAATTTCATACGTGGGGGTCTTTGTTGCTTGGAATTTTTGAAATGAGAAAGAGAGAAAGAGAGAGAGTGATGTAAAGGGAGAGAGAGAGAGTGATGGATGGATGGGTAAGTGATGGTTGTGTAAGAAAAACTTGACTTTTGAGGCTTTTGTGTAAGAGAGGTATGGATGGTGAAGACATTTGTGGTTTCTTGAAAAAATGGAATAAAGTGATGTGTACTTGACATGTGATGGATTGATGGGTGATTGATTGATGGGATTGATGTGATTGATGTGACACATCGTAGAGATTCTCTTGGGTTTTGCAACGCGCGGCGTTTTCTCACACCGAACGTTGGCCCATATCTCTTGACCAGGGTATCGCCTCGGCACGCGAGTCGCGGTATCGGAACCGCAACGACTGTGCGGTCGCTATGGTATTGGTCTCGGGTTGAGTCGACTCGGGTGTCGGTATATGAATCAGGGTCACGCATCGATACCGGTTAAGGGTCGAAAGTTGCCGAAATTTGACCGGTAAGACCGCGGAACCAAGATACAGGTCTTACAAGAAGTCCAGCAAATTACAACTCTTATGCCGAACTGGCTGCTTTTTTGGCTTACTAGCTTAGTTTGATAGTATTACCAAGTTCTAAGTGGGCAGATGTTATTCGACCAACTATGTTTGTAGTTGTTGGGGCAATGGCAGAGGGTCAAAAATATTCATTAGCTCCTCCGGTTCTCTGCTCTCTCTATAGGGCATTCGAAGATGTGACAATGCATTGTTCAATTCTGGCAATAGGAGTTTCATCTGCTTACACAGCTTGGTACTATTTTTATGGATGCTTAGGTATTTACTTCTCATGGATATAAGATGAGCTTGAAAAGGCGTACGTCAATCCAAATCGTCTCCCTCTGTAGCATTATCAACAGTGTAAGATGATAAAGAAAACATTTGACTAGATAGTTGATAAGATTGAAAGTAATGAGTCCATTGATTTCTTTCAATTTCCTCTATCCCATCAGGCTGAAGATAGAGATGTAGTGGACGATAATTCTCTGGAGCTGATTGAACAAACATTCTTTATTTGTATCAGATCAAGTAGTCTTCCTCTCAAAGAAGGGAGTGAATTTTGACATGAACCTTACTATCCTAGCATATTTGCTCAACAGTTTGGTTATGATCAGACTATACCAAAAGACTGAGAAGTTGTGACTCAAATCATCAGGAATTATGGAGTGGGTCTGTATAATTGGGCATTTATATGGAAGTAGCTTCTAGCTGGTGTCTTTGGCTCTCATTTCATTCTACCATGTTACAATCATCAAGTCCATGCTTCTTATTGCTAGATGCGGTGGTGGGCACACCAATTTCACCTTGTACACTATTGTTATCCAATGGACTATCCTGTCTGGGTGCCTCCTCCTAGAATCAGGAATTACAGACCCAAACAGGGTATTAGCCATATCATCAAAAGGATCATGCTATGGACCCTAGTCAAATATATCTGAAAATTTTTCAGAAGAACGCATTCGCCAAATAAAACTAGCTAATACTTTTGAATGATGGATAGCTTATGGGCTCCCCTTAGAT
This sequence comes from Magnolia kwangsiensis, assembly GCA_037074715.1. Taxonomy (NCBI): domain Eukaryota; kingdom Viridiplantae; phylum Streptophyta; class Magnoliopsida; order Magnoliales; family Magnoliaceae; genus Magnolia; species Magnolia kwangsiensis. Next base: position 26,543,170 of record CM073585.1, on the reverse strand, counting down.
CTTATAAGGCGGTCAAAAGGACAATCTGTTGAAGCTACTACTCCAAGTCCACCAAGGCCCCTAAAGCTCTAGCTACCACTCTATATACTCATACTCAAAGAGTGATGGAAGATATAAGAGAAAAGGTTGCTACCATTGTATCTCCTATATTGAGGTCATCTCATCCAAGTTTTTCTTACCCTAGGATTCAATTTCAGACAAGATCATGTTCTCCTCATGTGCAAGTTCAGCAGAATATTTCTCCATCTTCAATAAATGGTCCAGCACCATCCACTAAGGCAAGTTCTTCAACTAAGGGCAAACAAGTAATTCCAGAAGGGAGCTCATCAAATTCTTTCGAAGAAACTAAAACTGATGTGACATCATCTAGTGGCAGTTCTTCTGAAGAAAATGGCACATTGGAAGAGGATAGTCAAGCAAAGGATGAAGAAGTGGACATTGGTGAAGAGGGTGAAATCGTAGATGTTTCTGTTGCATAGGCTCAAGAGGAACCTCAGAATGGCCCTACTCCAACTGTTTACATGGACACACCTATTGAAGAAAAACAACTTGATTACAGGGATTTCAACTATTCCCCTGGTGCAAACATCTTTGTATATTTTGATTCTATCTACTCTCCTCTGCCTCGCAATCTTTCACCCATTACTCCTATTATTATTCCCAAACCTAACCCTTCGACCCTTCATGGTATCATGGAGGTCTCATCTTCAAGGGAAGCAGGTATTTTTGTGTTAAGAATGCAAACAATGGTAGAAACACTGATCTCACTATATAGTGTGGAGGTGGACCAAGATATATGAAGATTTCCACCGAATGTTGAAGAAAATACGGATATTGTCGAGCATATTCATCTTAAAAAAGTTGTAGTTGCACGTCCTACTATTCTTCAACTAGCACCCCGAGGTCTTCAATTCCCATCTAAACCTAGTGGTGTGGCGACACCAATGACTTTAGACTCAAGTATTGGGGCCAATGTGTTATCTTTCAATGTCATAAATACTGCTAAAGACATTCTTGGCCGTTCGGAAGTAGAGACTTCGGTGCAATCAATCATCCCTCATTTTGTCCCAGAACTGGTTTGTTTCCATTTTTCAAGTATATTCTTGTATTTCTCATTCCTTTATGTTTCTATCATCATTAGAATTCCTTCCTTTTTGTTTTTTGGCAGCTATTCCTTCTTCTAGTGGTTTGGCAAGCTCAAATTCAATGGCCATTGTATCGGACAAGCTTTCATTAGAAAAGATCCCTCCATACAAACTTATTCTTATCAAAGGCGCTCTTTCTGTTGCCTCTTGTAAATTCAAGGATCCTGAACAATGGCCCTTTTTAAATAATACTTAAACAATTCTAAACAATGCAATAGAGATGGTCAATATCAACATTCTTCCTTTGCACGACTATTTATCCCACTTTTGTGCTTCATTGCACAAGTTAGAGTCAATGCATAGTATAGTTATTACTCCTGAAATTTTAGAGCGTCAAAAGGAATTGTTATTGCTCAAAGATAGAATTTTCTGAGCTATGACAATGGTTTCTGGTTATCATCATGAATATAAGTCCCTTTAAGAGAGACTAAAGGCTTCATAGCAAAATACGAGGGCTATTAGAGAGCAAACAACTTATCTTAAAGAGCAAATTATCTCGGAACAAGAGGAAGAATCACTACAACAAATGGAACTTTTAGCGACACTCGAAAGCGCCGCTAAAATCCCCCAAAAGCGCCGCTAATACCTCTGTCGGTGCTAGACAAGCGCCGATAAAGGGGTATGTCGCTAAAAGTTATGTCAGTGCTAGATACCTTTTCGTGGCGCTTGTCCGAGCACCGATAATGCAAATTTTTCCCGACGCGAATAACACTTTTTCTCCCGGGAAAGTGCCGTAAGATTTCTACACAAGCGCTGGTAAGCTTTTGTATGGACCATACTAGATTGAAGAGGCCCTGACATGCCAGTAATTTTTATTATTATATATAATTCAATTGAAACCTATATTTTTTAAATATTTGAAACATAAAAATGACGCGATATAAATAAAACTGAATATTAAACTAAATTTATATTACTACACAATAAAAAAAATATAATATTTACTACAATAAATTGAAAATGGTCTTGAATCTAAATAAATAATTTTTTATTTTTTTAAAAAAAAAACAAATCCTCTATATGGTCTACTCCTAGCCCGAGTGGCGTCAAAAGGCCGAAGTGCTTGTAGGCCTAAATTTAGGCACAATTGATTAAAATCCTGTACGCAAGGAAAAAAAAAAGAAGTAAAAAAGGCTATCATAGAGCTTGTTATCTTTGTAATTGAGGATTGAATTAGTAAGGTCTCTAAATCACCTTTACTGCTTTAAACATATAGCAACCAGGAACATACCTTTACCATGCACACTATGGAATGCAAAGAGAATTCTCAATGGATCTCATTCAGCTCTAAAAATTGGAAAGTAGTCCAGTTGCAATGAAAGGGACCTACTTCAAGCAAAAAATTTAAACACAATTGCAACAGTTGCCAGGTCAGCAACGCATTGAACCAATAGATGTCACTTCTGATCAATTTTAGTAGGAATTTTCTATCCCAACTGATGATCACACAGACCAAGGCTTTAAGTATTTTCATGAGATTGAGGTATTAATTTGCAAGCCAAACAACTTGATTTCAAGTTGAGTTCATAATATTGTTCGTCTTATCAAAGTTCTCTTTTAGGAAATTTGGTGCAGTTAGGGGGAAAAGGGACCACATTTGGAAATAGGATCCGTAGCTACATGCATAATCCTCTCACCAGTTCAGTTATAGATTTTTCAAGGTGAAAATCACATTTAAGAACCTCAATTGAGAAAGTTTCAAGCAGTTATTACAATTAGCTTCAAGACTTCCGTGAATATGACAGAGAAAAGCAAAGAATAGTAAATCATGAAGGTCATTACCAACATGATGTGAAAGAAATTGTATTTCATAAACACCTACCCTTTGATTGGTTCCAATCAAGAAGCCTTCTCATATCCACTTTCTCATTATCCTATAAATGTTATCATCAACAAACTATTACTGATTTTCTACTAAAAGACGAAAAAAAAGGAAAAAAAAAAAAAAGAAAGAAGAAAGATTGAGAAAGAAATCATGACCTACTCCTATCACTGCACTAGTGTTGTCTCCCTTGTACTCCACTGTGTATCCACCAACCTGACACAATTACACTTTCCTATCACTATTTTCACTTCACAACACCATACTTTTTAACTAATAAAAAAAAGACCCAATTCAGCTGGGTCTCAGTCCAATTGATTGTGGGAACAATAAGATGGAATCGAGATCCATGTTCCCACATGTATGGGATCATGTGTGTGAGATTAGAAAATGCTAGTAGTCCAATCTTTTGCCTTTTCCCGTTCAGTGTGGACCAGTATCAGTTGTTATTGATCATAGAAAATGCCAGTAGTTCATTTCTTTTATGTCTATCGAATAGCTAGGAATTTCATCTCAGGTAGTTCTCTAACAACTGTAGGGATCAAAGGAAGTATGGCAGCCCCTTCATTCAAAGTTGGTAAATAGAAAATTCATACCTTGGCAAAGGATGCTATATATCCATTGGTCCAGGATCATATAATTCTTAAATGAACAAAAACCCTTTCACCTTCAATGTCAGTTGGCAGAGTCGAGATTCAAACCAGATTTTCCATTTCTTCAGGTCATCATCATTTTCTGCAGTGATCAGAAAATGATGTCAATCTCCAGATAGTTCTTGTATGCATCAAAGAAAGGGTAGGGCTCAAAAAGAGCTCAGGTCTAGGTCTTACTTTGCAAGCTAACTTGGATAGACCTTGCATCCAAATTCCCTAATTAGCATATGCATTTCAAGAACTAAGCAAATGGATAACTACAAGAATAAACAGAAATTACTGTGAAAATGAAAATGCATTCTAGAAACTACACAATGTTTCGAAACAAGCATGGATACAACCAGAACTTAAGTGATGAATCTCCACAAAATGTTATGTTCTTGAATCTTCACAAAATGCTCTCAAGAAAAAACAAATGGACATGCATATATAATCTACAGAGAATCCATGCTAAATGCCACAGAAACCAAAACCCATCAACATGATTATGTATGGAACTACATTGAATTATCACCACAAAAGCCCTTCGAGAATGAAAACCCACATGTAATATCTCCACCAAATGCTATAAAAACCAAAATCCATCTCCATAATCAAATCGGCAGCAAGGCTTTCAACTTCAGCTAATAATCGTTCACTCTCTTACTGTAATTGTTTACTGAGTACACAAGTTGGAATCGGATATTGACAAGAAAAGAATAGTAGAAGGAAACAAACAAAAGAAAGTTCTACTGCCATAGAATAGAAAACTTAAAAAGGTTTGAACCCATAATGAATGTTATTGATCATAGATAACAAAATATATACAAAATGACAGTAGGCACTTTAAAATGACATCAATCCTGTGAATGTGCACCAGCTGATGCATACTTGATTTCACCAAAGAAATATCAGTTTTGATGTATATCCTAATGCCAACCATATAATAGAAAGATGGACACTTGCAGCATTGATAACATGACCATTGAAGTCTGGGAATTTCCAGATCTACTTAATCTCACAAATTAGCTAAAAGTCAAAAGAAATAATTCAGGCACAACATTAAGGATCAAGAAGAGAACTTCAACCTGGTGATCATATGGGAGATTATTATTTCAGGATTACAAAGTAGCACATAAAAACAGCATCACACTCTCTCAGCTAAATGACCATAGAAAGATTACATACACGTCAGCTGAAAGTCAAATTTATAACTAATCCACCGGTACGGTACACAAAGGAAAATAACCTACTTAGGTTTAAGCAATTTTCCCCCTTTTCTAGAAAGATGGTGGGAATGGGATATTGTAATATTTCTACCGTTGCCTACATTTTAAAATATATTAGCATTAACCACTGTCCAAAAAGTAAAAACTAGCTTTGCTGAAAGTGCTGTAAGGGGTAATGATCTGATAAGGTCAACGAATGGGGCTAGGCTGGGTGTGGCCAGGCTGAAGCATGCTCAAGTCCAATACATGAGCTGAGGACCTGAGTCGAGGCCCACATGAATTGGGCTCCTGCCACCCAGGGTGGAAGATGAAACCAACAGGCTATAAGGCTCAGCCCAGTCTCTTCGTCCCCTGCATACAGTTACTACTCTTCTTAACCAGCTATTTGTAGGCCACAAATAAAAAATGTTAAGAATGGCATTAGTTAACAACTCACGAAACTAGCAGAATGGAAAGTAGATTTCTTCTCTTTTTTACTCAATAACTTCAAAAAACACAATACCATGAATTTCATTACTATAGCTTCTTTTCCATTTACATGCACAAAACTAGAATGACCCTCTTAGCATTAGAGCTTTGGAAGCTCCAAATCAACACACCAAACCAAACACCATTTGGAATTTCTTGTAATAGGTATCTAGAAAAAAAAACCCCAAAAAACATCAATTTCTGCTGAAATTATTTAGAAACGGAAATTGCAGGACTGGTTTATGGTTTTCAGCAGACAAAATAATAGTACTTTTTTGCCAAATGGGGTGTCCTAACCATTGCATTTTGATTGAGTGTTGACTGTTACTGTATTTTCTTTCTTGCCTATCTTTTTGTTGAATGTGAACCTCTGAAATGGCCAATTCCAGAGCATAAAAAAGGAAGGTTGCATGATCTAATGTGGGCAATCAATCCTAAAACGTCACCAATCTATCATTTAAAAGTTAACCCCAAACTGTTGGAGAAAGGCTAAGATGATGACAGCATTAGAAAATCTTACTCTTGGCCAAACCTCCACCTTGATTCTTGGGTCGACACCCTGCACTAGAAATAGCAAGAATGAGGGGGAAAAAAAAATAGAATTATAGCAAATTGTGGCCATTGTGTTCATTTCTTCTATTTGATGAGGTAAGCTCACTTGCCATTTGTATTTGAAGGCCATGGTTCTATATATTGAAATCATCCATGTAAGGTAAAAACTTCAACGGAATGCAATCACAACAGATGACAGTTGTATCGCGTTTTCATGTGATCAATAGTAAATCTTACCATGGAAAGGTGATGCGTCCAAATACTAACTACCTATGTTATGACCAACACGATTATAGTTGGGACTGCTGTATTCTATAAAATGGTCCCAAATCGGTCACTTCTCTAGTCCAACGAGATTGCTGGGCGAGTGATGTGATGTCGATCTTGAGACTTCTGCTCCTGCCAAGTGTAGAATTCCTCTGTTGAATCCGATCGTAAGCCAACATTAGTTAAAAACGCATGATGCTTGAAAAGAAAATGGCCAGGCCTCTCTCTCTATCATCTTCTTTAGATAAATGAAAAGGCGGTTGAGTGACAAGGGGGATCAGAATTATAGGGTCCTGATGCACCTAGTCCATATAAGCGGGGCCCTCGTTCAGTGCTCTAGGTTGTTCAACTGATGGGACCTGCAATGGATGAGAAATGCCCCAAAAATCTTCAAGACAGGAAGAACCTAACCCTTCACCAGTGGACTACAAATTGAGACATTGCAGCAAGAACTAGGAAAGGCAAAAAATTGGTCAGCCAGGATCCTCCAATCTGCAGGAACTTGGGGACATACCACAACCACTGTGGGGGCCTTAGAACAGTGATCTGGATCAAATCATGGTGACTGGGGGCATCAGGACCCCAATTTTCCTCCCATGGTGAAACCTGAAAACCAGGATCACAGCTTAGAAACACAATAATCAAGTAGTTGTGGCTGTGTTTTAGGATTCTTTTTCATATCTTATAACGAGAATAGGTGTAAAACAACTCAGAACACGGATGATAGAAGAAGGTGGATACCTATTCACATGGATTTTGCTATAATAACATTATGAAAGGCTCTTCAGAGGTCACCACACCAAGCCTTTTCTTCTCATATACCTGTCAATGCAGTCAATGCTCATTCGTGATTTCTTGGGTGGATCAACCTTCTTTGATTTCTCAATTCGGCAATGTAGTGGATGATGTGCTGGAACTTAGGAATCACTTAAAAAATTCAGTGCACAAATAATTCAAATCAAAATTGTCAAAACTATATGATTGTCAGTTTAGATGTACTTGTGTGCTCTTATTTGATTATTTATCTGGAGATTGGATTAGTGGTCATTCGTTATGCTGTTAGAAAATGTTAAATACCTGTTGGTCCTATTTCAACAAACAAGTGTCCACGAACCAGTGGTTAGGATCTTGCTCTGCATTTTCTAGATTCCCGCATATCAAGCTCTCATACTTTGTGACCATCCAGATCATTTAAACAAACAACTATTTTTCTATTGTGGAGATGATGGCATGTCCTTATCTGCTACGTTTTTAGCACATACAAATGGGTCCTACTGTGGATAGCCATCCATGGAAAAACCATACTATCCTATTCACTGGATAAATGGTGACAATTATTAGAACCCAAGCAATATTCAACTTTCAAAAGAGAATAAACAAACAGCTGAGATCTCCTGGTTGTATTTGGGTAGCCCACCTGCAGACGGTTCAGATTCACAGAAAAATACAGCCACATGTACTATGATGAGTAACAAGAAACTAAAATACAGTCATTAACGACAATATGGGAAGGGGAAATGATCCAATTCTGCAAGTCAGTACAACATCAGAGTAAGGTTCGTTGAAATTAGACAAGCCATCTCCATCTTAAATGATCTGGATGGTGGGATAGGTGGGCATCTTCAATCATCCATGACCAAAAACCATCTCCACAGGGAGGATGGTAACCACCGTCAGATCAAATGCCTGAAAATAGAGAGACATTCCATATTCAAAGATTGAAAAGAACTTTGGATCCCCTGATCGGACCGAGAGTGATGGCCCATGGACAATTTGGGGAAATTATCACTTGTGTTTCGATAGTACAATACTTACCATGTGTTTTGAGCCGTGCAGGGCCCACTGTAATGGGCCAGCACCATCCAACCCTACATCGACAGTGCATTAGCACCATCCAACGAGGATACATTTGAAGAAGCCGCCATGAAAATCGCAACAAAACATGACAATAGAAAAACAATTGTTTGTTGAAATGAACTATCTACTGGTGATTCGTCTCAAATCCTAAAACAGTTTCAACAAAAATGATGGACAAGATACAAACATGAACAATATATGAAGGTTTTAGCTAATACCTTTGAACTTGTAAATCAGATCAACACCATCAACAACCCTGATTTGAAAATCTGCAGATGTAAAGCACTTCTAAATTAGGGATTCGACCATGCAAATCCCTAAAAAGGATTTGACAATGCAAATCCCTAAAAATGGATTCGACAACGCAAATCCCTAATTAGGGATTTGTATTCAACAAAGCATATTCCTAATCAAGTATTCTAAATTTCAGAAAGCAACAACAAGAAGAGAAAAGCATTACATCATACCAGAGAATTTGAGATTCACGAGTAGCAGAAGATTGAACTGCAGCAGAGGGTCGAGGAATAGGGTTTTAAGAGAGATAGATAAGGAGAAAGTCCTGAAAAATACACAAGAAATCCACAGATGAAAAATGGAAAAAGAAAAAGCATCTTCTCACTTGAATTTTCTGAAATCCAAACCCTAGTTCTAGATCTACTAAATCCCCACCACAACCAGCCAAAAAACCTTGCAAAGTGCAGAAAATAGATTCAAAAGCAGATCCTAAAGCAGATCATGTAAGTAGATCTCTACTACCCTCGTTTTGAAGCCACCGTTCAAGTTGTGAGAGAGATCCCAAAGCAGCCGTGAGAGAGAAAGAGGAGAGAGAGGAGAGAGTCGTGGAGTTGAAGAGAGAGAGAGAGAGAGAGAGAGAGAGAGAGAGAGAGAGAGAGAGAGAGAGGGTAGGAAATAGGAGAGTCGCGCTGGCCAGTGGGGTTTTTTTTTTTTTTTTTTGATACGATATCCGTCATTAGGTCTTACATAGCGTCGATAAAGGTGTAGCGCAAATGCCATTTATACCCCTTTTTGTTGTAATGAATCAAGCATAAGCAAAGTCGAAGCAGATATGGAGGATAACATTTGTACGGAGCTTGAGAAATCAAAAACTGCGAAAAATGAGACGATAGTTGTTTCTTTGGAGCAAGAATTATCCAATGCGCCTAATCAGGCTAAAATCATTCTCGAGGTAAGCTGACTACTACCGCTGCTCAAGTTCAATTTTGAGATCAAGTCCTAAAATGAGATTGAAAAAAAAAAAGAAAAGAAAAGAAAAGAAAAGAAAATGATAGACAGAGTGGATATACAACATATTGATGAGGGTGGGCCCCATATGGTTAGGTACATGACACCCACTAACATGTTACCTGGTAATACCTGACAGCTCCCTTTTTGTGATTGAATTACAAAAATGCCTTCATTTATTTTAAAAAATAGTGAATCTCAAAACTTGTGGGGCCATGTGGAACGTGTATAACCTCTTGCCCATTAAACATATGGGCCACACCATGGTGTTAACGTGAAAAAACACCAGGTCAATTAGATCATCATATGGCTATGCTTAAATTGGGATATGTTGAATAATGTTGATTATTTTTTACAAATTGGTCCACCTTAAGATTGGAACTTTCATATTTTTTTGATGCCTAATAATAATGGTAGTGTGCGTCTGTTAGACCAGTTGGATGTGAGATACATGCCAAATGGACCCCACAACTTTTGATTATCCCCCTCGTTGTAAAGAAAAAGCAAAAGAAGGTGGTAATGTAATATCCCTATTCCCTTTTCTTGTGTCTATTATTCTATTGTAATCCAAGGCTAGAATCAAATTAATCGCAAGGATGTAAACCAAAAAATTCTAATTCAAGCTAAATGTAACCCACTTTAAATAATTAGGAGTGTTTGATTTTCCAAAATTTTTATTATTATTTTAGTATGTTTGTCAAGATATGGGGATACATGAGTATTTCCTCCTTGGAAAGGGCTGACTTAAGTAAAGGCCCCATTGTGATGTATGTAACTTATCTACACTGTCCATTTATATTGGCAAAACATTTTAGGGCATGAGCTAAAAAATAGGTAGATCCAAAGCTCAGGTGGACCACACCATAGGAAATTAAGGTGATCTAAAAAATGTCCACCATTAAAAGTTATTTCCTTCGTGGGACTACATTGATGGTTGTACGTCACCTAACCCATTCATAAGGCCATAGAGACATGGATGCAAGGAAAATTACAAATATCAGCAGACGTTCAAATTCCACATTTTTTTTTTTTAATAGCGTGGTCGTTGAGCTTTGGATCCGCTTCATATTTTTTCTGGCTTGTCCTGAAATGAACTTGCGGAAGGATCAACGGCATGGATAGGTTACGTACATCAAAGTAAGCCCCACAAATTTTAGACAACATCACTGCAGCAACTAACAGAATGAATTGAAAAATCAAACGCCCTGTTTTTTTTTTTTTTTTTTTTTTTTTTTTTGTTTGGAAGGAAATGGGTAATACCCGGTAAATAAGTAATAATTACTTACCCGGAGTAACCTGTCGTTTCTTGCGCCCGCATTGGCTATTCAACTTTTGGGCATTAAAATCGATGATAGCTGGCAGATAAATATAAGGCCCACTTTGATGTACATGATATATCAACACTGTTCATCTTATACGTCAACCTCATTTAGGCCATGACCTCAAAAATGAGCCAGATCCAAAGTTCTAGTGGACCACACTACAAGAAACAATTGAAATTGAATGCTTACCGTATAAAAATTTATGTGGCCTTTAGAAGTTTTGGCTTAAGCTGATATTTATGTTTACCCCCTTATCAATGTTTTTATTACCTCATGAACGGGTTAGATGACAAATAAACATTAATGTGGGCCCAATAAATAAAATAACTTTTAATGGCGGACGTTGAAGGCCATCATTTCCTTTGATATGGGCCACTTGAACATTACATTTGTCTTAATTTTGGATTTAGGCCCTAAAATCTTATGATAAAATAGATGAATGGTGTACATATGTCATGCACATCACAGTGGGGTCCACAACTACATATCAACCTTTTTAGACCAATTTTACATATGAAAATGCATTTGAAAAATCGAATAGCAGAATAGATAATAATGAACTTTTGTAAGGATATTTTTCAATTCCCTTCAAATCAAACGGCCCTAAAAGAAAGTGATTTCCCTTGCCCTTCACGGGGTTGCTTTTCTCAAACAACGCAATACCGCTTCGGATTAATAAAACATGGTTTCAAGTGATGGAGTGGACCACTCAAAGAAATGTGCTCTAAATATGTGGGTACACATGCAAAAATGACGTGCGAGATCAGTGACCACCGTTTGTGAGACCTTTGCTTATTTTTAGGCCAAAAATTATTAAAGACTATGTTCCACCTATGACTTGCCGCAAATCCTATACAAAATGCTAAGTGTGTTCTCCTGGTGTTAAAGAACACCGCCAGCAATCCTCTTCCATGCAGGTGCCACCAACATCATCATCATAATGTTGGCCACAACAAATACACGGTGGGGCCTACTTGTTGAACGACTTAAATCTTGCACAAACTTTCTACATTGACACGTGGTAAGTAGTTACATGGCATGTGTAACCAATTATTGTGTGGTTCCTCTCATAGTCCGCTTTTCAGGGAAAACCATCACAAAATATGAGCGCCTACCATTACCATTGGCAGGACTCATGATCACGAGACTCCAATCTCCACTAAACACGTCTATAGGGTGGCCCCACGAGAAATCCACGTCAAATACCAGCCCTGGTCATCTTACAAGCCCGAAATTCGGGCATTTTATGTGTGGGCACCACGAATGAGTGGCGTAGATCATATTGGAACTCTAGGTAATCCGGGAGCGGCTCAGGTGTTACCCGGGTAATTAGTTAGTGGTTGTTGCCCTGACGGTCCGGCCCATCTTTATGTATGTGCTGTATATCCACTCTATCCATCAGTTATTGTTTCTCATCTTAGACTATGATCCTAAAAATGAAGCAGATCAAAATTTCATGTGGCCCGCGCCATAGGAAACGGTCGTCATTAAACGCCCACCATTAAAACATTTCTAGAGCCCGTCGTAATGTTTATTTGCCAACCAACCTGTTGACAAGGTCACACTGACCACGATGAAGGGAAAACAAACTAGCACCTAATCCCCTCCAAGGTACTCCAAAGCGAACGTGGATTGCGTTCCTACCCAATCCGTCTGGGCAGGGCTCTGTGGGTCCCGACGTGATGAAAATATTTTATCCATGCCGTTCAATAATTTTCTCAAATAATTTTAAGGTATTAACCGAAAAATGAGGCTGGTCCAAGGCTTAATTGGACCACAAGGTGGGATTGAACGTCTACCATTAAAAATTTCTTGCAAGCTGTAGGAGTTGATCAGGCTGATATTTGTGTTTTCCTTCATCCACGTCTACATGACCTTACGAATAGGTTGGATGGTAAAAAAAATGTCACGCTGGCCCTTAGGAAGGTTTGGATGGTGAGTGTCATGATCAGTGTAGCCTCCTTTAGTATGGTCCATTGGAGTTGTGTACCTGCCTCAGTATTAAAGTAATATCTTAAAACGATCTGATAAAATATTTTAACGGCGTAAATAAAATAATTACATGACGGTGGGCCGTACAGAGTCTTGCCCGGACGGATTACTGTCCAGGCATGGGTAAGACTAGGACGCAATCCGCGTCGAGTTGAACACACTGCATCATGTGACCTGCAGCTACAAGCGGTGTGAGCCCATCATTCGGAAGCGGATTGGCTGGTGTATCCTACATCAGCTATATAGTGTGTGGGTCCGTGGCGTGCGAAGACGAGCGCCGAAGCTCCTCGAGCTCCGAGTTATACGAACGGTTCAAAGGAGATCGAAGTTACATGGGCCAAACAATGATGTATTTATTATATCCACACCGTTTATTCATTTTTAGAGATCAATTTAGAGTATTATTCAAAAAATAAATGATATACAAATCTTAAATGGATCACACCACAAATAACAGTGGGATAATGATTTTCACCGTTAAAAATTCGTAGAATCCATTATAATGTTTATTTTCCATTCAATAGGGTCAAAAAACCCTTGATGAAGAGGAAATTTTTTTTCGTATTGATCCAAAACTTCCGTGACCTCAAAAGGATTTCAATGGTAGACGTGCAATCCCCACTGCTTTTTACAGTGTGGTCCACTTAATCTTTATATGTCTTATTTTTCGGTTCAAACCTTATGACGAGTTCTTCAAATGCATGGACGGTTTGGATATAAAACATACCTCATTATGGGACCCACGGAACTTGCTGACGCCAACAAACAGCTATATACTGGTGTAGGGTACAGCAGCCAATCCGCTTCCCCATCATTTACACCGTGGGCCCACTGGAGTAGGGTACACCAGCCAATCCGCTTCCCCGTCATTTACACCGTGGCCCATATTTGGATTTGGACCGGAAGAGATTGATCTGATCATGTCAGACCTTTAACATCGGTCCGATGGGACAGGTTTCGGATATTTGGGATTGTGGTAGGGTATTCGTTGAAAGTGGGGGCTGGCATTTTAAATGTATTTGAACGGTGGGGTTGAGTTGGGGCCACGCCGAAAAAGACTTGGCTTGATGAACAGTGGGATGGCGACATTGAAGCCACTGACACGTAGGACATATGGGTGATGAAATGGACGCGTCGGGTTCTACCGGCCGCCACGCGGTCCGTGTCTACTTCAGTCATAAAGTTCCTCGTTCATAAACATAGAAAAGCTCGAGTCCTTGCGCATGAGGCTGCCTACCTGGTAGCCCTATCTTCCCTCTACTATTTAATACGCGTGAGCAGATTTGCCCACACGATACCCTTCTTTGTTGTAAATCTTTGATTATTTTAAGGACATGATAAAATATTTTAATTAAAATTAATGGTATGTTAGGAAGTTAAAAAATAATATTAGTGTCAGTTGGGCATCTTAATTTTTTTTGAAAATAATGGGTTGAAAATAGTGTATAATATTTAAAAAAAAATGAAAAATTAAATAATAAAATAAAGGAAAGATGACTTATTTGTTGAGTTGAGGAGTGACTAGGACACTCGGCTTGAAACTAAATTTATCCTCACATAAACATAGATATAGACATAAACCCAGACCTAAACTCGGACCCGACTCGACGCACATACATGGGCGTCTATGACACAACTCGGATCAACTCGGCACACGCGCATGTGGTCAATGACTTAGGTTCGAGTTAATGAATAGCCCTCCTATTGAACCAAATTCACATGCACCCTAAGAAGAGGCTTGTAAGACCCGTATCTTAAATTGTATCGTTCCATAGGCTTCCGCGGTCATTCTGACCGAATTCCATCGACTCGCAATCTGTTATCGGTATATACATGCGATCTTGAATTGTGTCCAGTATATCTGAGTCGGCTCGACTCGAAACTTGTACCGTCATGGCCGCATAGTAGTCGTGATTCCAATGCCACGTCTCGTGCGGCAATCCGAGTTGTACATCAAAAGATATAGGTCGCGCTCTATTTGGACCATTGATTGTGTTTTGGAGGGAATAACCTATCACAATGGCACTTTTCCCAAGACTAGGATGACATCACCCTAAGCCATCTATAATTACTAGTAAAGTAATAATGACCCTAGCCCATAATTACTCCCTTTTCCCCAAAACACTTATTACCTAGCTGAGAGAGAGAGAGAGAGAGAGAGAGAGAGAGAGAGAGAGAGAGAGAGAGAGAGAGAGAGAGAGAGCTATCATCATTACTCTCTCTCATTTATCTCTCTCTTCCCTTTCCTATTCTCCATTCTACCATGGTAGCAAGACCTTAGACGTATAAAGCTTTCCAAGATTCCCAACCCTTTTCTCACTTTAGATCCCCCATATCCGGCCATCAAAAACTCATCTCCACCGTTGAAGGAGCCTCATTAGAGCTTTAGAGCATTAGGGAAGAATAAGGAAGGTGGGTGCTTCTCCTTCTCTCTCTTTCTTTTAATTTTTATTAGTTTTTTATGTTGTTGATGAGGTGTGGCCCACCTTGATGGTGATCCACGTTATCCACGAGGGACCCACCTGGATGTAATGGTGTACGCCAACCATCCAGCGAGCGCCTGGACGCTGGACGGGTTTTCAATGAAACGTGAACTGACATTGGGATGCATTAAAAGTAAGATTTTTTTGGTGTGCCACTCATACAGTGAAAGACCCGTATCTTGGTCCGTACCTTTCCGTACACTTCCGCGGTCTTACCGGTCGAATTCCGGCAACTTTCGACCCTTAACCAGTATCGACGCGCGACCCTGATTCATGTGCCGACAACCCGAGTCGACTCAACCCGAGACCAATGCCATAGCGACCGCACCGTCGCCGCGGTTCCGATACCGCGACTCGCGCGCCGAGGCGATACCCTGGTCAAGAGTTATGGGCCAACGTTCGGTGCGAGAAAACGCCGCGCGTTGTGAAAACTAAGAGAATCTCTATGATGTGTCACATCAATCACATCAATCCCATCAATCAATCACTCATCAATCCATCACATGTCAAGTACACATCACTTCCATCCCTTTTCCCAAGCAACCACAAAAGTCTCCCAAACTCATACCTCTCTTATATAAAAAGCCAACAAAGTCTTCTTAACCCATACCTTTCTTACACAAAAGGCCAAAAAGTCAAGTTTTTCTTACACCACCATCACTCACCCATCCATCCATCACTCTCTCTCTCTCCCTTTACATCACTCTCTCTCTTTCTCTCTTTCTCATTTCAAAATTTTCAAGCAACAACAATTCCAAGGGCTCCATACGTATGGAATTTCTCCAAAGTCCCTAAGCTCTAAGTGGCCCACCTTCCTACCCCAAAATCTCTCATCTCAACCCTCCATTCTTCATCTTAGCCATTGAAGTTGAAGACAAGGTGCCAAGGAACCCCTAGGAGCGAGAAGATCGGACGGTGGGTGCCTCTATAGGGTAGTTTTTATTTGTTTTATGGTGGACCAAGTGAGACCCACCGATCCATGGTGTGGATCTCACTTGGGACCCTTATTTGTGGCCGATGGACCACTTGGATCATCATGATCATTCCATGATGGGGCCATTCTCCATGGACCCCATCATGATGTTTATTTTCATTTGGAAAGGTCATCTAGACCATCCATATTGGTGGGGAAAGGATCCCCACCGTTGATCTTTAATTTTGAGGGTCACATGTGCAAAATGACCCAATTGATGTATGATTTCATGTATGGGAGGGCCCATAAGGACGGGGTCCCTCCATCACAAGCCGTGTCCCACTCTCCATGTCTCTCTCTCTCTCTTTCATTGCTTTTATTTTATTTTATTTTATTTTATTTTATTTATTATTATTATTTTTTTTGCTATAGAATTGTGGCCCACTTGAATGGACCCCACCTTGATGGAAGTATTTTTATTCAAGTGGGGCCCACCTTAAATGTTGAAATGCCCCATCCATCTGTGGTGGCCCACCTAATCAGGGCCCACCATAATTTTTCCTTAGATGTCAACCGTCCAGCGTCTGGGACGTTGGACGTCCCTGTGTAAAAAAAAAAAGGGGGAAAAGGGAAATGGTATTTTTGGGGTGGCCCACTTGCATAGGCCCCAACCTGATGTTTATGTTCAATCCACGCCGCCTATTCCATTTTCAAGGTCATTTTAGGCGTTGAACCAAAGAATGAGATCAATCTGATGATCAGGTGGGCCATACCATAGAAAATGGTATTTCTAACCTTTGAAAGACTTTTAAGGCCCATTTTATTGTTCTCTACGCTGAAAAAAATAAGTTTGTTTTGGGCTACTGAACATAATGGGCGGAGTGGATCTAAGAAATGTGGGCCCTATGCGCAAGAATTCCCGGAAATCAAATTTTTCAAAGTTTTGCTAAAACTAGAGGCTTGCCTCTATCTGACGGAATGCAGAGACGTGCAGCAGGCGCTGCACGTCGGGCGGGCGGGCAGCGAGTGGCCACCCACGGCTGCTGCCGTGGGCCCCACCATGATGCATACGTCTTATCTACGCCGTTCTTTAAACGGGTCCCCTCCTCAGGTGGGCCCCCTCCAAATTTCGGCAAGGTCCAGCTCTCAGGTGGCACACACCACAGGAAACAGTGAGATTGTACATCTACCGTTGAAATCTTTTTTTTGGGGCCCACAACAGTATTGAATCAAGCTGAAATTTATGTTTTCCCTGCATCCTGGTCAGAGTGACCTGGTGGGCAGTTTGGATGTCATATATATATTGCAGGGTGGGCCCCACATGGGACCCACATTGATGTGTGTGCCAAGCCCACCGTCCAGCAGACGGTGGTACCCACCACGGTGGCACCCACTTGATGCTTGTGTGGCCTCCACCGTCCAGCGGACGGTGGGGCCCTGTGTGATGTATGTGCTATATCCGCACTGTCCACTAGACAGTGGGGACCCACCATGATGCATGTGGTGCATCTGGACCGTCCATCCACCCAGTGAGATCATTTTAAAGCATGATGTTACTGATTTGGTGGGTCATTCACACATGGGTTAGGCCCATCTGATTTATAAAAGGCCTATGGACTTAGGCCCATTTGATGTGTTGTAAGTCCATGGGACTAGGCCCATTTGATGTACCTCAAGGCCCATGTAATTGGACCCTTTTGTTGAAATTTAAAGCCCATGGAAGTAGGCCATTTGATATATGTAAGCCCTAGGGGTTAGGCCCACTTTGATATGTATACAAGGCCTACGGATTTAGGTCATTTAATGTACCATAAGGCCTAGGGGTTTAGGCCCATTGAACGCATGTTAGGTCTATGGGTTGAGGCCCACTTGATCTACATGTGGGACCCAATTGGTGTGGCCCATTGGTCACATATTAGACTCATATGACTAGGTCCAATTGATGCAATCCAAGGGCCACGGGTTTGACCCATTGCAATGCACATAAGACCCATTGGTGTGACCCATTTATGTGGCCCATCTGATGAATAAAAGGCCCATAGGATATGGCCCATTTGATATATATGTGAGGTCCAATGGGGACAACCTACGGTCCATTGCAATGTGTAAATCCATTACAGACTAAGTACTGATGTTTACAAAGATCGTGACTTGGGCGCAATGTTGGTTTGACGTCCACATTGCGAGTGTAATGTTGGTTGGATGTCCACATTACGACTCTCCTTAGGGCCCATTGCTGGGCCATACTTATCGTATATAGGCAGTCCAGGTCCATCTGCATTGTAAGATAGTTCATTTTATTATATCATGTTTAGTACAGTTTTATGACTCATGATCATACGCATCATATGTATGCTTGACGTGAGAATTGTCTGATCATAGCATTTGCCCTCGGACAGGTTGTTTATGGGCTCCCGGTTAGGCGGTGTTGCCCTACATGAGCGCACGGTATGTGCAGGATTGGTTGCATGACTGGATAACGTGATTCATGCATTCCGCATTGGTGTGACATGGTTATTGTACGCCCTAGCGACATCGGGG
The DNA here is from genome assembly GCA_037074715.1 of Magnolia kwangsiensis. Lineage (NCBI taxonomy): Eukaryota > Viridiplantae > Streptophyta > Magnoliopsida > Magnoliales > Magnoliaceae > Magnolia > Magnolia kwangsiensis. Next base: position 26,524,705 of record CM073585.1, on the reverse strand, counting down.
CCGTAGCCTCCACAGACAGATCGTGGTTGACAGGATTGGATACCGGAAATCTTGTTCTACATGAGGTACTATAGATATCCCTGGGTGAAAGTCCCTAAACCCTTATGGTAACAAGAGGTTGCTCCAACGTCTAGACCGAGTGGGTAGATGAGCGCTGAGTGCCGAATACCAGTTGGCTGTGCTCTCCACTGTGTCTGGTCGGTTAGAAGGGGGTACGGCCTTACCCGCCCGAGTGTAGGGGGCAATGCTAGGCTGAGTTTGACCAGCTCAGGAAATGGGTCCGCTATCGACGAGTCGTGCCCGATATTGGCAGACGGATAGTGAGGTCTCTTCCACTTACCTTATTGCGCGCGATGTGGTGGCAATCTGGTTTAGAGTGTACTAGACCCCGGTGATATTCCATATTTGAGCTGTACTGATATGTGGACATAGATGAGGACCTGTATGCTTGAGTTGCATTACATATAGCATGGCCTTTGCTGGCCGATACCATTCATGTCTTGCATTGTATAGCCTTGGTACGACTCATGATGTTATGGTTCATCTGTATATCCCGCATCACTCTGTCAATTGCATGTTCATATTATTACCTTGCGCACACACTTTCACCACGCTCTAAGCTTTTTGTAAGCTTATGCACGACCGTTGCGTGCAGGTGACGTTGGATCGCAACAGCGTTGAGGCAGGAGCACGTTGCTGATCATTTTGGAGTTTTTCTGTTATTTACCATTGTATTTCCCTTTATGCCCATTGTACTTGTAAAGTTTTTGATCATAGTGGAAATGTAATGGATTTCTTGGTTGTTGTTTGTGGGTTATGCCTTTGGTTATGCTTATTATGAATCAGACTGACATTGAAAATCCTCCTCGTAGCATCCCAGGATCGGAACTTGGCGAATGGGAGCTAGGAGCCGAGAATGGGGTTCTACGGAGGCTGTCGGCGCCGGATTCGGCGATCGGGAATTCTGTGAACCCGGTTTCCGTGTTTGGTGCGTGACATACAGGCTCACCCTTGATGTATTAATTTAATCCAAGCTGTCCATCCAGTTCCTCAGATCATTTTAGGTGTTGAGCCGAAAAATGAACCCAATTCAACTATATAGCAGGCCATACCATAAGAAATAGTGTTTCTTGCTGTTAAAACCTATCTGATGATTCTACACACCGAAACATGCCCAATATTAGTCTTGTTTGGTTCGGTCTTGAGGTATGTGATGCAGTGGGTGGGTCAGATTCTTCGGATAGGGGCCCATTTAGTAAAATCCATAGAAAAAAAAACAAGTGAGGCAGTAGCACCTGCTGCTACCGCTGACCAGAGACGCTGCTGCGTGGACGCTGGGAGGGCAGAGACCCACGGCCCCAGCTGTAGGCCCACCATGATGCGTTTTGAACATCAACACCGCCCATTTGATGGGCCCTCTTTTATTATTTGGACACGCCAAAAATCAGTCGTATACGATTCTCAGGTAGCCCACATCACAGGGAGCAATGGGATTGAATGGCTGCCATTGAAACCCGGTGTGGGTTACAGAAGTTTTGGATCGTTAGGAAATTTGTTTGTTTCCCTTTATTCAAGTCTGTGTGACCTTATCAGCGAATTGGATGATAGGTAAACATTATGGTGGGCCCCACGTGGGATCCACTAATATATGTATTATATTCACGCCTTTCACACGCTCACACGTGTGAACCTACGCTGTCTGTCCCTTTTCAGGATGTGGAACTCACCCTGCACACATTGCACATGCTGTAGGTGTGGGGTGGGGCCTACCTCTGATATATATACAATACCCAACCATCCGTCCGTCCAGACGGTGGGTTACACCATGATGTATATGTTTTATTTACATTGTTCGTGGTGTATGGGCTTTATCCTGACCGTCTATTTAATTGGTGGGCCATGTGTGTGAACCCTACCATGATGCATGTGGATTATATCCAGGAGGTCCATGTGAGTGCAGCACGTGGGACCCCACCTTAAAGTATGTATTGTACACCGTCCACTTGTCCAGACGGTGCTGGACGTGGCCCTAGCATGACACGTGTGTCATATCCAGGTCGTCAAGCCTGTGGAAATAACCCAAGTGATGTATGAGTTTTATTTTCACCATCCAGGGCTTGGATGAGGGGCCCACTTGATGTTTGTTTCTTCCACACCGTCCAGACCGTCTGGACAATGCTGGACAGGCTGCATGGTGCTGTGGTGGTGTCCACTCTGATGTGTTTGCTTCAGCTGCACCGTCCAAACAATCTGGATGGTGCTGGACTGTTTGGACCGTGCTGACATGTCCCACCACGATGTATGTGATTATCCACACCATCAATTCATATATGTGGGGCCCTGATGTAGTGTTTTGTCTACACTGCCCCTGCATGGGACGTGGGCCCCACCCAAGGTATATGTGTTGAATCTCCATCCACTGTCCAGCAAGTGGACTATGGGGTATACCATGATGTATGTATTACTCTCACACCATCCATGTTGGGATGGTTGAACCCACTTGATAAACGTGCCTAATATCTCACCTCTGTATATATAATAATATCATATTATATATAGTGGTATATCTCACCTACTGTATATATAATAATATTATATATATGTGTATGTATGTATGTATGTGTGTGTGTATGTATGTGTGTGGTGGGCCCCATGTTGGACCTACCTGTTGGACGGACTAGTTGGGATCCCCACACCAATTATATAGTTGGACATTGACATCACCAAATTCTGTGGGACCCACCTTGATTTGTTTATTATAATCCATGAAAGGGCCTAGCTATATGCCCTGGGAGGGGGGGGGGGGGGGTGAATAGGGCAACGCCAAATAAAACTTAAAACAGTGGAATAATAAAAGAAATAAAGCACAATGCTGAATTAAAAGAAATCTCAATAACCTAGAATTGAGAGAATGATATTATATTAGTTCTAAGGACAACCTTACACCAAAAACCAAAGGTTTAAGGTAGGACAACCTTATTTCTAGAACGTCCTTTGTATCACAAACCAATGATAAATAAAAAGAAAGAAAACTAAAATAACTTGCAGAAATAAATCCTAAGTTATTACAACATTCCCGCACTTGCTTGAAATAAAATGATTACAACATTCATCCACAAATACAGTCCACAAAACTGAATGTAAAAACGAATGAAAGAATAAAGCACATCCACAACACAATGATATATAGTGGTTCGCCTGTGTGTACACCAACTGTTATCCAATAGCCACACAGAATGCTACTCCACTCCTAATATCCTCACACAGGGGATATTAGCATGCACTATCAAAATAGGTTTCACAGGTTTACCTAAAACCTTCACAATTGTGTCTTTTTATCTCGGGCTTACACAATCCAAAAACCTATACAATCTGAGTTTTCTAGCTCTCCTCAGATAACCAAAATAATGAGATTTTTCTGGCAAATCTCAACCAAAACCAAAGAAAGTAAATTACATAAATGTAAAATACCTGAGTCTCCTTTTGAAGTAGCCCGGTAGAACTAATCGGAGTAGAAGTTCGATTCAATGTTCAAAGTCTAATACTCACTTTAAGAATGGTTCTAAGTCTAATTGATTTTAAATCAAAAAGGCTAGTTCTATTTGATTTTGAATCCAAGAAGAAGGAATATCAGAAATTCTCCTTTTTTAATAAGATTGGAATGTAGATCAAAATCAAATAAAAAAATAAGCTAGCAAAAGGAATATTAAATGAGCACAAAGTAGCTTAAAAACAAACACAAACTTATCTCAGAGTATAGCCTAAAGATTGCTTGAATTGATTTTAATTAAATTGAAAAACTCTGAAGTTCTTACTGTATTTATAGCCTGAAAAATCCCATCTACGACTGGTCTTAGGATCCTAGGACTGGTCGTAGCTTCAAAGATTTTCAAAGATTTCTGCAGGATAAGGATTAGCTGTTCCACGACTAGTCCTGGGTAGCCTACGACAGGTCGTGGGTCACCTACGACCCGTCGTAGGACTCCCAATTTAGTTGCTAGAGTTTGAGTCGTAGGGCTAAGACTGGTCGAAGGACGAGTCATACAGCTCAAAGGACTGGTCATAGGATGTCCAGGACTGGTCGTAGGACAACCAGAAAGATCCAAAAATCTTCAACAACCTAGAACTGGTCCTAAAAAACTTAAGACTGGTTGTAGCAGAGCTAGGACTGGTCTTGAAGTCCCTAGTACTGGTCTTAGAACAGCCCGAACAAACATATTAAAATATATGAATTATGTATCCAGAATGACCTACAGTAAAGCCCGACCTAAGGTCAATCTAAGGTCAAAAAAATCTTAAAAGTGAGATGAACATTGATAGTCTGTACACTCAGATGACCCTAAAGAGAAGCTTGAGAATTTATGAATCTTGTAGTAGGCCTTCTCGAGCTTGATCCTTTCTTGAGTTGACAAAGTCTTCTTCTATACTTGTACTTGTTTGAATCTTGAACATGCATACTTAGAGACTTCTATTCTTGAATTCTTCATCCATGACTTGAAACTTTCTTCATTTAAGTTCTTGTCTTGAAATGCGATGTCTTGAAGCAATGAATAGTCTCAAACATGAACCACAATATACAAGACATAGATATAGGTTTTGGCACGACAAAATTTGACAACCAAAGGGATATGAAATCATAACACTTACAATCCACACCATCCAAATTATGATGGAATGATGCTGTCCAATGTTTGGACAGTGCTGATCATCACTGGTCGGCCGTGTACCCCATGAAATGATATTGTACAGTGATACACATGTTGCACGTGCAATTATTGAAATGCTTTTAGATGTAGTCCAAGCTCTCACCCACATCATAGTGGGACCCACCGTGATATATATGTTGTATATTCATGCAGTCCATTCATGTGGCCCCCACATAATGTATGTGTTATATCTACTCCGTCCATCCATTTCGACGTGGGCCACGCCTTGATGTATTTATTATATCCACATCGTCCATCCCTGGACATGGGGCCCACCTTGGCGATGTATTTGTCGCACCGTCCAGTATGGAACAGTGGGCCTACCATGATGTATGTGTTTCATTGATGTGGCCCACTTGTTGTATTTATGCCCCATGTGTCGAGGCCCATTGTTATGTATTTGTGGCCTGTTTGGTGTGGCCCGTGGATGCGGCTTACTTGATGTAATGCTGCCTATTGTGTTATCTTTTCGGCCGATGTGATAAGGCCCATTGAGACATATTTTCAGCCCATGGTTGTGGCCCATGTGATGTATTCAAGGCCTATGGTGATGTACGTTAGGCCAGTGTATTCGGCCCATCGTGATGTACATTAGGCCCTTTTGTGAGACCATGGGCCCACTGTATATTTGACCTTATGTGGGCCACTCCTTGAGAGCAATGTTAGTTAAATGACCACATTGATGGGCAATGATGGTTTAATGTCCACGTTGTGACCTTCCCTTAGGTCTTGTTCGGCCCATTCTCATCGAGGCCGATTCCGATTGTCAATTCTAATCGTCGATTCTGATTGACGAGACTGATTCCGATCGACGAGGCCGGTTCTATTAGTCAAGGCTGATCATTGACCGATTCCAATTGTCTTGACCGATTACTGATTCCAATCGTCGTGACCGATTGTCGATTCCGATTGACATGATCGATTTGCTGATTCTTATTACCGATTAATTTCAATTATTGTGACCGACTGTCGATTCTGATTATCGAGGTCGATTATCAATCAATTCCGATTGTCGTGGCCGATTGCCGATTCTGATTATCGTGGCCGATTGATCGATTAACGATCGAGGCCGATTATCGTGACCGATTGCCGATTCTGATTATTGATTAATTCCGATTGTCGTGGATGATTGACGATTCTGATTGTCGTGACCGATTCCGATTATTGAGGCCTACTTCGATTACGATTTCGATTGCCAAGGCCAATTGTCAAGACCTATATGATGTATACGCGACCCGTAGTTAGGGCCCATTGTGATGTATCTGTGGTCCTTAGGCAAGGCCTACTGTGTTGTATATTAGGCCTTTGTGTGAGGCCGTCGGCCCATTATGTGTTTGGCCTTATAAGGGTCATTCCTTGGGGTAATGTTGGTTAGATGTTCACATTGTTAAGGCTGATTATTGATGCCGGTTATTGATACTGATTATGAGCATGTGACAACATAGATCATAATACATACGCATCATCTGCATGTTGTTATGAGATGTGATTGACCATCGTATATGTCATAGGGCTGGTTATTCATGGGGCTCCCTGATAGGTGGGGTTGCCCCACATGAGCGCACGATATGTGCAAGATTTATGCATGATTGCATAGTGTGACTCATGCATCTCGTATTTGTATAACGTGACCACCGTACGCCCTAGCGACATCAGGGTTGTAGCCTCCACAGGCATATCGTGGATGGCTAGATGGGACACCGAAAATCTGTTCTATATAGGGTGTTATAGATATCCTTGGGTGAAAGTCCCAGAACCCTCTTGGTTTCAGAGGTTACTCCAACGTCTAGACCGAGTGGATGCATGAGCGCATGAGGGCCGTATAACATTAGGCCGCGTCTCCCACTATGTCATGGTCGGTTGGAAGGGGGTGCGACCTTATCTGCCCGAGAGGAGGGCCAATGCTAGGCTAAGTCTGACCAGCTCAAGGAATGGGTCCGCTATCGACGAGACGGACCCGATATTGGTAGGATGATTGTGAGGTCTCTTCCACTCATCTTGTTGCGCGCAATGGGGTGGTAATCTGGTTTAGAGTGTAATAGACCCCGATGATTTTCCAGAGAGGAACCGTACTGATATGTGGACTTATTGAGTAGTATTTACATGCTCATTCATTCATTCATTCACTATCTACTTGGGCCGGTGGTGTGTAACTAATTGTTATGTGCCTTCGTTATGGTAAGGATTTCGGTTGAGAGTGCAACTAACATGAGATCAGGAGTTTACCACATTAAGTCTGACTATCCAAATTTAGGTATGAGACTGGTTTGGATAGAAGTCCCTTGTAGTAGACCCCGTAGCCTGCGATACTACGTACTATCATCCCAACTTTACACTCTAGTATGGTCATTTCATTCGCATCGCATATTGCATTACATTCGCAAGCATATGACATTTTGGGTTGCTATGTTTCTACACTTATATGGCCTAGACAGACTTAGCAGGATTTGTATATTGCATTGCATCCTCGACATCTGATATTTGGCTCTTTATGACTCCTTATTGCATGGCTATTCTATATTGCATATTCTGATATTGATTAACTTATGGACTTGTCCATACTTTCGCTTACTCTGTTATCGTATGATTTATGATCTTGTCAGTATTTCTGTTTACTCTGATAATTTCTGCTCTTGTCAGTATTTCTGCTTACTTTGATAATTCATGATCTTGTCAGTATTTCTGCTTATTTCGATAATGTACGATTTATGGATTACCAGTAATTTCGGTATTATAAGATGATGGCATGGTATTGAATACTTGACACTTACTTTGTTCACACACTTACACTACCCTCTAAGCTTTATATAAGCTTATGCACAATAAATCCATGCAGATGTTAGGTTGCAACAGTGTTAAGGCTGGGGCATGCATCGGTCTTCTGGAGCTTGATTTTCAATTTATGTATTTTCCTTTCAGCATTATACTCAATTGATTATATTAGTGGATATGTGATGATGATGTTGCCTGTGTGAATTGGGTAATCTTGTGGTTATGCTTATTACGAGTTAAATGTATATATAAAAAATCCTCCTTGAAGGATCCCAGGATCGAAATCTGGCGTATGAACGCTAGGAGCCGAGAATGGGGTACTACGGAGGCTGTCGGCACCGGATTCGGCGATCGGGATTCCTGTGAATCTGATTTCTGAGTTTGGGGCGTGACAAGGCTCAAGCCCCATGCAAAACTATTCTCTTATATACTTAATTTTTCTTTGGTTTTTTTTTTTATATGAGACAAAAGATACACTAAAAGCAAAATACTTTTCAAAACAAGAAATAAGAAAGAATTTTGAATTTTTTGAATCACTTTATTTTAAAATACAATAATCATATACATGTTTCAAATTTAAAATACTTCAATATGAGATACATGAGTTGTATAATAATGTCGATGTCTTTTTAATTTTAATCGATATTTAGAGTAAGCAAGACAGGTTTAAAGGAATCAGGTGACTATCGGTCTTTAACTTGACCATTTAAGCATAAACAGCTATACATTTCACTCACACAACTTTTCCGTTAGAGCTAGTTGTACGACTTGGTGCATTTTGCCCATACGCCTTTACCTAAATTTTCACGAGTGCTCTAGAGAAACGATCTATATATTCTCATAGGAAGTGGACCTACTTCCATACTCATATACTTAAGTTTTATCAAATGTATACAATAATTGGATACACCACCACATCTGGTTATGAATTCATTTAGAGTTCAAAAATTCATTCCCTCATACATTGCTGCTTACGTTGCCTAAACCGTAGGAATAAGCAAGTTTTTTGCCATGTTTTATAGACTCCTAATGTCTTGTTGTTTACCTATGAAACCTATCGCATGAGATCTCCACTTGGATAGATTAGATTACCGACACTAGTGGCTCGTTTGGTTAGGATCAACCCAATTCCCTTTAATGTTTTCATGACTAATCATTTAGATAGTCCTTTGGTCAAAGGATCTGTCAAATTCTTTTCAGATCGTATGAAATCAAGAATTATAACTCCACCATTTAACAAGTGTCGCACAATATTGTGTCGAAGTGTAATGTATCTACTTTTACTACTATATATTTTATTATTGGCCTTTATAATAGCTGCTTGACAATCACAATAAATAGATATAACAGACATAAGTTTTGGCCACAAAGGTATATTTGTTAACAGATTTCTAAGTCATTCAGCTTCTGATCCTGCTTTTTATAAGACGAAAAACTTGAATTTCATTATTGACCAAGCAATGCAAGTCTGTTTAGTAGACTTCCAAGATATTGCACATCCTCCAAAGTTAAAAACATATTGTAAGTGCTATGATTTCATATCCCTTTAGTTGTCACATTTTGTGGTGCCAAAACCTATATCTATGTCTTGTATAACTTTTGTTTCATGTTTGAGACTATTCATTACTTTAAGACATCGCATTTCAAGACAAGAACTTAAATGAAGAAAGTTTCAAGTCATGGATGAAGAATTTAAGAATAGAAGTCTTCAAGTATGAATGTTCAAGATTCAAACAAGTACAAGTATTGTAGAAGACTTTGTCAACTCAAGAAAGGATCAAGCTCAAGAAGGCCTACAACAAGATTCGTAAATTCTCAAACTTCTCTTAAGGGTCATCTGAGTGTACAGACTATCAATGCCCATCTAACATTTATGGTTTGTTTGACCTTAGATTGACCTTAGGATGGGCGTTACTGTAGGTCATTCTGGATACATAATTTGTATATTTTAATATGCTTGTTCGGGCTGTTCTAAGACCAGTCCTAGGGACTTCAAGACCAGTCCTAGCTCTGCTACGACTAGTCTTAAGTTTTTCAGGACCAGTCCTAAGTTGTTAAAAATTTTTGGATCTTTCTGGTTGTCCTACTGAAAGGCCCTACCTATATGCCCTAGAGGGGGGGTGAATAGGGCAATGCCAAATAAAACTTATAACAGCGGAATAATAAAAGATATAAAGCACAATGCTGAATATAAAACAATCACAATAGCCTAAAATAATGAGATTGATACTTTATCAGTTCTAAGGACAACCTTAAACAAAAAATCAGAGGTTTAAGGTAGGACAACCTTATTTCTAAAACGTCCTTTGTATCACAAATCAATGAGGAATAATAAGAAAGAAGATCAAAATAACTTGCAGAAAATAAATCCTAAGTTATTACAACATTCATCTACACTTGCTTGAAGTGATTACAATATTCGTCCACAAACACTCTCCACAAAACAGAATGAATAAAAGAATGAAAGAGTAAAACACATCCACAACACAACGATGTATAGTGGTTCGCCTGTGTGTACACCAACTGTTATCCAACAGCCACACAGATTGTTACTCCACTCCTAATATGTAAGACCTGTATCTTGGTCCGTACCTTTCCGTACACTTCCGCGGTCGTACCGGTCGAATTCCGGCCACTTTCGACCCTTAACCGATATCGACGCGCGACCTGGATTCATGTACCGACAACCCGAGTCGACTCAACCCGAGACCAATACCTTAGCGACCGTGCCGTCGTTGCGGTTCCGATACCGCGACTCGTGCGCCGAGGCGATACCCTGATCAAGAGTTATGGGCCAACGTTCGGTGCGAGAAAACGCCGCGCGTTGCGAAAACCAAGGAAATCTCAACGATGTGTCACATCAATCACATCAATCCCATCAATCAATCACCCATCAACCCATCACATGTCAAGTACACATCACTCTCACCCATTTTCCCAAGCAACCACAAAAGTCTCCCAAACCCATATCTCTCTTACACAAAAGCCAACAAAGTCTTCTCAACCCATACCTTTCTTACACAAAAAGCCACAAAAGTCTTCCTAACCCATACTTTTCTTACACAACCATCACTCACCCATCCATCCATCACTCTCTCTCTCTCCCTTTACATCACTCTCTCTCTTTCTCTCTTTCTCATTCCAAAACTTCCAAGCAACAAAAAAAATTGCAAGGGTTCCATACGTATGGAATTTTCCAAGCCCCTCTAAACTTCAAGTGGCCCACCTTCCTACCCCAAAATCCCCCATCTCAACCCTCCATTCTTCATCTTAGCCATTGAAGTTGAAGATAAGGTGCCAAGGAACCCCTAGGAGCGAGAAGATCGGACGGTGGGTGCTTCTATAGGGTAGATTTTCTTGATTTTATGGTGAACCAAGTGAGGCCCACCGATCCATGGTGTGGATCTCACTTGGGACCCTTATTTGCGGCCGATGGACCACTTGGATCATCATGATCGTTCCATGATGGGGCCATTCTCCATGGACCCCATCATGATGTTTATTTCTTTAAGAAAGGTCATCTAGACCGTCCATTTTGGTGGAGAGAGGATCTCCACCGTTGATTCTCCACCGTTGATTCTCAATCTAGACCGTCCATTTTGGTCGAGACCGTCATCTAGACCGTCCACCGTTGGTGGAGAGAGGATCTCTTGTGTTGAGGGACTCTTTTTTTTGTATCATTTGCTTTTAAAGGAGGGCCCATAATGTCGGGGTCCCTCCATCACAAGCCGTGTCCCACTCTCCATGACTCTCTCTCTCTTTTATTTATTTTATTTTATTTTATTCTATTTTATTTTATTTTTTGTGCAAAAGGATTGTGTGGCCCACTTGAATGGATCCCACCTTGGCATTATGTTCTTTTGATCTATTCAAGTGGGGCCCACCATATGCGTTGTACACCTATTTGTGGTGGCCCACTTCATCAAGGCCCACTACAAAAAAAAAAAGAGAGAAGAAAAGAAAAAAATAAAAAAAAAACCGTCCAGCGTCAGAGACGCTGGACGTTTCAACCAAAACACAAAACAAAAAAAAAAAAACAAAAGAACCTTTTTGGTGGCCCACTTGCATAGGCCCCACCCGGATGTTTATGTTAAATCCACGCCATCCACCACTTTTCCTGGGATATTTTAGGCGTTGAGCCAAAGAATGATCTCAATCCAATGATCAGGCGGGCCGTACCAGAGACAATGATACTTTTAGACTTCCAAGCCTGCTAATACCCATTTTTGCGGTTTCTACACTTCAAATCAGTGCCAGAGATGAGGTTTGTGTGGCCTGTTTGGAGCCTAGGATAAAGTGGGCGGAGCGGATCTCTCATCAGTGGGCCCCACCTGTGTTTTTTTCAACCACACAAAAAAAAAAAAAAACAAAAAAAAGGGGCAGCAGCGCTGCCACCTTTGAAGGCAGCAGGCGCTGCCTGTGTGTGCAGGCGGGCGTGACGTCCAGAGAGGGACCCACGGCCCCAGCCGTGGGCCCCACCTTGATGTATGTATGCTCTCCAAGCCGTCCATTGGGTGGGTCCCCATCTCAGGTGGGCCCCCTTCGAATTTTAGGTTGGTCCAAAACTCATGTGGCCCACACCGTAAGAAACAGTGTGAATGAATACCCACCATTGAAACCCTTCCTGGGGTCCACAGAAGTGTTGGATCAAGCTGAGATTTTGTGTTTTCCCTTTATCCAGGATGAGTGACCTTATGAACGGGTCAGATGTCAAATAAATACTTCAGAGTGGGCCCCACATGGGACCCACATTGATGCATATGTTATAGCCACCGTCCTCCTGGACGGTGGCACTTACCTGACGCACGGGCTGCCTCCACCGTCCACGGACGGTGGGGCCCTGTGTGATGAATATGTTATATCCGCATGTCCACTGGATAGTGGGACCCACCTTGATGCATATGATGCATCCGGACCGTTCATCCATTTTAACATGTAAAAGGCTATGGGTTAGGCCCATTTGATTTATAAAATGCTAATGGGCTGGGCCATTTGATCCACTTGAGGCCTAAGAATTTGGGCCCACTTGATACGTAAAGCCTATGGGCTTGGGCTCAATTGTTATTTAAGGGCATGGGCTAGGCCCATTGGATTTATAAAATGCTTATGGGCTAGGCCCATTTGATCCATTTAAGGCCCAAGAACTTAAGCCCATTTGGCGTGTTGCAAGTCCACGGGACTAGGCCCATTCGATGTACTTCAAGGCCCATATACTTGGACTTTTTTTTATATTGAGATTTTGAGTCCATAGGATTAGGGCCACTGGATTTATTTGAGGCTCTTGGGTTAGGCTCATTTGATTTGTTTAAGGCCTAGGAATTTAGACCCATTCGACTCATATAAGGCCTCTGGGTTGAGGCCCATTTGATATGCATTCGGGGGCCCAATTGTGTGGCCCATTTGATACATATTAGACTCATGTGACTAGGTCCAATTGATGCAATCCAAGGCCCACGGGTTTTGACCCATTGCAATGCACATAAGACCCATTGGTATGGCCCATTTATATGGCCCATCTGATGAATAAAAGGCCCATAAGATATGGCCCATTTGATATATATGTAGGGCCCAATGGGATGAACATACGGTCCATTGCAATGTGTAATTCCCATACAGTCTATCTAGCGCTGTTTACAAAGATCGTGCCTAAGATGCAATGTTGGTTTGACGTCCACATTGCGAGTGTAATGATGGTTGGATGTCCACATTATGACTCTCTTTAGGGCCCATTACTGGGCCGTACTTATCGTATTTAGGCCGTCCAGGTCCATCTGCATTGTAAATAGTTCATTTTGTTATAACATGTTCATGACTCATGATCATACGCATCATATGTATGCTTGACGTGAGAATTGTCTGATCATAGCATTTGCCTTCGGGCAGGTTGCTTATGGACTCCCGGTTAGGCGGTGTTGCCCTACATGAGCGCACGGTATGCGCAGGATTGGTTGCATGACTGGATAGCGTGATTCATGCATTCCGCATTTGTGTGACATGGTTATTGTACGCCCTAGCGACATCAGGGCCGTAGCCTCCATAGACGCATCGTGGTTGGCAGGATTGGATACCGAAAATCTTGATCTACATGGGGTACTATAGATATCCCTGGGTGAAAGTCCCTAAACCCTTATGGTACCAAGAGGTTGCTCCAACGTCTAGACCGAGTGGGTAGATGAGCGTTGAGTGTCGATTACCAGACGGTTACGCTCTCCATTGTGTCGTGGTCGGTTGGAAGGGGGTACGACCTTACCCGCCCGAGTGTAGGGGGCAATGCTAGGCTGAGTCTGACCAGCTCGAGGAATGGGTCCGCTATCGACGAGTCGCGCCCGATATTGGCAGACGGATAGTGAGGTCTCTTCCACTTACCTTATTGCGTGCGATGTGGCGGCAATCTGGTTTAGAGTGTACTAGACCCCGGTGATATTCCATACTTTGAGCTGTACTGATATGTGGACATTGATGAGGATCTGTATGCTTGAGTTGCATTGCACATTGCATGGCCTTGGGATGGCCGATACCATTCATGTCTTGCATTGCATAGCCTTGGTACGGCTCATGACGTTTTGGTTCCATCTGCATATTCCGCATTACTCTGACATTGCATTCATATTACTACCTTGCGCACACACTTTCACCACCCTCTAAGCTTTCTGTAAGCTTTTGCACGACCGTTGGTGCAGGTGACGTTGGACTGCAGCAGCGCTGAGGCAGGAGCACGTTGCTGATCATTTTGGAGTTTTTGTTATTTGCCATTGTATTTCCCTTTATGCTCATTGTACTTGTAAAATTTTTTTTTATCATAGTGGAAATGTAATGGAGTGCTTGGTTGTTGTTTGTGGGTTATGCCTTTGGTTATGCTTATTACGAATCAAACTGATATTTAAAATCCTCCTCGTAGCATCCCAGGATCGGAACTTGGCGAATGGGAGCTAGGAACCGAGAATGAGGTTCTACGGAGGCTGTCGGCGCCGGATTCGGTGATCGGGAATTTTGTGAGCCCGGTTTCCGAGTTTGGGGCGTGACATAATATCCTCACACAGGGAATATTAGCATGCACTATCAAAATAGGTTTCACAGGTTCACCTAAAACCTTCACAATTATGTCTTTGATCTTGGGCTTACACAATCCAAAAACCCCCATAATCTGAGTTTTCTGGCTCTCCTTAGATAACCAATACAATGAGATTTTTTTAGCGAATCTCAAACAAAAACCAGATAAAGTAAATTATAAAAAATGTAAAATACCTGAATCACCTTTTGAAGAAGCCCGATAGAACCAATCGGAGTAGAAGTTCGATTCAATATTCAAAGTCCAATACTCACTTTAAGAATGGTTCTAAGTCTAATTGATTTTAAATAAAAAAGGGCTAGTTCTATTTGATTTTGAATCCAAGAAGAAGGAATATCAGAAATTCTCCTTTTCTAATAAGATTAGAATGTAGATCAAAATCAAATAAAAATAAGCTAGCAAAAGGAATATTAAATAAGCACAAAGTAGCTTAAAATAAACATAAACTTATCTCAGAGTATAGTCTAAAGAATGCTTGAATAAAATTGATTTGAAGTACTAAAACTCTGAAGTTCGTGCTCTATTTATAGCGTAAAAAATCCCGTCTATGACTGTTCTTAAGAAACTAGGACTGGTCGTAGCTCCAAAGATTTTTGAAAGATTTCCGTGGGATAAGATTTTCTGTTCCACGACCGGTCGTGGGCCATCTACGACTGGTCGTGGGACACCTACGACCGGTCGTAGGACTCCAAAAATGGTTGCTGGAGTTTGAGTCGTAGGGCTACGACCGGTCGAAGGATGAGTCGTAGAACTCACAGGACTGGTCGTAGGATAGGTAGAAAGATTTGAAAATCTTCAACGACCTAACACTGGTCCTGAAAAACTTAAGACTGCTCGTAGCAGAGATAGGATTGGTCTTGAAGTCCTTAGGACTGGTCTTAGAACACTCCAAACAAGCATAATAAAATATATGAGTTATGTATCCAGAATGACCTATTGTAAAGTCCATCCTAAGGTCAATCTAAGGTCATACAAACCTTAACAGTGAGATGGACATTGAAAGTCTATACATTCAGATGACCCTTAAGAGAAGCTTGAGAATATACAAATCTTGTAGTAGGCCTTCTTGAGCTTGATCTTAACTTGACAAAGTCTTCTACTAAACTTGAACTTGATCGAATCTTTAACATACAAACTTGAAGACTTCAATACTTGAATTCTTCATCCATGTCTTGAAAACTTTCTTCATTTAAAATCTTATCTTGAAATGCGATGAGTTGATTGCAATGAATAGTCTTCAATCATAAAACACAAGATGTACATGACATAGATATAGGTTTTAACACCACAAAATTTGACAACCAAAGGGATATGAAATCATAGCACTTACAATCTCCCCCTTTGTCAAATTTGTGACAAAACACAGCATAAAAGATAATAAGGAATCATGAGCCATGAAATCACAAAATACTCTACTCCCCCTGAGTAATACGAGTACTGCTCATATAATCAATACACAACATAAAAACCTCAAGACTTCAATTCACATATCCTTCTCAATCAATCGATTCAAACAAATTTACTCCCCCTTTCCATACTACTCCCCTTTTAGCTTTAGCTTACTACTCTCCCTTTTTGTCACAAAATGACAAGGGAAAGGCACAATAAGAAGGATAACATATAGAGGAATAAACAGATAATGAGAAAGAGATATGAAAGGACATAATATAATCCTGAGGCATCAATTCATAATCCATAATCCAAAATACAATATCCAAAAGACAATGTTATCAAACCATAATCCATAATACATATCCAAAAATAAAAAGATAATGTGATACTATCCAGAAGATAATTCACCTAATCTGATCCAGAGGAGGGAGCAGGGATAGTTGGATCAATCTGGTGTAACCCCTTATTAATGCGACGAAGATATTTTCGCATGTACTTAAATCGCATATCATGGGCTATATTCATATTATCAACCTTTTCTTCCAATGCACGAAGTCGTGCATCAAAACTAGATGGATCATAATCCGGATCATTAGGTGAATCAGTTTCTATATCATTAAATAAGTCATCCATATTAACATCTCGTTGAGGAAGATCGCCAGCTTCCCCTTCGTTTCCAGCATCACCACCAACACCTCCAACACAACCTTCATCAACTTGGCCAGGGAGCAGATCCAATTTCATCTTATTAAGATTGGAATTGTTGAAAATAAGATGAGAAATTGGTGCCTCATTAACAGGTTTATCGACAAGCATGTGAGTGGCTAAAACAGTCATAAGATAACCGAACGAAATATCACTATGACCTGGATGGAGACGAAACTGAATAATGGAATGACAAATCAAAGAGGGAAGACAGACCTTGGTAGCAGAAGCAATAGAATGCAACACACGAACCATGAAAGAAGTCAACTCGATTTTATTACCGGACCGAGGATATACATTGGAAATGAAGAAACAATGTAACACTCTGTATCTAGGTAACAGATACTTTGTAGGGAGCGCATTCGCTTTATGTGTCCATTGCACATCAATTTTGTACAAATCTCGTGTTAACATGCATTTTTTCGATTCATATGGTTTGTCGTATAAAGTATGAATTGGTATACCTTCATCATTAACAGGTATATCCATAATACCTGATATCAAATGACGGTCTACTTCAAATTTCCCTTCTCTAGTATCAATTGAAAAAATTAAATTATCAAGAGAAAATTCAGAGATGCATGCAACCATCGATTGAGCAATGGACTGGTATGCAGGCCCACCCCAAAGCAAAATGTTAGTCCAGCCTATAGATTCAAGTAGAGGGATAACACCATATGGAGCAATGTGATTGAGATCAGCGGTATGCTCAACAATAATGTTACAGACACGTAAATCTCTTACATCTTGAGAATCATCTTCGGGTGACCGAAGGTGCCGTTTAGTTATCGGTGCAGATCTGGATGAAGATGGACCACGGGATATTTTCTTTTTCCCTCTAGCATCCATATTCAAAAAGATATACAAAGAAAAAGCAAGATGCACAAATGAAAGATGAGTTTTCTCTAGATCAGCAAATTGAGAGGAAACCCTTAAAAATCCCAACAAGAGATGAAATCTAGCTATACTATGAACAAATCAAAGCATAGAGAGCAAGAATCTTCAAGAAAAATGATGAAATAGGACTTACCTCGAAGAAAAATAGGAAATCTTATGACTGGTCGAGCCACGACTCGTCGTTGGTCAGTGTGGAAATGAGGAAGAAGAGGATTTTCCCCAAATATATCATATTCACAAGATCCACGACCGGTCGAACCACGACTGGTCGTGTACAGCCACGACCGGTCAAGTATCGACCAAAAATGTATTTTTTAATGAAAAAAATTAAAATTTAAACACAACCACACACTTTCATCCAAGGATTTAAGGAAGATCCTCATCCTGGCTTTCCAATAAGCATAGTTTGTGCCATTAAAAGGTAGTGGCCTAGTAACTGATAGGCTATCAAAATTTAACATCTTAATATAGCTTAGATCGTTAGCTTCGAAAATAAATCCAATAAATAAACAATAAGCACGAGCTATTAGGCTTTGATACCACTTGAAAGGGCCTAGCTATATGCCTTAGAGGGGGGGTGAATAGGGCAATGCCAAATAAAACTTATAACAGCGGAATAATAAAAGATATAAAGTATAATGCTGAATATAAAACAATCACAATAGCCTAAAATAAAGAGATTGATACTTTATCAGTTCTAAGGACAACCTTACACCAAAAATCAGAAGTTTAAGGTAGGACAACCTTATTTCTAAAACGTCCTTTGTATCACAAATCAATGAGGAATAATAAGCAAGAAGATCAAAATAACTTGCAAAAAATAAATCCTAAGTTATTACAACATTCATCCACACTTGCTTGAAGTGATTACAACATTCATCCACAAACACTCTCTACAAAACAGAATGAATAAAAGATTGAAAGAGTAAAACACATCCACGACACAATAATATATAGTGGTTCACCTGTGTGTACACTAACTGTTATCCAACAGCCACACAGATTGCTACTCCACTCCTAATATCCTCACACAGGGGATATTAGCATGCATTATCAAAATAGGTTTCACAGGTTCACCTAAAACCTTCACAATTGTGTCTTTGATCTCGGGCTTACACAATCCAAAAACCCCTATAATCTGAGTTTTCTGGCTCTCCTCAGATAACAATACAATGAGATTTTTCTGGCGAATCTCAAACAAAAACCAGATAAAGTAAATTATAAAAAATGTAAAATACCTGTATCACCTTTTGAAGAAGCCCGATAGAACCAATCAGAGTAGAAGTTCGATTCAACGTTCAAAGTCCAATACTCACTTTAAGAATGGTTCTAAGTCTAATTGATTTTAAATCAAAAAGGGCTAGTTCTATTTGATTTTAAATCCAAGAAGAAGGAATATCAGAAATTCTCCTTTTCTAATAAGATTGGAATGTAGATCAAAATTAAATAAAAAAATAAGCTAGCAAAAGAAATATTAAATAAGCACAAAGTAGCTTAAAATAAACACAAACTTATCTTAGAGTATAGCCTAAAGAATGCTTGAATAGAATTGATTTGAAATACTAAAACTCTTAAGTTCGTGCTCTATTTATAGTCTAAAAAATCCCGTCTACGACTGGTCTCAGGAAACTAGGACTGGTCGTAGCTCCAAAGATTTTCAAAAGATTTTCACGGTATAAGATTTTCTGTTCCACGACCGGTCTTGGGAGGTCTACGACCGGTCCTGGGAGGTCTACGACTGGTCGTGGGACACCTACAACTGGTCGTAGGACCCCAAAAATGGTTGTTGGAGTTTGAGTTGTAGGGCTACGACCGGTCGAAGGATGAGTTGTAGAACTCACAGGACTGGTCGTAGGACAGCTAGAAAGATTCAAAAATCTTCAACCTAGGACTGGTCCTGAAAAACTTAAGACTGGTCGTAGCAGAGCTAGGACTGGTCTTGAAGTCCCTAGGACTGATCTTAGAACACTCCAAACAAGCATAATAAAATATATGAGTTATGTATCCAGAATGACCTATTGTAAAGCCCATCCTAAGGTCAATCTAAGGTCAAACAAACCTTAATAGTAAGATGGACATTGAAAGTCTGTACACTCAAATGACCCTTAAGAGAAGCTTGAGAATATACAAATCTTGTAGTAGGCCTTCTTGAGCTTGATCTTGACTTGACAAAGTCTTCTACTAAACTTGAACTTGATCGAATCTTGAACATACAAACTTGAAGACTTCAATACTTAAATTCTTCATCCATGTCTTGAAAACTTTCTTCATTTAAGATCTTGTCTTGAAATGCGATGACTTGATTGCAATGAATAGTCTTCAATAATAAAACACAAGATGTACAAGATATAGATATAGGTTTTGGCATCACAAAATTTGACAACCAAAGGGATATAAAATCATAGCACTTACACCTACGACCAGTCCTGGACATCATACGACCAGTCCTGTGAGCTGTACGACTCGTCCTTCGACCAGTCCTAGTCCTACGACTCAAACTCTAGCAACTAAACTGGGGGTCCTACGACCGGTCGTAGGTGACCCACGACCAGTCGTAGGTGGCACACGACCGGTCGTAGGCTACCCAGGGCTAGTTGTGGAACAACAAATCCTTATCTCGCGAAAATCTTTAAAAATCTTTGAAGCAACGACCAGTCTTAAGATCCTAAGACCAGTCGTAGATGGAATTTTTCAGGCTATAAATAGAGCACGAACTTCAGAGTTTTAACAATTCAATTCAACTCTATTCAAGCAATCTTTAGGCTATACTCTAAGATAAGTTTGTGTTTGTTTTAAGCTACTTTGTGCTCATTTAATATTCCTTTTGGTAGCTTGTTTATTATTTGATTTTGATCTACATTCCAATCTTATTTGAAAAGGAAATTTTCTGATATTCCTTCTTCTTAGATTCAAAATCAAATAGAACTAGCCCTTTTGATTTAAAATCAATTAGACTTAGAACCATTCTTAAAGTGAGTATTGGACTTTGAACGTTGAATCGAACTTCTACTCCGATTGGTTCTACCGGGCTACTTCAAAAGGAGATTCAAGTATTTTACATTTGTATAATTTACTTTCTTTGGTTTTGTTTGAGATTTGTCAAAAAAATATCATTGTATTGGTTATATGAGGAGAGCCAGAAAACTCAGATTGTGTGGGTTTTTGGATTGTGTAAGCCTGAGATCAAAGACACAATTGTGAAGGTTTTAGGTGAACCTGTGAAACCTATTTTGATAGTGCATTTTAATATCCCCTGTGTGAGGATATTAGGAGAGGAATAGCATTCTGTGTGGCTGTTGGATAACAGTTGGTGTACACACAGGCGAACCACTATATATCGTTGTGTTATGGATGTGCTTTATTCTTTCATTCCTTTATTCATTCAGTTTTGTGGATTGTATTCGTATATGAATGTTGTAATCTTTTTATTCCATGTAAGTGTGGGGAATGTTGTAATAACTTAGGATTTATTTCTGCAAGTTATTTTGATTTCCTTGCTTTTTAGTCCTCATTGGTTTGTGATACAACGGACGTTCTAGAAATAAGGTTGTCCTACCTTAAACCTTTGGTTTTTGGTGTAAGGTTGTCCTTAGAACTGATATAGTATCATTCTCTTTATTTTTAGGTTATTGAGATTACTTTCAATTCAGCTTTGTGCTTTATTTCTTTTATTATTCCGCTATTTTAAGTTTTATTTGGCATTGCCCTATTCAGCCCCCCCCCCCCCCTCCCCTCTAGGGCATATAGCTAGGCCCTTTCATGTGGTATCAGAGCCTAATAGCTCGTGCTTATTGTTTATTTATTGGATTTATTTCCTGAGCTAACGATCTAAGCTATATTAAGATGTCAAATTTTGATAACTTATCAGTCACTAGGTCACCACCCTTTAATGGCACAAACTGTGCCTATTAGAAAGCCAAGATGAGAATCTTCCTCAAATCCTTGGATGAAAGTGTGTGGCTGGCCACAGTGAATGAATGGAACCCTCCTATCACTGAAGTAATTAATGTCGATGGTTCAAAATCAATGAAAGTAACGGTTTATTCTCTTTGGACCACACTTCGGAAAAGTGAAAGTAGTGCCAATGCAAAAGCACTAAATGCAATTACTTGTGCATTATCACTAGATCAATTCAAAAGAATCATCTCTTGTGAAAATGCAAAACAAGCATGGGATGTATTAAAAATGACACACGAGGGTACATCTATTGTCAAGAAATCTAAAGTCCAACTCCTCACAACTAAATTTGAAGAAATTCATATGGAGGAGAATGAGATGTTTATGGACTTCGACACTAGATTGAATGACATTGTGAACTCTATGTGGGATCTTGGTGATAGAATCCCAGAAAGTAAAGTGTGCGCAAAGATACTACGCTCACTTTCTGAATGGTTCATTTCTAAAGTAACCGCGATTCAGGAACTTCATGATGCGGATACCATGAGGGTTGAGGAACTAGTTGGTTCAATTCAAACCTACGAGTTGTCTTATAAAGCTCCTAAAGGAAAATCAATTGGTCTCAAATTATTTAAAAATGTTTCACAAGAGAGCACTTCGGATTTAGAAAATTTCGAAGATGATATGACGCTTTTAGCAAAAAATTTTTACAAAATTTTCAAAAGCAAGAAAAAAGTTAATTTTCAAAAATCAAATGATAAGAGACGATCTAAATCTAGAACTCAAAAATCTTTAAAAGATAGTCAATGTTACAACTGTCAAGAGTATGGGCACTTAGCTAACAAATGTCCTAAAAAAGACAAATCAAAAAGGAAAAGCATGATGGCTACTTAGGATGAATCGTTTGATTCTGAATCCTCTTCTAAATCAGAAGATTCTGAAACCGAGTCGGGCGATGATGTTAAAGCTCTTATGACTCTAACCAAGATCACTTTTTCAGATAATGATGATATATCTAGTGAAGAAAATCTGAATAGTGATTGCGATAATGAAGATGATCTTCAGGATGCTTATAATGCCCTTTATAAGGAGAGTTGTAAAATTGCCGTCAAGCTTAAATTACAAAAAGAAAAATTTTCTAAGCTTAAGGAAGATTATGAGTCTCTCGTTTTAGAAAAGTCTCATATTTCTGATTCTTTTGAAAAGACCAAATGTGATTTGGATTTTAAAATCTCCAAAATTGAAGATTTGAGATCCGAAAATGAGAAACTAAAAAATGAGGCTACTTCTCTTCTGAGTTTGAAAGACAAATGGAGATATGGCCAAGGTGATCTTAAATTGGAAAAATTATTATTCGGATCAAGAAAATGTGGCGATCGATCCGGGTTGGGCTATGATAAGAATACATCTCCTAAACAAAAGAACATTTCTCCTAAATTTGTAAAAGGAGAGTCTTTAATCTCAAAAGAAAAGAATACATATCAAGGTTTTTCCAAAAATTCAAGAATTTTTCAAAAACCTAAAGGTAGTCATGTCAACTTTGATTTTCAAAATCGAAATCCATTGGCTGAAAAAATAATTGATCTACTCAAGGAGCTATTAAAGTCTAACTCTATAGGTCTCTCCTATAACAATAGATAGAAAAAGACCATTTATACTCCTAAACCCAAAACAGTTCTGAAATGGGTTCCTAAAGTCTCCTGCTTGGTTGCCCACACTGCTTTCAAAGCTACAAGCCATTCAAAGTGGTACCTAGATAGTGGTTGCTCCAGGCATATGACAGGTGACAAGGCTTTATTCACCGATCTAAAAGATATGACTGACGGGTCAGTCACATTTGATGATGGAAGCAATTGCAAGATCATTGGCCAAGGTACGGTTCAACTTTATAACCTTCCCTTATTTAAGAATGTTTTATATGTTGAGGGCTTCAAACACAACCTTCTAAGCATTTCTCAGATATGCGATAACAACCATAGTGTGAAGTTTTCTAATCAAGGTTATGAGATAGTTAATAAAATGGGTTCTGTTATATTAACTGGTCACAGAACTTCTGAAAATTGCTACATCGTTAGTGATGCAAGCTCATCTACTCAATCGTGTTACATGGTCCACACCGATGAGACTGAATTATGGCATAAACGCCTTGGACATGCACACTACCAGAATTTATTTAGATTGAGCAAAAGAGAACTAATTAGAGGTCTATCCAAATTGCAAAGAGTAGACAAAATATGTGGTGAATGCCAGTTGGGCAAACAGATTAGGAGCTCTCACAAGAAAGTGAACTCCAATACCACATTTAGACCACTCGAGCTTCTCCATATGGATCTTATTGGACCAATCAGATCGGAGAGTCGATGAGGCAAAAAATACATCTTGGTTATCGTAGATGACTATACCAGATTCACTTGGGTATCGTTCTTAAAAGATAAAACTGTAACCCTGGATAAAGTGAAAAAGGTCATCAAACGAATCCAAAATGAGAAAGGTTCTCATGTTAGTAAGATCCGTAGTGAGCATGGATCCGAATTCGAAAAAAGTAGTTTTGAGAAATTCTGTAGCGATCAGGGAATATCGCATGAATTCTCTGCATCCAAAACACCCCAACAAAATGGTATAGTTGAAAGAAAAAATAGAGTGCTTCAAGATATGGCTAATGTTATGTTGAATAGCATGAAGCTCTCTAGAAATCTTTGGGCTGAAGCAGTTAATACCGCATGTTATATTATTAATCGGGTTTATACCAGTAAATCTGATAATAAGACTGCTTATGAATTATGGTTTGAAAAGAAACCTACTGTCAAATACTTTCAGGTTTATGACAGCAAGTGTTATATTTTACGTGATCGTGAAAATTTAGAAAAGTTTGATATGAAGAGTGATGAAGGTATTTTTCTTGGTTATTCTTTGAACAGTCGAGCTTATAAGGTTTTAAATAAGAGAACTGGTGTGATTCCAGAGTCCATCAATGTAGCCATTGATGATCATTTGAATACATCAGCTCCGAGTTCAGATGATGATGAAGCTCTTATTATCGATAATTAAGATACCTCGTCAAGTCAAAAAGAGTCTGAACCAAGGACTGTCAAAGATCATCCAACCAGTCAAATACTTGAAAACCCTCTCACTGGAGTTTGGACTCGTAAACAACTTGAGAACATATGCAATTATGTTTATTTTACTTCCCAAATAGAACCAGTCAATGTGAAAGAAGCACTTTCTGACGAAAATTGGATAGTTGCTATGCAGGATGAACTTAATCAATTTGTTGGTAATGATGTCTGGTATCTTGTTCCTAAACCTAAATATTAACACATTATTGAAACAAAATGGATCTTTAAAAATAAGTTTGATGAACTTGAAAATATAATACGAAATAAGGCTAGACTGGTTGTACAAGGGTACACTCAGATTGAAGGCATCGATTACGATGAAACCTTTGCTCCAGTCGCTCGCCTTGAATCAATCAGACTTTTTATTTCCATCGCATGCTTTAGAAAATTTAAGGTTTATCAGATGGATGTAAAGAGTGTCTTCTTGAATGGCGATTTACATGAAGAGGTGTATGTTGAACAATCTTCAGGGTTTGAAGACCCCAAGTTATCTGACCATGTATTTCATCTCAAAAGGGCTCTCTATGGTCTAAAATAAGCACCCAGGGCATGGTATGAGAAATTGACTAAATTCTTACTTAGTCATAGCTTTCAAGTAGGAAGTGTCGATAAGACGCTCTTTGTTAAGAAGCATAACAATGATATTTTGATGGTTCAAATTTGTGTTGATGATATTATTTATGGATTAACTTGCTCTAACATGTCTATTAAGTTTGCAGAGTTAATGAAATCAAGGTTTAAAATTAGCATGGTTGGCGAACTAAACTATTTCTTAGGGTTGCAAGTAAAATAACAACCTGATGAAATTTTCATTTCCTAGACCAAATATGCTTCAAACTTGGTTAAAAGGTTTGGATTTGAGAATGGTAAGAACTTTGATACTACTATGAGTATAATGTTAAGACTCTCAAAAGACTCTACAGGTAAAGATATAGATCCTAAGCTATATCGTAGTATGATTGGTAGTTTGTTGTATCTTACTGCTAGTAGACCTGATATCACGTTAAGTGTTGGTATTTGTGTAAGATATCAGTCTATTCCTAAGGAATCACATATTACTGCTGTTAAACGGATTATTAGATATGTCGTAAGTACTATAAATCTAGGTCTTTGGTATCCTTTTGATACTAGTGTTCAATTAGCCAGGTACTCAGATACTGATTGGGCCGGTAATATCGATGATAAAAAATCAACCAGTGGTGGTTATTTTTACATTAGAAATTACTTAGTTTCTTGGTTCAGCAAGAAGCAAAGTTCAATATCGCTCTCCACTGCTGAGGCTGAGTAGATTGCAGCTCGATATGCATGTACTCAACTAGTTTGGATGAAACGCATGCTAAGAGATTATGTAATTAATCAAGAATCAATGATCTTACATTGTGATAATTCTAGTGCTATAAATATTTCTAAAAATCCAATCCAGCATTCACGTACTAAGCACATTGACATTAGGTATCATTACATAAGTGAGTTGGTTGAAGAAAAAGTTATTTTTTTAGAATATATATCAACCGAAAATCAACTTTCTGATATATTTACTAAATCGCTCGACAAAAGCAGGTTTAATAAATTAAAATTTGATCTTGGTATGTGCATTTTACATTGAGTATTCTTGCTTGCATGTATCATAGTGTATTATATGTAGTATTATTTGTGTTTAAATTTTAATTTTTTACATTAAAAATGTATTTTTTTGGTCGATACTCGACCGGTCGTAGCTGTACACGACCAGTCGTGGTACGACTGGTCATGCACCGTACTCGACCGGTCATGGAGCTCGTGAATATGATATAATTTGGAGAAATCTCCTTCTTCTTCATTTTCACTCCGACCTACGACGAGTTATGGCTCGAACAGTCATAGGATTTCTTGTGTTTCTTCA
Organism: Magnolia kwangsiensis; assembly: GCA_037074715.1. NCBI lineage: Eukaryota > Viridiplantae > Streptophyta > Magnoliopsida > Magnoliales > Magnoliaceae > Magnolia > Magnolia kwangsiensis. The sequence goes on along the minus strand of CM073585.1, from coordinate 26,498,269 downwards.
AGGTTAGTCCTATTTCTTCATTTTTCATGAAGATTCATACTCTCTATGCTTTGATTTAATCATTGTGTAGCTAGATTTCATCTTTTGTTGGGTTTTTCAAGGGTTTCTTCTCATATTGTTGATCTAGAGAAAACCCATCCTTCTTTTTGTGCATTTCTCTTACTCTTTGTATATCTTATTGAAGATGGATGCTAGAGGGAAGAAGAAAATATCCTGTGGTCCATCCTCATCTAGATCTACACCGATAACAAAACGGCACCTTCAGTCACCCGAAGATGATTCTCAAGATGTACGGGATTTGCATGTCCGTAATGTTATCATTGAGCATACCGCTGATCTTAATCACATTGCTCCATATGGTATTGTCCCTCTTCTTGAATTTGTTGGCTGGGCTAACATTTTGCTTTGGGGTGGGCCTGCATACCAGTCTATTGCACAATCAATGGTTGCATGTATCTCAGAATTCTCCCTTGACAACTTAACTTTTTCAATTGATACTAAAGAAGAGAAATTTGAAGTAGACCATCATTTGATATCGGGTATTATGGATATACCTGTTAATGATGAAGGTATACCGATTCATACTCTATACGACAAACCATCTGAATCAGAAAAACGCATGTTAACAAGAGACTTATGCAAAGTTGATGCACAATGGACACACAAAGGGAATGCGCTCCCTTCAAAGTATCCGCTACCTAGATACAGAGTGTTACATCATTTTTTCATTTCAAATGTATATCCTCAATCCGGTAATAAAACTGAGTTGACTTCTTTCATGGTTCGTGTGTTGCATTCTATTTTTTTTGGTACTATGGTCTACCTTTCTTCTTTGACCTGTCATTTTATTATATAGTTTCGTCTCCATCCTGGTCATAATGATATTTCATTTGGTTATCTTATGACTGTTTTAGCCACTCACATGCTTGTCGATAAACCTATTAATGAGGCACCAATTTATCATCGTATTTTCAACAATACCAATCTTAATAAGATGAAGTTGAATTTGCTTCCTGGCCAAGTAGATGAAGGTGGTGTTGGTGGTGATGGTAGTGAAGCTGGAAATGAAGGGGAAGCTGGCGATCTTCCTCAACAGGACATTAATATGGATGAGTTATTTGATGAAATTGAATCTAATTCGCCAAATGATCCTGATTATGATCCATCTAGTTATGATGCATGCCTTCATGCATTGCAGGAGAAGGTTGATAACATGAGTATAGCCCACGATATGCAGTTTAAATATATGTGAAAATATCTTCATCACATTAATAGGGGCTTACACCAGATTGATCCTACTATCCCTGCTTCCTCCTCTGGATCTGATTAGGCGAATTATCTTTTGGATTGTATAACATTATCTTATCTTTTATGTTGGATATTGTATTAACTTGGTTATGGATTGATGATTCTGGTTTATATTTTGAAATATGCTATGTCCTTCCATATTTATTTCTCATTATCTGCTTATTATTACTCTCTATGTTGTTGTTCTCTTTCTTATTGTGACTTTCCCTTGTCATTTTGTGACAAAAAGGGGGAGTAGTAAGGTAAAAGGGAGTAGTATGGAAAGGGGGAGTAATTTATTTTTTTGGATTGATTGATTGAGAAGGATATGTGGATTGAGAATATGGAGTCTTGATGTTTATATGTTGTTTACTGTTTATATGAGAAGTACTTGTATTACTCAGGGGGAGTAGAGTAATTTGTGCTTGCTTTTATGGCTGATGATTTATTTTTTTTAGCAAATGTTGCTCTTATCCTTTGCTATGTGTTTTGTCACAAATTTGACAAAGGGAGAGATTGTAAGTACTATGATTTCATTTCCCTTTGGTTGTCAAATTTTGTGGTGCCAAAACCTATATCTATGTCTTGTATAACTTGTGTTTCATGTTTGAGACTATTCATTACTTCAAGACATCGCATTTCAAGATAAGAACTTAAATGAAGAAAGTTTCAAGTCATGGATGAAGAATTCAAGAATAGAAGTCTTCAAGTATGAATGTTCAAGATTCAAAGAAGTACAAGTATTGTAGAAGACTTTGTCAACTTAATAAAGGATCAAGCTCAAGAAGGCCTACAACAAGATTCATAACTTCTCAAACTTCTCTTAAGGGTCATCTGAGTGTACAGACTATCAATGTCCATCTCACTTTTAAGGTTTGTTTGACCTTAGATTGACCTTAGGATGGGCGTTACTGTAGGTCATTATGGATACATAATTCGTATATTTTAATATGCTTGTTTGGGCTGTTCTAAGACCAGTCCTAGGGACTTCAAGACCAGTCCTAGCTCTGCTACGACCAGTCTTAAGTTTTTCAGGACCAGTCATAGGTTGTTGAAGATTTTTGAATCTTTCTGGTTGTCGTACGACCAGTCCTGTGAGCTGTACGACTCGTCCTTCAACCAGTCCTAGTCCTACGACTCAAACTCCAGCAACTAAACTGGGGGTCCTACGATCGGTCGTAGGTGACCCAGGACCAGTCGTAGGTGGCCCACGACCGGTCGTAGGTTACCCAGGGCCAGTCGTGGAACAACGAATCCTTATCCTGCAGAAATCTTTGAAAATATTTGAAGCTACGACTAGTCCTTGGATCCTAAGACCAGTCGTAGATGGGATTTTTCAGGCTATAAATAGAGCACGAACTTCAGAGTTTTAGCAATTCAATTCAACTCTATTCAAGCAATCTTTAGGCTATACTCTGAGATAAGTTTGTGTTTGTTTTAAGCTACTTTGTGCTCATTTAATATTCCTTTTGCTAGCTTGTTTATTATTTGATTTTGATCTACATTCCAATCTTATTTGAAAATGGAAATTTCTGATATTCCTTCTTCTTAGATTCAAAATCAAATAGAACTAGCCCTTTTAATTTAAAATCAATTAGACTTAGAACCATTCTTAAAGTGAGTATTGGACTTTGAACGTTGAATCAAACTTCTACTCCGATTGGTTCTACCGGGCTACTTCAAAAGGAGATTCAGGTATTTTACATTTGTGTAATTTACTTTCTTTGGTTTTGTTTGAAATTTGTCAGAAAAATCTCATTGTATTGGTTATCTGAGGAGAGCTAGAAAACTCAGATTGTGTGGGTTTTTGGATTGTGTAAGCCCGAGATCAAAGACACAATTGTGAAGGTTTTAGGTGAACCTGTGAAACCTATTTTGATAGTGCATACTAATATCACCTGTGTGAGGATATTAGGAGTGGAGTAGCATTCTGTGTGGCTGTTGGATAACAGTTGGTGTACACACAGGCGGACCACTATATATCATTGTGTTGTGGATGTGCTTTATTCTTTCATTCCTTTATTCATTCAGTTTTGTGGATTGTATTCGTGGATGAATGTTGTAATCTTTTTATTCCATGCAAGTGTGGGGAATGTTGTAATAACTTAGGATTGATTTCTGCAAGTTATTTTTCTTTCCTTGCTTTTTATTCCTCATTGGTTTGTGATACAACAGAAGTTCTAGAAATAAGGGTGTCCTACCTTAAACCTTTGGTTTTTGGTGTAAGGTTGTCCTTAGAACTTATATAGTATCATTCTCTTTATTTTTAGGCTATTGAGATTACTTTCAATTCAGCATTGTGCTTTATTTCTTTTATTATTCAGCTATTTTAAGTTTTATTTGGCATTGCCCTATTCAACCCCCCCCCCCCCCCTCCCGCCCCTCTAAGGCATATAGCTAGGCCCTTTCACATATCCATTTATTTATTTTGTTTCATCTGAATCAGTGATCCAATTGGCATCACTGTATCTTTCTAGCACATTAAGATAACTTGTATAATGAATACCATACGCAACAATACTTTCAAATATTTAATATTATATTCAATGCATTCTAATGATCACATACAGGATTATGTATATATCTAGTTAGCCTACCTACCGCAAATGTAATATCAGGTCTAGTGCTTTTTATTAGATACATTAGGCTACCAATTACTTGAGAATATTTAAGCTGAGATACACTATTTCATGTATCTTCTCAAGATACACAGTATGACCATAAGGTGTACTAACAGGAAGCAATCAAAGTAATCAAGCCTTTTTAATATTTTCTCAACGTAATGAGATTGAGATTGAGTAATGTTATTATCTTTTCTAATTACTTGACTACATAATAGCATACTCGTTTCTCCTAAGTCTTTCATATCAAAATTAGAAGATATGAGTTTCTTAGTTGAATTGACTAACTTAACATTGGTTCCGAAGATAAACATATTATCTACATATAAGCATATTACAACACCATCATTATTAAAGAATTTTCTATATACATACCTATTCACATCATTTATTAGATATCCATTTGACTTTAAAAAATTATCAAATTTCTCATTCCATTGCTTAAGAGATTGTTTTAAACCGTATAAAGACTTGATTAATCTATATACTTTATTTTTCTTTCCTAAAATTATTTTTGAGTGTCAAATATTGCATATTTCGCCCTGTTTATATCTTAGTTTTATGAATATGATAATGCTTAATGGGTATATTTTATATATGTTTATATCGCAAGGTGAGTTTAAGAGCTTGGATTGAAAAGAATGTTAAAAGCATCGATTTGATGCTCAAGAATCACCAAAGTAAGGGATGGATCTTAAGAGAATAAGATTGAAGATTTTAAAACCCCAAGAATGAAGGAAACCAAGTGGAGAAGGAAGGAAGTTGAAAGTGCAAAGTGCAGAAATTCACACTGTCTATGTCAGTGACCACCAATCGATGACATCAAAAAATTACAGAAAATCAAGTCTGGTTGTTGGAAAAATTGGATGCAATTCTCAATTACATCGAAACCATGTTCGATTACTTGAAGACCTATTCGATGACATCGAATGTAATTCGATAACATCGAGATTTTTGTGGATTTTTGAAGCAACTCACTAGAACACTCTAGACACATTCTTGATTAATCGAACACCCTTTGATGACATCGAAGGATGGTTCGATAACATTGAAGGTATGTTTGATGACATGAGGATTTACATAGTGTGAAAGGCATTACGCAGTGCAAAAAGGCATGACTTTTGGATTTAAGTTACGTTCGATGACATCGAAGGCATTATTTAGAGTGTGTAAATTTGAGGCAGTTTTTAAAGATGATCGGATTAAGACTATAAATATGGGTTATTTAAGGAGTTCTAAATATGAATTAGGTTTTAAGAAGTAGAGCCAAATGGTGAAGCAGCCTCTCAAGATTTTTCTTCTATCCTTTTCTATTTTTAATGCTTTCTTTTAGGGTTTTAAATCTAATTATGTCTATGGTTGGATAAACCTCTTAAGTAAGGCTAAGAGGTGAAGCTTTTAGCGTGTTGGGATGATTTTCTTACTTTGATTCTTATTTTTTTAACCTCATTGATTTCTAATTTGATATTAAAGAAATATTTTTAATTTTTTATAATTTATTATGACTCAAATTACAATAGATGTTGTAATAGCTTTGGATATCTTCTTTTCCTGTTTTGAGATTGTGAGATTGGTAAATATTGTTATTCACCATTGTCTCCTGGGCATGATAGGGTGATGGAATCCCTTCCAATCCTCACAATACTCCTTTATTTAGGACTAGATCAATGAAAAGTTCAGATTTGGTTTAATTTCTTTATCTTTCAATTGGATAGGATAGGACTCCAATTCCAATTTTATTTCTTGAATCAAGTAAGGTAGCATCCTAATAACTACAAGTGGATCCTTGGCAACCTAGTTCCCTTTTGATTATTGAAATCTCATTCACAATTACTCTCTTTTAATTCAAATTTAGGTTTAGATCTTATTTTAGCTCTAGTTCTAATTATTTTCAGAATACATATAAGTTTATTCCCTATGGATTTGACCTCGGTCTCACCGAGATTATTACTACATCACGACCCTACAATTGGGGTTGTGAATAATTATGTAACCCTCAAATTGCTCCATGTAGATTTTTTCTTCTAACTTCCATTTATAAATGTTGTTTGAACATCCATTTGATGTACTACTAGATTGTATATTGATGTTATTACAACTAATACCCTTATCATTGTAATTATAGTTACAGGTGAATAGGTTTCAAAGTAATCATATCCATTTTTGTCTAAAATATTTTGTGACCAATTTAGCTTTAAACTTATTTATAGACCCATATGGTTTAAGTTTCTTTTTAAAGACCCACTTACACCCTATAGGCTTATTCCTAGGAAGAAGGTATACAAGTTCATAAGTATTGTTCAACATGATCAATTTCTAATTTTTCATTTATAACTTCTCTTCAAAAATAAGCATCAGGAAAGTTAATGGTTTCCAAATAGGTGTCAAGATCATCTTCTAATAAGAAAGTGAAAAACTCATCTCTTAAGTTGGTATCCTTTCGAGGTCTCGTGTTCCTTCTAAGTTCTAGTTCTACTTCACTATTTAGATATATGCTTCTACTAGTTGAAGTAAAATCAAACTCATTAATTTCTTTTATTTCTACAGATCTAGTCTTCATAGGAATGACATTTTCTTAAAAATTTACATCTCTAGCTTCTAAAATAGTTTTTGGATTTAGAAAGTTATTCCTTGATTTCAAAACTAGGAACGTATATGTTGTACTATTTTATGCATATCATATAAACATACAATCAGTTTTCTTATGATCTAGTGTGAAGTAACTCTACTTTAACTAGACACCCCACACTTTAAGGTATTTATAAATAGAAGTGTGATTCTTTCATAGTTCATATGGTGTCTTACCAGTTTTTTTTATGAAGTATCTTATTTTATATATAACACGTAAATAATATGGTTACTCCCCACGTATTAGAGGGTGAACCAGGACTATTCAACATAGTGTTTATCATTTCTTTCAATGTTCTATTCTTATATTGAACTATTCCATTTTGTTCTAGTGTATAGATAGCAATATTTTCATATATTATTACATTCTTTTCATAGAGTTCTTTAAATAAGAAGATTCATACTCTCCTCATCCATCTAATTTAAGTCTTCTGATATTTTTGCTTATTTGGTTTTCAACTTTTGTTTTATACTTAATGAAGGATTATAAAGCTTCTTTATTCTTTATAATGTATACTCTACTATATATAGAATAATCATCTATGAATGTTACATAGTATCTTTTACCTCCTCCAAACATGTGATTTCTAAAATCACCTAAGTCACTATGTATTAATTCTAACAACTCGAAACTTCTACTAACATATATAAAGAATTTTCTACAAACTTGGATTCTATACGAGTTTCACATTTTTTGAAGTTATTGACTAAGATGTTAGGTAATAATCGTATTCGTTTCATTCTTTTCAAGGACTATACATTCACGTGTCCTAATCTACTATGCCATAATGAAATAGATTCGACAATATAAGCATAACTGGATGACATCCTATTATTATCATAAGAAATTATATAATATTAAATATACCATCACTATAATAACCCTTTCCAAGGAAGGTTCCATTCTTTATCATTACAAGCTTATCAAAATTAAATAATATTTTAACTCCAGCCTTGTCGAGGAGTGAAATAGAGACTAAGTTGCGACAAATGTTTGGCACATGCAGCATGTTCTTTATCATTAAAGTCTTTTCAAATCTGAGCTTTAGAACAACATTTCATTTTCCAACAACTAGAGAGGATGAAGCATTTTTCATGAACACTTGTTCCTTATCTCATATCTCTTAATAGAAGGTAAATACGCTCTGATCCTTACATACATGCCGAGTTACCTTGACATTTAATATCCATTCCATATTGTTTACTAGGAATACTTCATACAGTACGGTGACAACCTTGTCCAGATTCTCAACAGCTTAAATGAGATTGACTTGAGATGTTGTATTCTTTTTCTTAAGCCTATAATCATTTTCATAATGTCCAAGCTTCTTATAGTAGTTACAGGGCCCATTTTTCTTGAATTAGTTGTTTGTTTTCTTTTTGAGCCTCAACTCCTTAAAGCGATGTTTGGTTTTTCCAAAGATATAACAATTCTCTTTCTTTTCACCCTTTTGCACCTGACTTGTTTATACTAGATTAGCCTTTGATACAGACTCATTTACATTTTCAATTTGGTCCCTGTTTCTGTTAGCCTCTTCTATTCTTATGTATAGAATACTATTTTTCTAAAGAAATACTATTTTTCTTATGTTTCACTCTATTTTTTGTATTCTTTCCAAGAATGATGTAGCTTTTCAATTAATGCTTCTAATAAGAATACATCATCTATTTTCATTCCCTCAACCATCAGTTCATGTACCAAATTCTGATAATCATGAATTCAGTTCGTGATAGGTTTATCATCTGTCATTTCATAATGAATGAAGTTTGCAATAGTATATTTCAGATCCTTCATTTTTAAGAATATATTTCTTTTCTAATGTGGTCCAAATGTCGTTAGCAGATTCATAAGAAACATAGATATCGTATAATTCAATGGACAAGGTATTCAGGATATAATGTTTATGTAAGTACCGTGAAGTATAAAGCACATTTATTTTTGTCGAAGTTCAATGGAAAAAATAACTTTTGTTCAAGTTCAAGATGTGTAGATGAAAAGTTCAATTTCAACATTCAAGACATGAAGATGGAAAGTTCACCGTCAAAGTTCAAGAAATGAAGATGGAAAGTTTACCTTCAAGGTTCAAGACATGAACTTGGAAAGTTCAAGTTCAAAACAAGAAGATGGTTACTTTAAGTCCAAAGTTCTCTAGGTCTACTTCTCTTCAAGTTCAAGATCAAGTTACATGACTACTTCAAATAGAAGATCGAATGAACGCATCTGAAGATAAAGTATAAGCTACAAGGTATATACTTCAATGTTTAATGTTTTCAGGTATATGTGACCCTAAAAAGACCTTAAACTTAAGTTCTTTCAAATGTCAAACATAATTGGGTTTCTATACTTTAATTGGGCTTAAGTTCAACTCATCTAAACCTTAGTTTGAATAGTCTAGGAAAAACTTCGACCAGTCTAAGCTTTCAACTGAAAATCGTATAAAATTAGTTGGTTCCTCGACCAATCCAGAAATGGGCTCGACCAGTCGAAGGTGGCTCGACTCGAAGTCCAGTAATGTATTTTGAGCATCCTCGACCAGTCGAAGGACGGTTTTGATCCGATCCCACCTGAAATTTAAAATTTGGTTGTTTCTTAAACTAGTTGAAGGAGACCTTAGACTAGTCAAAGTAACAGATTTTTAGCCTATAAATAGAGATCTCTTCTCACTCCGATATATATCATTCAAGCCACCAAGAGCCTTGTTTTGAGAGAGAAAAGTCTCTATCTTCTTCAAGCTATAAAATGGTATTTTAAATTCTTTTTAATAGCTTATTATTTTATAATTTCTGGATCTCTTTTTATGAATCATATGTTTTAAAGAGAGTTCTTGTTCTTCCTTTTGAGATTTAAAAAAATTCAAACAAGTAGCCCAAGTTTGAATTAAATTAAAATCTATTTAGAACCCAGAACCTTTCATTTTGGTTATTGGACATTGAACATTTGTTATCAACTAAAGCTGTTCTACAGGCTACATCATTCAGCATCTTCTGAAGAAGATAGGTATCTACTTTTCTGTTTTTGATTTATTTGAGATATTCAGGAAAATCTCATGTATTGGTTTGATAGAGATAGCTAGAAAATCTTATTGTGTAGGGTTTTGATTTTGATAGACCTTCTAAAATCACAACTGTATAGGTTTTAAGGTGAACCTGTGAAAACCTTGATTTTTAGTGAATGCCAATATCACGTGGGTTGTGATTATTGGGAGTGGAGTAAGTGTGGCTATTTGAGAATAGTTGGTGTACACATCGAACCACTATAATTCCTGCTGTTTATGTGGTGAATGATTTTTGAGATGTACATGTGATTTTTGAGATGCATGTTCACTTGATGCCCCAAGTGCAAGGTTGCTCGGTCTCACCCACAGGGATTGAATGTTTGTGATATTTTGAGTTACTTTAGAATTATAATCAGAAACTAAAAAGAAATCTGAAAATTGAAAGAGATGTTTCTGTGAAGTGAAACTATCAAGATAAAGGAAACTAGAGCGCCAAGGATCTACTTACAGTTATCTTAATATAGCTTACTTGATTCAATCAATACTTCAACAGGAATAGAAGTCATAATCTATCTAGTTGGAAGATTTAGCAATTAAAACATCATAAACATCTCATCATAAGTTTGAAAATTCATAGCAATGATTTTATGTATAAACATTTAGTTGAATTGATTGTAGAGAGTTCAACGTATCTACCATGCCCTTAGTTAATGGTAGATTAGAGAATTTTACATTTCAAACAATCACATAAGAGAAAAGAAAGCATTTACAAAGTTCTCAAGCATCCACCCTGCCCAAAGTCGATGATAGATAAAAGTAAGTTCAAAAATACTTCTTTAATTAAACCATAAACTGTGAAATATCCAACATGAAGATCAAAGTACTTGAATCAAAGTTTGGTTGTTGACCAAAAAAATGTTGTCTTATTTTGATCATTGTTACTGTTATTTTAATCTCTGAATAGAGTGATGGACTAATGGGGTCCATGGAGTTCATCATGATCACTAACTATATGTGTCCTCTCTATATGTGGCCCATGTAACATTTGAGATTAGAGTGAACTGAACACCACGTTAAAATCACCACTTCGATAACAGGTCTTTACTGATCAGTGGTGAGACTTGTATATGCAACTTATTATCCTCATGGGAGGCCTTACTTTTTATTGTTGTTCATCATTGTGCTGCTACAATCTGTTGCATGGGACTCGATTAATGGTCTAATTAATCTAATATTCTCTATGGCCTTTTTATAGTGTTTGATTAGAAAATTGGTGTGTGACTTGTAGCTAATTTAGATTAGTGATATGAATCATAGGCTAACCTGCTATTGGGAATTTCTTCATATGCAATCTTAATTTGATAGGTGTTAGGCCATGGACTATTTTGAGCCTTCTTGTTGAGATCAAATTATTGGCCATTACTAAACTCCGCTCTTAGTACTTTAGCATTATGACCGTGTTGTGATTCTTTTTGTTCTTAACTAGAATGTGTTGCTGGTTATATAATGTTTCACTTACTCATACATTGTGACCTATGGTTAGTTACTGAAATGCTTATGAGAATAATCTTCGAGAAGAGTATATGATTCAGCTCCTCCACCCCTCTAGCTTTTCTTACCACCTCAAGTAATGCTCTTGTTGATTCCTTTGGGTTGTAACCTTAGGTGATCAACTGATGAACCAACAACTATATCACAGGTACTCATCCTTCACCACATCTCTTAATGCATCATATTTTTGCTCCCTCAGTCCCTAATGGGTCTTTTTCTAAAGTTTTTGGTTGAGAAATATCTTTGCTCAATCTTCATATTACCTTACCCTCAATTTTATATGTACATGAGTTTCCTCTTATCTTACTATCAGTTAATAAACTTTCCAACCGATTAAATTACTTTATAACCTTTTATCATTCTCATTGTGTGTTTCAAAACTTTTAAACAAAGGAAATAATTGGTGGAGGATGTAAACTGCATGAATTATATTGTTGGAACCTTGAATATTTCAAACTAACCTTAGTGTCAACTCCACTCCATTATAATGGCATGCCTGGTTTGATTACCCTCATTAGATTCCTTAAAAACTTTTATTCCTTCTTTATTATCAAATGTGAAGCATGTCAATTGTCCAAATAAACTAGAACTACCCTTTTTCCATGTCTTAATAAGCAGAGTCTACCTCCATTTTATTTAGTTCATACTAATATATAGAGTCTGATTTAAAGACATATATTCGAATAAAATCAATCATAATCGTAACTGTTAGATTGCGAGATGATGGCCCATATCATTTTTAGATAATAAAAAAATGTCTCAATAAAAACTGGTCCCAATGGCAATTAGTAGATCGCATGACGATGACCAAATAGTTTTTAAAAAATGTTCTAATAAAATTCAATCCCGATCATAACTATTTAGATTGCGAGATGACGTGTTAGATCATTTTTAAAAAAAATTACAAACTACTAAAAGGAAGATTGAGAGGAAATTTTGGAACATTGAGGACAAAGGGAAAAACAACATTAGCACTATATGGAAACTGATTCATCAATGAGGAAGACGAGTTTACAATTAGATAAGGTATCAATTGAGGAGAAAAGGGATTTGTTACATGTCATATGGTCAGTTGCTTCTAAGTCAATTGCCCATGATGATATACTAATGGATGTAATTAAGGTAGTACCTGAGTAAGAAAAAGAGGTAAATAGAGAGGAACTTGTAGTGCTTACAGTGTGATGTCAAAGAAGTTTTTTTAGCTCTTCACAAAAGAGAGTTATTCTATCATTGATAGAGGTTGAGCATCTTTAAAATGAAATATGTGTTGAAATAGATGTGCCCTACGACCTTTTTTTCTTATACAACTAGTCCACAAGTTAATGGGGTCATCACAAACAATGCAATAACAATGTGCAACATCAACTTTTTTATCCATAATTTTACATGAGAGAGACCTTGATTATTAATGATGGGTCCCTGATTAACGATCACAACAACACTCGATCAAATGGTTCTGTTACTTACTAGTGCGAAGAATGCATTGTAAGTAACATGTATACATATTTGCCTCTTATGAAAAAATTAACCAAAATGAATATAAAAAATCTAACAATTGAGACCACCAATACACATAACAAACAATAACACAAGCATCGAAGTAAACAACAGTGAATCAGTGTCTAATGACCTTATTATAAGATGAATGGGATAGGCTAGTGGTAAACAACAACAACAACAACAACAAATAATAATAATAATTTTCAATAAAAAATTATCTCTCAACAGCCTTCAAGACAACTACAAAACAACATGAACAACAATTGCAACTATTAGATGGACAGCAACCGGTGTTTGGATTGTGGACCCCAACGTGGATGCCAATCACATTAACAACAACAACAACATCACGTTAAAACAATAGATGGGCACCACCACTTAACAACAACAAAATTAACAACCATGTATGAGATTCAGAAGTAGTAATGGACTTAGCCTTATTATTGGAGGAAACTTACACTAATAAAAATATTCTAAAATGCATCTAATGCATTGTTAGTAGATACTTTAAGACTTTTATTTTTCAATTTGGGTCATCAATCCATGATCCAAATCATTTATATGATCCCCTTCCTTAAATTGTGGATATCTTAAAAGTAAAAAAACTCTTATATTGCAATATTTTGAGCCTTCATTATTTGACTATTTTCTTTTGAACATTTATGATCTTCACTATAACACCCGAATTTTCACTATTTTGAAATTTCTAAAAAATCCTTAAATTTTCTTTTTATAACTAGCCCCATCATCACTTACTGACTCTCGACACTCGAGATGGGCTTATACGCGGCTGGTACTAATAAAGAACCATACAAATAGGAATGATCGACCGTAGAAGACCAGCGAATCCGCCCAATCACTTAAACATTGAGCGTAGTCTCAGGATTTGTTCACATAGGGTCCAATTCTAGCCGAACTATCAATAACTAATTGAGATGACCGTAACTAAATAAAGACATGCCAAAGGTTGTGACAACTAAGGGTTGGATCTCAATTAACAAACCAAATTGAGTTAATATCCTTTTAGCCTAAGAACTGACAATTTAGAGTGATTATAATCGAATCTTCATTTCCACTGGTTGCGAATAGGTCACACTATGAGCTTAGCTAATCTAAACCCTAATAATTGCACACAAGAAATCCTGATACCTAATTCATTCCAGAAATGCCCTAATTTCCTAAACAACCCTACGACCACATTCTGTCAAAGATTTTAGGCAAAAATTAATTAAGTACTAAACTAAATAATTGGTGGATTTAGCTTGAACCACCATTTACACAAATGGTAAGACCTAAAGCCATCAAAATCATGAACTTAGGACTACTTAAAAACCTAGGGGAAATCCCAAAAGCTTGTTGCTCTTGGGAGTATGTTAAACTCCGTATCGGACCTGGACCACACGTCGAAAGTCTGATGACCTCGAAACTATAGGATTATGACCATCTTATTGGGCTTGATAACCATCACAGGAATCAAGCCCAAATAGTGTTCAAAAATGCACAACTTGAGTCCTGAGTGAAGTGTATGAGAAACACGAATATCTTTAGAAAATATAATGAAACTTAAGTAAATTGGGTTATTCCCTTGTGGACAAAATTGAAGATTTAAGACCGTTAGCTTCTGACTGAACTTCACCCATAGATCTGGGAAATTTTCCTGCACATATTTGTATATTTGTGACCTTGATCGAGTGATTACGACCGTTGATCTGATACAGGTCCTTCACGGTCGATCTGCCTAACCAATCGCATTAAAATCATATCCTAACATAGATCCATGGTTAGGGAACTTACCCTACACTACAAGTGAGTAACAGACCTCCAGATGAGCCTCATTTTCTCAAAATAAACACCCTTTGGTTATAACCTAAGTATACCATGGCCCTGGGCCCATTGACACCAATTCTGAAGCTATTTAAAGGCCTTAAGCCACCTCATTCCCATTTCATACAAATTCTCTAACCCTAGGAGAGAGAAGAGAGAAAAGAAGAGAAAGGAGTAAGGAGAGAAGGGAGAAACAGGGAGATCATTGCTGGGATTCTTTCCCATGACTCCACACCACGGATTCACCTCCCCACCTCGCTACACAATTGTATTCGATTATGATTTGGGTAAGAAATCTAACCCTAATCTTGTTTTAGAAACCCAAATAGAGTAATTGATGAAATAGATAACCTATTTCATTGTTTAGGTGCCGTCATTCTATTTTCGGGATCGTTGTGTTCGAACCGAGTTCAAATCGGGTATTTCGATGAAAGGTGTAGACTATAAACATTTAGGTTATGGTTTTCAATGCTTTTAATGTCAGCTAATGATTTATTTCTGACTTGATTGCTACCATATTGTCTTTGACACACCGATTTCAATGTATTATACATGTATGAACTATGTTGTATAACTATGCATCCTATGTGTTTGTTGAAATGTTGAATGAACATGTAAACGTGATTTGTGCTTGTTATGACTACTAACCTAGGATTCATGATTGTTATTTGCATGATGACATCGTTGTAGAAGGAATTGCTAAAATACTTGTTATAACTAGCCTAGTCTATGTATTTGCTTATGTATAGCCTAAGTTTTTAATAAATTGTCTGAATGAGAAAATGTTGATGATTTGTATTTATTAAGAGTATTAAGATAGTATTCTTATTTACCTTGCTCGTATGTATTGTTTCCTTCATGTAAACATATTTGCCGTTACGAAATTTATGGATAAAATGCAAGTGTTTGGTAATATGTTTAATGTGTTCGATAAAATGCTTAAATGAAGAGTTCACATGAATTGATCGTTGAATGCTGAAATGATTATCGCATGTCTTACTTACTACATCCAAGTAAGATTGGGGTTACGGTGTGGCCCAAGTAATCGGTAATGGTTCATGTACAAGTGGCCGAATTAGTCTCGCCGCATTGGGTAATTTGACGAATCTACATCATACGACGATTGTCGATGGTGGTTAGGCCACAAGGGGTGCTTATGCACTCTATGTCAATTATATTAGTATGTGCCCGTACCAATCGAACTTGCCTAACAAACCAATCAACCTATTATATGTTCACTATGTATGGACGCCACTGCTTGAATCTAAGATACCCCCGCCAGTGTAAAAGCCCATTTTAACCATGGTACCACGATATGCTAAGACTCATGAGCCGGGCATGGTGGTATGGGTATGGGACACCGTATTCAAGTTTTCGACCTGCGCTGAGGTGATGAGCCTCCCTGTTGTGACCTCGAGTAAAAACTCTCGAACTTACCTATCCACTACTTTTCATTAGGAGTGATGCCTTACAACTTGCCTATCGTATGTGATTAACTAGGATTGACGACCCTAGATGGATCTTTTGGTTGGGTAACTAATATAAAGGGAGGTACCTTGGCTTCTTAAATCTGTTGTATGAATAAGCCTATTTAAGTACTCGGCTAACAGGACCATGCACCGCATTTCATGTGCTTTGGCGAAGAAGTGCACTTCAGGGAGTTTTCCATGCACGAATGGTTGATGTAGTCACTTGAGGGAGTGTCATGCGAGGGCATGCATCATTACTGCATACCATCCCTACATTAATAAGAGTAGTTGGGGAATGATTGTTGTACTGATTTATCATTACTGCTTCATTAACTTGATAATATGTTAACCTTTGCTTTATAGTTCTACTGAATTAGTTACTCATTCCCACCTAGGATGGTATTTTAAAACACCAACCAGACTATGGTTTAGATGTAGGTACTGAGGTAGTCTATGCTATGGAGCAAGACTACATGGATGAGGAGGAATTCTTCTACTTTCAATTATCAAGTGGGTCAACGCAGACTTCATGCTGATACGCAGGGAACACTGGGATTTTGGTTTAGTTGAACACTTTACATTTTCCCTTTTTGTATATTTTGAAAAAATACTTGTATATATTCAGCTTGGTTACATACTCATACTTTGAGTTGGTAAAACACCCACATATTTAAATATATATGTTTCAGTTTTCGTTTGCTTAATTTAATTATATCCGGAGTATAATATGTTGTTTTAGTATAATCTTACTCATGTTTAACCCTTTAATATGAGCGAAATCTAAACATTATCATCCATATTGCATAAAGTGATGTGCTGGATCTCAGGAGTAGAGCGTTGCTCGACCCTCGAAATTCGGGGCGTTAGATTCTCAAACTTTGAATACTCAAAGGGTTGAATTATTTTAACATGAGAAAATTTTCTAATATCCCCTTCCACAATGGGGCCTACCAATATGAATAGTTCAGATCATTCATAAGGATCCTAATCTAATGTATTCTAGCAAATATTGACTAATAAAACTCTTTATGATCTTTGTTAGAATACATTTAGATATATTGTGTTATGATACATTAAAACTTTACCCTTTATATTATTTAAGATCATTTTTCAATGATGTAAACGATTTGTATCATGGGCCTTACTTTAGAATATTTCAACCTAAGATAATTTGAATCTTTTTAAATAATAAATAGTTTCCATGAACTTTGAATAATGATAAGGTTGAAATATTTTAATGTAAGAGTTTTTTGGGTGTCCATCTATATTGAGGATCATTATATAAAAAGTTTGGAATATATCCTATTACCATATGTATACATGCATTCTACTAACCACTTGATGGAATTCTAAGAGTACTTGCATGTGATCTAATGGTGGCATGTTAAGAGTAGGGTATTAATTCCTACAATAAAGACCCCATGCAACAAAATCCTAAGACCATTGATAGATAGTGTGGGGGGCAACCACTATATCCATCAATTACACCATCTCATGTCAAGACCATAGTTCTAAAACTCATTGTCTCGACTTGAAACTCAATTGAGTCGATTTGATATTAAGTCGAGACACTTTAAAACTCATTGGCAAGCTTGACGTAGTCTGACTCATCAAGTTGGCTTGCCTACTTAGTCAGCCTAATGCAACTTATCATGACTTGAATTGAGTCACTCATAGAGAAAGTTCACTTCTAAATAAATAAATGTAATTGATAAAATTATGCATGTGGCGTAATGGGATTACCACGGCTGTGCTTGTGGAAGCTTGGTGGAGTTAAAGAATGAAGGTTATATCTTAGATGGGAGGGTGATTAGGACCTATTTAAAAATTATGCCTTTTAAAAACCTAATTACCCAACTTAAACTAATTAATAATTAAACTAAGCAAGGTAATATAACTCTAAGGCTTCCAAGCCAATAGAGGGTATGATTAGATAGACTATTAATGATTTGCAAATAAGAAACTAGTCTATATCAAGATAGTGTATATATGTGTGTGGGAAGTGCTACCTATCAACACTAGACATTCATTTAATCGTGCATTCATAATTGAGAATTTAAACACATAAGCATTATTAAATAAGTACATAAATGACAATCCCAAACACAATCATGTATAGTGGTTTGGCCACTTGCCTACTCCACTCCTGGCGAACGCGCTCAACCCATGAGTGTACTATATTTCATTATCATAGGTTTTAAATCAGATTCATCTTAAACCTTTACAGCCTTAAACAATGACTCTAAATTTAGGTTCTACTCTAGAGCCAAGGTCCTATATAAGAACCCAATGTTTTAGGCCCTACAAAAGAGATAAGGTCCTACACAAGAACCTAGTCATTTAAACTCTATACAAGAGCCAAGGTCCTACACTTAAAACCTTGAGATTTAAGCCCTATAAAAGAGTCAAGGTCCTTCACACAAACCCGATTCATATTCTCCCACTGGAGGCTCTCACAAGAGACTTTAGTTAATTTTTTCTTAGGCTAACCAATAACCTTGGTCTTAAACAAGAACTATGAATTAGGCCCTATATAAAGGCTAAGGTCCTACACAAGAACCTAGTCAAGCTTGGGTTTATAAATTTTACCCTCAATCCTACATAAGAAAAGAGAGTAAACTTTACTCATACAATGATAACTTACAAGTCAGTTTGAGACCCTTTTGTAATGCCTTCCTAGGTAGCTTGATCATCGCTCTCTCATGCTTCAATCAGCTCCTTGATACTCCCCCGATTATGATCTTGCTGCTTTGATAAGGCTTCAGATCCACGATCAACTACCTTATATATGATGCTCTTTCGAGGTGACCAAGGTGATGGGAGGTTGGTTGAATCTCCTACAACTAGTGGGAAGTTATTTTTCCTAGGGTATTCACTTATATGGATCTCCTAGATGATTTGGACAATGGTTTGCTAAGATTTTTTAACACCAATCTCTAGGAAATGGAAGGGTTCAAGCACATCTTCAATGTAGAGGTTAGAATCCTCATATGAGTGAAAATCTCAAGCAAGATTACTTAGAATGCCATGGAATAGAGGCTAGGGATGAGGGATCACCCTATTTTCTTTGCTCCAAAAATCCCAAGAACCGAATACCCTTTATAAAAAAATCTAACTCTAATGGTTAAAAAACGGTCAGAAAACGGCTCTGTCAATGTTATCAAAGGATTCCTCGATGCTATCAAAAAATCCAGACAATATATGGTGATTTCTTGCTGGACATATCTGGACACATTTCAATGTCATCAAACTACAAGTTTCGATTTAATCAAAAGGTCTTTGATGAATCGAGAAAGTCAGAGAAAATTCCAATTTCTAGATGGACAATTCTGACTCTCAATCGATGTCATCGAGGGATCTTTGATGTCATCAAAACTTAAGCTTAGATATCATCGAAGGGACCTCGATGCCATCGAGAAAATCAAAGAATAAATCCAGTTGGTTGTTCACAACCCCAAGTGTAGGGTTGCGGTGTAGTAATAATCTTAGTGAAACCGAGGTCGAATCCACAGGGACTAATCTCGTGTGTTTTCTGAAAGCGTCTAGAAGAACTAGAAAAGGATGAAAACCTAAATATGAAATATTTGATAGTAATTATGAGAGATTTAAAGAAAAACTTAAGAAATTCAAATGTGGGAAAGTAAGGTCTCCAAGGATCCACTTGTAGAGATCAGGGAGATCTATGCTTGATTTAAATCACATGACTGGAATCAGAGTCCCATCCTATCCAATTTGAAGATATCTCAGTAAAATCAAATCTGAACTTCTTCTGACCTAGTTCTCAATGGATGAGAGGTGTGAGAACTATAAGTGATTCCATCACAAAACCATGCCCATGAGACAAGGCAAACAACTGAATTTACCAATCCAGCAACTAATCTAAGAGAATTGTAAAAATTAGGTAGGATTCCATCATCCAACCATGCCCAAGGGATGATGATGAACCACAGGATTTTCTAATTTCACAATCTCAAGCATGAAAAGAACATACTTAAAACTATCACAAATCCATTATAATTTGAGTCACAACAAACCATTAAAAACTGAAAGTATTCCTTATAATTAAACTAGAATCAAAGAGAGTTCAATATAAACATGAATCAAAGTAATAAAAATATCTCATCATGCTACAACCTTCACCTCTTAGCCCTAGCTAAGTGGTTTAGCCAACTATAGACATGATTGAACTAGAATCTCTTAAGAAAAGCATAAAAACTACTAAGTAAATGGAAGAAAAAAAACTCTTGGTAATGTCTTCTCCACACTTTTTCTCCACTCCTTAAACCTTAGATGATGCTTAGGGATGCCCTAGGGACCCCTATTTATAGTTTTAGGCCTTAACCTTTCACACAAAGTGAAAATTTCTAGTAACCGTCTCAAACTTACGCAGTTCACGCAACTTTTGTGTAACCCTCGACTGGTTGTGGGACGTCCTCAACCGGTCGTGGGTCATCCTCAATCGGTCGTCGGTCACCTTCGACTGGTCAAGTAACATGAGGATTTAGAAGTTTTACACGCTTGAGTTCTAATCAAGACACCTTCAACCGGTCAAGCAGAGCACAGGATTGGTTGTGTGTAGTTAGGACTGGCTGAGTCGAGGCCAGGACTAGTCAAGCCGGAGCCAGGATTAGTCGAAGATGGCCGAATTTCACTTCAAAACTCTAATTTTCTTCATTATTGATTTAATTTTCTTGGATCTTTAGTATGTGTATTCTTCATTCTTGGTTTTATCAGATCCAATCTTGGCTTTGGTGATTCATGAGCATTAAATCCATGCTTTTAATATCCTTTCAATCCAAGCTCTTAAATTCACCTTGCAACACAAACATGATTAAAATGGAACATTAAGCATTCATATGTTCATAAAACCAAGTAATAGATGGGGTCCAATATACAATATTTGACCCTTCATACAATCCCCAACCAGCATTTTACTAGTCCCGTGCAAAGTATACGAAAAATGAACGTTAATGTGCAATGTTCAACCTTATATTAGAAAATAGTATGAATAAGTAGACTCAAGATGAGAAATTGAGTTTTTAAAAATCTAGAGTTGAATTAAATAAGCAATTAATCAAATAAGTCTTTTATTCATTAGGTCAGAGTGTAGTTCAGATATCAAGTTTTTTCAAAGTGCTCAGTGAAAATACTATCTTTCCGTAATGTTAGCCATGGTCAACACTTTAAGATTGGTTGAAAACACAACTACTGATTCCGAACTTATCCCCTTTTCCTTCTTTTTTTAAGTTTTAATTTTATATCGACGGTCATTTGTATTTATTCAGTCTTTTGATCTTTTCTCTTCTTCTTGTTTTTTTCTTTCAGACATTACATCCCTTTCAAAGACATTTTTCATTCCCCTCAAAGATGCTGGCATTCTTCATTCTTTATGATCTCTTTGTCGATCTCCTATTTTTTAACTGGTTCTTTCTTCTTTTAAGGTGGATAAAATTCTCCAAACTCAGTTCTTAATATCTTTCAATGATCATCATACTAACAATTAGAAGATCTAGTACTATTCAAAAACAATTTAACATAATATTTGAACTTAGTCTTAATCAATTGAATGTAAGAACCATAAGTGAAAGGTCACTTAGTTGCTCCCACTCCACCAATTCAAAATTCATTTTCTATCATATCATCATACTTAAAACAGTCTTAAATACACAACTTATCGCTTTCCAAACAGATAACATTGAAAAAATTTCAATTTTTTTTTAAAATTTGCTCAAAACTGAGAAAACACTAATTAGGTAACCTAATCTCCCATCCCCAACCTAAAATCTACATTATCCTCAATTAAAAGAAATAAGCATGATTTGCAAAAGAGACAATGTACTTGAAAGAGAAGTGATGGAAAAATAGTACCTGATGAAGAGATTTTATGGCTTTTTCTAAAGGATCTCAGCATGAAGGTGGGTTAGCACAAGTGTTAATCAACCAAAAACAAACTATCCTACAATGTCGGAAGTAAAATTTCCTAAGCAGCATAAAGCAATAAACTTAACTACACCTCCATCAGACTAGGAGATTAGTCTTAATAAACAGGATCATTCAGAGGTATGGACATGTCCTCTGAATTAAATTTCTCAACAAATGGCCTTAATCGATGTCCATTTACTCTAAATTATTTCCATTATTTGGATTCCTAATCTCAATAGCCCCATGAGGATAAACATTAGTAATGGTGAAAGGGTCAGTCCAACGAGATCAAAGTTTACCCGAAAAGAGATGTAACTGAGAATTATACAAGAGGACCTTTTGACCTGTGTGAATGATTTTTGAAAAATGTTTTGGTTATGAAACACCTTCATTTTATCCTTGTAAATTCTCGAATTCTCATACACATTATTCTAGATTTCTTCAATTTCATTCAACTAAAGTTTGCATAGCGAGCTAGCATTGTCTAGATTGGAATTTAAATTTTTGATCACCCAATAGGCTCTATGTTCTAACTCCACAGGCAAGTGGCAAGCCTTCCCATAGACAAGTTTAAAGGGATACATTCCAATGAGAGTCTTAAATGCGATATGGTAAGCCCATAAAGCATCGGTCAATCGGATTGATCAATCCTTATGGTCAAGGTTAACTGTTTTCTCTAAGATGTGTTTAATTTTTCTATTGAAAATCTCAGCTTGTCCACTTGTTTATGAGTGGTATGGAGTGCTCACTTTGTGGGAGATGTCATATTTCTTCATTAGGTTAGCGTATGGCCTATTACAAAAATGTGACCCCCTATCACTAATGATGGCTCGAGGCATTCTGAACTGGGAAAAGATGTTTTCTTTTAAGAATTTAATGACCATTTGATAGTCATTGTTCCAGTATGAAATAACTTCGACCCATTTAGTGACATAGTCTATGATGAGCAAAATATATAAATTTTTAAAAGATTGGGGGAATGGTCCCATGAAATCAATGCCCCAGCAATCAAATACTTTTATGATGAGAATAGGGTTCAAAGGCATCATATTTCGATGGGACAATGCTCCCAACTTCTGACAATGCTCACAAACTTTGTAAAACTCATGAGTGTCCCTGAACATAGTGGGCCAGTAAAAGCCACACTGCATAATCTTGGCCATGGTCTTTTTAGCAAAAAAGTGACCACCACAGGACTGAGAGTGATAAAAGGAGATGATACTTTGATGTTCATTTTCTGGCACACGTCTCCTTAAGATTTAGTCTGGGTAATATTTAAACAAATATGGATCATCTCAGAAAAACTTACGAACCTCGGTAAAGAATTTTTTCTTATCTTGCACAGTCTAATGTGTCAACGTGATACCTGTGGCAAAATAATTAGTAAAATAAGCAAACCAAGGTGAGTGGAAGACTTTGAACAATTGTTCATCAGAGAACATGTCATTTATATATGTCATCTCAAGGGAATCAGAGAGATCAAGGCATGAAAGATGGTCTGCCACTACTTCTCTACTCCCTTTTTATCTTTTATTTCCAAATTAAATTCTTAGAGAAGGAGGATCCATCTAATTAGGTAGGGCTTAACATCATTCCTAGAAAAAGATACATGAGCGTTGCATGATCTGTGTAAATGACGATCTTAGATCCGATCCAGTAGGACCTAAACTTGTCCAAAGCGAACACTACGGTTAAGAATTTCTTTTCTGTATTCAAGTAATTTACTTGGGCAGGATTTAGGGTTTCATTTGCGTAATGAATAATGTAGGGCTTCGTGTCTTTTCTCTAGCCTAAAATTGCCCCAAGAGCAAATTCAGACACGTCGCACATAACTTCAAAAGGAAGGTCCCCAGTCGGGTGGCTGCAAGATAGGTGCAGTGGTTAATATGCCCTTGAGCTTAGTAAAAGCTTCCTGGCATTGCTCAATCCACTCATATGGTGTATCCTTTTGAAGTAGATTACATAAAGGATGAGAGAGGTGACTAAAGTCCTTTATGTATCTCCTATAAAAACTGACGTGTCCTAAGAAGGATCTCATGTCTCGTATGTTCTTGGGTGGAGGTAGGTTAGAGATGAGATCAATTTTTTCCTTATCTACCTAAATTCCCTTGAACGAGATGATATGTTTAAGGACAATTCCCTTACAAACCATGAAATGACACTACTCCCAATTAAGTACTAAATTCTTTTCTTCACATCTTTTTAGCACACATTTAAGATTCTCTGAGCAATCGTTAAAAGGTGGACCAAAGGCAGAGAAGTCGTCCATGAAGACCTCTAGATATTTCTCCACCATGTTAGAAAAATACTCATCATATATCGCTGAAAGGTGGCAGGGGCATTACACAGTCCGACTGACATCCTTTGGTAAGCAAAGGTGCCAAAGGTACATGTGAATGTGTTTTTTTTTTTCCTGATCTTCAGGGGCTATCTCTATCTGTTTGTAGCCCAAATACCTGTCAAGAAAACAATAGTACGAGTGACCAGCTAGCCTTTCCAAGATTTGATCAATGAATGGTAAAGGGAAGTGGTCCTTCCTCGTGACGGTATTCAATTTCCTGTAGTCAATGCACATTCCCCAACCAGTAGTAACTCTAATTGGCACGAGTTCATTATTGGCATTGGCTACGATGGTGATTCCGGACTTCTTAGGAACCACTTGAGTTGGACTCACCATTAACTATTGGATATAGAGTATATGATACCCACATCCAATAGTTTAAGAACTTTGTCCTTAATCACTCCCTTCATGTTTGGATTTATTCTACATTGTAATTGCCGAGAGGTCTTCACATTATTCTCAAGATAAATGGGGTGAGTACAAATTGAAGGGTCAATTCCCTTGAGGTCCACAATCGACCATCTAAGGGCTCTTTTGTGCTCAATGAGAGTAGAAATGAGCATACTCTCCTGTTCTTGCTCAAGGTGGGAAGAAAGCATCATCGGGTATGTCTGATTTGACCTAAGTAGAATATTTCAAATCAGAGGGCAAATGTTTTAGCTCAAGCTTCGGTGCCTTAAGGTTAGACTGTAGAGGCACTACATCAGTGTGGGGAAATTCTTTGAATTGTGGCCTCCACTTCAAGTACTGGCATAATATCAAGCATGACACCCGTCTCTCTAATCATGTCATCATCAAAATCATGGGAGTGGGCTAGGCACGTCTCTAGAGGGTTAGATGATAAGGTCAAAAATGTTCTATCTTCCACGGAAGATTCAATCATGTTAATGTTGTGAAAATCATCATCATCCTCTAACTGTCTGCCCGTGTTGAAAAAGATATTCAACTCCAATGTCATATTTTCGAAAGACATACTCATGACCCCATTCTTACAATTAATGATTGTGTTTGAAGTGACAAGGAATGGGTAACCAAGAATGATGGGAATTTGAGTGCTCTTGTTACTAATGAGTTCCATATCTAGGACAATAAAATGTACCGGGTAGTAAAATCTGTCAACTTAGACCAACACATCCTCAATTACCCCTCTCGGTACACAACTGAGCGGTCAACAAGTTGCAATGTGGTTAGGGTGGGTTTCCATTCACCCAAACCTAACTATTTGTAGATCGAGAAAGGAATCAGATTTACACTTGCTCTTAAGTCAAGAAGTGTGTGCTCAATCCGGTAGTTCCCAATTACGCAAGAAATGATTGGACTACCGGGATCTTTGTACTTTTGTGGCACATCTTGCTTTAAGATGACACTCACTTTTTCAATTAAAAAGATTTTCTTTTTGATACTTTGCCGTCTTTTGGTCGTACACAAATCTTTCAGAAATTTGGCATATGAAGGTATTTATTTTATGGCATCAAGTAGAGGAATATTGACCTTCACTTGTTTCAACACCTCCAAAATGTCTTGAGAGTTAGAGAGAGGTTTTGGTGTAGCCAACATTGGAGGAATGGGACAAATGGCTTGCCTTAAAGTTTTAGTTCCAATTCTTATGGAGCAGTGCTAGGTCTATCATCATTGTCCTCTTCCAGGTCCTTAGGCTTTTCAGCCCTTACCGGAATAGATTTGTCAATTATCTTCCCACTCCTAAGAGTGGTGATAGACTTAGCTTGCTCCATTTGATTTGAAGAGCTTGGATCACTTATTTCATATTGCGGTTTAGGATTGGAGAAAGGTTGGACTAGAAGAATCCTTTTTTCCCCGATTGAATTTTTTGTCTCACGCCCTTGTATAGCCTTTGAAATGTCTTGAAGGGTTTACAATATACCCTGTGATAAGCTCCTGGTTTTGAATATATTTTAGAACCGGATCCTCTTGAGGTTTCACTTGATTTGAAATTTGATTGAAGAAACCTTGAGGAGTATCAGTTTGTCCAATCCTACAACTGAAGTTTGGATGATTTCTCCAACTAGGATTGTATGTATTAGAGGCAGGTCCATTGAAAGGTCTTTGGTAATCATTCACGACATTAGATTGCTCATTCAGTAGTTGCTGAAAGGTGGGTATTGTTGGATAATTTTCAGTTATGTGAATGTTGCAAGCACAAATACCACAAGCAGTTTCCTTAACCTTATCCTTCTTTAGTTCTATGGCCTCAAATTTCCTTATGAGATTAGACACTTTAGTATTGATATCATCATCCTCTTTCAGAAGGTATAATCCTTCCCTCTCCTTTGATTGAGTGGGCCTAGAAGTGGTGCTGGATTTTGTGTGTCCCATGATTGTGCATTTTCAACAAGTCTATCCAAGTAGTCTCACACATCATCGACATTTTTATTCATGAATTCCCCATTGCACATTGTCTTAACCAATTGGTGCATGGAAGATGTAACTCCATCATGGAAAAAGTGTGTAATGTGCTACATTTTAAAATCGTGTTGTGGGCATGAACTGACAAGATCCTTGAACCACTCCCAACATTAGAAGAATATTTTATCCTCCTTTTGGGAAAAGTTCATAATTAACTTTCTAAGGGTGTTCGTTTTATGATGTGGAAAAAATTTCTTTATGAACTCCCTCATCATGTTATTCCATGTGCTAACAGATTTAGGACATAGTGAATGCAACCACTTCTTATCTTTTTCTTTTAAAGAAAAGGGAAAGAGTTTTAGTCTAACCGTGTCCTCAGATACGATAGGAAAATATAAAGTGCCCATGATCTCATCAAACTCTTCCAAGTGTAGATATGGACTTTCAGATTGAAGTCCATGGAATTTTAGGAGTTGGATCACCCTTGGCTTGATATCCATATGTCCTGTATTTTCTAGAAAAACCATGCATGAGGGTGTGCTCACCCCTACCAGTTGTAAATAATCTTGTAAAGTATGAGGCGGGGTGCTTGATACACCTCTTTCTCATCCTAAACTTCCTCAACCTGAGGTTGAGGTTGTCTTCCCAGTTGATTGATCAATTGATTTGCAGCCATAACCATAATTAACTTTGAGGATCTCAAGTGGTATCTAATCTTGTCAACCAATCTCCTTCACTCAAAAGACGTCGAGTGTTATCACAGACCCAGTTGGGCATGAAACACTCTCCCCCAAATTTCAGATTCTAACTTAAGCCTAAAAGAGAGAAATGGAATGGAAATCCAGAAATAGAAAGAGAGGGAATTGGGACGAAGTTACCAAATTGGAAGTTCCTAATTAAAATCCTGCAAAACAAAATAAAATAAGTCAGTTTCTAAAAATAAAAATTTTAAATTAGAAAGTTCCTAAAAATAAAAATAGAAAGTAAGCTATTTTCTAAAAACAAAAAAGGAAAGTTCTAAACCTATAATTAGAAAGTAAGTTAGTTCCTAGAAATAAAATAAATCCTAGAATTAGAAAGTTTCTAAAAACAGAAAATAATCCTTAATCTTAACTTAATTCTAAAACTAGCTAATCTCAAAAAAACATAACCGTTAATCCATGGCAATGGCGTAAAAAACTTGTTCACAACCCCAAGTGTAGGGTTGCGATGTAGTAATAATCTCGATGAGACCGAGGTCGAATCCACACGGACTAATCTCATGTGTTTTCTGAAAGTGATTAGAAGAAGAACTAGAAAAGGATGAAAACCTAAATCTATAATATTTAAGAGTAATTGTCAGAGATTTAAAGAAAAACTTAAGAAATTCAAAGGTTGGAAACTAGGGTTTCTAAGGATCCACTTGTAGAGATCAGGGAGAACATTAAGCATGTAATATAGGAATTCAATTTCTACCAGCTAACACATGTGATTATAAGAGGGAGATATCAATTATAAATTTAAATAAAAACTATAACTTAAGCTAATGATAAGATGAAAAGCTCAAGGGGAAGAATCATCACCTTATACTCTGAATCACCCTTTTAATGTTGCTAAGTGCTTACGCCCTTAGAATTTTATCCTACCACAAATCATGAACTTGTACAATTAGGTCCAAGTTCTATTCACTACCTAGGGTTTAAGATCATGGCCTAGGGTTATCTTTTAGGGTTTTAGTGTAGAATTAGGGTTTTCACCTTTGGGTTCAGTTATAGGCTTTAGGTTCTAAGATTTGAATCCTAGATCATCATTATTATTATTATGGTATAATGGATCAATTATTGTTCATAATAGGAGTATTAATTCAGCAATATTAATGATGGTTCGTGAGTTCCGGTTCAAATGTACCGACATTACCTAATATTCTTATGATTACTGATAATCTCTCAAATAATTCAAGTAATAATAATAGAATATTTATAAATGATACTATCATATGGATTAATACTTAATAATTATGTTAACAAGTATTATACTAATCCTAAAGGACAATGATAAATAGTTTCTAATGCTAATAGCCCTGGGCTATCCATAGTGAGTCTAGTCGTGATAGCAAGTATTATGTTCTTCCATGAATTACGAGCTTCCATAACTAGATCCTGACCTAACACTCTATCTAGGTTTAGGGTTTGAAATCTAACTTACATAATTAACTGTAATAATCTTAAAATGAAGTAAAATAATTCAGTAATTGCCCACTTATATATACTGACAATACTAACATTATAATCAATGACAAAATAAGAATAGCATTAATAACAATAATTGTTAATATCAAGCTTTTGTAATAATTATTATTAGCAAAGTTATCCTACTAGTGGTTAATCATATTGCAATAATTGTAGTAATGCTAATGAAGATGATAAATCATGGAGCTTACTTAGGGAGAGGAAGTTTACCCACATTGATAGACTTGGCAATTCAACTCGTCCTCCATTTGAGCCATAGACTTGCTCCGTGACTTGACTCAGCTGAGTCGACCAAACTCGACCTCAACAAGACCTGGACTAGGCCCAAGCATTATTTGGCCCAGCTGAACTTGGCCCAGACTCGGTTCCAACCAAGTCAACTTGGCCCTTCTTCAAGTTTCTCATCTTTCCTCTCTCTTTTTCTTCTTCTTGCTGGACTTTTAGACCTGTTCTGCATGCACCAAAGCATGGGCGAGCAAGTTGACGAACTCGGACAGACCTGAACCGAGTCTGAACTTGCCAACAACTGGTGTACTGCACAGCCAATGTGGTGCAGTTGCATCACCCAGCTGATCTTTCTCTCTCACTGTTTCTTCTCTCCCCCTCTCCTCATCTCCTTCTCTTTTCCCTTCATTTTCTCTTCTCCTTACTGGAACTCCAGCAAACCCCTAGGCACGAACCAGATTCGAGCCAACTCAGCTCAGCAGCGAGTCGGGTTGCTACCCAAACCCACCATCTCTCTCACTACCCTACTTCTACCTTCCCTTCTTCCTTTTTACTCCGTGTTCCCTCCTCTTCCTCCTCTTTCCATCCCCCAACACCTAGTAAACCCGCAAAAGGCTCAGCTTGATAATGAGTCAGATCAGCACCAATAGACTGGTGTGGAGTATAACAGCTCGAGTCGAGCACACCTTCTCTCTCTTCTTCCATTTCTTTCTTCTCCTTCCACCCACCTCTAATTTGAGGTTGAACCACTTGGAATCGCAGCAACTCGGTGAGCCGAAACGGTGGTCGTGCATGGATTTTTAGAGAGGAAGATGACTGGCCATTAATGGTGGATTCCACAACTGAGCACGTTCCTTCGAAACGGGCATGTTGGAGAGCCTGAATCATTGTTGTGAAGCTTATGGATGCCTCGAATCGAAGCTCCATGAATGTTTGGGTGGTGGGTTCGAAGTTAGGAGGAAACGACCATTTTTCTAAGGCTCTTGAAAGAATGGCGGTAGGGTTTTTTCTCTCTATCGCAGCCTACCTTATATTGCTGCCCTAACATTTTTAATCCCTTGGATCGATAGCAACGGTCTGGATCTTATCTAGCTAAAACCACCTCCAAAACGGTGGGTAAGATGAAAACCAGTCGTGGTTTTGTTTGCAAGCCCTAAACCAGTTGCGCTGGATGGAGGAGATTCTCTTAAACGGATGGTTGAGATCTCTCCTAAATAGAAGGCTGGGATTGGAGGATCCCACCTCATGCGGATCGCCAAGCTGGCCGTTTCCATTTTTGGAAACTTGTGTTTGTAGGCCCTTCTTGCGCCACGAAATGTGTGCCCATACGTACATGAAAACCTATTATGAAAGCTGGGTTTTGGTCGAGCACACGACCTAAGCCAGATGGATGGTTTAGATCAATCCACAGAATCATTAAGGTGGGCCACGGATCAAACTCACAGACGTACGTCCGTCCACTATTTTCAAATAGAAAGAGAGAGGGAAATCCCTCCGTTTATGGAAAATCTCGGTCAAAGGAGCTCTAACCACTCCTGCTGGTATGGTGCACACCAAGTGTGCACTAGCTGTGTACGCGCACCCCATTAAGTGGGGTCCACCATGATGCTCATGAGAAATCCACACCGTCCATTCACCTTGGAGGCTTTAATCAAACCTCTTGACCAAAAAATCAGGCAGATCTAAAGTTTAGGTGGGCCCTACAACTTAGTTTTAGGTCTTATTTGTGGACTCACGTCGATCTGACGATCAAATCATCTCCAAATCGAATGTCAACGGTTAAAAGGGCCCTAAGAACATATTTAGATGACAGAGACCCTTAATCTATGAATTTCAAACATTAAATGTTATTATTAGAATAATTTTAATATTTATTATTATTATTATTATTATTACTTATTTCCTTTATGTATTTTGTCACATATATCTTATATTATCACAAATTATTAATATACATAAATTACATGAATATCAGTAAGCAGAGATTAATATATGTATATATATTATTTGTATATTATTTATATGGTCATATACGTGTTAGGTTTTAAATTTTATGTAGGTCATTAAATTGTTTGCAATATGTTAGTCATTATAAATTTTCCCAGCATATTTTATTTTTATGTATTACAAATTCCATAGCTTGTAATTTATTTTAACGATGTTGTAAGTATATGCATTTAACATGGATTATAGTTACATATCATTTTAATGTGAAACTTTAAATATTTATAAAATATGTCAATAGCATTTCATAGTATGTGTGTGTGTGTGTGTGTGTGTGTGTGTGTGTGTGTGTGTGTGTCTATATATATATATATATATATATATATATATATATATAAGTTGTATTATTTTCTTGTATTTATATTAAATTAAATAAAATGGTAACACTTGAGTACTGGAAAGTATGGGGTGTTGCAGCTTCATACAATGGATGACCAACATTAAAGATGGGCCCTATATAATGGATGGTGCACATTAAAAGTGGGCCCCTAATGATGAATGACCCACATCCAAGGTGGGCCTTACATGATAACCATCCCACATCAAAAGAGGGGCCCAAACAAAATGCAATCCACATCAAAGGATGGCCCCACATGATGGATGGTGGATGTGAAGGGGAACAAAAAAACTTGTGGGATAAGTACTTATAACATTATAAACCGAACGCGCTTTTCTACTTTGTCATTGATAAGCATATTCTTTACGAAATACACTTATGTATTAAGTAAATAGAAACCAAGATAAGTTCCTTGTGATATAAGTAGCTTATCTAAAGTAACTTACAATCCAAACTGTGAATTCCATCTATAGGTTAGACCCTTCCACCCTGACACAATCTGTCACGAGGGGAGGAGGAAGAGTCTCACGTGTTAGTCACTTTTTGGTGTGGTGTGCAGCGTTTCTGACTTGACCTAACTGTCTTTTATTTTCTTGGTGCAATACCTTCCCAAGATGGCCAAAAAATGATACATGTGAATATTTGGAGTTGCCACTAGCCGATCCAGCTCACTTTTATCCACTATCAGCTAGGGTTCGTGGGTTTGCCTCGTGGTTGGTGGATTATGAAACCCCCTTACCTAAATGACTATGTGTTTGTCATGTGCTTGCAAAGATTTGGGTAAGGGTCTCAGTTACAAAAGAGAAAATGAATAGGGACCCTCTCCTAATTGTACTTCGTATGGTCTCTACTTTAAAGGCTATGTAACTTCTAAGAAAATTTCAAACCTGCAATGATGATGTATGTCTAGTCATGCTTCGTGAAATCCTACTATAGGATTGGGCGGGCATGAATAAAATAATTCTTAGCTTTACTACATAGAATCAAGCCACCCCAGGCAGGTAAACAAAATAAATAAACATTATTAGTGCACTAATTTGTGCTTCTTGTTTGCCAATCATGTGAGTCCTTATGTTAAGTAGCCAGTTGAGCCCTTGAAAGCTGAAGATTGAAGACACGAGAGAACATGAGCATTAAGGAGAAAAGATGTCACGCCCCAGACTCGGTAACCGGACCTCACAAGGAATTCGATGACAGGTTCTGGTTGCAACAGCCTCCCTAATACCCCTTTCTCGGCTCCTGAGGCAGGTTTCGATTATGGGATCCCACAAGGAGGATTTCAGCAATAATATAATCATTTCTAATACGAGCATACCCAAGATCACAACAAGTAAATCTAAGAATAACAAAGGCACACATCACAAAATCCACTATGAATTTGAACTTTTACAAGCTTACATCTGATCCAAAAGGACATACATAAGATAACAGAAGAAAGAAGGAAGAGAATCTGCAACACTGGGTCCTCAGATTGCACACCTATCCAAGCTCCGCTGCTAAGACGCTAACTTATGATCTCCTGCAAGCATCAATCGTGCATAAGCTTATAGAAAGCTTAGAGGGTGGTGAAACTGTGTGACAATGGTGCTCAGAAGAAGATAGAGAATGTATAAGAGAGTCACGATCAATACTAATACCACTAGCCTTACCAAGGCGATTATGAACATAAAAATTTATGCCAAGGCAGTTATGATAATGTAGGAAGCCATACCAAGGCTATATAGTGCAATGCGTAATGTAATGCAATGAGTACTAGGCACCATGCCAAGGCGATGCAATATGAGGCTTACATAACCGATGCAAATGCAATATTGCGAAGTAATGTCAGTGCTCATATCCAATCTACATATCAAGTACATTTACATCATAAGGAAATCACCGGGGTCCATTACACTGCTAGATGACTGCCGCTCTACAGACCCTGCACAGTCAAACGAGCGTAAGAGACCACACTACCCGCCTGTGGACAACCAATCACCAACAAGGCCTGAAGGTAGTGGACCCATTCATGAGCTGGTCAGACTCAGCCTAGCAATGCCCTCTTACATCAGGCGAGTAAGGCCACACCCTATCCAACCGACTACACGATAGTGGGAGTCGCGACCTAACGGTATAAGGCCCTCGTGCGCTCATATATTTCACTCGGTCACGACGCTGGACCAGATCCTTGGTACCATGGAAGTTTTGAGAATTTCACCCATGGGCATCTTATGCACCCAGTATGCTCAAGTAACATTTTCAGTGTCGAAACATGGCCATCCACGATGTATCTGTGGAGGCTACAACCCTGATGAAGCAAGGGCGATAATGCTCATATGCTATGCAATGCTAGATGCATGAATCACGTAATCAACCATGCATTAATCCCAAGCATCCAACGTGCTCAAGAGGGGATACTATGTCCCTCGGGGAAAGTATCATGTAATGCCCAATGACACAATATGACTACACATATAGTGTCAACCACGCATACAATGATGTACATGTGCCATGAAGATGGGTCTAGACGCATTATGCGATGATACACAAAGTAGTACACTCCTTCTATCTAAGAAGGGACCAAGACTAGGTATTTAGATAATATTCATAAGGAATCTCACCTCTAGTGGGGGCCCATTTACCTGGGATAACCCACGAGACTAAGTATACAAACTATGGGTCTAAACGATATAGAAATGAGCCTAATAAGAGTCTAAGATGATCATCCAATCACTCTTAAACACAACCGGGCCTAAAGGGGTCCATAATAGGGACATTTAATCACTATTCCCTAAAAAGCATATCAACCATGAATGATGTGGATAGAAGGCCCAAGGCCTACATTAAAGATAAAAATAAATGTAACCAACCATATACATATATATACCTCATAATAGGCCATAAAAAGATAAAATACCACTTTTAACAACATGGGACCCAAGAGGGGAATTAAGGCCCAAGGCTCAATTCCCAATGGCCATAGAATCCATGCATTGAGTTAGACTTAGTGAGCAGCACGCGTACACAATATACGACTAAATAACTTTAAGTTTGGATGAAAAGGGCCCAACTACATCAGCCCAATAACTTAACAATTTAAGTGTGCAACTAAGGGCCCAATACTATCATTGTTTTAGCCCACAATTCCATCAAAATGGTGGAAGCTGGCCCAATATATGGTTAGGCCCAACTGGGATGACTCTGTCCACTTTGTGCCCATGGGATGCCCTAAAAAAATCTGATCTAAGATGGGGTCCTCATCTGATCACTAAAGGTGACCCCAAAGAATGCACTGATAAAGCCTAAAGATTATAAGCATGTAACACACACACAAGTTCTCAATATGGTGGGCCCCACAGCTAAATAAAGTTTTAACCATAAAATTTTACATTTAAGGCCCTTTGATAAACTTTTGGCCAGTTTAACTTCCTATACCTGCTAAGGTCCAGAAATCAGTTAACTATGTGAAAATAATCTCATGAAAGCTAACTATATTCGCTGGGGGACCCCACCAGATGAAGAGTGTGTATATATCATGAAAAGATCAAGTGGGCCTGTTACTGGATTGTAAGTCCAGCAGTAACCCAAGGAAGAGAATACATCCATAATCGGGCGATCCAAGGCTTGGATGGCCTGGACCAAACATGCGTTAAGGTAGGTTCCACATACATACACATTAAGCCCTAAACAAACGGCCTAGGGTCTATGGTGGGCCTTTAACCATCCATAGAGAAACCCATGGGCCTACCTTAGGATCACCTAGGAGGACATTCAACCTCAACTGGCCTCCAAGAGGTATCCCGCCATTACTTATATAGTATAAGGTCTAAAGCCCACGCAATGCATGGCCTACTGGACAATACACCAAGCCCAACTTATGGGCCAAATAGTGGACCCTCAAGTAAGGTTTGAGCCCAACTACAAAGGTCATAATTCCATATATTATGGTGGGCTTCATGGGCAGCCTAGTAATTCATTTACATGAGCAAGTTTTACATTTAACACAAGTGAGTTGGGCCTCAATTTTTACCCAAGTACAGGGTCAATTTAGTGTGCAGTTAAGGACCCAACTTCTTGCATATTATTTTCCTTAAGCCCATCACAATAAATGGGAGGGTATAGCCGCAAGATCAATGGGCCTATCCAAAAGAAGTGAGTCTAAAAGGCCTAATCACTGCTACAGAAGGGGTGACCATGCATATACTATATTACATAATGGGCCCTAAGGAAATGACCCAAAATAAAAGTCATCCAATTTATACATTATGGTGGACTAGAGGTCAGCCCATAAGTCCAAGAATACACAAGGGCGAGACCTATACCTACAAGGCGGGGCCTTGCCTCATCAAACAAAGACTTAACAAGGCCCTTCGCAATATGCATTTATGTGGGCTTTGCAAATCAGCACATAATTAAACACTTCATGAGGGAATCTAGGCCCATTAATACACATGATCAGCTTATAAATAGCCCATTAGGTTCGTAAATCAATAAGGTCAGCCCTTGCACAATTTTGGGCTTAAGAAAGAAGTTCCCAGCCCATTGAGCCTATAAAACTATTAAAAATTCTGGTTAAGGCTAGCCCACAAAATCACCACAAAGGTGGGCCTCAAGGGCGCACTCATTAAGCCCAAAATATCTAAGGAAGGAAAGTAAAGAGTGTGTGCAACATTCTCTCAAATCTGGTGTGCCACAATAGTTCCTAAACAATCAACCATGTAGCAAATTTTGGGCCCCTTGCTGGAATTTCAGCCCACCCATTTCTTGGGCCTGCCGGAGTCCAAAACTTATTTAATTTAAATGAGTTACTGACCCATGGTGATCCACATATATTATAGTGAGCCCCACCAGATAAAAGATAGATATACAACACTTACTTCAAGTGGGTCATGCCATTAGAATGCAGGCCCAGCAACCCAAGGTAAGGGTGTGCCTGGGTATTTGACCCAAAACTGGTTCAAATTGCAGGCCACACCACGGTCCGTACAGAGGCCCGATGACACTAAAAATTTATACGGTGGTCCTTCCATGGGTATTCCATACCCCTATAATATGTTATAATTTTTGGACATCTAAAAATATTTTAATTAATTCAAATAAAATAATCTGTCCTGAAACTCGGACTGATCTGGACACCATATTATAGTGGGCCGCTCCAGCCACCACTATGATGTGCACGGGCGTCCACTGGCTCCAAAATTTTACAGGTAGGTCTTAACATGAGTTTAACATATTCCAATAATTTTTTTATAACTTTTAGATACTCAAAAGTATTTTAATAAATTTTAAGAATATAATCTGTCCAGGGTGAACTATTGCTGGAATGTAACTGTTCTAAATTTGAGCCATCCAAATGGGTAGGTTCTGGGCCTCCAAAATTCTTGAAATTTGGACCCAAGGTCGATCATCAAGCCTAAATAAACATGGATCTCAGAAATATGGCCCAACTTTTGAGAAAAATATTTTTAAAATTTTATTGTTATGGAACTATATAATTGGACTGCACAGCAGTATGTTTCTGGCAGTCCACCATGTTGGATCACCCGTTTAGATGCCAAAATAGGGTCCATTGGCCCTAAAATATTTCAGGTAGTTCATAACATGGGTGGAAGACATCCCTATAAATTTTCAGAATTTTTAGAC
The DNA here is from genome assembly GCA_037074715.1 of Magnolia kwangsiensis. Lineage (NCBI taxonomy): Eukaryota > Viridiplantae > Streptophyta > Magnoliopsida > Magnoliales > Magnoliaceae > Magnolia > Magnolia kwangsiensis. The sequence goes on along the minus strand of CM073585.1, from coordinate 26,461,350 downwards.
ACCCAAAAATATTTTAATAAATTTTGAATTTCCAACCTGTCCAGGGTGGAATGTTGCTGGAACAGTGTAAAAAATCTAGACTGTCCACCCCACTTGGACCACACTTTTGGGACCTCTATCAAGATTGGATGGGGCTGAAATTTGGGGGAACATCAAGATGAGATCCCAAAATTTAAGAAAAATATATTTGATGGGTACAAAAGGTCCCCTAATGAGTCCCAAATTCAAGCTCAACTCCAACAAAAAAAATCTGTCTAGAAATTTCTGGACAACAATGCATGCGTGGAATAAAACAAATTTATGGGCCTATTAAGGAAGGGATTGGCCCATAAATTGGGTGTCATGGCCCACCCTAGTGGGCCCCATAATTTTTTAGAATAAACCCTCAAATTTTCACCCTTGCAAGAACATTTAAGGTGGTAAAAAGAGGCATCTAAACCATGGTGTAGGTTGAGTATAAATGTCCCTTTCTTCCTGGGCTTTTTCTTTTGGGCAATCCAGGCCCACTAAGTGGACCACACATAATATCATCAGATTGCTAACTAAGGAAAGAGAAGGAAGAGCATCCGACCATCAGGGGAGGGCTCCGCCACTATTGAGCCGTCCCCACACAATCACAACCACAAACAATAATATAAACACATTGTACAACTAGATCTTATGATGCATGGCCTAGATCTTTGAAATGAGTGGTTGGGATGCCATCCCAACCACATGCAAGGGCCTAGATGACCCATCATACTTAGAAAAATAGGAGAAATCCACATGCAAGGGGTCCATCAAGGGAAGAATCTCATGCATAGACATGCATTTACAATGTGGGCCTCATGGCCACATCTAAATGGTTGTGTAAGATCTCCACCATTAATTGGTGGGTCCTATACATCCAAATGAGAGAGAGGAAAGAGATTACATGAGGAGAGAAAAGATTTACTTGATGAAGAAAGCACCCACATAGATCAACCTTAAAATTTACATCACCATCATCTAGAGGCTCCAAACAACATGGACAATGGTTGGGATGAGTTTTCAATAGAGGGATTGAGAAGAAAAAGGAGGAGAAGGGGCTGGAATGAAGGGAAGAGGGGCTGAATTTTTTTACAAGGGAGAAAGAAGGAGAGAAAATGAGGGAGAGAGAAGGGAGAGAGAGGGATATAGCAAAGCAATCATTTATTTTCTAGGCTAGGGAAGAGGGTTGTAATCATGACACATGGAGGGAATAAACCAAGGCTAATGATGGGTTTCTAAAGAAGGTAGCCTACTACTTAGGCTAGGGGTAGGTATGATATCTTGTTTAGATAAGGGAGCTAGGTGGGACCCACTCTTGGAAAATGAGCACATGGGTAAAGTGGGCCCCATATCATGATTAAGGGTCCAAAATGGTGCGGCCCATAACTTTTGATAGACACATTGGATTTACGCATGAGACGAGGCATTGGAATCGCGACGACAATGCGGCCGCAATGGCACACGTTTCAACTCGATCTAAGTCGGGTCTTCATGACTGGACTTACAGACAACCGCAAACACTATCCAAGGGTCACGGGTCACCTGAATTCGACCGGTAGGACCGCGGGACCAAGATGGACGGAATGCATACTCACACACACATGCACACATGCGAACTCGGGTCGGGTCTCACATCCTCCCCACCAATAAAAAATTTCATCCTCAAAATTAATAAAATCAGAAAAAAAAATGCATAACATCATCATATATGTATCAATCATCAAACAAATGGGAATAACACTCCCTAATCATGGCATACCTGCGATGAGATCCATCGATACGTGCTCTCACTTTCACTTTGCAACACTCAACGGCTACAAGGGACTAGGGGGTCTCAGATGATCGGCCTTGACACACTAGCTAGCATCACACTTAGGCACAAAACTAGCAATTTGGCCTACCATCCCTAACCAGAAATACTGCCTTAACAAGAAAATAAGCTCGACATCGGTAATACAAAACTATTCAGCAGGTAAGAACATCTCACCAACCAAAATGGAACACGATAATATCATTGACTTAACACAACGATCTTTCTAAAAATGTTGATATTGATAATCTCTTACGACAGACTCTAATAGAAATTTGATCGAACAAAAGCCCTTGGATACAAAAGAGGTGTGATGCACCAAAACACAAGACTTACATACAGAGACAAGGAGAATACCCATAACGACTCCCCTAATAACTAAGAGTCCTGCTGAGTCATGGAAAATCAAGCCTAAGGTGGCTGGGGAGGTATCTGTCTCCTTTGCATCTGCTGTCTCTGCTGCTACTGTGGTCACTGCAAAGGTCCATCCTACAGTCTCGACTGCTGTCGGGGTCTTGGTGGTGGGAGCCACTGTCGCTGCTGCAAAGGAAGAGGGCACTCACGCCTACGGTGTCCTGTCTGCCCACATCCATAAAAAATGCCAGAAAAGGGCCTAGAAGAAGCTGTTATATGCGATGTTGATGCTCTGGCGGCTCGATAGGCTATGCACCTCTGCCGTTGTCGACGCTGTCGGGAGCTACTAGAGGGGACTTGCCTCTTCCGACCTCTCCTCTGATCACGATCCCTCTGTGAACCGGTCTACTCAGCCTCACCCTGAAGTAGGAATACAGCCAACGGAGCACGCTGTAGAGTCGAATCTCGCAAAAGGGGACTCGTACTCTCCTGTTCCACTGTCTGAACATCTCAGGAACGGGCTGACAGGTCTGAAGAACATCAGTGATGACCTGCATCAACTGCTGGAGATGTTCAACTCTTACAGGAATCGCCAGACAAGCGAGGATAGCACTGGCCTCTGATGGAGGCACAGGTACGGAGGGAGCCTCAGCAACAGGTACGATAGGCTCCAGAGGGGAAACAGGAATCTCAGATGGTGGCGCAAAAGTCACTCGGATCACTGGAGCGGAATGAGAATCATGTCCATGGGCATCACGGCCACAGATGTCACCATCATGGGTGCCTTAACTAGACGACATAGTTTACAGAAAGAATAAAGGTGATAAACACTTAGGAATTAGAATCCTTAAAGGCTCAAACGAAATGAGGGAAACACACTCGGGAAACTACTTGTCCTAAGCTCGTATCAGATATGTGATATTATCCCAAGTTATTCTAAAATTACTTGCTATGCTCTGATACCAACTCCTGTCACGCCCCAGACTCGGTAACCGAACCTCACAAGGAATCCGATGACCGATTCTGGTTGCAACAGCCTCCGTAGTACCCCATTCTCAGCTCTTGAGGCAGGTTCCGATCATGAGATCTTACAAGGAGGATTTCCGCAACAATATAATTATTTCCAATACGAGCATACCCAAGATCACAACAAGTAAATCTGAGAATAAAAAAGGCACACATCACAAAATCTACTATGAATTTGAACTTTTACAAGCTTACATCTGGTCCAAAAGGACATACATAAGATAATAGAAGAAAGAAGGAATAGAATCTGCAACACTGGATCCTCAGATCGCACACCTATCCAGGCTCCGCTGCTAAGACGCCAACTTACGATCTCCTGCAAGCATCAATCGTGCATAAGCTTATAGAAAGCTTAGAGGGTGGTGAAACTGTGTGACAATGGTGCTCAGAAGAAGATAGAGAATGTAGAAGGGAGTCACGATTAATACTAATACCACTAGCCTTACCAAGACAATTATGAACATAAGAAGCTATGCCAAGCCAGTTATGATAATGTAGGAAGCCATACCAAGGCTATATAGTGCAATGCGTAATGTAATGCAATGAGTACTGGGCGCCATGCCAAGGTGACGCAATATGAGGCTTACACAATCGATGTAAATGCAATAATGCGAAGTAATGTCAGTCCTCATATCCAATCCACATATCAAGTACATTTCCATCATAAGGAAATCACCGGGGTCCATTACACTGTTGGATGACTACCGCTCTACAGACCCCACACAGTCAAACGAGCGTAAGAGACCTCACTACCCGCCTGTGGACAACCAATCACCAATAAGGCCTGAAGGTAGCGGACCCATTCACGAGCTGGTCAGACTCAGCCTAGCAATGCCCTCTTACATCGGGCGAGTAAGGCCACACCCCTATCCAACTGACTACATGACAGTGAGAGTCGCGGCCAAACGGTATAAGGCCCTCGTGCGCTCATATATTCCACTCGGTCACGGCAATGGACCAGATCCTTGGTACCATCGAAGTTTTAGAATTTTCACCCATGGGCATCCCATGCACCCGGTATGCTCAAGTAACATTTTCGGTGTCCAAACATGTCCATCCATGATGTATCTGTGGAGGGTACAACCCTGATGAAGCAAGGATGATAATGCTCATATGCTATGCAATGCTAGATGCATGAATCAAGCAATCAACCATGCATCAATCCCAAGCATCCAATGTGCTCAAGAGGGGAAACTACGTCCTTCGGGGAAAGTATCATACAATGCCCAATGACACAATATAACCACACACACATAGTGTCAACCACGCATACAATGATGTACATGGGCCATGAAGATGGGTCTAGACGCATTATGCGATGATACACAAAGTAGTACACTCCTCCTATCCAAGAAGGGACCAAGACTAGGTATTTAGACAATATTCATAAGGAATCTCACCTCTAGTGGGGCCCCATTTACCTGGGATAACCCACGAGACTAAGTATACAAACTATGGGTCTAAGCGATATAGAAATGAGCCTAACAAGAGTCTAAGATGATCATCCAATCACTCTTAAATACAACCGGGCCTAGAGGGGTCCATAATGGAGACATTTAACCACCATTTCTTAAAAAGCATATCAACCATGAATGATGTGGATAGAAGGCCCAAGGCCTATATTAAAGATAAACATAAATGTAACCAACCATATATATATATATTCCTCATAATAGGCCATAAAAAGATAAAATACCACTTTTAACAACATGGACCCCAAGAGGGGAATTAATGCCCAAGGCTCAATTTCCAATGGCCATAGAATCTATGCATTGAGTTAGACTTGGTGGGCAGCCAGCGTACACAATATACGACTAAATAAGTTTAAGTTTGGATGAAAAGGGCCAACTACATCAGCCTAATAACTTAACAATTTAAGTGGGCAACTAAGGGCCCAATACTATCATTGTCTTAGCCCACAAGTCCATCAAAATGGTAGAAGCTAGCCCAATATATGGTTAGGCCCAACTGGGATGACTCTGTCCACTCTGGGCCCAAGGGATGCCCTAAAAAAATCTAATCTAAGATGGGGTCCTCATCTGAATACTAAAGGTGACCCCAAAGAATGCACTGATAAAGCCTAAAGATTATAAGCATGTAACACACACACAAGTTTTCAATATGGTGGGCCCCACAGCCAAATAAAGTTTTAAGCATAAAATTTTACATTTAAGGCCCTTTGATAAACTTTTGGCCAGTTTAACTTCCTAGACCTGCTAAGGTCCAGAAATCAGTTAACTATGTGGAAATAATCTCATGAAAGCCAACTATATTCGCTGGAAGACTCCACCAGATGGAGAGTGTGTATATATCATGAAAAGATCAAGTGGGCCTGTTACTGGATTGTGAGTCCAGCAGTAACCCAAGGAAGAGAATACATCCATAATTGGGCGATCCAAGGCTTGGATGGCCTGGACCAAACATGCGTTAAGGTAGGTTCCACATACATACACATTAAGCCCTAAACAAACGGCCTAGGGTCTATGGTGGGCCTTTAACCATCCATAGAGAAACCCATGGGCCTACCTTAGGATCACCCAAGAGGACATTTAACCTCAACTGGCCTCCAAGAGGTAGCCCGCCATTACTCATATAGTATAAGGTCTAAAGCCCACGCAATGTATGGCCTACTGGACAATACACCAAGCCCAACTTATAGGCCAAATAGTGGACCCTCAAGTAAGGTTTGAGCCTAACTACAAAGGTCATAATTCCATATATTATGGTGGGCTTCATGGGCAGCCTAGTAATTCATTTACATGGGCAAGTTTTACATTTAACACAAGTGAGTTGGGCCTCACTTTGAGCCCAAGTAAAGGGTCAATTTAGTGGGCAGCCAAGAGCCCAACTTATTGCATATTATTACCCTTAAGCCCATCACAATAAATGGGAGAGTATAGCCCCAAGATCAATGGGCCTATTCAAAAGAAGTGAGTCCAAAAGGCCTAATCACTGCCACAAAAGGTGTGGCCATGCATATACTATATTACATAATGGGCCCTAAGAAAATGACCCAAAACAAAAGTCATCCAATTTATACATTATGGTGGATTAGAGGTCAGCCCATAAGTCCAAGAATACATAAGGGCGAGACCTATAGCGACAGGGTGGGGCCTTGCCTTATCAGACAAAGACTTAATAAGGCCCTTCGCAATATGCATTTATGTGGGCTTTGCAAATCAGCCCATAATTAAACACTTCATAAGGGCATCAAGGCCCATTAATACACATGGTCAGCTTATAGACAGCCCATTTGGTTCGTAAATCAATAAGGTCAGCCCTTACACAATCTTGGGCTTAAGAAAGAAGTTCTCAGCCCATTGAGCCTATAAAACTATTAAAAATTCTGGTTAAGGCTAGCCCACAAAATCATCACAAAGGTGGGCCTCAAAGGGGTACTCATTAAGCCCAAAATATCTATGGAAGGAAAACAAGGAGTGTGTGCAACACTCTCTCAAATCTGGTGTGCCACAATAGTTCCTAAACAATCAACCATGTAGCAAATTTTGGGCCCCTTACTGGAATTCCAGCCCACCCATTTCTTGGGGCTGCTGGAGTCCAAAAATTTATTTAATTTAAATGGGTTACTGACCCATGGTGATCCACATATATTATAGTGAGTCCCACCATATAAAAGATATATATACAACACTTACTTCAAGTGGGCCATGCCATTAAAATGCAGGCCCAGCAACCTAAGGTAAGGGTGTGCCTGGGTATTTGACCCAAAACTGGTCCAAATTGCAGGCTACACCACGGTCCGTATAGAGGCCCGATGGCCCTAAAAATTTATAAGGTGGTCCTTCCATGGGTATTCTACACCCCAATAAAATTTTATAATTTTTTTACATCTAAAAATATTTTAATTAATTCAAATAAAACAATCTGTCTTGAAACTTGGACTGATATGGACACCATATTATAGTGGGCCGGTCCAGCCACCACTATGGTGTGCACGTTCGTCCACTGGCTCCAAAATTTTACAGGTAGGTCCTAACATGAGTTTAACATATTCATGTAATTTTTTTTACAATTCTTAGATACTCAAAAGTATTTTAATAAATTTTAAGAATATAATCTGTCCAGGGCGAACTATTGCTGGAATGTAACTGTTCTAAATTTGGTCCATCCAAATGGGTAGGTTCTGGGCCTCAAAAATTCCTGAAATTTGGACCCAAGGTCCCTCATCAAGCCTAAATCAACATGGATCTCAGAAATATGGCCCACCTTTTGAGAAAAATATTTTTAAATTTTTATTTTTATGGAACTATACTGCTTGACTGCACAGCAGTATGTTTCTGGTAGTCCACTATGTTGGACCACCTGTTTAGATGACAAAATAGGGTCCCTTGGCCCTAAAATACTTCAGGTAGTTCATAACATGGGTGGAAGACATCCCTGTAAATTTTTAGAATTTTTAGACACCTAAAAATATTTTAATAAATTTTGAATTTCCAACCTGTCTAGGGTGGAATGTTGCTGGAACAGTGCAGAAAATTCAGACTGTCCTCCCCGCTTGGACCACACTTTTGGGACATCTATGAAGATTGGATGGGGATGAAATTTAGGGGAACATCAAGATGAGATCCCCAAATTTCAGAAAAATATATTTGATGGGTACAAAAGGTCCCCCAATCAGTCCCAAATTCAAGCCCAAGTCCAACAAAAAAAATCTGTCCAGAAATTTCTGGACAGCAATGCATGTATGGAATAAAATAAATTTATGGGCCTATTAAGGAATCGATTGGCCCATAAATTGGGTGTCATGGCCCACCCTAGTGGGCCCCACAATTTTTCAGAACAAACCCTCAAATTTTCACCCTTGCAAGAACATTTAAGGTGGTAAAAAGAGGCATCTAAACCATGGTGTAGGTTGAGTATAGATGTCCCTTTCTTCCTGGGCTTTTTCTTTTGGGCAATCTAGGCCCACTAAGTGGACCACACATAATATCATCAGATTTCTAACTAAGGAAAGAGAAGAAAGAGTATCTGGCCATCAGGGGAGGGCTCCGCAACTATTAAGCCGTCCCCACACAATCACAACCACAAACAATAATATAAACACATTGTACAACTAGATCTTATGATGCATGGCCTAGATCTTTGAAATGAGTGGTTGGGATGCCATCCCAGCCACATGCAAGGGCCTAGATGACCCATCGTACTTAGAAAAATAGGAGAAATCCACATGCAAGGGGTCCATCAAGGGAAGAATCCTATGCATGGACATGCATTTACAATGTGGGCCTCATGGCCACATCTAAATGGTTGTGTAAGATCTCCACCATTAATTGGTGAGTCCTACACATCCAAATGAGAGAGAGGAAAGAGATTACATGAGGAGAGAAGATTTACTTGATAAAGAACGCACCCACCTAGATCAACCTTGAAATTTACATCACCATCTAGAGGCTCCAAGCAACATGGATCAATGGTTGGGATGAGTTTTCAATGGAGGGATTGAGAAGAAAAAGGAGGAGAAGGGGCTGGAATGGAGGGAAGAGGGGCTGGATTTTTTTACAAGGGAGAAAGAAGGAGAGAAAATGAGGGAGAGAGAAGGGAGAGAGAGGAATATAGCAAAGCAATCATTTGTTTTCTAGGCTAGGGAAGAGGGTTGTAATCATGGCACATGGAGGGAAGAACCCAAGGCTAATGATTGGTTTCTAGAGAAGGTAGCCTACTACTTAGGCTAGGGTAGGTATTATAGCTTGTTTAGATAAGGGAGCTAGGTGGGACCCACTCTTAAAAAATGAGCACATGGGTAAAGTGGGCCCCATATCATGATTAAGGGTCCAAAATGGTGCAGCCCATAACTTTTGATAGACACGTCGGATTTACACATGAGATGAGCCGTTGGAATCGCGACGACAATGCGGCCGCAATGACACACGTTTCAACTCAATCTAAGTCAGGTCTTCATGACTGGACTTACAGATGACTGCAAATACTATCCAAGGGTCACGGGTGACCGGGATTCGACCGGTAGGACCGCGGGACTAAGATTGACGGAATGCATACTCACACACATATGCACACATGTGAACTCGGGTCGGGTCTCACAAAAGAATAGGTAAATGTGGTATGTTGGTTACCCTAATCCTTGACCCAAAATAACCCATTGAACCTCTATATGATCCTGACCTAATACGTAAACCTTATTTATCATCTATTGGGTCATAAAAAAAAATATTTCCCTCTCTCGAAATCTCATTGGCACATGCCTTGCCTTAGTGAAGAAATTTCATTGCGTGGGTCAACTCCCCAAATTGTTCCTTCTATTGCCCAAGTTAACACCCCAGCCTATCATTTCTGTTGCTCATACTCTCCCCTCAAGATCCCTCTTAGAGTATATGGACCCTGCTGAGGAGCCCGTGGTTGTGCGCCCAAGGTTGTGCGCTCAGGGTTGTGCACCGCTGGTTATGTGCCCAAGGTTGTGTGCTCTTGGTTGTACACTCAGGGTTGTGCACCCCTAGTTGTGCGCCCAGGGTTGTGCTGCCAGGGTTATGTGCCCCTGGTTGTTCGTAGATGGGCTGTGCGCCCCTTGTTGGAGATGGGTTGCGTGCTCCCTGCTGAATATGGGTTGTGTACCCACTCCTGCTGAAGAAGTGGTGTGCGTTCTCTCTCCCCCTTACTAAAGAAGGGTTGTGTGCCCACTCACCTTGCTTGAACTCCTGTTGTGCACCCCTGCCTACACAATCTTGTTGTGTGCCCCTTGCACAGGTTCAATTATGCACAGTCCTGTTGTGCGCCCCCAGCACAGGTTCAGTTGCGTGCAGTCCTATTGTTCGCCCTTGGGTTATGCGCAAATAGCGTTCACACGTGTGAAAAGCCTATATATATCCCTCTCCCATCTTTATTTGAGGAGGATAGAAGTTGGAGAAACTCAAGGAGCTCTCGAAATAAGAGGAAAATCCACACAACTGAAGTTGTCCCAGGAAGAATCATTATACGGTGCATAACTAAAGTTAACCATGGCACAATAGAAGTTTCCCCAAGAGTGTCGTTATGCAGGTGCACAATCGAAGTTATCAATATCATAACAAAAGTTTCCCCGAGAGTATCGTTGTGCAGGTGCACAATCAAAGTTATCGATGGCACAACGGAAGTTTCCCTGAGAGTGTCATTGTGCGGATGCACAATAGAAGTTATCGATGGCACAACGGAAGTTTCCCTGAGAATGTTGCTGTGCGGGTGCACAATCGAAGTTATCGATGGCACAATGAAAGTTTCCCCGAGAGTGTTGTTGTGCAGGTGTACAATCAGATTTATCCATGGCACAATGGAAGTTTCCCCGAGAGTGTCGTTATGTGGGTGCACAATCGAAGTTATCCATGGCACAACGGAAGTTTCCTCGAGAATGTTGCTGTGCGGGTGCACAATCGAAGTTATCGATGGCACAACGGAAGTTTCCCCGAGAGTGTTGTTGGGCAGGTGTACAATCAGAGTTATCCATGACACAATGGAAGTTTCCTCGAGAGTGTCGTTATGTGGGTGCACAATCGAAGTTATCCATGACACAACAGAAGTTTCCCCAAGAGTGTCGTTGTGTGGATGCACAATCGAAGTTTCACATGACAAGAAGTTTTCATGTTTAAAGAGCTCCCGAAGAAGGAAAAATTCATCTGTGTAACTGGTTCACTCGCACAACCATTGGTTTTGAAGGGATATCAAGAGCAAGAAGAGAAGAATTTAGAATGAAGTGGAGAAGTTGAAGGAGAGAGTGAAAAGACAACCAGTGTCTATCGCACAACTAAACCAAGGGCCTCGAGTTTGCACAACTCATCTGCCTTTGTGATGAATATCTAATACGCTAAAATGCTACTGAAAATTGCCATTGAATCGCTTCTCCTCTCATTCATTATGTTGATTCATTGTACTTTGTATTCAAAATCAAAGAAAATATGAGGATGTAAACAAACTCAGAATTAATGAAATCTATGACGACAATTGTTCTCTTATTCTTTCTTTGCTATTATTGAATGATAATCCCCCAAATCAAATGCCTTAATTTCTTGTCGAAAAAAAATGGTGACTATGTTAGGAAACTGCTATTTTTTAATGATAACTTAGAAAATATTCAGAGAACTTTTATTACTGTTTGGCGTCATATAGACGCCAAAATGGTGACTCTCAACGGGAACATCCACCCCTTTATCTCTAAAATAAAGTACAATTTTATTTAATTAAAATAACTAATACTTTTTCCGAATGATTGTTATTTTGTCCTTACACAACTGCAATGACTTTTCTCCCAACTAACATGGTTGTTTACTTTACACCTAATGGATTCTCACAAGATTACATCAACAATATGGGATCACTACAAAAAGTACTAGAGAAGGTGAAATCAGTTGCGATTAAGGGTAGGCAATGTCAAATGATTTCCGGAATGGTTTCTACTTCACCAGTAATGCAGCGAGATGATGAAGGATGGATGATAGTGACATCCAAAAGATGAAGGGTTCGATCTTCTCTCACAAGGAGTACCATCCTGCCAAGAACGGTTAAAAGGTCGATTATGAAAAATTCCACGAGGTGCAGTTTCACCTTAATCACTCAATATCACAACCGTTCATCTCCCTCAACGACATCAACAATGCATTTTTTTTTACTTTCTCCTTCAATATCAGGACAATCGAAGTACAAAGAAATGGGAAAACGTGTTGGCAGATATTAATCAGCCTTCACCAAATGAGCATGTTGCCAAAGAAGTCCCAAAATTTTCAACAGTGATTGTCGTAAAAAACATTGAACCACAAGTAGAAATGCCACAACGACAACCACAAGAGGCTAGATGTCAAGGACTGGAAACTAATATTACTCAAAATATAATGCATGAATAAATTCGATAGATGGTCACCGAAACTATTCATCTAGAGAAAGAACAAAAATTAAAACAAAAAGTTCTGATATCAGACACCACATCCCATTAAAATAGAAAAAATCTCATTTCCCGCTGACTTTAAACACCCAAACTTTAAGAAGTTTGATAGAGACGGGTAACCAAAAGAACATATGATGCACTTCATAATGAATGATCAGAAATTTCTCTAGAGTTTCTTGGTATTGTTTGTAATTATTTAAGTCTTCTCTAACTGGGAAAGCCTTCAGATGAGAAGTCAGCTTGATTGAATTAGCCTCTGCTCACAAACAAGGAGGTGAACCAGTTGATGAATTTATCAGTCGATGGAAGACCCTGAGGGCATCATGTTCACAACTTTCTAGAGAAGAAGAACAAGTCATGTATAGAATGCATAAAACTAGACATTATGTTAGGAATTATTGGTCCCAATATACAGACCTTTCAAGATTTAATTATAAAAATATTGCAATTTGGAAAAGATCAACCAGAAGCTGCTCAATTCTCGTATGAATCGGTTATTTCAAAATCTTAAGAGAGCAACAACAGATCTTAAGAGAGAAAGTAATGACATGAGATCAGCATCTTAATAAAGACACGACTTCTCATATCTTTGAGATCGTATCAAGGAGAAGCAACACAAGTATATTCACTATGGGGGAAAATTTTCATTAGTATACCTATCAGTGCTAGTTCATATGTCATCCTTCAGCGAATCACAGTTTTAATTTTGAAGATTATCAGCATAATACTTCCTAATCAAAAGGGGGCAAGATAAGCAGAATGGTGGAAAAGTCTCAGAATAACCAATGCCTTATACTCCTCTTCATATATGAATAAAAAGGCAGATTTTCAAGCATATATCAAGTTCAAGCATATTATCGTCAAGCGTCGACAATTATTGTCGAATTAATAATAACCACCATTGTCATTTCCATCGCGATATCGTTAACGCAAAGTAGCAGTAGTGGTGATATATCAACTATTGATTTGTTATCTGATTTGTTATCTGATTTGTTATCTTCAACAGAGCTTATACAGTCAACTATATATAAATACGATGACAACAATGGCGATTTATCATTTACGGTAGCATAGTCAAGCCTATACAACCAACTACGCATAAGATCTACCATCATTGGCAATATATATATATATATATATATATATATATATATATATATATATATATATATATATATATATATATATATATATATATATATATATATATATATATTATTTGGGTAGCAATGAGAAGCCAATGACCTTAAAAAGTCTATATAGGCCATCACATGCATACCCATGCGGGCAGCGGATAGAGTCAGCAACTAAAAGCCCTAAGTGGTTAAAAAGTCCACAATGGCCACTCACGCGTGAGACCAATGCCATCTATACAGCTTCCGATAACATCACGGGAAGGGAGAAAATGCCCTCCCGTAAATGGGTCCGACCTTGCAGACGAAGAAAAATCGGGCTGCAGTGTGCGCTATTTGTCCATTGTCCATAGATAGGCCAACCATGCATAAGACCCCCATATTCCTGGCTTGATTTCAGTAGTAACTCATGAGTACAGGGCATCTAAGATAAAAAAAAAACTCCCTCATTAATGGACTGGCGGCCTTGGATTTGGTACCCAAAGGTAGCCTTGCACACCCCGTGAACTCTAAAGAGTTACTGCGCCCAACCCTGTGAGTAAATCCCACCGAGTTCACGGCTCTAGTAACTTCACTGGGGCCCTCTGATGGATCATGGTTTATGAAATCCCTGGCTACAATAAGTTCAACGAACTTATAAGATTTATAGAGACCATTCGAGTGAGATCTGACTCTAACTATTTATGAGTCTAAAAAATGTGATAGCTCCACTACTGAAGAGCTTAAACTGTGTGAAAGTGTCCAGTTAAGTTAAGCTGGGTCCAATCAAGTCTAGTCTAGTAAATTCAGGTCAAGTCGAGTCTAGTCAAGTCATGTCATGTCCAATCAAAGTATGTTCTATCAAAGTATATTAACTCTGCTACTCGAGAGCTTAAACTATGTAGAGCATCAAAATGCTGCAGATATAATATATATATATATATATATATATATATATATATATATATATATATATATATATATATATATATATATATATATATATATATATATATATATATATATGATCATTTATTTTACTTAAGATATGCTTAAAATGTAATTACTTGATGAAAATATCAAACATTGATTAAACAACATACAAAAAGACGTTTCTCTTTAATCAGGTTCAAATTGCAGCAACAAGTTTGTTCAAAATACTTGCTACTTTCTATTCAAAAGTTAAATTCTTCGAGATCAACTGCAAGTCTTTAATTATAAAATACTTATAGTTCCAAAGAGAATAACGATGTATTCTTGTCTCTTACTTTCCTGACAATGAAGGAAGGTTATCTCGTAAAATCTGCAGAGGTTAAGGAGGATGAAAATATAAAGAATTATCACTCTTCTTGACGATCTAAAAAATTCAGATGTATTCTTTGGATTCTTCACAGGAGCACCAAATGTTATCCATCCTTCAAGGGTATTAATAGGCTTCATTTCGTAAATATTATCTTCTAAAGAAATATTTATATAAAGTTAACCTAGAAAGGGGGCATAATCTATTTCTTCAAAGTAATCTATACCTTGGTCTTTCTAATAATTTTTTATGCATGACGGAGGAATCTATATAGCATAATCTATTGAGCAACAATCACGTGCAAAGTAACATTGGTGAACCCACCAATGCATCTAGCAATAAGAAGTATGGACTGGATAGTTATAGCTGGAAATTATGAAGCAGGATTCAGTATTGATATTCAAAAAATTGCCTCCATATCAAAGCCTAGTTATATGGTTCAAGGCTATAATTTCTAATGATGATATTGCAAGTCTCCAAGTAATGGACCTGATGGAGACAAGGAACAAATGTTCACCGAAAGAGATAGAAGCATCATCAGTCACTTCTATATCCTTCAAAAAGTTAGTAAATGAAAAGAAATATTCTCTATTTCTCTAAATTAGCAAAGGTCCAAGGAGAATACACTTTTAACCAGTCTATGAAGAAATGTTAGGGAGTACAAACTAGAAAAGACTCAACGATTGAATCTTTAGAACTGGAAATGACATCTTTGAAAGCATGATACAATGAAAAAAGGATGCAATCCAAAGCTCGTTGACAAGAACAAAGATGGGATGACTAAATTATTATCATATTGCAAATACTACAATTATTCTAAAAGCTTTCAATATATACTTCATGAAATTAAATTACAAAATTATGATATCTTAAAATACTAATTCCGAATAATTTGATAGGAAAGATTACCTTTCGAAATCTTAGATTACTCAGACCATGAATAAAGGAGTTGATTGAAGAGATTGTTGCAACATGAGTAGCATTAAAAGAATAATTCCTTAGCCATGGAGTTCAAAGAAAGAGTCACTAGAGTTGATCGTAGAGATTGTTGCAGCAGGAGCATCATTAAAAGACAGTTCTCTAATCAAGTTACCTAAACATGAAATCGGTAGCAAGTTTCAATGAAAAAGGAAAAGGAATTGCATAAACAAGAGGAATCAAAAGTACAGAGGGGGCGATTGCGGCCCTGTTTGTAAAAAGACATTCAATCTGGTTGACTGTTATGAAAATAACATGCTTTTGTTGCCGCCATTATTGGCTTTATTGAGACATTCACTCGACAGTTCTAATTGGGGGCCATTCAGTCTTCTTTTTGAGCCTGACCATTCAATCTTCTGTTCAAGCACACCTTTCAGTCTTTCAATCGACTACAATCATTCAGCCTTCCGTTCGAACTTAACTGCTAAAGATCTCCGTTCAAGCGATCCTTCTTTGACGGGAAAGAATTTTTTTATAAAAGAAGATTGATCCTCCATTTAATTTCATAAATTAAATCAAAGAAGATCGAGGGGGAATCTGTTGGGGCACAAAAAAATATTTTTCTCTCTCAGGGAATCTCATTGGCACGTGCCATGCCTTAGTGAAGAAATTTCATTGCATGGGTCAAGTCCCCAGATTGTTCCTTCTATTGTACAATTTTGCACCCCAGCCTATCATTTCCACTACGCACACTCTCCCCTCAAGATCCTTGTTAGAGTACATGGCCCCTACTGAGGAGCCCCTGGTTGTGTGCCTAAGGTTGTGTGCTCATAGTTGTGCGCTCAAGGTTGTTCGCCCCTGGTTGTACGCCCAGGGTTGTGTGCCCCTGGTTGTGCACAGATGGATTGTGCACCCCCTGTTGGAGATGGGTTGTACACTCCCTACTAAAGATGGGTTGTGCACCCACTACTGCTGAAGAAGTGGTGTGCGCTCTCTCTCCCCCTTGCTAAAGAAGGGTTGTGAGCCTACTCTCCCTGCCTGGACTCCTGTTGTGCGCCCCTGCCTGCACAGTCCTGTCATGCAGCCTTGCACAGTCCTATTGTGTGCAGTCCTGTTGTGCGCCCCCTACACAAGTTCGGTTGTGCACAATCCTATTGTGCGTCCCCTACACAGGTTCGGTTATTCGCAGTCATGTTTGAAAAGGCCAAGCTATGAGTCTTAGAGAAGGATGAATAGGACTATGCCAAATTAAAAATTAAACGTAAAATTTAAACAAATATAAATAAAGATAGCACATAAACAATTCCACAATGCAGAAATGTAAAATAACCTCAAATGTACAAGTATTAAGAGGTTGATACAAATGTTGTTCTAAGGACAACCTTACACTAAAAACCAATGGCTTATGGTAGGACAACCTAATTCCTAGAACGGTCTGTGTATCAAAATCTCAAACCAATACAGAAGAATAAAGAAAATAATAGCAAAGACAGAAACTAAGCTATTACAACATTACCACACTTGCATAAAAAGAATACAACATTCTCCACAGATGCATAAAAGGAAATTACAACATCTACATAATCAAATAATCAAATAATCACTAAAAGACTAGAAGTTATAGTGGTTCACTTGTGTGTACACCAACTATTTAGAAAAACAGCGACACAACTACTCCACTCCTAATATCCTCACACAGTGGATATTAGCGTTCACTATGAAATAGGTTTTTCAAGGTTCACCTAAAACCCTCACAATTGTGTCTTTCAAGTGGGCTTACACAATTCAAAAACCCCACACTTTGAGTTTTCTGGATCACCGCAGGCAAACCAAAAGAAGGAGATTTTTCTGACATAATTTCAAAGAAACCAAAAGAATAATTAATTTACAGAACTGTAAAATACTTATCTAGATATTCTCCTTTTGATGCAACCCAAAAGAACCAATTTCGAGTAGAAATTCAACGTAGATGTTCAATGTACACACTTACTTATAAAAAGGTTCTAAGTTCTAAATTGATTTTAGATTTAAATCACCTTGGGCTAGCTTGATTTGATTTTGATTCCAAGAAATAGGAAAACTTCAATCCCCTATTCAAATAAGATTGGAATGTAGAATACAAAATCAAATGCAAAAAGCTAATTAAAGAGAATATAAAATGAGTACTAAACAGTTTAAGAATATCACTAACTTATCTCTCAGGGCGGTGTCTTGATTTTACTTGAATTGGATATCAAACTCTGAAAATCGTGCTCTATTTATAAGTGTAGAAATCGTTCCTTCGACTGGCCCAGAGGACAGCTCGACTGGTCAAAGGACTAACAAAATTTTAAAATTTTAGGCACGATAAGATTAGTTCGTTCCACGACTGGTCAAAGGACCTGCTCGACTGGTCGTGTGGCCTCCACGACCAGTCGAGTCCTATCCTCGACTAGTCGTGTGAGACTCATTTTAGTTGCTGGACTTTGAGTTGAGCCTGCTGGACTGGTTGAGCACTGTTCACTCGACCTATCGAGCAGTCTCCAGGACTGGTCGAGGCATTAACAAAAAATTCTAAAAATTAGTAACAAACTTAGGATTGGTCGAGGAATTTCTTAGACTGGTCGAGTCAGTACTAGGACTAGTCGAAAATAGTCTAAAACTAGTCAAAAAATAGACTATGCACCTATAAAATGACCCAATTAAATTATATATTTAAAATGACCTATCCTATGGTCAATCTAGGGTCATTCATACCTTATAAGCTATATATGAACATTAAATCTTCTTTTACTTTAGCTGGTAATTGTTCTTTGAAGTTCACGAAGCTTGAGATCTTGACATATGATGAAGCTTGAACTTGAGACATTTTGAAGCTTGAATTTGAAATACATTGAAGCTTGAGCTTGAGGTACTTGAGTTGTACTTCACCTTGGGCTTTAAGTACCAAAGTATGAATCTTTGAAACCTTGACCTTTGAAGCTTGAAGGAGTGAACTATCCCATGGTATTATACTTGAGCATGTATATCTCTTGATCTTGCATTTGAAGTTCTTGAGGTAAAGACCTTTGTTCTTGTACATGAGATACAAAGTCTTGAATATGTAAATGAGCTACACAAGACACAGATTCCAAGAGCTTTTGGCACTACGAAATTTGACAATCATAGGAGTTAGAAAAAATAGCACTTATAATGTCGTGCGCCCTTAGGCTGTGCGTAAATAGCCTTCACACATGTGAAAAGCCTATATATATCCCTCTCTCATCCTCATTTGAGGAGGATGAAAGTTAGAGAAGCTCAAGGAGCTCCCGAAGCAAGAGGAAAATCCAGACAACTGAAGTAATCTCGAGAAGAATCATTGTGCAGTGCACAATCGAAGTTATCTAGGCACAACGTAAGTTTCCTCGAGAGTTTCGTTGTGTGGGTGCACAATTAAAGTTATCAATAGCACAATGGAAGTTTTCCCGAGAGTGTCATTGTGCGGGTGCACAATCGAAGTTATCAATAGCACAATAGAAGTTTCCCCGAGAGTGTCATTGTGCAGGTGCACAATCAAAGTTATTGATGGCACAATAGAAGTTTCCTCGAGAGTGTTGTTGTACGGGTGCACAATTGAAGTTATCGATGGCACAACGAAAGTTTCCCCTAGCGTTATTGTGCGGGTGTGAAATTACAGTAATGACCGCTTTAGTCGAAGTGGGAATATGTCAATATGTCCTAGAGGGGGGGTGAATAGGACTTTTTAATATTTTATGATAATTTAAAATCCTATCAGTCCAATCCTTAAAGTAAGCATGCATCAGGATTACCATAGAGTAACTCTACTTGCTTCCAAGCCTAGTAGAGGATCCAATTATAAAACTATTTTGCTAGATAAACAGTATGCAAATCAATTTATGATGGATGTGACTGTGTGTGAGGTGTGATCTCAGATAATCAACTATGAAAAGTATTTAAGGAAATTAACACAAGCAATAGAAGACAATAGTAATCTCAAACATGGTCATTTTTTTAGTGGTTTGACTACTTATCTACTCTACTTCCAACGGACACACTTAACCCTTGAGTGTACTGGATCTCACTAAAGGATGTTTCACAACAGGTTCGCCTCAAACCTGTAAGATCCCATTTATTCCGTACGACTTTCTATGCTTATGTACGCAATGATCGACGCTTTTAGCTAGACCTGGATTAGTCGTTCATAGTACACACCCCACTGACCAGAACCTCAAGACCCCAAACCCTATTTCATATCAATTGTCCCGTCGCCGCGATCGTGGAGGTACAACTCGTGCATCTATACGATACTCTGTTTATGAGATACGCCGTGAAGAATAATTAGTGTATCATGTGAGCAAGGCACCATGAACTCCACTCCAAACATGTGCATAACACATGTCATACACACATGCACATGCCACACATGGGTGAGAGAATCTCTACCCATGTGTATGATGTCATACACACCCATACCTCCCATCTTTCATGTACACCTTAAGTCAACTCTTCTCCATGCCACACCTCATGCGTGACATCATCACACCATGCCATCCCATGCTCCTTTAACCCACCATTAATTACAAATCATAAATTAATTTTCATAATCCTATCCTAAGCTAATATTAATCACATTAGCCTAACTTAACCAAATTTTTATGAATTTCTCTACAAATACCCCTCTATCCCTTAGCATTTCACATTTTTCTACACATGAGAGAGAGAGAGAGAGAGAGAGAGAGAGAGAGAGGAGTGATCTTGGTGGGTCATCAACTCCATCAATCCCATCCCTTCCATCCCTTCCATCCATGTAGTTCATTAAGGTGAATACACCTACCATACTCATTCTTATTTTATTTTTGTTGTGTTTTTGTATGGTGGAGATGATGTTGATGATAATGATGTGATCAATGGTGTGGATATGTAGGAGAGTACATATAAAAAGATGATCAATGATGGTAATGATATGATGAAAATGATGTGTTTAATGGTGTGGATTCATGGGAGAATACATGTAAAAGAAAATTAATAGAAATAATTTTTTTTTATAAACTTTGTGGGACCCATTGATTGTGGGCCCCACTATAAATTTTGTAGGCCATCCAAACCGCCCAAAGGGTGGCCCATTGGGCTGGGCAGGTTACACACTCACATACACATGTACACACACCACATTTTTAAGAGAGAGAGAGAGTGGATGCTGATTACTGCCAATGTCTAGGGGACGGTGCAGCAAGCAGCGACCAGCTGCTTAGTGAAGAGAGGTTGGGGCTGTGGGTCCACAACGGGACCCACCCACGATGTATGTATTTAATCCATGCCATCCATTCAATTTCTCAAGTCATTTTAGGTGTTGAGTCAAAAAATGATAGTAATCCAAATCTCTAGTAGGCCACACCATAAAAAGGATTATTTTTAATAATGATAGACTGTTAGGGCCCACTATAATGTTTCTGTGTGTCAAAACGCATTGAGTATTAGGCTTATTCGACCCGTCACGAGCCAGGGAACTCGGCAGATGGAATGGATCATCATAACGTGAGCCCCACCTACAAAAAACCTCAAAAAAATTATAATAAAATAAAAAAATAAACAGCACTGATGTTGTTGTTGTCAGCGTCTGACGCTGAGCAAGCAGCGTCTACAGTTGACGCTGGAAGAAAGTGGTCCCCACCACAAGCCCCACCTTGATGCATGTTGTCACGCCCCAAACTTAGAAAATGGGCTCACAAAATTCCTGATCTCCGAATCCGACGCCGACAACCTCCGTAGTGCCCCATTCTCGGATCCCGACACTCACATGCCAGATTCCAATCCTAGGATCCTATAAGGAGGATTTTCAGTATGATTTTTTTTAATGGAGCATAACCAAGTTACAAAACAACATCACCACATATCCACTATATCATAAACTTTAAGTATAATGCGGAAAGGGAAATACAAAGTGAATCCAAAACTCCAAAATGATCAGATGTGCGCTCTTGCCTCAGGGCTGCTGCTGTCCAACGCTACCTGCACGCAACGGTCGTACATAAGCTTATAAAAGCTTAGAGGGTGGTGTAAGTGTGTGCGCAAGGCAAGGGTTAAGTGTACAATATCAGAGTGATGCAGAAATATGCGGTAAGTCCATGAATGCTATCAGCCATACCAAGGCCATACGATGCGAGGCCTATGTAGCCAAATGTCATATGCGAGATGCAAAGCAAACATGTCAGTCCTCATCAAGTGCACATATCAGTACAGGTCCCCTCTGGATATCACCAGGGTTTAATACACTTCGCAGTAAATGCCTCCTCTCTAGCTGCACAGTCAAGCAAGTAAAATAGACCTCACTATCCGCCTGACCAGTAGTCTGACAATACCTACCCGACTTGTCGATAGCGGACCCATTTACTAGCTGGTCAAACTCAGCCTAGCTTATAGCCCCCTCACTCAGGCGGATAAGGCCACACTCCCTTCTAACCGACCACGACACAGTGGGAGACGCGGCCTACTGGTATTCGGTACTCAAGCGCTTATGTATCCACCCGGTCTAGACGTTGGAGAAACTCCTGGTACCAAAAAAGTTCTGGGTCTTTCACCCAAGGACATCCTAAGTGCCCACAGTGCTAGAAAAAAGTATTTTTGGTATCCGATACGGCCATCTAGATGTACCTGTGGAGGCCACAACCCTGATGTCGCTAAGGCGTGCAGTGATCAAGTCACACATATGCGAGATGCATGAATCACACCGTCAAATCATGTAATAATTCAGCGCGTACTGCGCGATCATGTGGGGCACTCTGTCTCATAACGAGTCCCGTAAATGGTCTACCCAATGGCGTATGCTATGATCAGTCACTACTCATATCAAGCATACATATGATGCATATGGGCATGAGTTATGGGATTTTACTAAGCATGTTATAAAGTAATGAACTACTCTTACGATGCAGATGAGCCTAGATGGCCTATACGCAACTAGTATGGGCTTACTAATGGGCCCTAAGGAGAGATACACGGACATTTAACCAACATTGTACTTACAATGTGGGCGTCAAACCATCATTTTTCCTAAGGCATGACCCGCCATAAAACATCATTACACAAACTATGGAGGAATCACACATTGCAATGGACCTTAGGTACCTCCCATTGGGCCTTAAATACATCAAATGGGCCATATCACATGGGCCTTCTGGTTATCAAGTAAGTGGGCCGCATTAATGGGCCTGATTACATTGCAATGGGCTATAACCTTCGGGCCTTAGAGTACATCACAATGGGCCTTAACCTACAACCTTGGAATACATCAAAATGGGCCTAATCCCATGGGCCTTATATAGGTCAAATGGGCCTGATTCCGTGGGCCTTATATGTACACCAAGGTGGGCCTCAATGAATGGCCACAAATAAATCAACATGGGCCCTATACACATACTAAGGTGGGCCCACTTGAACCATGGATCTGACTCATTTTTAGCTCAAGCCATAAAATGAGCTTATAAAATAAATGGACGGTTTGGATGCAACACATGCATCATGGTGGGGGGGGGGTCCACATAAAGGCCCACCATCATACATATATACATATATAATATATATAATATATACAATATTATATATAATATAATATATATATATATACACACATTCACACACACATAGTGTGGATAGAGTGGGTAGAACACATAAATCATGGTGGGTCCCACTATCCAAACAGTGGACAGTGTGGACAAACATGTACATCACAGCGGGCTCCACCGTCCGCTGGATAGTGGCTTTACAACACATACATCACTATGGACTCCACCATCTGCCTGGACGATGGGAGTACAACACATACATCACTGTGGGCTCTCACGTGGGGCCCACCATAACATATATTTTCCATCTAATCTGTTGATAAGGTCGTACAGACCTGGATGAAGAGGAAAATACAAATTTTAGCTTGATCCAAAACTTTTGTGGCCTATGAAAGGGCTTCAATGGTATACATTCAATCCCACTGTTTCCTACGGTGTGGGCCACCTGAGCTTTAGATGTGGCTCATTTTTGGAGAGGGCCCACCTCAGGGGGTGGGCCACCTCATGGATGGGTTAGATGGAAAATAAACATTAAGGTGGGGCCCACAGCTGGAGCCATGGGTCCTTGGCTCATCCGTCCACCAACGCGAGTGCAGGCACTGCCTGTGCCTCTGATAGGCAGCAGCGTCTGCTGCTTGTTTTCTTATTATTTTTTTTAAAAAAATGTAATTTTTCTGCAGTTTTTCAGGTGTGGAGCCCGCGTATGATGGATCCACCCCGCCCAATGGCCCCTATGGCTCAAGACAAGCCAAACGAGTCTGATATTGCATTTTTTTTTTACGCATCGAATTGTCAGGGTGGATTTCAATGGCAGACACACTGTTTGCTATGCCATGGCCCGCCTGAAATTCGAATCAGCATCATTTTTAGGCTCAACGCCTAAAATGATCTGAAGAATGGAATGGATGGCGTGGATTGAATACATACATCAAGGTGGGGCTTATACAAGTGGCCCACTCAATAAGCTTAAAAATCAAGCTTATTTTTGTTTTCACGTCTAGCGTGTCTAGCGTCCAGGGACGCTAGACGTTCTGGCTCACACGAACGTTTTAAGGTGGGCCCTGCTCAGGTGGGCCACCACATGACTGGGTGATGTGGTATAACACATATCAAGTGGGCCCCACCTACAAACAACTTGGATCCAATACACGCTTCGTAGTGGGGTCCATTCAAGTGGGTCACCACGACCATATCATCACACATCAAATAAATAAATAATAAAAAAATGAAAAAGAGAGGGAGAGAGAGATAGAGAGTGGGACACGCGTGATGGAGGGACCCCAACACTATGGGCCCTCCCTTCCATGATCTACAACATAAATCAAGTGGGTCCCATAACATGTGAGCCCATAAAAATTGAAGTCCAATGGTGGAGATCCCTTCTCCATGAAAATAGACGGTGTAGATGACCCATATACAAGCTAAGAAGGTAAACATCATGATGGGGTCCATGGAGAATGGCCCCATCATGGAATGATATTGATAATCAAGGTGGGCCATCGTCCTCATCCTAGGGTCTAAAGTGAGATCCAAACCATTGATCGGTAGGCCTCACTTGGCCCATCATAAAAACATGAAATTTAGGCTATGGAAGCACCCACCACTTAATCTTCTTGGTCCGTTGGGAAGCCACTCTCTTTATGCTTCACTTTAATGGTGGAGATGAGAAATGGATGGCTAGGATGAGAGCTTTTGGGATGGAAAGGTGGGCCACACAACACACTTTCTCTCTTGAAAATGGCTTAGACGTGTGATGCTCTTGCTAGTTGGGAGTTGAGATGAGAAATGAGAAAGAGAGAGAGAGAGAGAGAGAGAGAGAGAGAGAGAGAGAGAGAGAGAGAGAGAGAGAGAGAGAGAGAGTTCTAAGAGAGATGAGGGATAGGTGTGATGGGTGAAAGGGTGAGGTGAGTAATGGATGTGGTACTTGACATGTAAGGTGGTGTAAGAGAGAGGGTGAGAAAGAGTTAACTTTGGAGAGAGAAAGCATGAGTTGTTTTTTACTTGACATGAGGTGATTGATGGGATTCATTGATGGGATGGATGGGACATGTTATAGAGATTCTCTTGGGATTTACAACACGCGGTATTTTTCCTCGAATTGAACGTAAGTCTGCATCTCCCTCCCAAGGTATCGGATCAATGAGCGAGTCACGGCAACGGTGTGGTCGCAATGGTATAAGTCTCGGATTAAGCCGATTCAAATCTACAGGACACGACTTAGGGTCGTGTGCAAACGTCGATTATAGGTCGCAGGTTTCCGAAATTCGACGAGAAGAATCGCGGGAGTTGATGAAACAGTATGGACTAGGATACGGGTCTTACACATGTCAAGTATCTACACCGTGCATTCAATGGGTCCACTTTGAAAAGTGGGATACCCAAAAATTCAGCCGTACACGGAACTCAGGTGGCCTAGACCATCAAAAAATAAAAATAAAAAATAAATTTATGAAGCTGAATAAATCAGCAATTTTCATGGGTCTGATCATGTGGTATATGTTATATTTAAACCATCCATCCATTTGGAGATCTTATCTTAAGGCTTGAGAAGAAAAATAAGACAGATCTAACCTGTAATGTCCCGTGTTTTCAGGACCCGAGTATATGACTCGTTTCCCAAAAACCTGAGTGTTAACCTTAAAGGATGGTCAAATTTAAGTATATTTTTTTTTCTCATTTATCAGAGTAAGCAGATGAGCATAGTATGAACAAATCAACATAAAGGAAAGTTTTCATTTCATTAGAATATATAAGAACTGCCCATAATGACTTATACAAACCAATGTCCCCATTCTTACAAATACAAAATGAATAACATAACATGTGAAACAAGATAAATCGCAACAATCTTGAACTGTAGATTTGATGGTTAAAGGAAATCTTGTGGCAGCCCTTAACAAAATAGAATCATGCACCCTTGTCAACCATAGTATGCTCCTTGCCAATATGAAGGGCCACCTGTATTACCTGTACGGTTGTATATTTGATGGATGAGTGGCCAGCTCAATGTGAATTCCCCTCAAGATTACACACCGCCGCATTAGGTAAGCATAGTCATGAAACGACAACGCAATCAAAACAGCACATGATGTAGTCTTTTTAAATGTATGGATGCGTGAATGCACATCGGCCCGGGGATGCACATCCAGCCAGACTTGGGCTCGTCGCTGAGAAAATCATCCAGTTGGACAGGGGTCGATAGTCGGTGGTCTGGGAGCTAGAGAAATGATACCCCAACAACTCTAGGGCATGTGCTACAGCATCCAGAATTAGCCACCCGTCATCGCCAATATGCCATGAATGCATGATTAGCCAAACCATTATTAGTCCAGTTACAACCAGCCAATTTAAATAAGCTCAAAGGTTACTATGGGGAGCACATAGTCCAGCATAGGCTGACGGCTCGAGCATAGTGTCCCATTACCACCATCCCCAGCGCATGAGTCTACCATCTTAGGATGTTTAATGGAAACCCATCGACTAGTAGTCAATCATATTATAGTATATGGGGCTTACCATTGCATGGTTGCACGATATAAAAACATCGAACCCATATAGGGAAAATACCATAACAAAACCTCATAGGGCGATACCAAAACAAGACACATACGTCAAACAGCAAAATGAGCCACATAAGGCGAGTATCAAAACCATGCAATAAAAGACCATCCTTGAAAACCGATAGACACAACAACCCAGGATGTTAGGCCCACATCAATGGTTAATTTAAATCATCATTCAATAACCATTAAGCCGAAGGTCCATTACTATCATAATCAGTCAGGTTACATCCCAAGTATGGGTGTACACATATAGGTGGGGGTTTTCCACTAGTGTTCCAGTCTAAGTTCCATAAGCAATTCATAAATATTTCACAAGCATGAATAAATATGCAGGATAAACATTAAGTATGTGATATAGCAATTCAATTACACAAGTGAACATCAGATGGAGATAGAAATTATCAATTTGAAAAGCTATAACTTAAGCTAATGGAAAAATGGAAAGCTCAAGGGAAAGAATCATCACCTTATAGTTGGATCGCCTACTAGCATGTCTAGGGAACGTGTGGCCCCTTATAGTTGAGTCCTATCATGAATTAGAAAATTACATGGTTAGATCGAGTTCTTCACACTATATATGGTTGAGCTTATAACCTGGGTTTGGATTTCCTAAATCTAGGGTTCACCCTTAAGTTTAGGTCTACGATAAATTTCTTTTAGGATTTGGATTGTAATTTGCATATGAAAAGTAATGGTTACCCAATTTATTAGTAATAATTATTATAACGCTAGTACTGTTTTGATTTACTGTTAATGATTATACCTAAGAATAATAATTAAATGACTAATATTTAATAAAGATAATTTTTTTTGTAAGCACTACTAGTAGCACGGATAATCTTGTAATAGTTAGTTGTGTTTAATAACCATAATTATTATCATAATACTTAATGATAATAGTAATAGTTATAAATATATACTAAAATCCACCATTAAAGCATTCATAATCATTTGTTAGGCTTACCAAGTTGTGTTTCACAAATCCAACCCACCCATTATGTTTGTCCTACTAGGTTAATGGGTCAAATCAAGTTTCAAGTGCATCCAAATCTCAGATGGACCCCAAAAAATGTTTTTATATAGTTTAACATGTCTTAACAAGATTGCAGATGGTACGGGCCACCTGAGCTCTGTGTATGGCTGATTTTTGGGGGCACCCTATATATAAAAGGGACCCATCAAATGGATGAAGTTGATGTTCAACACACATCATGGTAAGGCCTGTGGTGGGAGCCATGGTCCTCGCCAAAATTTTCATAAGAGGCAGCGTCCTTTCTGGACATTTACGTGCATGCTCCATGCATATTTTATTTTTATTTTTATTTGATAGGTGGGGCTTGCCTCAGGATGATCTATTCCGTTGGTTGGGTTCCAGGCTTAGGACAGGTCCAATGGGTTCAATATAGATATGTCTTGACGCACCGAAATATCGTAGCGGGCCCAATGATTTACCACTACTAAGTTAGTCTTTTCGCTGGTGTGGCCTACCAGAGGGTTAGGTTGGCTTCGTCTTTCGGGTCAATGCCTAAAATGAGGTGGGAAATGGGATGGACGGTGCAAACATAACATACATCTAGGTGGGGTCCTACTTCAAGCAAAATTGATGTCCAGTGTGTTAAATAACACATACCCCAACCAGACCGTAACGTTAATATAGGATGGACGGCTTGGAATAAAATACATACATCATGAGGGGCCTACAAAACCTCTGACGATACCCTAGCCAATCTACTTCCTCATCAGGTGGGTCCCATGTGAGGCCATCATGTACATATATATAATATAATATTAATATAACACACACACATACACACACACACACACACACACACACACACACACACACACACACACACACACACATATATATATATATATATATGTATTGAAAGGTGGGGTCCAGCGGCAACTGCCACTGCGTGGGGCCCAAAACAGATGGACGGTATAGGATGAAACATATACATCATGCTGGGGTTGCCACCAGCATTTTGGTGAGGCCCAACAGTGAAGCCCACCTGCATTTTGGTGAGGCCCACGGTCTGAGCAGCCCCCTGCATTTGAAGTGAAGACAACCTCTGTTGCAGGCTATTTGAGAGGTCATTCCCGGCCCTATTTTTCAGCCCAACCACAGCTCTTCTCCAGTCATTTTTGACCCACATTAGCGCCTAACGGAGCTTGGTGGTTACCAATTCTTCCAGCCAAGGAAATGGGCTGCACAGGGGCGTCTTCTCCCTGGTTTTCGGGCCATCTTCAATCTGTTTTTCAGGCATACTGCAGCTCATTTGCAGGCCATTCTTTGTTCGTGTTTCAGTCACTATCTGAGACCATTTTTACTTCATTGCTTGGTCCCAAGATAGGGCCATACTCAGGCCGGTTCGACCTTGAAATAATGCCTGATCGTGGGTTTCTTTTAGCTTCAAAATAGAGTCTGCCCTTCACTATATGTATAGTCTCTGCTGATGGGTGCTTTTGCACATGTGTAGTGAGGTGTGATGGAGCTTTAGTATGAGTTTATTTTAGAGTCTCTTAAAGAAGAAGAAAAATGGAGGGAGTGGTCTTACCTTCCATAGTTGCACACACCCACTGCCCTCTTCTCTTTCTTCCTCTCTTTTCCTCTGATTCCTCTTCACTCTCTGCCCTTCTTCTTCTTCCTTTCCTTCTCTATTTTTCAATTGCTTACAAGCTCACTATCTTGGCTTACAAACGGACTACAACAGCTCCCTGATATAGACACTTTTCACTAGGGTGAAAGGATAAAAATGCCCACTTAAATTACATTACAGGGGCATGGCATTAACTGCTACAAGAAATATCAAAAGAGATATTAAAAGTTTCTGTATTTTCAAAGCATATGGAACTGAACCGTCGTCTGGAGGATTGTACCGGTTGCTGGAAGCTTCCTCCTAATTTACTCTTTTGAGAATCCAACGGACGGATGCACCGGATTGGTTTGGACTTCCAACAGAGGAGTCAGCAATGGTTGGGAGAGAGCCTATCTTATGCAATGGTTGGGATTCACTATGGTGATCTTTTGGGAGATCCATTCCACTCACCGACTTCAGCTCGCTCTGTGGACCCATGGGCCCAAATTTGAAGTATATTCAAGCTATAGGTGGGCCA
This sequence comes from Magnolia kwangsiensis, assembly GCA_037074715.1. Classification (NCBI taxonomy): domain Eukaryota; kingdom Viridiplantae; phylum Streptophyta; class Magnoliopsida; order Magnoliales; family Magnoliaceae; genus Magnolia; species Magnolia kwangsiensis. The sequence continues at coordinate 26,431,713 of CM073585.1, read as the reverse complement.
CATGTTGTGAGAACGTGTGAGTGAATTTTGACGTAAAAACATCCTTCCCGGATATGTCTGTTGAATTTTTCATGCACATGACCTCCCTTTATTTACAAATCTACCCTTTATATTTGAATTACTTCCACCATACATAATATCTTAATACACCGTCCGAATGTGTTGAAATTTTCTGACCATTCATTATTTTTCATACTCTTTCAATCACCCCAGTTTGGGCCCCGATCTCTTAAGAATGACCAAGATACTTTTTCGAAAGCTAACTAATTCCGAAATTCAAAATGACATTTGTACCTATTTCATTAATGAGTTACTCGGTAGTTTAGACTTAAACCCGAAGATCTTCATAATGACCGATTCATCCTGATATTCAGATGACCCATTTAACAGATTCAAACCCGATGGATGGTCAGGTGACTTGTTAAAAATAAGGAAACTTTATGATTAACATTCTAGCTATGTATATGGGTGGATGTATGGTCAGTTTTGTGAATGGATGAACACAAAGTGGGTTTACGAAGTAATTAGGGATAAAATGTGTATATTGTTAGATTCGAGTGACTTTTTCACATGTCTAAATTCATCATATTGTAATTCTAATGGTAGGTTAAGCATATTCATATGGTGTGAACAAGATGGATAGGTCAGAATCTTGATCTGATAAGTGTATGAACGGATGTAGAGGTCAAATAACTAATTTACTACGATCTAAGGGCTGAAATTTAACGTGTACGGTTAATTTAGGATTTATAGGAATTCTGTAAATTCTCACATTAAATGGATAATGGAAACCATGTGATTTAGAATCCAGTGGTCTAAGCTAATGGTATTTTCATAATTAATGTTGATCTGTGAGTTTTGGGCAATCCAATGGCTCCACATGGTTCTAGGCATGTTTATAAGAAATTCTTATAAAACAATGTATATCTAAATCATTACGGATAAGGGATTATTCGTCGTGTCATTTACGGGAAGATACTTACGTCAAATCACGTGATGGATGGTCTCGTCTTAAAATCAATGGTCAAATGGTTGGATTTATTGAATGGATGTAATTCCTAATGGTTAGATTTGTGTTAGGTCAAAGATGTAAGGCTAGGATAGTTGGATTCATATCGTACACGTGTACACATCAGTTAATTTCTAAGTAACGCTCGAGGATTGAAAAGTACGGGGTGTTACATAACCATCAGGTGGTCCACACTATAAAAGGTAGTGGGGGATTGGACGTCTACCATTAAAACCCTTTTTTTTATCATAGAAGTTTTGGACTCATATGAAATTTGTTTTTCCTCTTTAGGTCTCCGTGACCTTATGAATAGATTAGATGAAAAATAAATGTTGTGCTAGGCCCTATGTATGGTTTAATGGTGAAATCTTTATTTTCACCACCATTTGTAGTATGGTCCAAATAATCTTTAGATATGATTCATTTTGTTTGGATAATGCTCTAAAATGATCTCTAAATATAGATGAACAGTGTAGGTATAATAAATACATCACTTTGGGACTCATGTAACTGTGATCTCCTTGAACCGTTTGTACAACTCGGAGCTCAAGCATATAAAAACACTTGCCGGGGTCTGCCTAAAATTTGGATGTATCTGAAACTTGGTCTGATCCCTTAACCAAGTGGGACACACATAATGGAAAGGCTGCATTTATAAACCACATCTCTGTGGGCCCAACAAATGATTATGAATATTTAATGGAAGGTAACCCTCTCAACTTGTGTGTGGTATGGCCCACTTTGATATAGGTGTTATGCCACTTAATCCACCATGGTTATGACATGATATGTATTTAAGATCCTCATCATTTATCTATTTTATCAACCCTTTTGATGGAATGTTAACAAGACTCAGGCCCATCCAATTATTAGATAGCCGTACATTATGAAATAATGTAAATTGAACTCTCATCACTAAAAATTTTTTATGGGCCATCCTGATGATATATCAGATATTCAACCCATCTAGCCCATGTACCGAGTCCCTTTAGGGCATTGTCCCAAAGATCAGTCAATCCAACCTGAAATGGACATACAATACAAGTCTGTGAGAATAAGTACCTAACTATTGAATCCAACCTAAGACCACAATAGTGTATCTATTTAATCCATGCGAACCATCCACTTCCTCATATCATTTTAGGATTTGTACTAAAATCAAAGCAGACCTAAGTCTTAAGTGGGTTACACACAACTTAACCTCATGGGAAATCTCCATGGACTCCACCACATAGGACCCACGTGAATTCCATTAATGTGTGGGCCCAAGTATGTTAAGGCTCATTTTAAGTGAATGTCATGTGGGCCCATTAATGGTAGCCTTGTTTGGGCCAACCATTGGGCCTCTTCAACAAGAGTTTGTAATCTCCATATGTTAAATGTTTGACGAACTGGTATTGTAATTTTTGAAGTAATGATGATTAATCTCTTAAATGGACTGATTGTGGACAGCCCTTGATCACTTGACACTTAGGTTAGAGTGCGACCCCAAGTAATAGGATCATATGATTTGTGTTTAAACCCTTAAACGTATTCAATTATAACAAATATGAAGACGTTAGTGGTGTGAGGATGTGATGTACGTGTTTGGCCCCTTAATCATGTAGACATGTGACGTATGTAAGGTCACCTAATCATATGCAATTGTGGAGTATATGTAGTCGTCTAACTGAATGATTATGAAATACACATAAGGCCAACCAATTACATGAAATCAGGTGGCATTGGTTACCACCTAATGACATGACCACGCGCTTATGGGCATAGCTATAGTGTAAGTGCTATGATTTGATGCTCCTTTAATTGTCAAAACTTATGGTGCAAAAACCTTAATCTATGTCTTGTGTAGCTCATTGTTATAAATGTTTAAGACATTGCTTCATTGCTCTAAGCACTTTGCTTCAAGTCAAGAACGAAGAACTACTTCATCTACTACAGAAGAATGCGAGTACAAACTGCTTCGAGAAGTGTAAGTACTAGTTACAACAGTATAAGTGATCTTGTTCAAGACTCAAAGCCAGTGTACAACACAAGATTAATGGTTATTCAAGCTTTAGAAGATCTCTTGTATCAAGTGTTACATTATGTTTAAAGATCTCAAGCTTAATTCACAAAGGTCATCTATCATCTGAAGATAACATGTTTCGAAGTTCATATCTCACTTTCAAGGTAAGATTGACCTTAGATTGTCCTTAGGATAGGTCATTTTGAATACATAATTCAATTGAATCATTTTACATGGAATTGGATTGTTCTAAAACTAGTCCTGTACCTTGTTCGACTAGTCCTAGCACTGCCACGACCAGTCCAAGAGATTTTAAGACCAGTCCTAAGTTTGTTGCAATTTTTCAAAAATTCCTACTTGTCCACAACCAGTCCTGGACTCTATTCGACCGGTCGTGTGAATAGTGTCGACTCGTCTAGCAACCAAACTCTGGGTCCTACGACTCAAAGTCCATCAACCAAATTCTGGGTCCTACGACCAATCGTGAGAATGCTATGACCAGTCGTAGTATAACATCCCGAAAATAGGGGGTCGAGTAAAAACCCAACTCCCGAGTTCCAAAATGTTATTTATGCAACATAGATAATATTAGATACATGTTATCAATAAACATGCATTAAACAAGATTGGAATTAAGCCAAAACAACATATCATACTCCAGAGACAGTTAAATTAACAAGCGGAAGACTGTGATAGTATGTATAACCTATATAAACTGTTTTATGTCTCCAGAGTGTGAACATGTTACCAGGTTATATACATACATGTATACTCCAAAAGTAAACAAAAAGAATATACATGAGTGCTCTAAAAATATAAAATGACAAGTGTCAAGGCATTTAATCAACCTCCCTGTAATCACGTCAATCAGAACACGCATAAAGGAGGGATCCTCCTCATCATCATCAAGTCCGGCTCCGCCTCGCAGGCCGCGCCAGCATCTGCAATCACAATAGGGACTGGTGGGTGTCCGAAAATACCATCCCTTAATGTGGGAGTGAGTGATCAACTCAGTGGAATAATAGAGCAGAGATTAGCATGTTCTCAAATCAATCATGTGATAATAGTAAAGCAATTAATCAAACATTCCTAAATACTGTTGTTAATGCAATATGACATGACATGATGGATGCCCTCACCGACGATCTCCCTCATACGGCACCATCTTACGCTCGCGGCATGCTTTCTTCCCACAGTGCTCCACATCTTCCAGGCACATGCAATGTGATGGTGATATGATTACCGAGTTATTATTAGTCCTTTTCATATAGCAGGATTGGAAAACTAAGGTACTTCTCTTATATCAATCCCAATACAGATCCTTTCTAGGGTCATCACTCCTAGTAATCTCATACGATGTATATTTTGTAGGTCGCTACAAGGGCTGCCAGGGCTGTTGCTCGCACTCGTTGCACTGCTCCCCCATCACCTTATCATTACAGGCCTACTGTACTCTCATTGCTACGGAAGGGTTGTCGCCTCCCGTAGACTCAGAATATGCTCGCGATCACTACAAAGGGCTCGTCGCCTGATCAGTGTAGGCTGACAGTAAGAATATAGTGTCCCATACCACCATAATTTGCTCACGAGTCATAGGTGCTCACTGGTCACTATGGGGAGGTTTGTGGCCCCAGCGTAGGCCGACAGCTCGACCACGGTGTCCCATACCACCATGCCCGGCTCATGAGTCTTTATGGATCAAGGTACCATGGTTAATAGGGTTTATAATGGTAAGTTCAGTACCCTAGGTTCAAGCAGTTATGACTCATACAAGGTGAACATACAATGGCTAGTCGGGTTACTTGACGGGCTCGACTAGCACGAGCGCATCTCAAGCTGAACGACATGAAGTGCATGAAACACTTCGTGTGGCCTAACTACTACCGCCAACTCAAAACACGACTCGTGTTCATCGACGCGTCCTTCGTGGCAAAGATGAGCCAACCACGAATTTACTCGGTTACCGACTGCCTGGACTAAGTATAGTCCCAAACATTTATGAATCCACATCAGCAATCATATAAAGGTAATGGAAATGCATTACAACAATGTGAGCATGTTAACACATGTTATAACATACAACTTAAGTAAATCATCTAGCACATGCATTTCTTACATATGATGAAATCATACATATAGCCAACATGAAGGAAATCATTTACATCAGCATATTATTTGAGAATTCAATCTCAAAACTATTTCACAACACCATTTAATTCAATAAATACTAATACAAACATTTATACAAACACTTAGTCTACACACTTAAGCCTACATATTATATGTCGACTCAAAGTGCGCATTTGGGCGAATCTCTTCGCCAAACTGATTATGCACGCATTCCTAATATCCTATTGTGACAAAAATCCGTGTCAATCATTTCAGAAAAATATGGATGTTTACAGTATTTCCTACAAATGACTAAAATGCCCTAAATCTCATATTTTTCATATGTTTACGAAACGGGAAACGGACAGCATGTTGTACATGTCAAACGGCGTTGCTGTCGATAATCTACTATTAAACAACATTGAAAGCGTTGAAAACAGCCAATCAAAGCGTCCAAAATCCGCACCTTTCACTTTAGATGTGTATCGTTCCGAACGGAGCGTATACGCTTCGTCTACGGCGATCAGACGACCTAATACACACGTACATCAGCTACTTTGCTATTTGAATCGAAGAAATCCCCAAATCAGCAAGTGGTTAGGGTTTTCCTTACCTAAAAGTGCATTGGAATCACCAGGAAAGTGATTGGAGTGCGTCGCTTAAGCACGTGCAGCAGCAGCAGCAGGTGGCAGGAAAATCTCTCCCACCTTCTCTCACAAACTCTCACTTTCTCTCTCACTCTTGCTAGGCTTTCTAGAAAATTCGGAAGGGTGAGAGAAGTGAGGGTTTAAAGCCCTTATATAACCTAATTTCTTCCCAAATTAGGCTTGGGAACAATATTTACTTGAGGTCTAACCAATTCGAGGCTGTTCTGGTCCAAAAGAGCATTTCTGGAGGTCCCCTGGCCGAACGCGGTCAGACTTAAGCTCATGCATACTGGATCTAGCACACATCAAGTTTTCAGACAGAAAGAGTTCCCAGATCGCACGTGGCAGTCTAGTTTCAGTTCAGCGGTCATCGCACCTAGATCTAGTCTACAGGTCTCATGATATGAAAGAGAAATTTTTCCTGATCCGAGGGTGTAATTTGGCTGAATTCTGACGGTCAGAACGGTTAATAATAACGCGTCAAGTCACGTGCCAGATTTGAATTAAAATTTCCAAATCTAACCCTATTCTCACTCTCTTCACTCCAGGCTCAATGAAATAGCCTCAGAGAGTCGGTTGGCCTTGATTTTTGAAACGATTGTCAAGTCCAACAAGGCGATCATAATTATCTAAGATTGTAGGTATCGGACTTTCGATGCGCGGTGTAAATCCAATATAAAGTTTCAAAGGGTTCCTGAGAGCAAACGGCTTTAGAGTTTGATCCTAGGTTTCAGGGTATTATAGCACCATTGATTCTACAAGTTTTGGGTCTTGTAGAACGTATTTAAAGCGGTCAGGGACAATTCATAGCTACTCCAGCGTAGCGCTAGCTAACTTATGCTTAATTTCTAAAGGAATTAATCCTAAGTGATTTCTTTGGATATGGAATTGGGTTCTAAGCGATTTTCCAGGTGTTTTAGTTGACCCATTGGCTAAGGATGTCTAATCCCAAGTTGGCAAAAATCTGGGGTGTTACAATCTACCCCCCTTAAAATACAATTTCATCCCCGAAATTGGCGAAGGATAAGGAGTATCTAGCAAGACTTCAGTATTGACATTCTAAGGAAGGGTCAATCCTATTTAATGACCTAACCGTATGTATATCCTAAATCAAATGTTTCGATCCTGGGCCAGTGGGGAAGAGGCTAACCACGCTTTCGCTGCGCCACTCTGATCGAACGGTTGCATGGGCCGACCTAACTGGATTGGACTCAATACGTTCTACCCCCCTTAAAACTTGGTTTTACTTAAAGTTCAAAAATCTATGCATCGATCCGTATATCAGAACGAGGTGCAACTTAGGGGCCATCCTTAACATGAATTGGGAAACAACCTCTCATTACAGTGGTTTTCCTTTACTAATGATACGTTCTATGGCATTGGTATCTATAGTGATAGAGATGAGCCTAATCTCTATTGTGGTTGAGTTCAGGGGCAGGTATGAGTTGGTGGCAAGATGTCTAATTCTCTACTGGCTTTAAGTCCTCGCCATTTTCCAAAGACAATGTGATCACGTTTGGTTGTAGGTGGTTGGGCCATCACAAAAGAAAGGTTGTGTAGTGGGTCTGAGCCGGATACATTGACCTTCTGCCGAGACTCTGACAGAAAATTCTTCGTATCAGTTCTTAATCCTAGCCGATGCCGACCCTATGCTTGATCAGAGCATTGGATTTATTGGTAACTACCAGGATTAAGAGGTCAAGTCAAACCGCGAATACATCGCTTACATATATCGTTCCTTTACTCCGTGTTCCTGAATGCAATAAGCCCTTGGGGAAGGCAATACTAAGGGACGTGCTAACTCATCCTAAGTTCAATCTAAGGGATTTATACATTTTTCCTGAGAGTGAATGGTTCTAAGTTAAAACCACTTTCCTATGGGTTACAACAGAAGTCTATAAGTGATAAGGGGATCTATCGAAGGAATAAGGTTCTACTTCAACCAAATCTAACCTACAATTTCTTAGCATATACAGGCTTTACACTACTTAAGGTAACTAGTAGCCTAGTCTGTAACTCAGTAGTTATAATCCAAAGCCTAAGCCTATACACTAGATGGTTTCACACCACTTCTAATATAGGAAATTGTTCTATCGCTTAGGGTCAAGATTATTTAAATGGAATTGGATTTCCTATGTCGTTAGATCCTTCAAATCTAGGAGTGCTAACTCTAGGTCCAAAATGCCAAGGGCCTATGTGGCCAGTAGCATTAAGTTGCATTAAATGGAACTGCATTCGGCTATGCTAAGCCCAAACCATTACGCAAACACAAATCTACCTATGACATCACTAGACCCAACAACAACAACACACAGAAATCCTTCAAACGATAATCAAGCAAGCGAAGAATGTGGAGAAATGGGATGGGTAAGCAGGTTGCCATGAGTCTGAGGATCAAATAAAAGGGACATGAGAGAGGATGGTGGAAAAGGAGAAAAAAAGGCTAAAACAGTCTTAACAATAGCCATGGAAAACGGAGGAAATGTAGAGAAATGGTTGCCCAAATGGACTGAAACGAATCTAGGCCCTGTAGACGGATGCATCAAGCTCCTAAAGGCTGGATTTTCGAAGGGAAAAGAGAACTATAAAGGAGAATGGAGCTCCACACGATTTCAGCCATATTTGGGGGTTGTAGGAGCTCCAACGGATGAGTTTTGAAAGAGGAGTAGAAAATCACTATGAAGGGATGGGATAGGGTCATTTTTAGCAATGGGAGGAATTGAGAGGATTTGGGGTCACGGTTTTGAGATGGGTAGCAAGAAAAATGAGCAAGGGAGCTTGGGAGGGGGCTGTTTGGGAAGGAAGAACCTTTTTTAGGGGTTTTCGACGGACGGGCCGCATATGGGAGGGATTCCCTACCCCAAAAACCACGTGCTCCAAAAATTCAGCTCACATGGGGCCCAATGATCGGCGATGGCATCGCTGGCCGGCCATCACTCTGGCTGGTGGGACCACATGGGTTGGGTCCCCCCTGCCCTAAGGACCTCAAATATGTATGGGCCCCACCCTAGATCATTGTATTTTGACCTAGGGAGGCCTAAACTTCCATTCTGGGTATTCTGGGGTTAGTCTGCAAACCTGAATGAACTTATAGGTCATGTGACCTATTATTTTGGGGTATGAGGAGCCAATCCATCCAACTAGCCCATTATTTGCTAAATATTGCAAAGATAGAATGGTCAAATGGCCATTTTTCATGTATTTTTACTATTCATTATAAAATTTTGTCTAAGCATGATTTTATATCATTTTCACATTAAGATCAATGCCTAATATGAAAATACTGAGAAAAAATTGAAGAATGGAGTGGTGAGAGGAAGCATTTTGAAGGAATTAGGTGAAACGGGGTTTTTAAGCCCTAGCGATTGAATGTAAGGGTCGTGGTTGCCCCACAGCCCAAGGATTCACATTTTTAGGTTTGGAACCTTCCATAGAACGTCTCAAACCCACCTACTTACAACCTAGTGGCTACTTAGGTCGCCTTGCACGACCAAAGATAAGTTACGGACTCGATCAAACGAACAATTTAAGTAGACTTCGCCTATTGGCGAAACTGCGATCCTATAAGTGTTTCTAAGTTCCTTCCGCACCCACCTAAGTCAAAGGAGCGACAGCGTACGTCACGTGACCATAACCCAGGCCCGGTTTAATCCAAATCATGCTCTGATACCATCTGTAACATCCCGAAAATTGAGGGTCGAGTAAAAACCCAACTCCCGAGTTCCAAAATGTTATTTATGCAACATAGATAATATTAGATACATGTTGTCAGTAAATAGGCATTAAACAAGATTGGGATTAAGCCAAAACAACATATCATACTCCAGAGATAATTAAATTAACAAGCGGAAGACTGTGATAGTATGTATAACCTATATAAACTGTTGTATGTCTCCAGAGTATGAACATGTTACCAGGGTATATACATACATGTATACTCCAAAAGTAAACAAAAAGAATATACATGAGTGCTCTAAAAATATAAAATGACAAGTGTCAAGACATCTAATCAACCTCCCTGTAATCCCGTCAATCAGAACATGCATAAAGGAGGGATCCTCCTCAACATCATCAAGTCCGGCTCCGCCTCGCAGGCCACGCCATCATCTGCAATCACAATAGGGACTGGTGGGTGTCCGAAAACACCATCCTGTAATGTGGGAGTGAGTGATCAACTCAATGGAATAATAGAGCAGAGATTAGCATGTTCTCAAATCAATCATGCGATAATAGTAAAGCAATTAATCAAATATTCCTAAATACTGTTGTTAATACAATATGACATGACATGATGGATGCCCTCACCGACGATCTCCCTCAAACGGCACCATCTTATGCCCGGGGCATGCTTTCTTCCCACAGTGCTCCACATCTTCCAGGCACATGCAATGTGATGGTGATATGATTATCGAGTTATTATTAGTCCTTTTCATACAGCAGGATTGGGAAACTAAGGTACTTTCCTTATATCAATCCCAACACAGATCCTGTCTAGGGTCGTCACTCCTAGTAATCTGATTCGATGTATATTTTGTAGGTCGCTGCAAGGGCTGCCAGGGCTGTTGCTCGCACTCGTTGCACCGCTCCCCCATCACCTTATCAATACGTGCCTACTGTACTTTCATTGCTACGGAAGGGTCGTCGCCTCTCGTATACTCAGAATACACTCGCGGTCACTACAAAGGGCTCGTCGCCTGATCAGTGTAGGCCGACAGCAAGAATATAGTGTCCCATACCACCATAATCTGCTCACGAGTCATAGGTGCTCACTGGTCACTACGGGGAGGTTTGTGGCCCCAGCGTAGGCTGACAGCTCGACCACGGTGTCCCATACTACCATGCCCGGCTCATGAGTCTTTATGGATCAAGGTACCATGGTTAATAGGGTTTACAATGGTAAGTTCAGTACCCTAAGTTCTAGCAGTTATGACTCATACAAGGTGAACATACAATGGCTAGTCGGGTTACTTGACGGGCTCGACTAGCACGATCGCATCTCAAGATGAACGACATGAAGTGCATGAAACACTTCGTGTGGCCTAACCACTACTGCCAACTCAAAATAGGACTCGTGTTCATCGACGCGTTCTTCGTGGCAAAGATGAGCTAACCACGAATTTACTCGGTTATCGACTGCCTGGACTAAGTATAGTCCCAAACATTTATGAATCCACATCAACAATCATATAAAGGTAATGGAAATGCATTACAACAATGTGAGCATGTTAACACATGTTATAACATACAACTTAAGTAAATCATCTAGCACATGCATTTCTTACATAAGATGAAATCATACATATAGCCAACATGAAGGAAATCATTTACATCAGCATATTATTTGAGAATTCAATCTCAAAACTATTTCACAACACCATTTAATTCAATAAATACTAATATAAACATTTATACAAACACTTAGTCTACACACTTAAGTCAACATATTGTATGTCGACTCAAAGTGCGCATTTGGGCGAATCTCTTCGCCAAACTGATTATGCACACATTCCTAATATCCTATTGTAAAAAAAAGACATGTCAATCATTTTATCAAAATATGGATGTTTATAGTATTTCCTACAAATGACTAAAATGCCCTATATCTCATATTTTTCATATGTTTACGAAACGGGAAACGGACAGCATGTTGTACATGTCAAACGGCGTTGCCGTCGATAATCTACTATTAAACAACATTGAAAGTGTTGAAAACAGCCAATCAAAGCGTCTAAAATCCGTACCTTTCACTTTAGATGTGTATCGTTCCGAACGGAGCGTATATGCTTCGTCTACGGCGATCAGACGACCTAATACACACGTATATCAGCTACTTTACTATTTGAATCGAAGAAATCTCCAAATCAGCAAGTGATTAGGGTTTTTCTTACCTAAAAGTGCATTGGAATCACCAGGAAAGTGATTGGAGTGCGTCGCTTAAGCACGTGCAGCAGCAGCAGCAAGTGGCAGGAAAATCTCTCCCACCTTCTCTCACAAACTCTCACTTTCTCTCTCACTCTTGCTAGGCTTTCTAGAAAATTTGAATGGGTGAGAGAAGTGAGGGTTTAAAGCCCTTATATAATCTAATTTCTTTCCAAATTAGGCTTGGAAACAATATTTACTTGAGGTCTAACCAATTCGGGGCTGTTCTGGTCCAAAAGAGCATTTTTGGAGGTCCCCTGGCCGAACGCAGTTGGACTTAAGCTCATGCATACTGGATCTAGCACACATCAAGTTTTCAGACCGAAAGTGTTCCCAGATCGCACGTGGTGGTCCAGTTTCAGTTCAGCGGTCATCGCACCTAGATCAGGTCTACAAGTCTCATGATATGAAAGAGAAATTTTTCCTGATCCGAGGGTGTAATTTGGCTGAATTCTGACGGTCAGAACGCTTAATAATAACGCATCAAGTCACGTGCCAGATTTGAATTAAAATTTCCAAATCTAACCCTATTCTCACTCTCTTCACTCCAGGCTCAATGAAATAGCCTCAGAGCGTCGGTTGGTCTTGATTTTTGAAATGATTGTCAAGTCCAACAAGGCGGTCATAATTGTCTAAGATTGTAGGTATCAAACTTTCGATGCACAGTCTAGATCCAATACAAAGTTTCAAAGGGTTCCTAAGAGCAAACGGGTTTAGAGTTTGATCTTAGGTTTCAGGGTATTATAGCACCATTGATTCTACAAGTTTTGGGTCTTGTAGAACGTATTTAAAGCGGTCAGGGACAATTTCACATCTACTCCAGCGTAGCGCTAGCTAACTTACGCTTAATTTCTAAAGGAATTAATCCTAAGTGATTTCTTTGGCTATGAAATTGGGTTCTGAGCGATTTCCCAGGTGTTTTAGTTGACCCATTGCCTAAGGATGTTTAATCTCAGGTTGAAAAAAATCTGAGGTGTTACACGTAGACACCCTACGACTAGTCATGAACCGGTTTTATCTGATTGCACTCAAAATTTCAAAAATCCATTTCTCCTACGACCAGTCATAGTGCCCTCAGGACCAGTCGTAACTGAGTTTCTACAACTATAAATAGACGATGAATTTCAGATTTTGAAACAATAGAAATTCAAGTAAAATCAAGGGACTACTCAGAGATAAGTTTGTGTTTATTTTAAGCTACATTGTGCACATTTAATATTCTCTTTTGTTAGATTTATTAATTTGATTTTGTTTCTACATTCCAATCTTAATTAAAAAGAGGAATTGTGATATTCCTTCTTCTTGGAATTAAAATCAAATAGAGATAAGCCCAACTGGTTTAATTTAAAATCAATTAGAACCTAAAACCATTTTAAAGTGAGTATTGGACCTTGAACTTCTACATTCAATCATTTACTTCGATTGGTTCTTCTAGGCTGCTACAAAAGGAGAAATCTAGGTATTTTACATTTATTGTAAATTTCTTCATTTTGGTTTTATTTGAGGTTAAACCAGAAAATTTTCAATTTTGTTGGTTATCTGGGGAGAGCTAGAAAACTCAAAAGTGAGGGTTTTTGGATTGTGTAAGCCCTTTTCTAAAAGACATAATTGTGAAGGTTTTAGGTGAACCTGTGAAAACCTATTTTGATAGTGAATACTAATATCCCCTATGTGAGGATATTAGGAGTGGAGTAGCAATTTGTGTGGCTGTTTTATAACAGTTGGTGTACACACAGGTGAACTACTATAATTCTTTGCTTTGTGAATGTGTGATTTATATTTTCTATCTTTTATTATTCAAAATTGTGGGATGTATATGTGGATGTGAATGTTGTAATATTTACATTTCAATCTCAGTTGGGAATGTTGTAATAATTTAGATTTTAATTCTTGTAATTTATTTCAGTTCCATGCTATTTATTTATTCCTCTTCAATTTGAGTTTTTGATACAAAGACCTTTTTAGAAATAATGTTGTCCTACCATAAACTCTGGTTTTTGGTGTAAGGTTATCCTTAGTACAACATTTGTATCAACCTCTCAAGACTTGAATTTTGAGGTTGCATTTTAATTCAGCATTGTGAATTGATTTCTTTATTTAGCTATCTCTCTTTCTTTAATTCTGCTGTTATTTTTTTTTAAAAAAATTGGCATAGTCCTATTCACCCCCCCCCCCCCCCCCCCCCCCCCCCCCCCTAGGACATATAGCTTGGCCATTTCAAGTGGTATTAGAGCCTAATAGCTTGTTTTAACTCTTTTTATTTAGATTTATTTCCTGAGCTAATCGATCTAAGTTATATTTAAGATGTCAAATTTTGATAGCCTTTCAGTCACTCGGCCTCCACCTTTCGATGACACCAATTATGCTTATTGGAAAGCCATGATGAGGATCTTCCTTAAATCCATGGGTGAAAGTGTGTGGCCAGCTAGAGTGAATGAATGGACCACTCCTACCACTAAAGTAACTGGGATTGATGGTTCAAAATTAATTAGAGTAACACCTTATTTTTCATGGACCACACTTCAGAAAAGTGAGAGTAGTGCAAATGCTAAAGCACTAAATGCAATCACTTGTGCACTATCACCGAATGAATCCAATAGAATTATATCATGTGATTCCACAAAGCAAGCTTAGGATATTTTAGAAATGACACACGAGGGTACATCAATTGTAAAAAAAATCTAAAGTCCAAATCCTCACAACCAAATTTGAGCAAATACATATGGAAGAAAATGAAATGTTTATGGACTTCTACACTAGATTAAATGATATTGTGAACTCTATGTGGGGTCTTGGAGATACAATCCTAGAAAGTAAAGTGTGTGCAAAAATATTATGCCACTTCCTAAACGGTTTAATTCCAAGGTAACTATGATCTAGGAACTTTGTAATACGGATACTATGAGGGTAGAAGAATTAGTTGGATCTTTATAAACCTATGAGTTAAATTTTAAAACTCCTAAAGGAAAATATATTGCCTTTAAGTCTTCTAAAGATGTTTCTCCAAAAAACAATTCTGATTTAGAAAATTCTGAAGACGATATAGCCCTTTTAGCAAAAAAGTTTAATAAAATCTTTGAAAGTAAAAAGAGGGTTGATTTTCAAAAAGCTAATGAGAAGAAAAGATCAAAATCTAAATCTAAGCTTTGAAAATCTTTAAAAGAGAGTCAATGTTACAATTGTCAAGAATATGGGCATTTAGCAAACAAATGTCCTAAAAAGGACAAAACCAAAAAGAAAAGTATGTTGGCTACTTGGGATGAATCCTCTAATTCTAAAGTCTCTTCTAATTCAGAAGATTCTGAAACCAAGTCGGGTGATGAAGTTAAAGCCCTTATGACTCTAGCCAAATTCACATTTTCAGATAATGATTCAACAAGTGAAGAAAATGTGGATAGTGAATGTGAAAATGAAGATGATCTTTAAGATGCTTACAACGCCATATATAAGGAAAGTTGTAAAATTGCTGTTAAACTTGAACTTCAAAAGGAAAGATTTTTAAAGCTTAGAGAAAATTTTAAATACCTTGTTTTAGAAAAATCCCATATTTCAGACTGTTTTGAAAAATGCAAATGTGATTTAGATTTCAAAAATTCTTAGATTGAAAGTCTGAAATCTGAGAATGAAAATCTTAAACTTGAAGTCTCTTCTCTTTTAAGTTTGAAGGATACATGGAAGTATGCCCAAGGAGATCCAAAGTTAGAAAAACTTCTATCTGGATTAAGAAAATGTGACGATCGATCCGGTTTGGTCTACGAGAAAAATGTTCCTCTTATACATAAGAATGTCTCCTAAGTTTGTAAAAGGAGAAACTTTAAACTCAAAAGGGAAAAGTACAAATCAAGTTTTTTCTAAAACTACTTTTTAAAAATCGAAAATCAATTATAAACATCAGAATCGAAACCCTTTAGCGGAAAAAATAATTGATCTTCTTAAGGAGCTCTTAAAATCTAACTCAGTGGGTCACTTTAACTATAACTACAATCAAAAGAAGACCTATTATACTTTTAAACCCAAAACTGTTATGAAATGGGTTCCTAAGGTTACCTGCTTGGTTTCCTACACTGCTTTCAAAGCTACAAGCCATTTAAAGTGGTACCTGGATAGTGGATGCTCCAGGCATATGATAGGCGACAAGGCTTTATTTACTAATCTTAAAGATATGACTGATGGGCCAGTCATATTTGGTGATGGCAGCAATTGCAAGATTATTGGCCAAGGTATGGTTCAACTCTATAACCTCCCTTTGTTTAAAAATATTTTATATGTTGAAGGACTAAAACACAACCTGTTAAGCATATCTCAAATATGCGATAACATTCATAGTGTGAAATTTTTCAATCAAGGTTGTGAAATCATAAAAAAAAAAGGGATTTGTAATATTAACTGGTCGCAGAACTTCTGAAAACTGCTATATTGTAAGTGATGGCAACTCTTCTAGTCAAACGTGCTACATGGTCCATACCGATGAGACAGAATTATGGCATAAATGCCTTGGACATGTACACTACCATAATTTATACAGATTGAGCAAAAGAGAACTAATCAGAGGTTTACCTAAATTATAGAAAGTAGACAAAATATGTGGGAAATGCCAGATAGGCAAGCAAACTAGGAGGTCTCACAAAAAGGTGAACTCCAAAGCCACATCAAGACCACTCGAACTTCTCCATATAGATCTTATTGGACCAACCAGGACAGAAATTCAAGGTGGCAAAAAATACATCTTGACAATCGTAGATGATTTTTCCAGATTCACTTGGGTAGCTTTTTTAAGGGATAAATCAGAAACTCTTAATGAAGTGAAAATGATTATCAGACGTATTCAAACTGAAAAAGGTTCTCAAGTCAGTAAGATCCATAGTGATCATGGATCTGAGTTTGAGAATAGCAGTTTTGAGAAATTCTGTAGTGATCAAGGAATATCGCATGAGTTCTCTATGCCCAAAACACCACAAAAAAATGGAATTGTGGAAAGAAAAAATAGAGTGCTTAAAAAAATTATGAAGCTCCCTAGAAATATTTGGGCTGAAGCAGTGAATACCGCCTGCTATATTATTAACCAGGTTTATACATGTAAATCTAATAATAAAACGGCTTATGAACTATGGTTCGATAAGAAACCTACTGTCAAATACTTTCGAGTTTTTGGTAGCAAGTGCTATATTTTGCGTGTCCGTGAATATTTAAAAAATTTTGACACTGAAAGTGATGAAGGAATCTTTTTAGGATACTCTTTAGACAGTCGTGCATACCGCATACTGAAAAAAAGGACCGGTGTGATTCAAGAGTCCATTAATGTGGTCATTGACGATCACCTAAATACACCTGCCCCAAGTTCAGACCATGATGAAGTTCTTTTAATTGACAAACTAGATACTTCATCAAATCAAGTAAACTCTGAATTGAGGACTGTTAAAGATCATCCAACCACTCAAATTCTTAAAAACCCTCTCACTAGTGTGCGCACTCGTAGACAATTAGAAGACATGTAATTATGTGTGCTTTACATCCTAAATAGAACTGGTAAACGTAAAAGAAGCTCTTTCCGACAAAAACTGAATAGTTTCAATGTAGGAAGAACTTAATCAATTTGTTCGAAATGATGTCTGGTATCTTGTTCCTAGACCTAAAGATAAACATATTATTGGAACAAAGTGGATTTTAAAAAATAAGTTTGATGAACTCGGTAATATAATTAGAAATAAGGCAAGACTGATTGTACAAGTGTACACTCAAATTGAAGGCATTGATTATGATGAAACCTTTGCACCAGTTGCTCGCCTTAAATCAATCAGACTTTTTATATCCATTGCATGCTTTAGAAAATTTAAAATTTATCAAATGGATATAAAGAGTGCCTTCTTGAATGAGGATTTACATGAAGAAGTATATGTTGAACAAACTACAGGGTTTGAAAACCCTAAGTTTATTGATCATGTATACCTTCTTAAAAAAGCTCTCTATGGTCTAAAACAAGCTCCCCGGGCATGGTACGAGAAATTAACTAAGTTTTTACTCAGTTATAATTTTCAAATGGGCAGTGTTGATATGACGCTCTTTGTTAAGAAACATAACGATAACATCTTAATGGTTCAGATATATGTTGATGATATTATTTATGGATCAACTTGTACTAACATGACTGTTGAGTTTGCAGATTTAATGAAATATAAGTTCGAAATGAGCTTGGTTGGGGAATTAAATTATTTCCTAGGGTTGCAAGTAAAACAACAACCTGATGGAATTTTTATTTCTCAGATCAAATATGCTCTGAACTTGATTAAAAGGTTTAGATTTGAGAATGGTAAGAATTTTGATACTCCTATGAGTACAAATTTAAGACTCTCAAAGGATTCTATAGGTAAAGATGTGGATCCTAAAATGTATCGTACCATGACTAGTAGTTTGCTCTATTTAACTGGTAGTAGACCTGATATTTCTTTTAGTGTTGGTATTTACGCAAGCTATCAGTTTAATCCTAAAGAGTCACATTTAACTGTTGTTAAGCGGATTATGCGATATTTCGTAAGTTCAATTAATTTGGGTCTCTGGTATCCATATGATACTAGTATTCAGTTGGCAGGGTATACTGATGCTAATTGGGCTGGAAATATCGATGATAGAAAATCAACCAGTGGTGGTTATTTTTATATTAGAAATTGCTTGGTTTCTTAGTTTAGCAAGAAACAAAGTTCTATATCACTCTCTATTGCTGAGGCTGAATACATCGTAGCAGGAAATGCATGTACTCAACTTGTTTGGATGAAACGTATGTTAAGTGACTATAGAATTACATAGGATTCAATGGTTTTACATTGTGATAATTTCAGTGCTACAAATATTTTAAAAAATCCAATCCAGCATTCACGTACCAAACACATTGACATTAGGTATTATTATATTCGTGAATTAGTTGAAGAAAAAATAATATCTTTGGAACACATTCCGACAGAGACTCAACTTGCTGACATTTTCACTAAATCGCTTGACAAAAGTATGTTTAATAAATTAAAATTTGATCTTGGTATGTGGGTTCAAAATTGATTATTCATGCATTTATGTATTATAGTGTAAATATATTTGTGTATTTATGTGTTTAAATTATAATTTTTTATGATAATTACATATTTTTTGTCGGTACTCGACCAGTCGTGAGTGTACATGACCGGTCCTAGTATGACCGGTCGAGGAAAGATCAAGACCGGTCATGCAGCGTGTTAGGTGTTTTAAATTTGGAGAAAATCTCATCTTCCTCATTTCTAACTTCCTCTCCAACGAGCCGACATCCGACCAGTCGAACCCATCGACCTGATCTTCAAGGTTAGTGCATTTTATTGGTCAATCTATCATATTCAAGTTCTATTCTCTTCCTTATTTTCATTGGAGTGCTTGATTTCAAGCTTTATTGGGCTATTTGGGGTTTTCTTCTCAAATTACTATCTTTGAGAAAATCCATTTCTCATCTTTTGCATCTCCTTAGTTCTTTGTATTTCTTGTTGCCAATGGATGCTAGGGGGAAAAAGAAAATAGCCCATGGTCCATCATCTTCTAGATCAGTTCCAATAACTTAACGCCATCTTCATTCACCCGAAAATGATCCCCCATTTGTACGGGATTTGCATTTGCACAAGGTTATTGTTGAAAAAGTTATTGATCTTAACCACATTGCTCCATTTGGTATATTTTCACTCCTCCAAGCTGTAGGATGAGATAATATCTTACATTGGGGTGGGCCTACATACCAATCTATTGCACAGTCCATGTTTGCATGTATCTTTGAATTTTCTTCTGAAAATTTAATATTTAAAATAGATGTTAGAGAAGGCCCTTTTGATGTATACCGTCATCTAATATCTAGCCTTATGGAAATACCTGTTAATGATGAGGGTATTCTCATTCATGTTATAACTAAAAAACCCTCAGAAATAAAAAAACAACAGCTCACAAAAGCATTATGTAACATGAATGTGCAATGGACTCATAGAGGGAATGCGCTCCCCTCAAAATATTTTTTACCCAGATACAGAGTCCTCCATAGAATCTTTACTTCAAATCTGTATCCTCGGTCTGGTAATAAAACAAAGTTGACTTCATTTATGGTTCATGTTTTGCAATCCGTTATTTTTAGTACTAAAGTTTGTCTTTCATCTTTAATTTGTCATTCCATCATTCAGTTTCGTCTCCATCCAGGTCATAGTTAAATACCGTTTGCCTATCTTATGACTGCGTTGACTTCATATATGTTGGTCGTTATGCCTGTTGGAGAAGCTCCTATCCATAATCTTATTTTTAACAACTCAAATATAAATAAAATGAAGTTGGAATTGACTCCTGGCTAAGTGGATGGTGGTGATGGAGCTGGAGTTGGGAATGAAGAAGAAGTTGATGATATTCCTCCTGATGACATAAACATGGATGATATTTTTTATGAAATTGAGTCTGATTCTACTAATGTCCTGATTATGAACCATCTGAGTTTAATGTGCATTTACGAGCACTTGAGGAGAAAGTAAAAAACATGAATGTTGCCCATGATTTACAGTTTAAATATATGCGCAAGTATCTTAGGAGCTTAAACAAGGGCATGCATCAACTTAATCGTACCATACCTGCTCCGTCTTCAGGTTTTGATTGAGTAGTTTTCTCTTTGGTCTGTAATAACTTTAAATTTACTTTTGTTTGATTGTGAACTTTAAATGGTTTACTGATTTTGGTTTACACTATTGAAATCTTAATGCTTTATTGAACTTTTATTTACTTATATCTTGACTCCTTGATTACTCCTGTTTGTTTTCCATTATTTTCTTCTTCCTTTGTCATATTGTGCCAAAAAGGGGGAGAATTTATGGTTTAGATTGTGAGTAGTAGCAAGCAAGTATTTTTTTTTTAAAAAAAATATATGTGTTACTTAGGGGGAGTAACCCAGGAGGAGTAAGGAGGTTGAATGTAAATGTAAATGTTTTGCCTACTTCATCTAGATGTGTGTTTGTTGATGCATCTGGTGCATGACAAGCTGGTGCATGATTCTTTAACCAGGCTGTAACTAGTTTCCTCTTGTAACCTGTGCATAATTCTTTGTATTCATATTGGTTATATTATTATTGAGTGTTTTGTCATAAATTTGACAAAGGGGGAGATTGTAAGTGCTATGATTTTATGCTCCTTTAGTTGTCAAATTTTATGATGCCAAAACCTTAATCTATGTCTTGTGTAGCTCATTGTTATAAATGTTCAAGACATTGCTTCATCGCTCTAAGCACTTTGCTTCAAGTCAAGAACGAAGAACTACTTCAGCTATTATAGAAGAATGCGAGTACAAACTGCTTCGAAAAGTGCAAGTACTAGCTACAATAGTACAAGTGATCTTGTTCAAGACTCAAAGACAGTGTATAACATAAGATGAATGGTAATTTAAACTTTAGAAGATCTCTTGTTTCAAGTGCTACATTATGTTTAAAGATCTCAAGCTTAATTAATAAAGGTCATCTATCATCTGAAGATAAGATGTTTTGAAGTTCATATCTCACTTTTAAGGTAAGATTGGCCTTAGATTATCCTTAGGATAGGTCATTTTGAATACATAATTCAATTAAATCATTTTATATGGAATTAGAATGTTCTAAGACTAGCTTGAATCTTGTTCGACTAGTTCTAGCACTGCCACGACTAGTCCAAGAGATTCCAAGACCAGTCCTAAGTTTGTTACAATTTTTTAAAAATTCCTGTTCATCCACGACCAATCCTGGACTCTGTTCGACTGGTAGTGTGAATAGTGTCGACTCGTCCTACGACTAGTCCTGGTTCTATGACTCAAAGTCTAACAACCAAACTCTGGGTCCTATGACCAGTCGTAGAGAGCCTATGACCAGTCGTAGACACCCTACGACCAGTCATGAAACGGTTTTATCCGATCGTGCTCAAAATTTTGAAAATTCATTTCTCCTACGACCAGTCATAGTGTCCTTAGGACCAGTCGTAACTAAGTTTCTACAGCTATAAATAGACGACGAATTTCAGATTTTGATACAATAGAAATTCAAGTAAAATCAAGAGACTACTCTGAGATAAGTTTGTGTTTAAGCTACATTGTGCACATTTAATATTCTCTTTTGTTAGATTTATTAATTTGATTTTATTTCTATATTCCAATCTTAATTGAAAAGAGGAATTGTGATGTTCCTTCTTCTTGGAATCAAAATCAAATAGAGCTAAGCAAAACTGGTTTAATTTAAAATCAATTAGAACTTAGAACCATTTTAAAGTGAGTATTGGACCTTGAACTTCTACATTCAATCATCTACTCTGATTGGTTCTTCTGGGCTGCTACAAAAGGAGAAATCTAGGTATTTTACATTTATTGTAAATTTCTTTCATTTTGGTTTTATTTGAGGTTAAGCTAGAAAAATCTCAATTTTGTTGGTTATCTGAGGAGAGCCAGAAAACTCAAAAGTGAGGGTTTTTGGATTGTGTAAGCCCTTTTTTAAAAGACACAATTATGAAGGTTTTAGTTGAACCTGTGAAAACCTATTTTGATAGTGAATGCTAATATCCCCTGTGTGAGGATATTAGGAATGGAGTAGCAATCCGTGTGGCTGTTTTATAACAGTTAGTGTACACACAAGCGAACTACTATAATTCTTTATTTTGTGGATGTGTGATTTATATTTTCTATCTTTTATTATTAAAAATTGTGAGATGTATATTTGGATGTGAATGTTGTAATATTTACATTTCAAGTTCAGTGGGGAATGTTGCAATAATTTAGATTTTAATTCCTGCAATTTATTTCAGTTTCATGTTATTTATTTATTCCTCTTCAGTTTGAGTTTTTGATTAAAAAAACCTTTCTAGAAATAAGGTTGTCCTACCATAAACTCTAGTTTTTGGTGTAAGGTTATCCTTAGAACAACATTTGTATCAACCTCTCAAGACTTGAATTTTGAGGTTGCATTTTAATTCAGCATTGTGAATTGATTTCTTTATTTGGCTATCTCTCTTTCTTTAATTCCACTATTATTTTTTAAAATTTGGCATAGTCCTATTCACACCCCCCCCCCCCCCCTTCTAGGACATATAGCTTGGCCATTTCACATAGTCACCCAAACTATGAACAATCGGGTTGTACGTGCAGGTTCTCTTAGTCATGAGAATTATGATATAGGATGAATTATACAACTTAATGAGGGAGTGTCCTTCAATTCGGTGTCATGTGACATAAATACAACCTTTACATTATGTTCATAGGTGAGGTAAATGTGGGGACCAGTAAACTATATCTGATATGATGAAAACTAGTTTTTGACCTCTTAATCATGTGACATCGAATTTGAGTAATTCTCTGTATGAAGTATTTAGCGGTTACAGTTTAAGAGTTAGTGTAACCAGGAATAGTGGGTATGTTTGTGATTGTGCGTTGGATGCTTTGAGATGCGGTCACTAGATCATGATACTAATTATATTTCCACTCAACCAAGTGAAATTATGGTATCGGCAACCTGACCATGTGGGAACTTAATAAAGTGGTTGACAATAGATGTACGAGTTATAATAAGTAACCATGAGACCTTAAATCATTTATTAATGGCAAGTAGAGTGACATTTTTGTGGCCACTCAACTATATGGACTTCTGATGATGGAGTGTCCATAAGACCATGTGGACATGCGAGAAATGTGTGATTACTCAAATTCGTGAACTATGCTGATGGTGTAACCTCTTGGGTATGTGTAAGACCTGTATCTTGATCCGTACCTTTCCGTAGACTTCCGCGGTCTTACCGGTTGAATTCCGGCAACTTTCAACCCTTAGCCGATATCGACGCGCGACCCTGATTCATATGCCGACAACCCGAGTCGACTCAACCCGAGACTAATACCATAGCGACCGTGCCGTCATTGCGGTTCCGATGCTGCGACTCACGTGCCGAGGCGATACCCTGGTCAAGAGATGTGGGCCAACATTCGGTGCGAGAAAATGCCGCGCATTGCGAAACCCAAGAGAATCTCTACGATATGTCACATCAATCACATCAATCCCATCAATCAATCAATCCATCAAGCCATCACATGTCAAGTACACATCACTTTCATCCCTTTTCCCAAGCAACCACAAAAGTCTCCCAAACCCATACCTCTTTTACACAAAAAGCCACAAAAAGTCTTCACCACCCATACCTCTCTTACACAAAAGCCTCAAAAGTCAAGCTTTTCTTACACAACCATCACTCACCATATCCATCCATCACACACTCTCTCTCCCTTTACAACTCCTCTCTTTCTCATTTGCAAAACTCCAAGCTAAAGAAGATCCCATGTATGGAGTTTTCCAAACTCTCCTAAGCTCCAAGTGACCCACCTTCCTACCTCATCATCTCCCATCTCAACCCTCCATTCCTCATCTCAACCATTGAAATCCAAGCTAAGGCGCCAAGGAACCCATAGGAGCAAGAAGATCGAACGGTGGGTGCTAGATCATACTAGTTTTTTTTCTTGTTTTTATGATGGGCCAAGTGAGGCCCACCGATCAATGGTGTGGATCTCACTTGGGACCCTAAAATGTGGCCGATGGCCCATTTGGATCATCATGATCACTCCATGATGGGGCCATTCTCCATGGACCCCATCATGATGTTTATTTCTTTAAGAAAGGTCATCTAGACCATCCATATTGGTGGGGAAAGGATCCCCACCGTTGATTTTAAGTTTTGATGGTTACATGTGCTAAATGACCCACTTGATGTATGATTCATTGCAAGGGAGGGGCCCATAGTATCGGGGTCCCTCCATCACACGCGTGTCCCACTTTCCATCTCTCTCCCTTCTCTTTTCATTTATTTTATTTTTATTTTATTTATTTTGCTATTTATGGTTATGTGGCCCACTTGAAAAGATCCTACTAGAATGCACGTATTTGACCCATTTCCATTTTTGGATGGGGCCCACCTTGTATGTGTGTGGGTAGCCATGAGGTGGCCCACCTAAACAGGGCCCACCTCAAAGCACCTAGATAGGGCCCACCTCTTTGGCAAAAGGGTCAGACCATCCAGCGTCTGGGACGCTGGACATCCCTGGATAAAGGAAAACCCAAATATTAGCTTTGGGTGTGACCCACTTGTATAGGCCCCACCTTGATGTTTTGGTTCAATCCAGGCCGTCCATACTCTTTCCCTCATCATTTTAGGCGTTGAGCCAAAGAATGAGTTCAATCCCATGATCAGGCGGGCCATACCAGAGAAAATGGTACTTTTACTCTTCCAAGCCTAGTAATGCCCATTTTGTTGTTTCTACACTCCAAATCAGTGCCAAAGATGAGATTGGTATGGCCTGCTTGGGCCCTAGAATCAAGTGGGCGGAGTGGATTTCACAGCAGTGGACCTCATGTATGATTTAAAAAAAAAAATTATAAAAAAAAAAAAAGAAAGAAGAAAAGGTGGCAGCAGCGCTGCCACTGTCAGAAACAGTAGGCGCTGCCTGCGTGGGACGGACGGACCAGTGGGGTGGGTCCCACCATGATTTTTGTTTGTCAAGTGCTGCCGTGGGCCCCACCATGATTTTTTTTTGTCATCCAGCCTGTTAATGAGGTGGGTCCCCTCCTCAGGTGGGCCCCCTCCAAAGATCGGCCTGATCCAACGCTCTGGTGGCCCACATCATAAGAAACAGTGGAATTGAACCTCTACCATTGAAACCTATTTTTGGGCCCACAGAAGTTTCAGATCAATCTGAAATTTGTGTTTTCACTTCATCCAGGTCTGAGTAACCTTATGAATGGGTTGGATTTCAAATAAACATTACGGTGGGCCACATACGTGGGACCCACAGTGATTTATGTATTTTATTCACACCATCCACGGTCCGTGGACGGTGACGCCCACCGTGATTTTTTGTGTTCTATCCACACCGTCCCCACTGGACGGCGGGGCCCACCCCCACGTGTGGGTGATGAGTGTCGCATGTGTGTATATACATATATATATTATATATATTATTGTATTGTATATATATTACATATAATATTGTATATATTACATATTATATTATATGTAGTTTATATATTATATAATATACACGATAGTACGCCTTCATGTGGGCCCCACCATTGACGCAGGCGCTGCATCTAATCCGTCCATCCATTTTAAAAAAAAGATCATTTTATGGAATGAGTCAAAGAATGAACCAGATCCACAGTGTAAGTGGACCCCATCTTGGCATGATTGAGGTCCATCTTAATGTAATTGTGACAGCTTATTAGGGCCCACTTTGATGTAGGTGTAAGGCCCATGGGATTGGACCAGTTGATATATCCTAAGGCCATTGGGACCAGACCCATTTGATTTATATAAGACCTGTGGATTTAGGCCCATTTGACATATAAGGCCTATGATTTAGACCCTTTGATTTATATAAGGCCTATGGGTTTAGGCCCACTTGATCTATATAAGGCCTATGATTTAGGCCCATTTGATATGTATGAAACCCATAGGATTAGGCCCATTTAAGACACACGAGGCCCATGTGATTTGACCCATTATGACGTACTCTGAGGCCCATGGGTTATGACCCATTGCAATGCACATAAGGCCCATTGGTGTGGTCCATTTAGGTGGCCCATTTGATGAATAAAAGGCCCATATGACATGGCCCATTTGATGTATTTAAGGCCCAATAGGATGTACCTAAAGTCCATTGCAATGTGTGAGCCCAACACGGTTTATGTAATGATGTTTGCGACGATCGTACCTTGGGAGCAATGTTGGTTTGACGTCCACATTGCGAGTGTAATGCTGGTTGGATGTCCACATTACGACTCTCCTTAGGGCCCATTGTTAGGCCCGTACTTATTGTGTATAGGCCGTCCACGTCCATCTGCATTGTAAAATAGTTCATTTCATTATAACATGTTTAGTATAGTTTCATGACTCATGATCATACGTATCATATGTATGCTTGATATGAGAATTGACTGATCATAGCATATGCCTTCGGGCTGGTTGTTTATGGGCTCCTGATTAGGCAGTATTGCCCTACATGAGCGCACGATATGCGCATGAATTGTTGCATGACTGGATAGCGTGAATCATGCATTTCGTATTTGTGTGACATGGTTATTGTACACCCTAGCAACATTAGGGCCGTAGCCTTCAGACGCATCGTGGTTGGTAGGATTGGATACCGAAAATCTTATTCTACATAGGGTACTATAGATATCCCTGGGTGAAAGTCCCTAAACCCTTATGTTACCAAGAGGTTGCTTCGACGTCTAGACCGAGTGGGTAGATGAGCGCTGAGTGCCGAATACCAGTTGGTTGTGCTCTCCACTGTGTCGTGGTCGGTTGGAAGGGGGTGCGGCCTTACCCGCCCGAGTGAAGGGGGCAATCCTAGGCTGAGTCTGACCAGCTCGAGGAATGGGTCCGCTATCGACGAGTCACGCCCGATATTGGCAGATGGATAGTGAGGTCTCTTTCACTTACCTCATTGCACGCGATGTGGAGTCAATCTGGTTTAGAGTGTACTAGACCCCGGTGATATCCCATATTTTGAGCTGTATTGATGTGTGGACATTGATGAGGATCTGTATGCTTGAGTTGCATTGCACATCGCATGGCCTTGGGATGGACGATACCATTCATGTCTTGCATCGCATAAGCCTTGGTATGGCTCATGATATTATGGATCCATCTGCATATTCCGCATTACTCTGACTTTGCATGTTCCTTTTACTACCTTGTGCACACACTTTCACCACCCTCTAAGCTTTCTATAAGTTTATGCACGACCGTTGCGTGCAGGTGACGTTGGATCGCAGCAGCGCTGAGGCAGGAGCATGTTGCTGATCGTTTTGGAGTTTTTGTTCTTTACCATTGTATTTCCCTTTATGCTCATTGTACTTGTAAAGTTTCTGATCATAGTGGAAATGTAATGGAGTGCTTGGTTGTTGTTTGTGGGTTATGCCTTTGGTTATGCTTATTACGAATCAAACTGACATTGAAAATTCTCCTCGTGGCATCCCAGGATCGGAACCTAGCGAATGGGAGCTAGGAGCCGAGAATGGGGTTCTACGGAGGCTGTCGGCACCGGATTCGACGATCGAGAATTTTGTGAGCCCGGTTTTCGAGTTTGGGGCGTGACAGTATGTGAATTTAGGATGTGTGTTAGATTGATTATGAATCCTACCTTAATGTAAGTATGACATATTTCACCATTTATCCATTAGGCTAGCTAATTCTAGAACATGATTTCAAAATGACCTAGATCCAAATCCTAAATAAGTCAGCTAACATGAAATAGTGTTAATTGAACGTATAACTTTCAAACACTTATGAACCCACTCAATATGTGTATTTTATCTGCCTTGCTCAATTGTTTTGCCAACCAAATAGTTCAATCATGGAGCCCACTGTTGTGTGCCTTGTGCATCTGAACTGTTCTTCCTTGTACTACCTTAATTTATGTGAGTTACCTATACTATTTACTTGTTGGGACCCACCGTAATGTTTGTGTGTGGACCAATCTGCTTGCATTACCACTTGGAAGTAGGACCCACTACTTTATATGAGATAAATCTATGTCATCCAATTGTAACTAACTCTTGTGTGTATATTATATTCCAAGCCATTCAACTTAGGGCTCACTATATTTTATGAAGTTTACATGTGCCTTCCAAACCATTGTAGAACTACTACAATAATTATTTGTAAATCCAATCTATTAACAACCCACGTGTAGATGAAGTTCACTACTTTATATGAGTTTTGCCAGCACCATCCATCCTATGGCTCATGTTATAATTATGCCTTTCACCTCATAACCACTTAGTGCATGTACTTTGCGGCACCATCACTCATTAACCATAAGGCCCAGTTAGGGTATAACCATGTGGTCCCAATAGAAGAAAATCATATCAGGACAAAGCCACTAATGGAATATCTATTTTGCGAAGGATATGATGTAACTCTTATTACAATTAATGCTCATGATTATGATAGTTATGGATGATATTGGTGATGTCAGTAATCGTGGTTAATAGAAGCATGTGATTTAATACTTGATTAATTTTGTTCCACTCCCTAACATACTCATCTACTTAACTATATTGATATTGATCATACTCATGTACTATGGAATGATGGTATGTGCAAGTGTACTTCAATACATTTGTTCATGTGTAAGACATGTCCTCTTCAATTTAGTAACATGATCATGAATTGATATAGTTGATAGTGGCATATGATGATTACATGTCATTTTTGCCTTAAAGGTTAAGCAGACCCTAAACTCATGATATTATATACATAACACATGCACTTGAACGTATGCCTTATCATGGTTGCTTGAATTCATGTATAATCATGACATACATGATGATCGAAACACCACAGTCGTGCCGTATAACATGAGTTGGATCTTAACGATGAAGTGTACATCTATGATGATGAGTCGGGTTTTCCTTAAAAATGAACGGGACACCGAAAGTGTTGAAATATTAGGGGATGATGTGCCCCTTGGGTTGAAACTCCCTAAACCCCTATGCTAGCTAGGGTTGCCTCATGTCGGGCTGAGTGGATACATGGGTCAAGGATTAGACTCCCATTGACGAGGTCGGGTTGAGAAGAGGTGGGTCCAACCTGCTTAAGGGCTGAGGTGCAAATAGGGACCGGTCTGACTCGCTGGTGAGGAGAAGCGCAAATGAAGTCCACTACTTGCATGTCGGGTGGAAGTCCTCCACAAGGCGGGTATGTGAGGTCAATTACTGGTGTCTGGTGCATTGGTGTCAACCACAGTATTTTCCATGATATACAGTTGGTAGAAGTCCACCATAGGACGGGTACGCGATATCGATTACTAGTGTCTGGTGTATGGTATCGACCACAGTGCTTCCCGAGATATACAGTTATGACACGGTATGACAATATGATGATGATGATGTGATTACGGATGCATGTAATACAGTTATGGATGTGGTATGGGAAAAATGAAAATATGACTTGGTGATGCTGGTGACATTAACTTGGAGTATCACTATGATGCATATGCATTGTATTGGCATTGACATCATACCTTACATGATACAAGCCTTTCATCATACATGATTTCCTTGTGGCATATTTGCCTTGCTTGCATGTAGGACACACTGCACACACGTGTGTACTCACTAGGCTTTTTGCCTAAGCTTCCTATCTCCCATTTTTTTCCAGGGCTAGAGTAGTTTGGAAGACTTAACTTTCTCGATGCATTGTATCTATTTTTCTATTTGGCAATGCTGACGTTGTATACCATTTGGAAAGCATTGTACTTATAACCATCAAGATTTATAATGGAGAGTGTTGCTTGGTATTTTGATCATGGATCTTCATACTCAGGTATTATTAGATTAAAAAAAATTAATAAAAAATATCCTTGTGGTGCGCCGAACTCGGGACTTGGTGTATGGAAGTTGAGTGTCAGATTCGAGGCATCACGGAAGTTGTCCGTCCTCTGATTTGAGGTGTGACAAAACTGAAGGTTTTAAATCAGGTTCACCTCTAACCAGTACAACCTACACTTAGCCTGACACAGCAAGCTTACACGACATAGTTTATGCTCCCATGAGCAAGGGTCAACACATAGCACCCAACTTGTAAGCCATACTGGCCAAGGACCTACACAAGGACCTAAGGTTTTATGCTCTCCACAGAGTAAGGTTCAACACAAAGCACCCCCACGTACACTCCCACTAGAGGCCTCCTACGAGGACTTGCAAGGGGTGAGAAATACCTTAGACCCAATCCTATAAAAGGAATGATCATAAGAGTCTTCTGGACTCTAATGACTTACAGATAAGTAGATAAGCCCTATTTAGCACGTTGATAAAGATCTCTTCCTTTGATGACAAAGAATCTTTAGCTTCCTTGAACCGCAACTCAGAAGATGTACCAATACATGGCGACGGGTTAGGTCAAGGTTATGATGGAATCCTACTCTATTAAATATTTTCCTATAAGGAAAATAGAGCGATTCCAACCATCTATGCATTCAAGGAATCTCAGCTTAATGATTTACCATTAGGGTGGTACCTGTAGGATCATCGAATGTGAAAGTTCATTCCCCAATCCACTTTATTGAATGTCAATGATAAGGGTGGATTGGAGGATAAATTCCCATGAGAGAAAAGGCTTAGGGTATATGATCTAGGGTTAAACACACAAAAGCACTCTTTATTTTCTCTATCCAATAACCAAGGGCAAGCTCTCGTTAAATAGGTAAAAAGGTTCCAATAGATATAAAACAGTTACATTTTTTACAGAGTTCGATATCATCGAGCGTATACTCTCGATAGTATCGACTAGCCGCTTGATGACACGAACTCAAATATCGAATGCTTTTGAAACCTTTTACCAGCTGGTTGAGGAAATCGAATATTCATCAATGTAATTGGATTTTGAACTCCGATTTCATTGACATGAGGTTCAATTCCTTAACATTTGAAAATGTGAGAGACTTGCCTCTAAAGTTTTTCATAAAAACGATATGATTGAGTGTCACTAGATATCATCGAAATTTGAATATCGATGATATCGAGGGCAGTGTCGATTCATCGATAATTTCAAAGAATTTTTCTATAAGCTCACTGGATAGTTTTTGTCCATCTTCGATGACATCGACCATGCCTCGATATGATCAATATTTGAATATCAATTTTATCGAGTGACCCTTGATCCGAGAAAAAACAACCTAAAAAACTTGCTGGATATAAATGTGTCCTAATCCGATATCCTCAAAGGGCTTCTGATATCATCGAGATTTGAATTTCAAGGATATCGAGGAGCACTTTGATATATCAAAGATTACATGTTTTCGCCTTAGCAGAGCTTTGGACGCAACAGACTTGATGTCAATTTTATCGAGTCCACTCGATAGACTCGAGATTCAAATTTCGATGATATCGAATCCTCTATCGATACATCGATAATTTCATCCAGATACGAGGACATCGACAACAGGGTTCGATTTTATTAAACCACATGTCGATAAATCGACAAAAGGAAGAAAACTTAAATATTTTTCTGAGTTTGGAAAAAGTTTTCTAAACGTAATCCCTTAGGGTGTTATATCCAATTTTAAGGGTTTCAATTACTTGGTGTTTTAGGACATGGGATGTGAGGCTCAAGATTTACCTATGAAGAGTTTGGGCACACATCCAGTTGAGGTAGAAGCTTGATCAATCTTCCTATGAGGTTCCTTTGTCTAACTAACTCAACGTTCACGCTAATTGACAAACCAAGGCACTTTCAATCTCCCCCTTTGTCAATTACATGACAAAAACTCCAAAACACCCTAGAACAACGTCTAGACTAACACCCTAAATTGTGTGTACATGAACTTTACATAATTTTACAAGGTTTATCTAGTTTGCGCATACACACATTCAGTAGTTGCTCCCCCTAACAGCAATCTCCCCCTATCTCCTTGCAGCTGCTCCCCCTAACACCTACACCACCATCAACAAACAGATACACACAATTTTCCTTTGGGGTGTGGATTTTTTCTCCCCCTTTTTGTCAGTCATTGGCAAAGAGTAATATAACAATGGATATTAGTTAAAGTTGAGACAATTAGGATAACTAAAATGTGGGGAGCATAAGCACAATAGAGAGATGTGAAAGGTCCTCTTTTCACAGAAAACATGTATGCTTATCAGGACAAAAGAGAGCAGTGAAATACATAGATAATATGGAATTAAGAGCAAGCATCACATGCATCATATTCCATTTCCTATATGAACCAGAGAAAACAGGGGATCGCAAAAATATGGCAGTAAGGAGATATGAGGTGTAGATAGCCATAATCCAAAGTATCCAAAAAATATATATATACTGCCCAAGATTGGCAGTAGTATAATTATTCATCCCAAAACCAAAAAGAATATCAAGCCCATCCATGGGCACTCAAAACAGAGTATAGTCCTCACTCAGAGGATATCGCACCACACAAAAAAACTTGTCAAACTCTATAAGTTAGTAATTCATCACTTACACTTATATGAGCGTAGGGCATTCAAAAAGATATTTATGCCCTAAACATTCCAGGGAGACTCCAGGTAAGTGATGAAGGGAAGGACACACTATAGATAACGAAAGCCTGGGTATGCATATTTTGCAAGTAGGGAATCCAGAATTTGTTTTGTAGTGCGTTGCAGAACCACTAACATGTGTTTGAACTCTAGAAGGCAGGCTTCACAGTCATCAAGTCATTTCATCATGTGAGATTGTTCGTCCAGAAGGTTGTGTACAATGCCTTGTTTTGTGAAAGCCTTAGTGAGATTAATAAAGTCGGGGTTGCGCACAGGATTGCTCTTACTTGAAGTTAGGTCATTTTTTTCACTATGAAACACGTTGTCAATGATACTCAGGTTGCAAATGTCTTTGTAGTTGAACCAGGAACACGGATGCGGGAGATCATTAGTAGGAGGCAGCCCAATTTGTCGGGAAAGCTTGGACATAAGACACGGGAATGGAAGTGTAGTGATGTATTCTTCTGTAGACACACGGATTAATTGTTATAGAAGAAGAGTGGGTAGATACACTAGAATACCTTGATGAACATCATATAGAATATTAAGAATGTATGGAGAGAGCTTGTTGCCCGAAACTTCACAGGGATAGACATTTGTGCTGAAGATGCTATGAAGAATTTTATAGGCAGGATTGAGATGCTTAACATGAAGAACATTCTTTGCATTTCTGGGAATTGTAGCACCGTTACATAATGCTTGAGTAACTTCACCCCATACTCTAAGACTATTCATATTCTGTTCCAATACAAGTATTCTAGTGACTTCTACACTAACCAAATGACTTATCAATCTAGGGGTGATGTGCTCGGTCCGATTTACGACAACGACTGAAATAAGTGGAGGTTTATCTTCAACGTTGTAGATTAAGTTCAAAAACTGATGCACAAGATCAAACTGAAATCCTCCTCCAAAATTCATGATATTGCCCCACCCAATCGGTTCTAAGAGATTGATGATCCCAGAGGGTTCAATGCACTTCCTAAGAACTACTCGTTCTACCACAATTTCTAAGTCTAAAAATGAAGATGAGGCAGTTACATTCTTCTTACCTCTCTTGCTCTCAGTTGAGGCACTTTGTGGAAGAACCAGACCTTTGTCTTTAGACATTATTACTTGGGATGAAATAAGATTTGGATTTCAAAACTGTTCTGAGAGATGCAATGTCAAAATGTGATCAACAAGTGAAACTCTTTTTCAGTTCTCCCGTCTTTTATTGAGCAGTAACGTTCGATATCATCGATCATAGGTTCGATGATATCGATATATCCTAATTGATATTTTTAATGAAGATTTGAGGGAAGGTCAACTAACTCGACATTTCAGCTCCTCGCGAGGTCATCGATGGTGACGATTCTTGGTCGATGTAATCGAAATGTTCACATGATGTATCGACCGACATATCGAAGGTGAATATTTTTCATTTTCAGCTTTTCGACAAACTTTCATGTATAATTTAGTACATCCTTGAATCAGACAGTATACAAAGAAAAATTTTGTACATGCATCGTATAAATCAAAATTATAAACATCAAGACGTTTATATACAAAAATATTGGGGTGAGAAACCTCAGATGTATCATTAGGAGTTCAACAAAAATTGCATCATTTCACCAGCTATCCACATCTAAATGGTTGACCTGAGCTTATTTTTCTATGCTTAATATTTCTAGGCAAATGGATCAGCCTTTCCTTTACCTTTAATGACATAGCAGTGATTATTTGTGCGAGAATCCTTCCTCACTGATTTACCTGAAAGGTCTAGGATCTCACATTTTTCCTTGTTGAATGTAACCACATGCTCATTGTCACATATTTGAGAAATGCTTAAAAGATTATGTGTTAATCCTTGTATGCAAAAGGCATTCTCATTATTGAGAAAATTTATTCCTTTAATAATTCCCTGTCCAATTACCTTAGTAGTGCTTCCGTCTCCATAGGTGACTATCCCATTATTTAGATACGAATAATTTGATAGGAGGGATCTGCCACCTGTGACATGTCTTGAGCAGTCGTTATCCAAGTATCACTTATCCAGGTACCACTTTGTATTATTGCCTGTTATATGATTTGAGTGAGTAACAAGACAATTTTTCTTTTCTTTCACTACCCATTTTGTGACAGGATTTTTAATTGTGGTAGTTTTAGTTTCATTAATCAAGTTGGGAAACTGAACTGTATTTTCTTATCTTACAAATTCATTAGTTTTCTTGTTTAGTTCAGCCGCTTGATTCAATAATTCCTCCATTCTGTTGGTCATTCTAGGTGGTGATGGATGTGTTCTTCTTCTATCCATATTCCTAGGTAGACTCCTAACATTTTGTATTATTCTTTTGGTTGGTTTGTGTTTATTAGTATGATTTTGACCAGAGTTATGTTGAGTCCTCCCAGGTGATATGCATTCAAACTTATAATGACATGAATCATCACATAGATGACAAACCGGAGTAGTTCTAGTTTTACTTCCTGAAGTAGCAGATTTAGCCATTTGTGCTGCATTTTCAGTTTTTGTTTTAAATTTATCATATCCTAGACCACTCTTGTCCTTTCCGGGTCTTCTCATACCTAAGAGTTTTTCTAATTTCTCACCACTCTGGGAAAACTTATAGTTTAGCTTAGCATTTTTTTTAGATTCTTCTAAATCAAATAGGAGTGTGTGATTTTCATTTTGAAGGAGCATGTTTTTATCTTTTAATAACTCAACCTGTTTGTTTAGTTTGTCAAACTCGGATTTAAGGAAGGCATTGATTCTTTCTAATCTATCATTATCTGAATGATATTGTTGTAGATCATTAATTAGGTGTGTATTGATTTACAATGTTTTACCCAGATCTTTTTGCAGCAATTCCTTTTTATTTAGAGTTACTCTGAGTCTTTTAAGAATATTAATGCTATGAATGTAGAGTTAATGTAAGCATCTTACAGTTTATCCTTTTCTTCTTCTTCTTTCTTAGTTTCCTCATTATCTGATGGAAATGATTCAGTGGCTTGGGGTTCTTCATCATTCTCAGTTTCGATGGGAATGATTGGAGCAGTAGAGACCATAAGAATTTTTAAAGATTTCTGGTCTCCATTACTCTCTGAGTCGCTAGATTCTGAGTTTGATTCTTCCGTATCATCCCATGTGGAAGCCATTGCCTTTCCCTTAGTTTTTCTATTTGGGCATTCAGTAGACAGATGTCCAAACTTTTGACAGGTATAATATTGTGGTCCCTTGGACTTTTTACCAGATTTACCTCTGAAATGTTTATTGTTCATCTGTCTTCCTTTAAATGGACGGCCACGACTTTTCTAAAAGAACTTTTCGAACCGTTGTGCCAATAGGGCCACTTTCTCATCTTCATTTTCTCTTTCACTTTCAATGTCCTCATTTGTTGTATTCTTTGAAGTTTTGAGGATAGTAGTTTTGGATTTGGGGGTTTCTCTAAAGTGTAGTTCAAATGTTTGTAAGGAACCTACTAGTTCTTCTACTTTCATTTCATCTACATTCTTCAATAGTTGTTACTTTAGGATTAAACCGTTCCAGTAATGATCCTAGTATTTTTCTACAGAATTTTGGGACCGAAAATTTCTCACCTAATCCACTCATGGAGTTACAAATGATATTCAGTTTTGTGAAAAACTCCATGAAGGTCTCATGCTCTTTTATTCTGAGACTTTCAAACTGTGATGTTAGGAGTTACAGTTTGGATCTCTTCACAGTGCTTGTTCCTTCATGGGTTTCCAACAAATCTCATGATTATTTGGTTGTCCTACACATTGATTTGATTAAAGATTTCTTGGGACACAACACAGTAGATAGCATTCATTACTTTAGCCTCAACAGTTTAGTTTTCTTTACCGAATGCTGTCCACTTTTCTTTGGCTTTTGGTTTAGTGATAGTTGTCATTCTCAAGTACTATTTGTTTGATTAGTGGCACATATCCTCTTTCAACAATGTTCCAAACATCATGATCCAAAGATCTCATAAAGTAATTCATTCTAGCTTTCCAGTATGCATAATTTGATCCATAAAATACTGGAGGTCTAGTGATCGATGAGTCCTTTCCTTTGGCCATATTATCAACTTCAGTCAAGCTCACTCTCTAGGCGGTGAAGCCTTAAGAGAGACCCGCTCTGATACTAATTGAAATTGCGGTAATGATCTCTTTAGTCAAAGTGGGAATATGTCAATATGTCCTAGAGGGGGGGGGGGGGGGGGGGGGGTGAATAGGACTTTTTAATATTTTATGATAACTTAAAATCCAATTACACTAATCCTAAAAGTAAGTATGCATCAGGATTACCATAGAGTAACTCTACTTGCTTCAAGCCTAATAGATGATCCAATCATAAAACTATTTTGATAGATAAACAGTATGCAAATCAGTTTATGATGGATATGATTGTGTGTGAGGTGTGATCTCAGATAATTAAGTATGAAAAGTATTTAAGGAAATCAACACAAGCAATAAAAGAAAATAGCAATCTCAAACACAGTCATTTTTATAGTGGTTAGACTACTTGTCTACTTCACTTCCAACAGACGGACTCAACCCTTGAGTGTATCAGATCTCACTAAAGGAGGTTTCATAATAGGTTCACCTCAAACCAGAGGTTTTAAATCAAGTTCACCTCTAACCAGTACAACCTACAGTTAGGCTAACACAGCGTGTCTACACGACACAATTTATGCTCCCATGAGCAAGGGTCAATACATAGCACTCAACTTTTAGGTCATACTAGTCAAGGACCTATATAAGGACCTAAGGGTTTATGCTCTCCACAAAGCAGGGGTCAAAACAAAGCATCCCCACATACACTTCCGCCGGAGGCCTCCTACAAGGACTTGTAAGGAGTGAGAAACACCTTAGACCCAATCCTACAGAAGGAATGATCACAAGGGTCCTCTAAACTCTAATTACTTACAAATAAGTAGATGAGCCCTGTTTAGCAAGCTGACGATGATCTCCTCCTTTGATGATGAAGAATCTTTAGCTTCCTTGAACCATAACTCAGAAGATGTAGCAATACATGGCGACAAGTTGGGTCAAGGTTATGATGGAATCCTACTCTATTAAATGTTTTCCTATAGGGGAAATAGAGCGATTCTAATCATCTATGCATTCAAGGAATCTCAGTTTAATGATTTTCCATTAAGGTGGTAGCTGCAGGATCCTTGAATGTGGAAGTTCATTCCCCAATCCACTCTATTGAATATCAATGATGAAGGTGGATTGGAGGATGAACTCTCATGAGAGAAAAGGCTTAGGATATATGATCTAGGGTTAAACACACAAAAGCACTCTTTATTTTCTTTATCCAACAACCAAGGGCAAGCTCTCATTAAATAGGCAAAAATGTTCTAACGGATATAAAGCAGTCACATTTTTGACAGAGTTTGATATCATCGAGTAGGGTCGATATCATCGAGCGTATACTCTCCATAGCATCGACTGGCCGCTCGATGACACAAACTCAAATATCAAACACTTTTAAAACCTTTTACCAACTGGTCAATGAAATCGAACATGCGTCGATGTTATCGGATTTCAAACTCCGATTTCATCGACATGAGGTTCGATTCCTCGACATTTGAAAATGTGAGAGACTTGCATCTAAAGTTTTTTTTAGGAAAAAGATATGATCGAGCATCACTTGATATCATCGAAATTTGAATATCGATGATATCGAGGGCAGTGTCGATTCATCGATAATTCCAAGGAATTTTCTTATAAGATCACTGGATAGTTTATGTCCATCTTCGATGACATCGACCATGCCTTAATATGATCGATATTTGAATATCAATTTTATCGAGTGACCCTCGATCCAAGAAAAAACAACCTGAAAAACTTGTTAGATATAAATGTGTCTTAATCCGATATCCTCGAAGGGCTTTCGATATCATTAAGATTTGAATTCTGAGGATATCGAGGAGCTCTTCGATATATCGAAGATTACATGTTTTTGCCTTAGCAAAACTTTGGACACAACAGACTTGATGTTGATTTTATCGAGTCCACTCGATGGACTCAAGATTCAAATTTCGATGATATTAAATCCTCTATCGATACATCGATAATTCCATCCAAACATCTCTGTGGTTGTTGGACATCTTATGTCCTCATTTCGATAATATCGAGTGAGCTTCGAGGACATTGACAACAGGGTTCGATTTCATCGAACCACTTGTCGATAAATCAACTCTAACCATAATCCCTTAGGGTGTTCTATCCGATTTTAAAGGTTTTAATTACCTAGTGTTTTGGGACATGGGATGTGAGGTTTAAGATTTACTTGTGGCGAGTTTGGGAACACATCTAATTGAGGCAGACACTTGATCAATCTTCCTATGAAGCTCCTATGTCTTGCTGATTCAACGTTCACGCTAATTGACAAACCAAGGAACTTTCAGGGTGCACGATCGAAGTAATCGAAGGCACAACAGAAGTTTCCTCACGAGTGTCATTGTGCGGGTGCACAATCGAAGTTATCCATGGTATAACGGAAGTTTCCTTGAGAGTGTCACTGTGCAGGTGCACAATCGAAGTTATCCATAGCACAACAGAAGTTTCCCTGAAAGTGTCATTGTGCTGGTGCACAATCGAAGTTTCACATAAAAAGATGTTTTCATGTTTTGAGAGCTCCCGAAGAAGGAAAAATCCATCTGTGCAACTAGTTCACTAGAACAACTATTGGTTTTGAGGGGACATCAAGAGCAAGAAGAGAAGAATTCAAAATGAAGTGGAGAAATCAAAGGAGAGAGTGAAAAGACAACCAGTGTCTATCACACAACCAAACCAAGTTCCTCGAGTCTGTACAACTCATTTTCCTTTATGATGAACATCTAATACACTGAAATGCTGCCAAAACTTTCCATTGAATCACTTCTCCTCTCATTCATTGGGTTGATTCTTTTTACTTTGTATTCAGAATCAAGGGAAATATGAGGATGTAAACAAACTCAGAATTAATGAAATCTATGATGATAATTGTTCCCTTATTCTTTCTTTATTATTATTGAATGATGATCCCTCAAATCAAATGCCTTCGTTTCTTGTCAAAACATCATCTAGTTTAATTAGAACATGATAAGTAAGGCTATAAGAGGTGCAAAACTGCTGTGAAATCATACGCCCAAAATAGTAGACTTTCGTGTGGTGCTCGATTTCATCTGCATCCCTCAAGGGGTCTTCAATGACATTGAAGATTCCCTCAATAGAATTGAGTAGGTAACTCATATCTGTCTAACAGAGTGATCTTTTATCTGAGCTACTCAATGGCATTTGATAACAGTGTGTGTCACGCCCCAAACTCAGGAACGAGGCTCACAAAATTCCTAGCTGCCGAATCTGGTGTCGACAACTTCGATAGTACCCCATTCTCGACTTCCAGCTCTCATATGCCAGGTTTCAATCTTGAGATCGTACAAAGAGGACTTTTTTTCTAAAGGAGCATAACCACAAGTTTACCCAAGTCACAAAATAACATTATCACAACATATCTACTAATATAATTTTTGAGTACAATGCTTGAAAGGAAATACAAGATATAATCAAAACTCAAAAGATCAGGTTTATAATCTGGGCTCAATGCTGCTGATACACCCTAGCATCACCTATAGTGTAAAAAAATGCTCATAAGCTTCCTACGAAGCTTAGTAGAGTGTGTGTGCGCGTGCATAATACATATGACAATAATACAAATATCAAAGTATGCGGAAGAAGATGGAGGGCAAAGTTAACATAAGCTGCCAAGTCTATGAATATTGTTAGCCATATCAAGGCTATACAATGTAAGGCCTAAGTGGTTGAATTTCATATGCTAGATATGCAACACAAATATACTAATCATCAACTAGTCCACATATCGATACAGTTCATATCTAGAAATATCATTGGAGTCTAATACACTCCAACATTGGTTGTCGCTCATGGCGCACACGACCAAGTGAGTGAAAAAGACTTCACTAACTATCTCGTTAGTTGTAAGCCTCGTATCCTAGACTGTACCATTCCATTGACTCGACGGTCTTGCCGGTCGAATTTCGACAACCTTCGACCCTCAACTGGTATTTGCACGCAACCTTGATTCACACGTCGTTAACCCAAATCGACTCAACTCAAGACTTGTGCCATAGCGACCACGCCGTCGCCGCGGTTCCGATGCCACGACTTGCATGCCAAGGCGATACCCTGGCCAGGAGATGTGGGCCAGCGTTCGGTGAGAGGAAAATGTTGCGCGTTGCAAAACTCAAGAGAATCTCTACAATATGTCACCTTAATCCATCAATCAATCCAATTAAGGGTCAAGTACATGTCAAGTACACATCACCTTTCAGCCATTCCCAAGCAACCCCCAAACTCAAAAAGGTTCTTACACACCCATGCTTTTCTTACACAATCTACCACAAAAGTCAAAAAAGGCTCTTACACCCATCACTCACCACATCAACACATCCATCACTCCATCACCTATCTCTCTCTCTCTCCCTTTACAACCCTCTCTCTCCTTCATTTTCAAATTACCTTTCCCAAGCAAGAGAGCTCTATACGTCCAAACTCTTCCACTCCAAGAGAGCTACAAGTGTGGCTTACCTTTCCTACCCTCTCATCTTCCATCTCGACCATCCAAACTCCATCTCCTCCATTGGAATCAAGGCTAAGGAGAAAAGGAAGCCAAGGGAGCAAGAAGATCAAATGGTGGTGCTTCTATAGGGTAGTTTTTCATATTTTCATGATGGACCAAGTGAGGCATACCAATCGATGGTTTGGATCTCACTTGGAACCCTAAGATGTGGTTGATGGCCCACCTCGATTATCAATATCATTCCATGATGGGGCCATTCTCCATGGACCCCATCATGATGTTTACCTTCCTAGCTTGAATAGAGGTCATGTAGACTATCTACTTTAGTGGAGAAGAAATCTCCACTGTTGAATTTTGATTTAATGGGCCCACATGTATTGGGACCCACTTGATGTATGATTGATTGCAAGGGAGGGCCCATAGTGTTGGGGTCCCTCCATCACGCGTGTCCCACTCTCTTTCTCTCTCTCTCTCCCTCTCTTTTTCATTTTCTTTCCATGTGATGATGATGTGGTTGTGTGGCCCATCAAGATGGACCCCACCATAAAGTATGTATCTTATCCAAGCAATCTATAAGTGGGGCCCACTTTAAATGTGTTGTACCCATACCATCCATCATTTGGTGGCCCACCTAAGCAGGGCCACCTCAATGCATGAGCAACGTCAAACGGTCTAGCGTTAGGGACACTGGACAAAGGGGAAAACATAAATATTAGCTTGTTTCCAAGATTATGGGGTGGCCCACTCATATAGGCCCCACTTTGAT
This sequence comes from Magnolia kwangsiensis, assembly GCA_037074715.1. NCBI lineage: Eukaryota > Viridiplantae > Streptophyta > Magnoliopsida > Magnoliales > Magnoliaceae > Magnolia > Magnolia kwangsiensis. The sequence goes on along the minus strand of CM073585.1, from coordinate 26,389,639 downwards.
GTATGTATTCAATCCATGCCGTCCATCCTTTTCCTCAGACCATTGTAGGAATTGAGCCGAGAAATGAATCTGATCCGACTAAATGGTGGCCCGTACCTTAGCAAATGGTGACTTTCACCATTTAAATTCACTCAATTTTTCCTACACGCCGAAAGATGCCCAATATTGGGCCTGATGGATTTGTTATGGGTTGTAGAAATCGGTGGATGGCGTGGATTCTTTCGATGTCGGCCCCATGTACGAAAAACCTCAAAAAAATGAGATTTTAAAAAAATAATAATAACAAAATAAGGTGCAGCGCCTGTTGTTGTTGTGCTGCAGGACGCTGCTGGCATCAGCGTGAAACGGGCAGAGACCCAGGGCTCCAGCTGTGGGCCCCACCATGATGCTTATTTTTCATCCAAACTGTTCATTTGTTGGGCCCCTCTTTGAAGTGGGCCCCCTCCAAAGATCAGGCCGATCTGACACCCAGGAGGCCCACATCACAGGAAATAGTGGCGATTGAACGGCTGCCGTTAGACCCGTTTGGGCATCCAGAAGTTTTGGATCAATATGAAATTTGTTTTCACCCTTCGTTCAGGCCTCTGTGGACATATGAACAGATTGGATGACAAGCAAACGTTACAGTGGGACCCACCTTCACCGTGCAAAGCAGCTGACGCTGCACTGTACGGCAGCTCTATAGCTGTTGTACTGACGTCAGTAAGGCAGTGGGATCGGATGGGTTGGCCCCACAATGATGTATGTGTTTTACAGGCGGTCCATCATTTGGTTGGTGGGGCCACCATGATGCATGGGTTGCATCCAATCCATCCATCCATTTTAAAAGCTCATTTTATGGTATGAGTTAAAGAATGATCAAGATCCATAGTCCAAGTGGACCCCACCTTGGCATGTTATGAGGCCTATCTTGATTTATCTGTGGTGGTCCATTGGGGCCCACTTTGATGTGCATGTAAAGCCCATGTTATGAGGCCCATTCGATGTATTTGTGGCCCATGGTTGAGGCCCACTTTAATATATGTAAGGCCCATGTTACGAGGCTCATTTTGATGCATTCTAAGGCCCAAAGGTTGTGGCCCATTGCAAGGTACATAAGGCCCATTGGTGTGGCCCATTGATGTGGCCCACTTGAAGAATATAAGACCCATATGATATGGCCCATTTGATGTATTTAAAGCCTAATGGGATGTACCTAAGGTCTATTGTAATGTGTGATCCCAACATGGTTTATGTAATGATGTTTACGACAAGCTATGCCTTGGGAGCAATGATAGTTTGAAGTCCACATTGCGAGTATAATGTTAGTTAAACGTCCACATTTTGACTCTCCATAGGGCCCATTGATAGGCCTGTACTAGTTGTGTGTAGGTCGTCTAGGCCATCTGCGTTATAAGGATAGTGCATTACTTCATAACATGATTAGTATAGTTTCATGATTCATGATCATATGCATCATATGTATACTTGATATGAGAAGTGACTGATCATAGGATACGCCTTCGGGCAAATTGTTTAGGAACTCTCGGATAGGTGGTGTTGCCCTACATGAGCGCACAATACATGCAAGATTACTACATGACTGGATAGTGTGATTCATGCATTCGCATTGTGTGATATGGTATTGTACGCTCTAGCGACATTAGGGTCATAGCCTCCACAAGCATATCGTGGTTGGCAGGATTGGATACCAAAAATCTTATTCTACATAGGGTGCTATAGATATCCCTGGGTGAAAGTCCCTAAACCCTTATGGTACCAAGAGGTTGCTCCAACGTCTAGACCGAGTGGGTACAGGAGCGCCGAGTGCCTATTACTAAGAGGTCGTGCTTTCCACTGTGTCGTGGTCGGTTAGAAGGGGGTACGGCCTTATCCGCCTGAGAGTAGGGGGCAAAGCTAGGCTGAGTTTGACCAGCTAGAGGAATGGGTCCGCTATTGATAAGTCGAGCCCAATATTGGCAGACGGATAGTGAGGTCTCTTCCACTTACCTTATTGCGCGCAGTGGGCAGCGATCTGGTTTAGAGTGTACTAGACCCCAGTGATATCTCATATTTGAGTTGTATTAATATGTGGACTTAGATGAGGATTTGTATGCTTGACTTGCATCTTACATCACATAGCCTTGGTATGGCCGACATCATTCATGTCTTACATCGCATAGCCTTGGTATGGCTAATGGTATTCATGGATTCATCAGCATGTTCTGCATTACTCTAATACTGCATAACTGCATTACCACCTTGCGCACACACTTTCACCACCCTCTAAGCTTTCTATAAGCTTATGCACGACTGTTGCGTGCAGGTGACGTTAGATCGCAGCAGCGCTAAGGCAGGAGCGCATATTAGATTGTCTTGGAGTTATGCAAGCATTATAGTGGAAATGTAATGGAGTTTTACAAGCTATCATAGCTTAGAGTTATGCAAGCTATCATAGTGGAAATGTTATGTAGGAGCATTTTATCTATCATCATTGTATTTCCCTTTATGCTCATTATACTTGTAAAGATTTTTTTATCATAGTGGAAATGTAATGGAGTTTTTGATTGTTGTTTGTGGGTTATGCCTTTGGTTATGCTTATTACGAATCAAACTGATATTGAAAATCCTCCTTGTAGCATCCCAAGATCGAAACCTGGCGAATGGGCGCTAGGAGCTGAGAATGGGGTTCTACGGAGGCTGTCGGCACCAGATTCGGCGATCGGGAATTCTGTGAGCCCGATTTCTGAGTTTGGGGCATGACACTAGTGGTATGTCAATGCCCGCCTGGCTCATTGATAGCGGACCCATTTACGAGCTGATTAGACTCAACCTAGCTTACAACCCCTATCCTCGAGCAAATAAGGCCACACCCCTTTTCAACTAACCATGACATAATGGGAGACGTGTCCTACTGGTATTTGGCACTCAGGCGCTCATGTTATCCAATCAATCTCGATGTTGAAACATCCTATTGGTACCACAAGGGTTTAAAGACTTTCACCTAAGGACATCCATAACACAAATACTAAAACAGATATTTTCGATATCCAATCCGATTATCCACGATATGCCCATAGAGCCCACAACCCCGATGTCGTTAGGGTGTAAAAGTGATCGTGACATATAAAATGCATGAGTCATACTGTCCAAATCATGCACCAAACCTGCACATACCACGTGCTCATGTGGGGCAACCCTATCTCATATGGGGTCCCCTAAGTATCTCAAGTCAAAAGGCGTATGCTATGATCAACCATTCTTCACAACATGTATACAAATGATGCATATAAGCATATAAGTTGGCATGATATCCATTTTTGTAAGTGCTTGTATTTGAAGCACACTTAAAGTTATTAAATTTCATAAACAAAGTACCGAATTGATCACAAGTACACTTCAATCTTCTTCGGCATCTCATAAAGATCAGCTCAAGATCGGCTTAACATCTCAAGAGGATCCTTACTCTTACTCCGGTGGTAGACTCTCAGGAGTTTCAACACCCGATCAAGGGTTCGAGTATCCATAGGTGGTGAAATCCCACTATGGCAGGAATGTGGGGGTGTGCGTGTGTTAAAAAAAATTAAAAAATTTTAAAAAATTTAAAATTTTTTTTTTTTTTAAAAAAAAAAAACATCTCAAGACATAAAGACATCACATGGTTTCAAGATTAAAATCTATGTATATGTCAACCATCATGTTGTATGACCCTAGAAAAACCCTAGGCTAGGTGTTTTTTATATCATGGTCGTAAATATAATATGTATAATGTAAAAATCATTGTAGTAAGGCTAACCTAACTTCAAGTTCGCCTAGCCTAACCAATTTCGACCAACCTGGAAAACTTCAGCCAAGTATACAACAACATTCAGAAAATCATTTACAAGTTCGGTTAGCCCAACTTTGGGTTTGGCCAACCAAACTTGACATTGGGCCAACCCAAATGATTTTTCAGTTAAGTTTCCAGCAATGGATTTCTTTAGAATTCAGTGGGATTCAACCAGTCAAACCCTGTATTCGGCCAGCCGAACTGGATACTTAGCCAGCCGAAATTTGACTTGGGCCAGCTGAATTTTTTATTTATCTTATCTCACGAAATTCGAGAGCCGTTAGAACACAATCATTTGAATCCAGCCAGCTAAACCAAATTTCAGGCTGACCGAATTTCCAAATCTTTTGACTATAAATAGGGGCCTTCTCTCATTCATTTCTACATGAAAATTAGAGAAAATTCTTTTCAAAGTCAGAGAGAAATTCAGGCCCTCCTCAAGTTATTTGTGTGGTAATTCTTATTCTTGTTTAGCTTATTTTTTTCTCTTTCTCAAGTTAGCATTAAACATATTTAAGAGAGTAATCTAAACTCTACTTGAGATTTAGGAATTGAATCTGCAGTAGTTAGGGTTTCTTTTATTCTTTGAAAATACATTAGATCCATATACTCTTTCTGGTTGAACATATATTACTTCATCAAATCCCAAGAAAGAAGATCGTTGCATCAAGCTTCGGTTACATCTTTGAATCGGCATTTGAAGATAAGTACCTTGTAATTATTATTATTTTATTTGAATTTTTCAGAGATAGCCCAAAAATCTTTATGGGTTGATTTGTGATAGCCCGTGAAAATCACAAAGGGAGTTTTATTATGGTGAGCCCGTGAAAATAACAAGAACTGTATAAGGTTGTTAAGGTGAACCTATGAAAACCTTGAAATAGTGAAAGTCAAAATTACAATGGTAGTAATTTTGGGAGTGGAGTATGTGTGGGTTTAAATACCAAACAACTATAATCCCTTGTGCATTGGTTGTGATTGTTTTATTTGTTTATTTCTCTTTCTTATTTGAAAGTTTGATTTCAAAGACGTCATGTAATAAGCTTGTCCTGCCTAAAATTCTAGGTAAAGGTTTTCCTACGAATTATTTGGAATCAAGGTTTCAATTCTTTATGTAGCTAAGATTATTTTTTTATTCATTCCGCATTATCTCAAAGTATTAGGTAGTCCTATTCCCCCCCCCCCCCCCCCCCCCCCCCCCCAAGGACATTGTCCGATCAGGCTAAACACACCAGCATATTATCAAACATATCATGAGATAATTGGCCTTAATTGACACATCATATAAGAGAGTGGGAAGCAAACGGCAGGCCCCTTTAGAAATATAGAAGTTTATGTGGTGTGGCCCACGTTAGACTAACATCGGCTCCTCATATAGCCTGTTAAGGCATGGATAAAATACATATACCAAGGAGGGATCTACTGGGAGTGACTCGGATGGACACCCACATGTATAACATGTGTGCCAGTAGGCTACTAATCTATTTGAGCACATGGCCCACTGATGATATCCCAAAACAATCAGATTATCAATGGATCACTATAATTACTTTATTAAGATGATCTGCAACGTCTAAACATTGTTGATGTAAACCAATGGTTATAGAATGATGGTTAGTCACTAGGATGTGATCCTATATTTATGACCCATTTGAGTCTTGGGATTTCATCATTTCATGTAAAGTATGTGCCTTGACAAATTAATACAGCCATAGTGTTAACATTACATACAAACACTAATTAGGGATTTTAAATTGATTTAATAATTAATTCCAAATCCTACAAATACACATCATTTTTAACTTACAATTACAGGGATTCTAAATTCAGAATGCCAAACATAGTCAAGGGATTCCAGAAATCTAGGAATCCAAAGTCTAAGAGAGCCCTAAATCCAAGGAAACCCACATCAGGGATTCCCAAGTCCAAGGGATCCCAAATCCAAGGGCTTTCATATCTAGGGGATTCCAAGTCCAAGGGGTTTCCACCCGTACAGTTCCCTGTGGTGCGGCCCACCTAAGATATGAATCGGCCTGAAACTTGGGCCCATGGACTTACATGGCCTAAAGAAGAGAATGAATGGAGTGGATGGAATAGAAACATCAAGGTGGGTCCAACGAGCAGGCCCCATTTGTTGTCAAAATGGGTAGCACAAAACATCCCATTGTTCCCTCGGTGTGGTCTACCTGAGATTTGAACTCGCTTGATTTTTAGTCTCCTAGCTTGAAATGATCTAGCCAAATAAATGAGTGGAGTGGATAAAGCACAAACATCATAGAGGGTCCCACGTGTGGGCCCTACTTCCATGCCCCACAGTGGGTGTCCACCTACCTAGGCACTGGTAGTGTTAGCACTGCTGGTTGCTTCATCTTTTATTTTATTATTATTATTTTGTTACACTTACAATGTTGGCCCCACTTGGAAGATTTGACCCGTTCACCGTGTTGTCCAGCTCGAGCGAGGTCTAATGGGCTCTTATTGGGACTGGTTTAGATGAATAGGGATTCCACAGTGGGCCTTGGAAGATTTTGACAATAGGCATTAATTATCCACCATGCGACCCACCTAAATTTTGAATTTGTCTCATTTTTCAGCCCATGGCCTAAAATGATCTGGAGAAATGGATGGATGGCTTGGATTGAACATATATATCACGGTGGGGTCCATGAGTGGGGGACACCTCCACCCACATCACATGCATTTGACATGGGGGATGTTCCCCAACCCCACCGTTCCAGTAGTGTGGTCCACTTGATGGTTGGATCAGCCTAATTTTTTGTCTCGGTGGCTAGAATTTTCCCAGAAACAATTGGATGGTGTGGATCTAAGAAATGTACCAAGATGGGACCCATAAATGAGAACCCACTCCAAACCTCCCATGCAAAGAGTCAATGACATTAGGGGTGCTCCTAGCCCTTTGATGTTTGTGGTATGACCCACTTGAGATGTGGATCAGTTTCATTTTTGGGCTCAACGACCACAATGATTTGGCAAAACTAATGGATGGCATGGATGCAACATGCACATCATGGTGGGGCCCACGAGTGGAGCCCACACAGTGGCCTTGGGAAGGTGGACGCTGCCAGCAATGCCTCTAAACATTGTTGCGTCCAGTGACAATTGCCATTGTCCCCCTCTCTCTTGTGTTTTTAAAGGGTGGTGGGGTCCACTTAGGAAATCCACTCCATCCATTGGATCGACCAACCCATGATGGGCCAAGGAACTTAGGATTAACCAAAATTTGGAAGGTTTTCCACCATCCAAATAATGAAGGATGAAAGGTTGGATCAACTCGAATTGACGATCGAACGGTCCACCGAGCTCCTCTCCACTCCTAACCTCTTATAATCAATATTTTCTCTTTCTCTTACTCTCTTGATCCCTCCTAATTCTCTCTCAAGCTCTCTTTTTTCTCTTAAATCATCTCACTAATCTTTCATTTTCTTCTCTCTTTCTCACTTAATCTCTCCCTAATTCTCTCTAATCTTTGTGCAAGTGGGGCCCGGGTGCATTGCATAGCCCAATTCAGATTGTGTCAAAACTGCAACTTCTAATATAGGGGTTGCAATGGGGTGTGCCATGCTATGTTGAAATCGTAATGCCAGCGCAGTCGCTTGCTAGGGTACAAGCCTTAGGGTATTATGGTACTAAAATAAGATTACGATTAAAACTCGTCGATCTAGTCTACCTGGAATGTGTTGGGACTGAAAATGAAGCATACAATCGGTCTCACGGGATTATGAATCTTACAATGTGAAAACTGTCTAGCAACAATTCAGCTAGAAATCTAATTTTCTCGATGCCATTGACAGAGTTGTTATCTAGCCATTTTTTTTACCATTGGATCTCAATCTCCTTATAAAGGACATTCAGTTCTTGGGCATTTAATGGGATTTTTGGTGCAATAGAAGCTTATGTAATTCCATAATCTTATCCCTCATCCCAAGCCTCTTAGTCCATGAAATCTAAGTTATCTTCCTTGTGATTTATTACCTAAAAGAGGATTCAATCATCAATGATGAAGATGGACTTACTTTCTACTTTGCTCTAGACATTAAACTTAAACCAATAGTTAGCTCTTTGTCTAAACCCTCTAGAACACTCATCTTAGTGAATCCCTGGGCATTACAACTTATCATTAGTTATATGAGATTATACCTAACCTCCCATCAACTTGGTCACATCAGAGGAACACTACATGTAAGGTGTTTAATCTTGGAGTTGAAGCCTTGGTAAAGCATCAACATCATGATCAGGGGAGAAAATAGAAGTTAATTGAAGTACGGGAGAGCATCGATCAAGCAACTCAAGACGACACTATAAAAGGGGCTCAATCCGATAAGTCGTCATTTGTAAGAGTCCATATGCACTCATTCCCTGTATAGGATTGGATGTAAGAGTTCAAATTACCAAACTTGACTAGGTTCTTGTATAAGACATTGGTTCTTGTATATTACTTAAAGTAAGTCCTTTTGTATGCCACTGGACATAGGTGCACATATGTTAGTCTCCTAGGAGCCTCTGGTGAGAGTAAACGTAAGTCCTTAAATTAGGACTGAGGTTATTAGTTGGCCTATGGAAAACCAACTCGTCTCTTGCGGGAGCCTCCAGCGGGAGTTTACGTCAATAGGTTCTTGTGTAGGACTGAGGTTTATGACGAGCCTATAAAAAACTACGTAATCTCTTACAAGAGTCGATCCTTGCGTATGATTGTAAAGGCTAAAAGTAAACCTTATTTATAACCTTTGATAGTAAAATCTGGTACACTCATTGGTTGAGTGCATTCGCTGGGAGTGAAGTAAGAAAACTGAACCACTATACATGCTTATGTTTGTGATTGTCTTTTGAGCCCTTATTTAATTATGCTTATGTGATTTAATGTTTAATTATATGTATGCATGGTTAGATAAATGCTAGGAGTTGATAGGTAACACATCCCAGACATACATGTACACTATCAGGTTTTGTAATGTCTCGAATTTTCACAGCTAGAGGTTATACTCATGCCTAAGAAAACTGGATGTTAATAATTGAATGAGTTAGATGTTTCAACATCACACCCTTATTTTCATTTAGATCACATCTAGTTACATTCATGAAGGTAACCATTCACGAGAATAAAATCGACTGAATTTATTATTTCATTAGAGTAAAAGAATTCATCAATTTATTAAATGCCCTCTCAATGGGAGCTCATTACAATATCGAGTTCGCAATGGAAATATAAAACTAAATCATGAAACTATCTTCTTATTCATTCAGTAGAATCTTTCATAGGGAGATGGTCCTTTAAGTCTTCACTCTGTACATCACCCGCATCATCTGTATAATTAGAGAGGGTCAATGCCCTACTCATAGTGATGGTTATCCTTTAAGATTAACAATAATTCAAGAGATTCATAAAAGTAAGATAAGGGTTCTGATACGTCTCGTACTCCACTACTATAAGGGGTATCAAAATACGCAAACATCCTACATGAAATGCATGCATAGGAAAGTGTGTGTGGCTCATCATACATAATGATCATCACAATGTGGAATATAATTTATATAAAACTCGACTCACCCCGCATCCTATAACTACGGAGAATCCCCGGTGTGACCAACATTAACATGGATTTATACAAACATCTCAAGGCGACACAACAACGCAGTTGGAGGATTTACATAACACGATGTGCTTATAGAGCTACTATTTGAGACATTCAATCTCAAAAAGTGATGTAACACGCATGACGATTTACTTACATCGATTGCGCATCACGCCAACCAACCCATGGAATTACGTGTCGACCAATAGGGCCGCTACCCGTAACGCATTACGTCCATGATAAATATTTGAATCACTAGTTGTGATACCTCTAATACATCACTTGCATTTTAGAGGAATAATTCAAGTCGTGGGAGTTTTGAAATTCTAAGGCACATGCTTAAGCCATAAATAGCACATGACTAATAAAATAAGGAGGAGATTAGCAATGGCTAACTCAACAAGGAGGAGAGTGGCAATGGCCAACTCAACAAAGAGGAGAGTAACACTGGCTAACTCAATGAAGAGGAGAGTGGGAATGGCCAACTTAATAAAGAGGAGAGTGGCAATGGCCAACCCAATAAAGAGAATAGTTACAAGGGCTAACTCGATAAAATTAGTAAAGGTAAGGACAAAGCTTGTATCCATCGCCCCACATAAAAATAATAAAGATCACTCATAATTAACATCATATCATAATCCCAAAGGGTAAATAATTTCTGATGGTAAATTAAACAATTGTAGAGAGAGAATCATAGTAACATAAGAGCATGTAAAAAGGACAAGATCATATCAACTTAAATCAAAGTAAGCTTAAAGGAATCCCTCACATAAATTCAGAAAGGTCATGTATAATTAACATAACACCCTAACCATTATTCCCAATGGGTAAATAATTGGTGGTAGTAAATTAAATATTTATAGTGAGGATTCAAAGCGTGTTAGCGAACAGAATAAACCATACCAACTCAAATTAATATAAGCTTAAACGAACACCTCACCTTAGCCTTAAATCTAAACCCTATGTAGATATCCATGTAGGAAAGATTCTATATGAAAAGCTTTCACGTGAATCATGACATCGCTTGAGCAAGATGGAGACACCATACATATGAAGAAGTAAGAGGGCATTTAGGCTTCTCTTTCTCTTTCTCCTTCTCCATACATATGAAGAAGTAAGAGGGCATTTAGGCTTCTCTTTCTCTTTCTCCTTCTCCTTCTCTCTCTCTCTCTCTCTCTCCTCCTTAGAGGTAAGGAGTATGGACGTGTGAGTGGAGAGGGGACGCACACTCCTTTTATAAAGGAGTGGGCATGTGAGAGGGGTGTGTTTCCCATCCCACTTGTATTGGGTTTCTCTAATTTGACCTTTTTTATGATATTTCTTTAAATCTAATTCATCCATTGCGTCAAAGTCATCAAATAGAGTCGGGGCATATAATTTTCTTGGTAATCATAAATTTAGATTAGCCTATCTTGAAAATTCTCCTAACGGGTGCCAAAATGAACTTAATCTCAATTAACGGCCCACACTTAATGTTCAGGGCCCAATTTTTAGAAAAATATGTAGTTAGGATAGGCAAATGATTGGACAAATTTTAGTGGTTGATCAATGGTGAAAAAAACTTAAATATAAAATTTCACCTTTTATACGAAAAGGAAGGAACTGGCTCCAACCTTCAATGGTGTAAGATTATAGATCGGGACCTAACTTTTGTATAACCTTGTAGTCATATGAGACCAGAGTGTGGTCCAAATTTGAGTTGTGATGGACAGAAGAAAGTGGTAAAATTGAAATATCCAGATTTATAAGGAGTTGGTAGGCCTTGACGTGATAACTTTCGTCTAAAAAAAAGCCCAACAAAGTGGGGTCTTCATATGTCACACTTGGTTCATATGATGGGTAATCCAAGTAGTTCATATGAAGAAAAATATCCTACTGCAACTACCCACAAGGTTTTTCACTTGATGGACTCCAAAATCAAAAGTTAAGGAGTTGCTTTGTCAATTGGGTCACCTTTGCAATGATTTAAGGGTCAAAATTTGAGATGTATGGTTAATTTATGATATATAGTCATGGTATAAAACTTCACATCAAACGGATCATGGGAACCATGTGATCTGGAATTCAGTAGTCTATGTTAATGGCAATTTCATAATTATTGTTGATTTGAGAGTTTTGGAAAATCTAATTGTTCTACATGGTTATAGGAACATTTCTAAGTAATTCTTACAAAAATACTTATATCTAAATTATTATGAATAAATGATTATTCACCAAATTAATTAAGGGAATGTACATATATCAACTAACATAATAGATGGTCAGATGACATGTTAAAAATAGAAAATCTTGATGGTTAGTACTCTAATCATATATATAGGTATATGTATGATCAATTTTGTAAATAGATGAACACAAGTGAGTTTTTGAAGTGATCAAGAGTTAGGACATGTATACCGTTTGGTTCGAGTAACTTGTTCACATGTGGAAGTCCCTCAAATTGTAGTTTTAATGGTGGATTAAGCATATTCATAGGTGGTGAACAAGATGAACAGATCAGAATCTCAATCAAATATGTGTATGGATGGATATGGAGATCAAGTAGTTATTTTACTATGATTAGGTGGTTCAAAATCAATGTGAATGATCAGATGTCTCTATCTAGCAGTGAATATTTGACTGAGCGGTTGGCTATATTGGACAAGTGAGAAAATTTCGATATATGATGATCCTATCTTAAAATCAACAGTCAGATTGCTTGATCTATGGATGGAGATTATTCCCAACGATCAGATTTATGTTGGAGAATAGATGTAAGGTTAGGATAGCTAGATTGGCATTGTACACGTACATAATAAGTTAAATTTCAATGTAACACTTGAGAATTTTCAATACTTGGGTATTGAAAAGTTCGGGGTGTTACAATCTACCCCCTTAAATAAAATTTCATCCCTAAAATTTAATTACTTGTAGCAGTTACACTGATTCATTTGCTTTAATTTTTCCCTATATTCCTCGTGAGGTCGATACACACCTAGATATATATATATATATATATATATATATATATATATGTATGTATGTATGTATGTATGTATATGTATATGTATATATGTGTATATATACTTATGTATATATATATATATATACATAAGTATATATACACATATATACATATACATATACATACATACATACATACATATATATATATATATATATATATATATATATACATACATATATATATATATATATATATATATATATATATATATATATATATATATATATATATATATATCTAGGTGTGCGTATAATTGGCTATATGAAATTAAGACACTACAATCTACCCCCCCTTAAATGAAAATCTCGACCCCGAGATTTATATACATATAATTATTTTATTTATTTATATATTTAATTTTATAATATTTCACATATTAGTTCCTCCACTATCTAGAGTAAAGTTTCTCTCTCTCTCTCTCTCTCTCTCTCTCTCTCTCTCTCTCTCTCTCTCTCTATATATATATATATATATATATATATATATATATATATATATATATATATATATATATATATATATTCTTAGTGTTTCGGGGTAACATGGAAAACGATTATAATACGGCTAATCCTGACACATTGAACTCTTACCTGGCCAGGGCGATGAGTTCTTTAATATCATCTATTCCAGGTAAGTCTCGAACTTCTTCTTGATCAGGGCATTGAGTTCATCGGTAATCGCCCGAGATTTGGTACTCAAATCAAACCGTTTTTAACTTGCTTCAATATGATTCTATAAATCCATGGTCCCAATCATTCTTGATCCTTGGGTAATATCATTTTTTTCATTATACCATAAAATTACCCTAGGTTTCATAAATGATAGGCCCAAATTATCCATTCATTGTTTAACCTAAGTTTTAGTGTATCATTTATATAAAGGGTTGTAAATTTTTAAAATCGTTTTATATTGACAGCCGGTCACTCTCAGAATTTTAATTTATGATCCGTGCATCCAATTTATTCAAAATTTGGAAATTAAGTCCTTGACTTATTCCTGAAGTTACAGAAAAATTCATGAGATAATATTCCATGGTTTGGGGGTTGTTTCACCCTTGTGAGGTGTATAAAAGCTTATTGTCCAATAGCAATTTCTACTAATTTTTTCTACTGTCAGATTTTTATAGAATTTTATACAGATCCAATCGAGATAAATTTTTAGAGGAAGGTTAATCTATTGAAAAAATTTTAAAATTTTCTGATGTGTCTTCTTTCTGTAATTAGTAGAGATTTACAACATGTTAGAATTTCGTTGGAATAGTTGAAAATTATGGAATAATTAGAACGTCTCTATTCCCATAAGGGAAGCTTGTTCTTCTTAATTGTGACTCCATTTTAGGACAAATTTTAGTTCAGAAGAATTTTATTTGGAATTTTGGAGATTTGTTCCGAGGGTACTTAAATTCACAGTTTCTAAATTCCACATCTAATACGCCTAATGGGTAGCCTGAATATGGGTTTCTAATTCCTCAACTTCATAATTTCTTTGGGGAATAATCTTAGGCATAGGAATCTAATTTATGTTTCAATCCTAACCACGTAAAGATTATGATGGTCCATGCCCAGAGGCCCAGTTAATCTCATTCACATGCTCTGATACCAATTATAACGTCCCGAATTTTCATGGCCAAAGTTTATACTCATGCCTGAGAAAACTGAATGTTCATAATTGAATGAGTTGGATGCTTCAACATTGCACACTATTTTTTCTTTTATTTAGATCACATCCAGTTACATTAATGAGAATAAAATCGACTAAATTTATCATTTCATTAGAGTAAAAGAATTCATCAATTTATCATATGCCCTCTCAATGGGAGCTCATTACATTATTGAGTTTGCAGTAGAAATGTAAAACTAAACCGTGAAACTATCTTCTTATTCAATTAGTAGAATCTTCCATAGGGAGATGGTCCTCTAGGTCTTCAATCTGTACATCACCTACAACATCTATACACTTAGAGAGGGTCAACGCCCTACTCATACTGATGGTTATCCTTTAAGATTAACAATAATTTAAGAGATTCATAAATGTAAGATGAGGATTTTGATACGTCTCGTACTCCACTACTACAAGGGGTATCAACATGCGCAAACAACCAACATGAAATGCATGCCTAGAAAAGTGTGTGCAGCTCATCATACGTAGTGATCATCATAATGTTGAATATAATTTATATAAAACCCGACTCGCCCCGCATCCCATAACTATGGAAATTCGCTAGCATGTCCAACATTAACGTGAATTTATGTGAACATCTCAAGGCGACACAACAACGTATTTGGAGGATTTACATAACACAATATGTTCTTGGAGCGACTATTTACGACATTCAATCTTAAAAAGTGATGTAACATTGTAACGCCCTGAAAAAATCCGTACTTGGACTCGAGTACCAACTCGACCAGAAATCGCATAGGATTAATTCCTTTAGAAAATAAGTATAAGTTAGCTAGCGCAACGCTAGAGTAGCTAGGAAATAGTCCCTGATCACTTTAAATACGTTCTACAAGACCCAAAGCAAGTAGAACCAATGACGCTATAATACTCTAAAACCTCGGATCAAACTCTAAACTGGTTTGTTCTCTGGACCTCTTTGAAACTTTGTATTGGATCTAGACTACGCGTCGAAAGTCCGACACCTACAATCTTAGACCGTTAAAACCGCCTAGCTGGACTTGACAATTATTTCGAAAATCAAGTCCAACCGACATTCGCAGGCTATTTCGTTGAGCCTGGAGTGAAGAGAGTGAGAATAGGGTTAGATTTGGAATTTGAAATTCAAATCTGGCACACGACTTGATGCGTCAGTATTAAGCGTTCTGACCATTAAAATTTATCCAAATTACACCCTCGGATCAGGAAAAATTTCTATTTCATATCATGAGACTTGCAGGCCTAATCTACGTGCGGTGACCGCTGAACTGAAACTGGACCGCCACGTACGATCTACAAACACTACTGGTCTGAAAATGGGATGTGAGTGACATCCGACATGTGTGAACTTAAGTCCGATCGCGTTCGGCCAGGGGACCACCAGAAATGTCCTTTTGGACCGAAACAGCCCCGATTTGGTTAGGTATCAAGTAAACTTTGTTCCTAAGCCTATTTTGGGCATGTTTAGGGTTATAAAAGGGGCTTAAACCCTCTCATATCTCTCTCATCCGAATTTGGAAAAAGCCCTAGATTGAGGGAGAGAAAAGTGAGAGATTGTGAGAGAGAGTGGAGGAGAATTTCCTGCTGCTTGTGCTACCTGCTGCACGTGCCTAAGCAACACGCTCCAATCACTTTTCCGGTGATTTCTCCGCGATTCTAGGTAAGAAAATACCCTAAATAATTGCTGATTTACTGTTCCGTCAGTTTCCATAGCATGGTAGCTGATGCATCTTGTAAATTAGGTTACCTATTCGCCACAGACGAAGCGTATACGCTCCGTTCGAATTAATACACCTATAAGAGAAAAGGTGCAGATTTTAGACGCTTTGATTGACTGTTTCCAATGCTTTCAATGTCGTTTAATAGTAGATTATCGACGGCAACGCCGTTTGACATGTACAACATGCTGTCCGTTTCCTGTTTCGTAAGCAGACGAAGATTATGAGATTTAGGGCATTTTAGTCATTTGTAGGAAATACTGTTTTCATCCATAATTTGCTGATGTGATTGACATGGCTTCTTATCGCATTAGAATACTAAGAATGCGTGCATAATTATTTTGGCGAAGAGATTCGTCTAAATACGCACTTTGAGTCGACATACTATATGTAGACTTAAGTGTGTAGTTTAAGTGTTTGTATAAATGCTTGTATTAGTATGTATTGAATTAAACGGTGTTATGAATTAGTTTGAGATTGATTTCTCAATTAATATGCTGATGTAAATGATTTCCTACAGTTAGCTATATGCATGATTTCATTACATGTATGAAATGCATGTGCTTGATGATTTACTTAAAGTTGTATGTTATAACATGTGTTAACATGCTCACATGGTTGTATTTCATTTCCATTACTCTTACATGATGGCTGATGTGAATTCATAATTGTTTGGGACTATACTTAGTCCAGGCAGTCGGCAACTGAGTAAATTCGTGGTTGGCTTATCTTTGCCACGAACGACGCGTCGATGAACGCGAGCCATGTTTTGGAGTTGGCGGCAATGGTTAGGCCACATGAGGTGTTTTGAGATGCGCTCGTGCTAGTCGAGCCCGTCAAGTAACCCAACTGGCCGTTGTATGTTCACCCTATATGAGTCATAACTGCTTGAACCTAGGGTACTGAACTTACCGTTGTAAACCCTGTCAACCATAGTACCTTGATCCATAAAGACTCATGAGCCGGGCATGGTGGTATGGGACACCGTGGTCGAGCTGTCGGCCTACGCTGGGGCCACAAACCTCCCCGTAGTGACCAGTGAGCACATATGTCTTGTGAGCAGATTATGGTGGTATGGGACACTATATTCTTGCTGTCGGCCTACATTGATCAGGCGACGAGTCCTTTGTAGTGACCGCGAGCGTATTCTGAGTCTACGGGAGGCGACGACCCTTCCGTAGCAGTGAGAGTACAGTAGGCCTGTATTGATAAGGTGATGAGGGAGTGGTGCAACGAGTGCGAGTAACGGCCCTGGCAGCCCTTGCAGCGACCTACAAAATATACCTCGTATGAGATTACTAGGAGTGACGACCCTAGACAGGATCTGTGTTGGGATTGATATAAGGGAAGTACCTTAGTTTCCCAATCCTGATGTTTGAATGGACTAATAATAACTCGGCAATCATATCACCATCACATTGTATGTGCCTGGAAGATGTGGAGCACTGAGCGGTACGCAAGCATGCCGCGGGTGTAAGATGGTGCCGTATGAGGGAGAACGTCGGTGAGGGCATCCATCATGTCATGTCATATTGCATTAACAACAGTATTAGGATTGTTTGATTTACTGCTTTACTATTATCGCATGATTGATTTGAGAACATGTTAATCCTTGCTCTATTATTCTACTGAGTTAGCTACTCACTCCCACGTTTCGGGATGGTGTTTGCAACACCCACCAGACCCTGTCCTAGATGCAGGTGAGGTGGTGATTCAGGAGGCAGAGCCGGACTATGATGAGGACCAGGACGAGTTCTCATACATGCAGTACCACGATGGCTTTGCTTAGGTGGCCTGAATTGGCTGGACTTCTCAGTGGGACCACTTTTGACATTTTGATTTCTGTTATTTACATGTATATGAGACTCAGAGATGTATTCATACTTTGGAGACAGTTGAGATCTACTTTGTTTTACCATATAGTGATATATATGTTCTGTAGTCTTCCACTTGCTTTTATCACTGGATCTGGAGTATGAATTACAGTTTTGGTATACTTTTACTCATGTGAATGCTTTAACTCAGACAACATTGAATCATAATCATTTTTATTGCATAAGTGACGGTCTGGAACTCGGGAGTTGAGTTTATACACGACCCCCGATTTTCAGGGTGTTATAAACATGTATGACGATTTACTTACATCGATTGTGCACTATGCCAACCAACCCACGGAATTACGAGCTGACCAAGAGGGCCGCTATCCGTAATGCATTACGTCCACTATAAATATTTGAATCACTAGTTGTGATACATCTAAAACATCAGTTGCATTTATAGAGGAATAATTCAAGTCATGTGAGTGTTGAGGCATAAAATTGTTTAGAAGAAGAAAGATGGTTCTTGAAAAGAAGATAAATTTTCCCCCAAATTGAGTTGTGCGATGCACAACAGAAGATAAAGGAAGAAAAGTGTTGTGTGACACACAACGGAAGTTGATAAAAGAGTATAGTTGTGCGATGCACAACTGATAGGACCGCACAACAAGTATGACCACACAAAGGATCAGCGCACAACGTATTCAGTGAGAGATTGGTATGTGCGGAAGTCTATAAATACCTCACTACCCCATAAATCATTCATTCGGAGTAAAACCAGAACAGCAGAGATAGATCCAAATTTCAGAAGGATTCAGGCAATGACAGTACTTGTACACAACCCATGTGGGGTGCACGACTCCGTGGGCACACAACAGCTCTGCTTGTATAAGAGGTCCACTGTACGGATAAGTAGCTCAACTTAAGTGATGACTATTCGATATTGAAGGGATCAGAAGAGACTTTAACCTAAGTTGAAAGTTCAAAGTAACTTCTAAGAAGCACGAAATCAATCTAAGATGAAGATCATGATGCGATCTAAAAGGGTGCAGAAATTAATATTAAACATTTGATATTTGCATTGGATTATGTAAATGCTTTACTTTAGAATCAAAGGAGAAAAAGGTTGTAAATGAATTTAGATTAAATAAATGTTGTGATTGTTCTCTTCATTTATCTTTTATTAATTATTGAGTAAAATAAATTCCCCCAAATTGAATGCTTTTGTTTCTCGTCGAAACAAAATGGCGACTCTGCTAGGGAGTTTCCTATTTTACTTGATATTAACTTAGGAACAATACGAAGAATTTTCACTACTATTTGGCGTCATATAGATGCCAAAATGGTGACTCTCGGCGGGAACATCCTCCCTTTCATCTCCAAAGTAAAGTATGATCTTATTTAAGTACTAATCTATGTTGTTTTTTCAACTCATGATAATTCAAGAAGAATTACAATTAATCAATGGAGATCACTCCAAACAAGACAATCTTCTATTTCACTTCAACAAGATTTGTCATAGAATATGCTAGAAAATAGACTTTGCATCGAAAGGAGAAATTCATGTCAATCAAACATAAGGAATCGTGAGCAGCTGCTGTACTTGTAATTGCTTCACCATTAGCACAGGCGGATGGGAATGATTGGATCAACATTTTACATTGGAGATTAAGAACCCGAAATGTCCCGGCTGCTAGGAAGAGTCCATCATTGCACAAAATCAGGGGGCTAGTGACATGAAACACATCCAGAAAGAACCCTGAGATCGCTCCTTCGACAATATATCCTGGGAAAACCACTCCTTTGCTGACATTGCACGATTTCCCAACTCTGCTTACTGTAGGAACTCGATGGACAAAGGGAGAGAAAGGTAAGTCACTGCTGACAAGCTCGCTAACCCCCGCATCACCTCAATCAACCGACTGTTGTGGAAGTACAGGAAAATCGAATGAAACTCCTCTTTTGGTAAACCCCATTGCATCGATATATTCTCATTCTACTTTGACCACAGCTTCGTCAGGGAATGGAGAGACCTCCATATGTATGGCCGAAACAAGTCAAGGCCCACCGCTGACTGCAGGGGATCATATGACTAAAATGGTACAAGCATAGAGAACACTGATGGAGGAATGCAAAAGTCTCCAGGAGGCCTTGGCAACTCTCGCTCCTAATGTAGCTCAGATGATGGCTCCTCCAATGATGGGTACTATGAACAGACAAGAACAACAACCTAAAGGCTCCCAACCACCAAGAGCAGGATCACTCAGGTCCGCTCTTGCAACAAGGGTGATAACTCAAGAGGAAGTGTGACAGGTCATCGAAGAAGCTGTCAGAACAGAAAGAGAACTCGAGAATATCAAAAGATTCAAATATCGAACACATATCTGAGAGAAGTGGAAGACATTCCTTTTATAGCTAATTTCAAGCATCCCGATTTTCAAATTTTTAATGAAGACGGATCACCGGAGGAGCACCTGATGCATTTCATCACCATCATGGGAAATTTCTCTACAGTGTAGCAATATTGCCTTCGGCTGTTCGGGTCTTCTCTGACAGGTAAGGCATTTAGGTGGTACTCCAGTTTAGCACCAGGATCAAAGCGGACTTGGGAGCATATGCAAGATGCCTTCATGTCAAACTTCCTTTCATCAGAGCATGACATCGGTATCATAAAATTAGCCTCAGTACGACAAAGAGAAGGGAATCCCTTAAAGAAATTCATAGACAGGTGGAAGACACTAGGAGCTTCTTTCAGACAATTGTTGGAGGAGAAAGAACATGTGAAGGTGTGCTTGAACTCTACAAAGACAGGAATCACATTTGGTCTCACCAGTGCCGATATCAAAACTTTTTGTGATCTAGCCACAAAAGCTCATGCTTTGGAACTTATGACTAGGAAAATGTTGGCATTTCACTATGAGACAGCTAGAAGGGGACCCAATAGGTTGATTGCAAATGTAGTCGATCATGAAAAGAAAATTTATAACACAAGGGAAATAAGAGGAAAGAAGACCGAAAGGAAAGAAGAGTCAAATAGTCCCAAAGGCAGATTCGGTGATAAAAGGCCCATGTCGCTTAACTCTCATGAGGGGTTTGCATTCGAAAAGGAAGATGTAGTCCCTATGATGAATCAATTGCTAAAGGCTGGTATGATAGAATTACCTCCATCCAAATGCCCTGAGGAAGCAGAAAATTAAGGAAAGAGATTTCTATCGCTATCATTGTTCAATAGGACACCCAACAGAAAATTATTTCACACTAAAATCCGTAATACAAATAATGATAAACAGAGGCGAGATAATAATTGAAAAAGACAAAGAAAGAGATACAAAAGCAATAGCGAATGTATTAACTGCCCGAGAAGGTACTCATAAAAGAGCAGGGAAAGAGCATCATAAGATGACAGGCAAAACCACAGTGAACACATTACAATCAGGAAAAAGGGTGACGAGTCCCTCGAGATAGAAAACTGAAATAGCAAAAGGGGAGCTTACTAAGAATTATTCTGGCAATGATAAGAAAGAAGGGAAGAACGAAACAGGGAAAGTAACTTATAATGTGACAAGTCATCTAAAAGGTATATCGGCTCGATTAAGCGTCTATGATGCTT
Organism: Magnolia kwangsiensis; assembly: GCA_037074715.1. NCBI lineage: Eukaryota > Viridiplantae > Streptophyta > Magnoliopsida > Magnoliales > Magnoliaceae > Magnolia > Magnolia kwangsiensis. The sequence continues at coordinate 26,368,432 of CM073585.1, read as the reverse complement.
TAAGATTATCGGAAGATTCTTGGCAAAGCTTGATTTAGACCCTCTCTGACCGTAATGTCAGAGAAGTGTTACTTATGGAAATGAAAAATGTAGAGTGCAAGGAGCAGGAGGATTGCATACCGGTAGTTTCCTTCTCTGATAATAATTTAACCTTCCATAAAGAGCACAATAGACCGTTGATGATCGTAGGTCATATTTGTGGTAAACAGGTTAAGTGAATAATGTTGGATAATAGTTCTGCAGTGAATTTATTACCATTAACAATGTTGAATGAATTGAGATACTGTCACTCTAATTTACACCCTAGTGGAATGATGATACGGGGCTTTAACCAAGATGGGTAACATGCACTTGGTAAGATTATAATAACACTAGAAATAGGAGAGTTAACTACAAATGTTGTTTGTCATGTTATTAATGCAGTGACGACATATAACCTCCTTTTGGGAAGACCATGGATGCATCAATATGGCATTATACCTTCCATCCTACATCAGTGTTTTAAATACTGTAAAGATGGGTTACAACATAAAGTGATGGCCGATACAAGACCATATACAGAAGCTGAAGCCTTCTTCATTGATGCTAGTTACTATAATGGATTCGCCAGTAAAGAAGAAAAGGAGAATGATGAAAATGAAGCACCAAGAAATGCTCATAAGAAGGTGATAAGAAAAGAAACTGTAAAGATAAAAACATCCAGGACAACAAATGTGAGAAAGAAATTTTACTTTGTACCAAAGAGTTTAAGACAACCGGGACAGCCTTCGTTAATGTTATTATCACCCGAACAGCTAAAAATCTTACAGTCAAACTATACAGTGTCGTTGCCGTATGCTGAAAGGAATAAGTCATTTCCAGCTATTCTGAAGAGATTTCATGTAAAATCCAGCACAAAGTACCTAGAGCTGATTGAATTTTATGCCCCATTAGAAGTGAAAACAGAGGAAAGAGCTGGTAATGACACGGGCTATGGGAAACTAACATTCAAAGATCTTAAGAGATATAGTCTAGCTAGCAAAAAAATCATAAAAAACATGGGTTTTGATAATGAAGAACCCACCGGCCTAAATCATGGGAAAGCAATTCAAGTTCCAATCAGGGTCAATCAGAAAAAGCAAGAGAAATTTCAAGGATTGGGGGCAAAATCTTTAGTAAATATGATTACAGTCGACCCAAAAAAAGAAACAGATTCTAAAATAATTAAACATCCTGAAACAGCTCCGAAACAGATAGAAGATGGGGAGCAACCAACAATTAACAGTTTACGAGAAATAAATCTTGGAATAGAAGAAGAATCACAGAATACATTCATAAGTGTTAACCTCCTCAAACAGGAAGCCGATCAATATATCAAGCTCTTGAAAGAGAACAAGGATGTATTCTCATAGACATATGGAGAAATGCTAGGCCTAGAACAATCAGTAGTAATGCATCGACAGAAAATCTCTAAAGACAAGAGGCCGATTAAGCAAGCAGAAAGGCGATTCCATCCAGACCTAATTCCTTTGATAGAAAAATAAATAAATAAACTGATAAAAGTCGGGTTCATCAAAGAGGTTAAATATCCTAAGTGGATATCGAATGTTGTCCTAGTAAAGAAGAAAATTGGGCAGATCAGGGTACGTGTTGATTTCAGAGATCTAAACGAAACTTACCCGAAAGACGATTTCCCGTTGCCGATAATTAAATTGTTAATCGACAGTACGACGAAATATGATGTCATGTCTTTCATGGATGGCCACATCAGTTATAACCAAAATAAGAATGGGTACTGAAGATGAAGAAGCCACAACATTCAGAACTTCATTGGAGATTTATTGCTACAAAGTTATGTTGTTCGATCTCAACAATGCCAGAGCAACATATCAAAGAGCAATGCAGAATATCTTTCAAGACATGATGCAAAAACATGTTGAATGTTACATAGATGATTTGGTAGTTAGATCAAATGACCATGAAGAGCATCGTAAACATCTAACTTCAGTCTTCCATTGACTCAGAAAGAAACAGCTGAAGATAAATCCGGCAAAGTGTGCCTTTGAAGTATTGTCAGGAAAATTCCTCAGCTTCGTCATCAGGCACAGAGGGATCGAGATTGATCCAGGGAAAGTCAAGGCTATTCAAGATACGCCGCTGCCTAAAACGTTGAAAAAAATGAAAAGCCTGCAGGAAAAATTGGCGTATATTCGCCATTTTATATCAAACTTGGCAGGAAGATGTCAACCCTTTTCTCATTTAATGAAGAAAGGAACGGAATTTTTTTGGGACAATTCCTATCAAAAAGTGTTCGATTCGATAAAAGAATTGCTGAAATAGCCTCCATTATTAGGAGCTCTTATGAAGGGTAAACTACTTATTTTATATATATCCACAGCTGGAAATTTGTTAGGGGCCTATTGGCACAGGTGAATGAACATGGGAAAGAAATGGTGCTTTATTATCAGAGTCGAATTCTAATAGGTGTAGAATGCAATTATTCTCCAACTGAGAAAGTATGCTAGGCATTAATATTTGTAGTACAGAAACTAAGACATTATTGCCTTTCCCATGATATAATTTTAATCTCGCGAGCCGACCCCATAAAATTCTTAATGACAAGGCTGATGTTATCAAGAAGTTGGCCATATGGATGTTGTTGCTTTCAAAATATACAATCACTTTTGAGCCGACGAAAGTAGTTAAGGGGTAAGCAGTGGCAGATTTCTTGGCATCTTATCTTGTAGCAGACAGTGAGACTATTAGCGATGACTTTCCCGATGAATAAGTTATGATGATTGAATCACCAAACCCATTACAAATGTACTTCGATGGCACTTCTCGAGCATCAAGGGCATGTGCTGGAGTGATATTTATTACTCCTCAGGGTGACTTATTGCCTTATTCTTTCACGTTGGGTACTACATGCAAAAATAATGAAGTTGAATATAAGGCTCTCATCATCGGGATGGAGATAGCTTGGGAAATAAAAATAAAAATGTTGCAGATTTTTTAGGATTCCAAGTTGATTATAAACTAACTAATGACCAAGTTCAAAATAAGAAAGCAAGAACTCTTACCATACTATCGAAGAGCACAACAATTGGCAGAGCAATTCTATCATGTTGAAATAAGAATGTACTGCAATGTGAAATTGCAAGGGCAGACACTTTAGCTAGCCTGGCAGCAGCTTTATCCTGTTCAGATCAAAGTTCTCTTCAGGTAACAATAAAAGAAAGAAGGTTCTTGCCATCATTAAAGATTATTAATGAAGTCACTAAAGCACTTCCAATATCATGATTGGAGGTGACAATAGACAATTGGCACTAGCCTTTTGTAGATTATCTCAAATATGAGATTCCGCCAGAAGATTTAGTATAAAGACAACAAATCAAGCAAAGATCGAAAAGATTCATAATGTATAGCAAAATATTATACACAAGGTCTTACAACGAAATGTTGTTGCGATGTTTAGATAGATAAGAAGCAAGTCAAATGTTGCGAGAGGCTCATTCCGAAGAATGTGGAGCACATCAAGCCGGTCGAAATCTATTCCATTAGGTGCATAGAATGGGATATTGCTGGCCCACAATGTTCAAGGATTTTATACAATATGTGAAGTGATGCCACGAATGTCAGATCCATGGATGTCATACATATACCCCCTGAAGATCATCATCAGACAGTAGCTTCTTGGCCTTTTACTACCTAGAGACTCGATGTCATTGGTCCCATAAATCCACCCTCGTCCAAAGGAAAGCAATATATATTAGCAGCGATAGATTATTTCTTCAAATGGACCGAAGCGATTGCATTGCGAAATGTCAAAGAAAAGGATGTCGACAATTTCATCCGACATGCGATAATATATCGCCACGGCATCCCAAAGAGAATCATCATTGATAATGGTACTCCTTTAAAGAAAAGGGGTATGAAAAAATTGTGTCAGAAATTCTATATTCACCACTCATTTTCGACACCTTACTATCCATCGGCCAATGGACTAGCAGAGGCATTCAACAAGACGATTGTGAAAATACCGAAGAAAACGGTGACTGGAAATAAGCGTGATTGGGATGAAAAGTTGTAAAAAGCACCGTGGGCTTACAGGACTACTCACCAAATGACAATGAAAGCTATGCCATATTCGTTGTTTTATGGTGTGGAAGCCGTCATCCCGATTAAAACACAAGTTGCGTTGCTCAGAGTAGCAGTATATCAGTCAATTACAGACGATGAAAATGCAAGAATAAGGCTAGTAGAATTGGATATGCTAAATGAAAAATGACTAGTAGCCCAATAGCGATTGCAATTATATCAAGCAAGAATCTCCACCGCTTTCAATAAGAAAATAAAGCATTTCTCTTTCAAGAAAGGTGACATGGTGTTGATGTTAAAGAGACCGATAGTAGTCACCCAAAGAATAGGGGGCAAGTTTAACCCCAAATAGGATGGGCCATATATAATAACCAAAGTATATTCCAATGAGGCATACAGAGTTGTGGATCAAGATGGATGGGGTATTAGCATACCAGTCAACGCTCAATTCATCAAAAAGTATCATCCTTGAAGATAGATGAAGTTTTGAACCGGAAGATTATCAGTATAATCTTTTTAAATCAAAAGGAGGCAAGAATAATCAAAATGATGAAACAGCCTCAAAAGGCAATGTCATGTATTCTTACATATATACGAATGAATAAAAGGTAAATTTTCAAGCATTTTCAAGCATATTAGTCATATAAGTCCTATCGTCGAGCATTTGATTATAATTATCACCAAATGAAGATCATCGCCATTGTTAATCGTCAAAATGATATTATCACCAAAACTAATGTTCAAGACACTATCACAAATGCTGTCATCAACATGGCAATATATACTATTTATTGATTCATCAAAACCACAAAAGCTTCGTGATAGTGATGGCAATCTATCATTTATAATAGCAATGGAATAAGCCTAAAAGGTCAACCATGCATCTACTACACTTGATAAAGTATTTAAAATTATACGGGTAGCAGTGAGAAGCCAATGGCCCTAAAAAGCCCATATAGGCTATCACATGCTTAGACCCACGCAGGCAACGGATAAAGCCAATCACTACCAAAAGTCGTAAATGACCAAGGGTAGAAGGGACTACTCACGTGTGAGACCAATGCCGTCTATATACCTTCCAACAGCACCATGGGGGAATGTGAGAGAAAATGCCCTCCTGTGAATGGGTTTGACCTTACAGATGAAGAAAAAGCAGGCTGTAATGTGCATTCTTTGGCCATTGTCCATAGATAGGCCAACCATGCGTAAGACCCCCCAGATTCCTGAATTGATTTCAGTAGTAACTCATGAGGACATGGTCTCTAAAATAAAAATACCCCCTCATTGATGGACTTGCGGCTTTAGATTTGGTACCCTAATATAGCCTTGCATGCCACAGGAACTGTAGAGAGTTATTGCGGCCAACCCTGTGCGTAAATCCCACTGAGTTCATGGACTCAATAGCTTCACTGGGCTCCTTTGATGGATCGTTGTTTATGAACTCCCCAGCTATGACAAGTCCAATGAACTCTAAAGAGTTACAAAAACCATTCACATGAGACCTGACTCCAACTACTTATGAGTCTAAAAAATTGTGGTTGCTCCACTACTCAAGAGCTTAAACTATGTGCAAGACTAACCTCAAAACTAAAATTAGCCCTGCCCATTAGAATAAATACCACATAGGGGATACGTTGCACTAACAATTATGATAGATTGTCAACATATTATATGATAGATTAATGCATGATTAAGTGAATTAGTAGAGGAAAGGGTGTATCAATACGTGCTCAAAATTAATGATAGCATTTCTTAAAACATATTTGTTTCAAACAAAACATTGGTATTTCTTTGTGAATATTACAAGGTAAAAGAAATTACATAAAAAATCACAATTTTTACAACTCTAGCTGTAACACCCCGTACATCTGGTACTCGAGTGTTACCCCTGATAATCTCGGTTATTAAGACAATTAAAACTTTGCACGTATAGGTTGAGACTTTCGTTCAACAGTAAAGCCAACCACCACGATCCGAAGGAGCCAAGTCAAACCCAACACCGGTCGGAAGGTAACACTCAGCAAATCCTCGTATCCAAATACGTTATGAACATAACTAATTAAATTGCATTGACACCATGAATCCACTAACCACTTTAGAATAATAAATTATGGTCAACCAGGCACTCGAAACCCCTTGAATCCCTGTTCCACCGTTAAAACAAAATCTCGTGCCCATCTGACCATTGGATCACAACCTATAAGAAAAATGAGGCTCTGAATGGTATGATATGGCCCACCTGGGCCTCGGCCCTGCCTTAAACCAAGATAGGACCTTTGTGACTGGACTCTAAGATGATTGATCGGAGCAAATCGGCCACCAGAGTCGCAACAGGCCCCAAAAACTAGGCGCATGTGCACCCAAGCAATAACACGCGAAGTTCATTGTACCACAACTTATAAATTCCCAAATCGTTTCCCACCATTTCAAACCGTTTGAAAATCGTGAGATTGAAGCTTCTAAGTAGACCATTCTGGCCATTTTCTGGATGATCCAAACCGTCCATTTCACTCACATGGGTCCCCTAATCAAAATCGTATAAGGGTTTTGGCCCGCTCATAGGAACAAGTGAGATGAAGATAGACCGTCCACTCCCCATCATGAGGCTTGACAGAACGCGTGAAGCTTCTCTGTTTCTTGGGTGGCAATGCGGCCGCTGTCTCCCGAGGCTACATCATCAACCACCGTCCGCCCCTTCTCTCTCCCAGCCTATATAAGATGAGACTCAGCTCCCTTAGACTCCACACAAGAGAGAGAGAGAGAGCAAACAGAGAGGGAGTGTGAAATAGAGGGCCGTTTTGGGTGAGCTTGGAGCACACTGCCCCAACTCAGTCCGTGAAAATCGGACCGAGCCAAGTCAGTGTGGGACCACAGCAGCACCATTTGAGAAAGAAAAGAGAGAGAAAAAAAAAAGAGAGAAGAAGATCGGTGGGTGCGTTCAAGTCGGCCCGAGTTTAGACCCAACTGTGGAAGGTAGAACCCTTCCCTCCATTTTTTTTGTTGAAAAAAAAACTTTAGAAATCCAAAACTAAGCTCCATCACATTTCACCCACACCTGTTCATGGCTGAAAAATGCCCGTCACCAGAGACCGTTCATGAAGCCAAAACAGGCCCTGTTTAAAAGCTCAAAACAGCCTGCGTGCAGGCACTGTGTTAGGACCGAACGTGACCCAAGTTTCAGGCCCTGTTTAAGGCCAAGTAACGTCATGCAAATGGCCCCAGCTAGGGGTTGAAACTCCATCCAGAACCAGCTCACGAACAGCTCTGTTTGAGCCACAACATGCACCGAAAGTCGGACTGAAAGTGATCCAAAAATGGGGATGAAACGACCCTGTTTTAGGCCATGCTTGAACAGCGAAAGTGGCAGCTACCGTAGTACTGAGATGGGTCAAAAAATGGCCGGAAAGAGTGCCACGTTTGAGTCAAAAATAGGCCGAGAATGGCCTCCAAAAAGGACTGCAACAGTGACTGCTTCACGTCAAATGCAGGAAGCAGCCATGCACGTTGAAGCCGAAGGTGGACTACCTGTGGGCTTTGCCAAATTACAGGTGGGCCCTGCATAAATGCAGGTGGGCCTTACCCAAAACATGTGAGCCACCTCGATATTAGACCCTGAACGAGTTCAGGTGGGCTGCACCCTGCATCTGCAGGTGGGCCCTACCTAACAGTAATGGTGGATCACGCAGGTGGACCCCACCTCAATGATGAGGTGTGTCTGGGCCGTCCGTCAAGGGTCAGGCCTGGACGTAAGCTCCTGCATTTGTTTTCAAAATAAAGAAAAAATATATGTATATATAATATATGCATGCACCTGTACGTGCATGTAAATATTAGATCATATGTATCTCTGATACATGCAACCTGGAGTATGTAGATTTCATCCAAGCCGTTCATCCATTTCCTCCCACCCTGGACACCACACAAAAAAAAAAAGGAAGAAAAAAAAAAGGATATGCATGAAGAGGCACGAAACACTCATCTATGAACCACTCTGCATGGGCTACCTACAAACATTTTTGAACTCATCATATCTTATGATTATCGAAAATCTGAATGGTCCATTTGAAGTAGAACCTCATAAAACCCCCTGGTACCGAATTTTACTTTGAACCAAAACATTGGTGGGCCATAAAGATGTAAACAGTTTCTTCCCTTGATTTGAAATTTTCTTTACTATGGCCCACCAGAGTCTTAGATCAGGGTGGAAATTCACCACCTAATATTTCATAGGACTCCGCATCTTATGGACCATTTGGATTCGAGATCCATGACATGTGCGGAAAGGTGTACACGTGCATAGGTGCGTAGGAAAGCATGCCTCATGTAGAATTGCATGCATGTATAACTGGGATCTCCAGTACGTGTAATAAAGCATTACATGTGGGACCCACGTGGGCTGATATTAAATGCATGTGAAATCTATAATATTTAAATATATGATGCATGTGATATGTGATGCATGTGATGTATATATGATACATGTGATGTATGTATAATGCATGTGGTATATGATGCATGTACTAACTAAATATATATATATGCAGCCTGTGATGTACACTAGCTGAATACATATATGATGCATGTGATGCACACCAACTGAATGCATATATGATGTAAGTGATGTATACTAACTAAATACATATGTAATGCATGTGATGTATACTAACTAAATACATATTAGATGCATGATATAATATTTAAATATATCTTAGATGCATGTGGCGTTAATATAATATTTATATATATATACGTGTGGTGGCCCCATGTGGGATCCACTTGACACTTATGTGGAATCCAGACCGTCCACATGGACGATGGGCCAGCCACTCCGCCAGCTAATGACGCCAGCCAATTCTATGGGCCTCGCCATGATGTCTATGTTGTGATCCACACCACCCCAAATAGCTGGATAGTTAACCACACGCTGGTGCGTGTGCGGCAATCCAAACCATCCACCCCGTTTGGTGAAGGCTTGAGACAAAATAAGACAGATCTATTAGGAGGACCACATTGTGGTAATTAGTGGAAATCAAAGATGCCCCGTATTGAAACCTTCCATGTCACAAAAGTCTTGGGAGCAATATGGTAATTAAATTTTCCCCTGGTCCAGGTCCCTGAGACCTTATAAGCAGCTTGAATGGGAATTAAAACATCATGATGAGCTCACAGGCCTTGGTATATGTACACCGTCCACCCAACACCTAGGGCCAAATCGGGCCCAGTTCGGCCTATAGTGGTGAGCCCAGTTGGGCTACCCTACTTGGGTGAATAAACTGGGGCTAGCGCAAAGCCTATAAGGCCTCGATGTTACATTCCTATGAAACTTTTGTACAAAGCCGTAGAAACACCTGACATACGTAAACTGTAATTTTAGGAAATTCTTTGAGTGACCTTGGACCACAAGAAAGCGTAGACCAAGTTCCAGAACACTATCATACAGGTGATGACTTTCCCCTTAGGCTTTCCATTTCTAAATTAGTTAAACTTAGTTGTACTAGATCACCATTATTGTGATACTTGCCCACATGCTAGTTAATCCTTGATCACTATTTACATGACTTAGTATTATATCCTCAGTAATTATTAATTCATGATGCTTCCTTACATACTTTATTTGTAGTCATATATTGTCACATGTTAACATAATTTATCTTTGTACACAACAACTTGATACGACACATGGAGGATTCCATGACTGTATGCAAACCACACTGGGGATGTTATTAGACAAAATGTGTGGGAGACCCTTGAACTAGTGTCATTTTGACCAAGGGATCTTATTAAAACATCCCGAGGTGGAGAACCTCATGAGCCGAGGATGGTGGTAATGGGATACTATGCTCGAGCTGTCGGCCTACGCTGGGCCATGCGCTCCCCGTAGTGACCATTGAGTTACTTAAATTGGCTGATTGTAACGGGATTAATAATGGTTGGCTAATCATACATGCATAGCACAGACCAGCATCTATTGTTGTCGTACGGGGCATACGGATTCGTCCGACTGGATGTTTTACCCGGGGCACAAACCATCATCCATTGCCATCGTACATAATTGTCTGTTTGGATGTTCTTCCCGGGGCATAGACCGTCTGGAAGTTTTACCCGGGTTGATAATTGCATGGGTGACGAGCCCACGTCTGTCTGGATGTGCATCCCCAGGTCGATGTGCATTCATGCATCCATGGACCTAATAAGACTGCATATTGCTTGTTTTGGATTACTGCTTATTTTTCCCCTTTTAACTATGTTTGTTAAGGAGGAAATGTGTAATCTTGAGGGAAATTTACACTGAGCTGGCCACTCATCCATCAACTATCCAACCATACAGAACATGCAGGACGAAGGTAGAAGGTGCTGGCACTGACCTTGATGATGCCACCATGGAGCCCGAGGAGGAGTATTATCAGGACGAGCCGCATCAGGACGCAGCGGCGTATTTGGATGTTAATCAGTAGCTTGATACTTTAGTTTCAGTAGTTTGATATTTTGGACTTTTGGAATTTTGTAACTAAGACCCCTAGCTGAACGGGTCAAATATTTGAGCTCTCATGAATATACATGCTTCTTTTGGCTATCGCACTCTGAGTTTATATTCCGCTGCTTCTCTGATTTATTAACTCCTGAATTTTTAAAAATGAGTCTCGTACTCGGGTTTTAAAAGTCGGGGCGTTACACTAGCATACCTAATGTTGTCAAATATCTCTGTAAATTTTCTCTCAACTGAACTTGTGCTACAGCTTGGGTTTGTTCAGCTTCAAGAATAATCTTGGCTTGATTCGGAACATCGGCCAGTTCTCACTTCATAAAGGCAGCCACTTCTTTATTTTTCATCTACTCAGTTCTTTCAATCTCAATAATATGGGCAATGACTTCAATTTCTTCTTTAATCTTGTGAATATTTAGTTCTTGTTCTTACTTCTTCACTTCAAGCAAAGTTATCTCCTTTTGCAAAAAAGCGATACGATTATCAATGATCACCTTATTCTTGTCAGAGGCTTTCAGTCTATCATGAAGAGATTAATTCTCAATATCATAACCGGATATTAGGTCATTAGTTCGAGAAATCTTATCATTGAGGGACATTACTTGTCACTCCCCAAACCCAAAAACCGGGCTCACAAAATTTTCGGATGCCGAATCTGGTGCCGACAGCCTCCGTAGTACCCCATTCTCGGCTCCCGGCACTCATACACTAGGTTCCGATCCTGGGATTCTACAAGTAGGATTTCTAACATGATTTTGATTCGTGATGAGCATAACCATAAGCATAACCCACAAACAACAACCACAAGAACACCATCACAAAATCCACTATGATAAAAAACTTTAAAGTACAATGCACATGAAGAAAAATACAAGATAAAGATAACGGGAACTCCTGAAGCTCGACTGTACGCTCCTACTGCAGTGATGCTACGGTTGCGACCTGCCATCACCTGCACGCTTCAATTGTGCATAAGCTTATAGAAAGCTTAGAGGGTGGTGTAAGTGTGTGCGCAATATGAGCATGCTAAGAATACAATGTCAGAGTAATGCAGAATCATGTTGATGAGTATATGAATGCAATCAGCCATACCAAGGCTATGCGGTGCAAGATATGAATGTTATCTGTCATATTAAGACCATGCGATGCGAGATAAAACTCAAGCATGTCAATCCTCATCCAAATCCATATATCAATACAGCTCATCACTAGAGCATCAAGTATCAATACAGTTCTCAGTCTGGATAATCACCGAGGTTTAGTACACTCAATATGGCACTGCCCCTTTCCTAGACGCGAAGTTCAAGTGAGCATAAGAAACCTCACTATCCACTTAGCCAATTGTAACACCCTTAAAATCGAGGGTCGAGCAGGGCCTAACTCCCGAGTTCCAACATATCACTTATGCAATATAGATGATGATGATTAAATGTTGTCCGTATTAGTGCATTAAACATGAGTGGGATTATACCAAAACAGCATATCATACTCCAGAGATAGTAATATTATGCAAGCAGAAGACTGTAATAAATATATATAAAGCATATAAGTGGTAAGTCCCCAGAGTATCAACATGTCCCCAGGTTAAATATTTACATGTGTAGTTCCCAAAATAATAAAATGATAAAATGTGATATCTTCTATCCATATCCCTATAGCCCCAATGCACAACTCCAGATCCACATAAACCCGACAGAGAGTTGGATGTAGGAGAACTTCTCGTCATCATAAAATTTTGGTTCTACCTCGTAAGCATCGCCCTCATCTGCAACTACAACAGGGTCTAGTTGGTGTTTAAAGCACCATCCCAGAACGTGAGAGTGAGTGATCAACTCATTGGAGTTATAAAGCAAAGGTTAACATGTTATCAATTCAGTCAAGTAGAAATGACAAAGTAGTACAACACTCACGTCCTAAGTACTCTTGTTAATACAAGGATGATATACGATAATGATGTATGCCCTTACCTGCACTCCCTCTGCGACATCATCTCACGATCGCGGCATGCAACACTCTTGTTGTGTTCAACGCCAATGCCAAAGGCACATGCAATGAGATGCATGTGCATGATTAACCAAGTTCTTAATTATACTTCTTCATACAACAGTATTGGAAAACTAAGGTACCTCCCTTTATATCATTAACCCAAACATTAATCCATCTAGGGTCGTTAGTCCTAGTAGTCACATACGATAGATAATTCCAGGTCACTACGTAGAGGCTTGTCAACTCAGCACGGGCCTGATTTATACTTGAGATTACTACAGGAAGGCTCGTCACCTTAGCATAGTCCTAGTATATACTCAAGGTCACTACAGGCTTATCACCTGATCGTAGGCTGACAGCTTGAATACAATGTCCCATACACCACCATATTCTGCTCATGAGTTTGTGTTGCTCACTGGTCACTACGAGGAGGCTCAACACCCCAGCAAGGCCGACAGCTCCACCACGATGTCCAATACACCACCATGTCTGGCTCATAAGTCTTAGAGGATCATGGTACCAAGGTTAAATGGGATTTTCACTAGTAAGTTGGTACCTTAGATTCAAGTAGTAGCATCCATACATAGTGAATATATAATGGGCCAATCGGGTTACTTGACAAGCTCGACTAGTACGAGCGTACGTCGAGTTAATCGACATGAAGTGCATAAACATTCCGCGTGGACTAATCACCATCGACAAGCAGCGTATGACTCAGATTCATTAGGCATATCCGTCGTGGCTAAACAGTTCGGCCACCGATCGTAAACCATTACCGATTATCTAAACTACATTGTAGCCCCAATCATTCTCAAACAACAATAAGCATTCATGTTTGATAGTCAAGATAGCATGTAACAACCAATTCAAATGTAAATCTCATATAAGCATTTTAACGAACACATAGAGAACATGTTAACATACATAGGCATTCATCCATAAAGCACGTAATAGTAAGATAGGTTCCATGAAGGAAACTGTAACTATAGATAAGGTCATTGAGAATCCTATCTCCATGTCCTCATTACATGCATTCTCAACAAGCATTACCTCATTCAAATATTTTATCAAACACTTAGGCTACACATATCACACATATGTAATAAATTAGTAAAACACATATTACGACAAAACCTTTCACATAGGAGTTGCCATGATGTTTTAATTTAAACCAACCTGATTTAAATGATTTTAAACTTGCAAGTATATGAATCAGATGTAGATATGATACGCATTACAAGATCGTTCCCACGAGGATTGGTTATCACAATTTGAAATTTACGACTCTTCTTAACTAATCCAACGAATAATGTAGCAAACTATTAAGTAAATTAACACAAATCTATGGAGAATAATGGAGAGCAATAAGGAAAATTCAATCAAAGAGAAGACTAGGACTTTTGAATCCACCCCTAATTATCCTAACCCTTGTTTTACCTGTTGATTCACTCTAATTCAGATTGATATAAATTTAATAAATCACAAACTATGTCCTTGGGCACACAGAATGTATAATCCCTTAAAGCATATGGATCACATCTTTCCATCCATGGTAAAACATGAAGAGATGTAGATTCTTGTTTCTTCCTCTATAGGAAACCTGTTCATGGTCAGACATAAGCACCTAAAATAATATTCCAGACAACATCCACATCTAGACTTTGGTTAAGCTCATAGAATAGAGAAGTACGAAAATCTCAAGTAAGCACGGAGAAAGAAACAAATCAATCAAAATAGATGAATTCAACAAAATAAGCATCATTCAAATTAGGGGCTTTATCTCAGCCCTAGCTAAAGAGTTTAGCAATTCATAATGTTAATGAGAAAGAAAGAAAAACAAGATTTAAGCATGAAAAACATCCATTCTTTCTTCCTCTCTCTCTCTTTCTTCTCTTTCTTTTCTCTCTTTCCTTTTCTTTCCTCTTTCTTCTTTTAGTCTAATCTCAAGCTCTCGATCCCCCCTTTCCCACGGCCACCTCTCAGGCCCTTTTATAACCGCTGGAAGTCAGCAGAAAGGCTGGATTCGGAGGAACATTCGCAGCAACAGCTACATGCGCAGCAACATGCAAATCCTTGCGTTTGGCCTCAAATTCTGGACGGACGACGATCTGTTCTTGGATTTGGACTCCATGGTTGGAGTTATGACCCTCTACTCTTGTGTTTGAACGGTTTGGATTGGGCAGATGTCAAGTGATGGTGGCCCACAGATGCCCTTAAAAATCATGCTGCACCCGGACTCTACGAACAGAGCTTGCACACTAATCGTGCAACGATGTTGGTGGGGTCCACTTAGATGTTGTTTTGGGAAATCCACTCCATCCATGAGATGCGCCTCGAAATTTCAGTTAGATATGGGTGATTTTGGATTGCTTTTGGTGCAGTCCACCTGATTTTTAAACCTACCGTTCATTCTACGTTTTGAACTGTTGGAAGTTCATATTCGCTGTCCCTTACAATTTTGCCACCTAAGAAGTGATAAGTGGGACCCATGGTTTGTGATGAATGGTTCAGATTGTCCATTTAGACAATGGGTGGGGCCCACAACAGCAAACTGACCGTTCGTGCGAACGTTGTAAAAATGGAAATCTCCATTTCTAGATTCTTAAGAGAAAGGGTCGGTTAGCGTGCTGACCGACCGTTGGTTTTTCGGTGCACATTCAGTGCACTTTTGCATGTTGCACATTCAATGCATGTGTGTCCCACAGATATGTGTATCCGAGATCCGATCCATCCATTCATTTTATCATCTCATTTAGAACATAGGGACCAATTTTGACGCATATCCAAATATCAGTTTAGGAGCTGATCTGTCTGTTGGGATACTTTCTGAGATATCTAATGGCTGAAATTTTACATGTACGGTTAATTTATGGCCCCCAGGGCATGTATGAAGTTTCAAGCCGAATGGATAGGTGGAACCATGTGATCTTGCATTCTAGACTAATTTTGGGCCTCTTTAACGTGAACAGCTTGATTTCCTCGGATTCCTGACATATAAATTTGTCAATCTTGGTCCTATGGAGTCCGTCCCTTGTTCTGGTGACTTCGGAATATCAGATCCACGCTTTTAATATTCTTTTTCAATCAACACTCCTGATTTCATCCTGAAATAAAAATACAATTAAAATACTCCATTAAGTATTATCATGTAAGTAAAATTAGTTAATAACTAGGATCTAATATGCAATATTTAACCCTCATCACAACCCCCAACCAGCATTTTGCTAGTCCCGAGCAAAACATGCGAAAAATAATTTCAGAAATAAAAGGCAATTCCTGTAAACCCGAATAACTTGTGATAAATAGTTGAGATGCGAAAATTCTACGATTCATGAATGGGAGCAGTATTTTCTCCTAGAATCAAGCTCACCGTAAACTACATAATCTAGTTCAAAATATTAATCCATTAATTAGAAAATTCTAAACATTGAGTTCCCTGGGTGTACAGTGTAATCTCGGCTTACTATCATTGAGAGATCCAGTTGTCCGTTGAATGATATCATTGGTAATTAACAACGAAATTCATGATAACCAAAACTGAAACCAACACTTGCCTTACATATTAACTTTCCATTCTATCAGCTTTTGATTTATTTTTATTTTTTTTTACAAATAGTAATGACAATGAGGGAATCAAATCCTCACCTTTAGGGAGCAAACCTATGGTGAGAACTTATCACCTAACTTTTTTTAAATATCAACAATAGGGAATCGAATCTACACCTATAGGGAGCAAACCTATGGTGAAGATTATGCGACTTACCCTTTCAATTCAAATTTTTTTTTCAGGCTGATTCCTTTCATGTTTAATGATTACCAAGTTAATCATTCAATGTCGAACCAGAACCTTAATGTGCAAGCGAGATGTGATATGTGAGATCATGACTCAATCAATGTTTACAACTTCTAATCATGGATTAATAACTTGAACTTAACTGTGAAATCTAACAGATGGTAGAATCTAAGAGTCATAAAGTACCACATTCAATATCTTGTAATTATAAAATCACAATTATCCTTCAAAATCACTTAAACGTCACAAGAAATTTCAAAAAAATTTCAGAATAATTTAAAATTTTCCACAATTCTTACTTAAGACCAAGAAAATATTGATTAGGTAACCTAATCTCTCACCCTCAACCTAAAATCTACATTGTCCTCAATGTAAAAGAAATAAGCATGCAATGCATATGGGACAACGAAAATAAAAGAGGAGTGATTGAAAGATAGTACCTAGATGAAGGGATCAAGAGGGATTTTTCAAGAGATCAACGTAAAATCGAGTCAGAACAAGAGAGAAATCAACAAAAGAAAAATTTAACGTCTTCAGCCAGACAAGCAACATCTCGATTAACCAATCCCAAACTTTTCGGGAACAACTTGAACCGTGCTATTTGAAACGGGATAAATATCCAACAATTTAAGCACCACCGCTCGAACATCCTCTTTCATGTTAGGATTAAGCCTCCTTTTTATTTCACACAATATTTTTATACTTTCTTCAAGAACAGTATGATGCACACACATAGTGGGGCTTACTCCTTCCATATCTTCTATCATCCACCCAATAGTTGCCTTATATTCTCTAAGTACTTTAAGCAACTTGCTCTCCTGTTCCTTCTTGAGGTGAGAAGCTTTGATGACAGGCAGGGTCTCATAAGGACCTAAAAATACATACTCGAGATTTTTAGGTAATTGTTTAAGGTCAGGATCAGGTGGTTTCTCAACAGACGGAACCGGTTTAGACTTAGAGGGTAGAAGAAGTTCCACTTTAGCTTTCCATTTTGAAGTCTCCATTATAGGAGTAGAATCGATCAATGCATTGACTTCTTTGATGGAACTTTTTATGTCAAAATCCATTCCAAAATGTGCTAAGCAAGTCTTAAGTGCATCTTCGGAAGACTAAATGAAAGTTTCTTGCACTAGACTCTCAATCATGTCCACTTCAAATAAATCATCCGAGTCTGCTAGTTGTTGTCTAGCATTGAAAATATTGAGCTTTATCTTCATGTTACCAAAAGACAACTTCATGACTCCCTCCCTGCAATTTATGATAACATTGGATGTGGTTAAGAATAGACGTCCCAGAATAACCCGAATTTGACTAGTAGGATTCTGGACAGGTTGAGTATCTAGAACGATGAAATCTACTGGAAAATAAAACTTATCAACCTGGATTAGCACATCCTCAACAACACCATGGGGCACCTTGACAGATCTATTAGCTAGTTGTAGTGTTATTTTAGTTGGTTTCAGCTCACCAAGTCCTAGCTGCTTATATAAAGAATATGGTAACAAATTAACGCTTGCCCCTAAATCAAGCAATGCCTTCTCAATTTCATGATCTCCTATGACGCAAGAAATGGTAGGGGCTCCTAGATCCCTAAATTTAGGAGGGGTGTTGTTTTGAATCATAGAGCTGAATTGCTCCACAAGGAAAACCTTCTTACGAACATGCATCTTACGCTTCTGAGTGCATAAATCTTTAAGAAACTTAGCGTAAGCAGGGACTTGCTTGATAGCATCAAGTAATGGAATGTTAATTTGTACTTGCTTAAATATCTCCAATATCTCATTAAAGTTGTTTCCTTTCTTAACTGGTGTCAGACGTTGAGGAAAAGGTATGTCTCTCCGCTTCATTTTGATCTTCTGATGTGGAAATCGATTCTCCCCTAGGGATCTCTATTCTGTTCTCAATCAGTTTACCAGACCTAAGGGTAATGATTGATTTGGCTTGCTCATGATATTGTTCTTGGTTTGAGTTAGAGCCAATCTCATATTGTCCCTTTGGATTTGACACAGGTTGGCTAGGGAACTTCTCCTTCTCTCTCTCACTCAATGTGGCAGCAAGTTGACCCAACTGCACTTCCAGCTTGGCAATGGATTGTGCATTTACATGTAAGCTTAGCTGGTTAGCTAGGAAATTTTGTTGGGTGTCTTTTTGAAATTGAAGAGAACTCTGCATAAAAAGATTGAGTGTATCCTCAAGAGATGGTTTTCTAGATTGTGGAGGTACTTATTGATACTATGAAAACTACTGAGGTTGTTGACTGCCAACTTGTGGGTAAAGTTGCATAGGAGGATTTTTAGATGGTCCTCCTTGTTGTGGTCCTTTTGCCCAAGAAAAATTTGGATGTCTAACCCACCCTGGGTTGTAGGTGTTTGAGTAAGGATTATTCCCAGGTCTCCGA
This sequence comes from Magnolia kwangsiensis, assembly GCA_037074715.1. Lineage (NCBI taxonomy): Eukaryota > Viridiplantae > Streptophyta > Magnoliopsida > Magnoliales > Magnoliaceae > Magnolia > Magnolia kwangsiensis. Next base: position 26,349,694 of record CM073585.1, on the reverse strand, counting down.
AAGGTGTTCATAGCATGTACTTATTCAGAGAGAAATTCTGGGAATGCTGCACCAGATGGACACGACTACGTAGGATGGCTAGGACTAGAACATATGGCACATGACTCGATTTGAGTTGTTTATGGAGGTCCATTATTCAACACTAAGCATCAACTTTCTGTGTCAGGCTATCAATTATGGCATAAAGATCTGGCATGACTCCTATCTCATATATACCACCTTTCTTTGGTAGTTGGGGACTTCTTTCATCTCTATTTGAGTAGTCCCATTGCTGAGAATTTTTATACAAGGTTTCAAAGAAATTCCACGCTTCGACATCACTTTTGGTCATGAATGACCCTCCACTGGTGGCATCAACCATGTGATGGTTTTGGGGTGTCAAACTGTCATAGAAGTATTGAACTTATTGTCATTTCTCAAAACCATGGTTTGGACATTTAAGGAGAAAGTCCTTCCATCTTTCCCAACATTCATGAAAGTGTTCTCCCTCTTTTTACGTGAAATTAGTGATTTCTCTATGGAGAGCATTCGTTTTGTGAATAGGGAAGAACTTATTTAAGAACTTCTTAGACAATTGGTCCCATGTAGTGATCGTCCCAACTCCTAGAGAATTCAACCATGCTTTTGCCTTATCCTTCAAAGAAAAAGGAAAAAGGCACAAACAGATCGAATCGTCTGAAAAGTTTTGGAACCTAAATGTCGAGCAAATGTCTAGAAATTCTTTTATGTGATGATATGGATCCTCTTTATGTAAACCATAGAAAGATGGTAACAACTGCATGACCTCTGGTTTAAGTTCAAAGTGCGCTGTCTTGGTGGCTGGCAACACTATGCATGAAGGCGCATTAAATTGGACAAGAGCTGAATAATCTCTAAGCACTTTAATTCCATTCTCGTCCATCATTTCAAATAGTATGTTTCTGAATCTCCTATGAAAGGTTCTTTCTATTTCAGGATCAAAGGGTACTAGTTCTATGTTCAGAGATCTACGCCCTAGCATAAACTAAATAACTAAACTATATGAAAGAAAACTAAACTAAACTAAGATACAACCTAAGAGAAATAAGACTAGAACTAAAAATTATGAATTCCTAAAAACAAGAGAAAGCTATGTAGACAAGAATTGGAAGAAAGAACCTAGAAATTAAAGGAGATGATGGATGTCTGAAGATTTGGTAGCTTCTCCTTTTGAAGACAATCTTATTTAACAGCTTCCTTCTTCAATTCCAAATTTCAAGTCAGGACCCTACAAAACAGGAAATAGGTTAGTTTCTAAAATAAAATAAAATAAAAAACTTTAACTTAAAGTTAGTAAAATCTTAAGGCTACGAATTATGATAAGAGAGAATCCTAAATCTTATTGGACCGAAACAGTCCTCGGCAACGGCGCTAAAAACTTGATGTTTTAATTTAAACCAACCTGATTTAAATGATTTTAAACTCGCAAGTATATGAATCAGATGTAGATATGGTATGTATTACGAGATCGTTCCCACGAGGACTAGTTGTCACAATTTGAAATTTATAACTCTTCTTAACTAATCTAACGAATAATGTAACAAACTATTAAGTAAACTAAGACAAATCTATGGAGAATAATGGAGAGCAATAAAGAAAATTCAATCAAAGAGAAGACTAGGACTTTCAAATCCACCCGTAATTATCCTAACCCTTGTTTTGCCTGTTGATTCATCCTAAGTCAGATTGATACAAATTTAATAAATCACAACTATGTCCTTGGTTGGGCACAAAGAATGTATAATCCCTTAAAGCTTATGGATCACATCTTTCCATCCATGGTCAGGCATAAAGAGATGTAGATTCCTGTTTCTTCCTCTATAGGAAACCTGTTCATAGTCAGACACAAGCTCCTAGAATAATATTCCAGACAACATCCACATCTAGACTTTGGTTAAGCTTATAGAATGGAGAAGTATGGAAATCTCAAGAAAGCACACTAGAGAAAGAAAAAAATCAATCAAAATAGATGAATTCAATAAAACAAGCATCATTCAAATTAGGGGCTTCATCTCAGCCCTAGCTAAAGAGTTTAGCAATTCATAATGTTAATGAGAAAGAAAGAAAAACAAGATTTAAGCATGACTAACATCCCTTCTTCCTTCTTGTCTGTCTTTCTTCTCTTTCTTTTCTTTCTCTTTCCTTTTCTTTCCTCTTTCTTCTTTTAGTCTTCTCTCAAGCTCTCGATCCCCCCTTTCTCAAGGCCACCTCTCAGGCCCTTTTATAACCGCTGGAAGTCAGCAGAAAGGCTGGATTTGGAGGAACTTCCGCAGCAACAGCTGCATGTGCAGCAACATGCAAATCCTTGCTTTTGACCTTAGATTCTGGACGGACGACGATCTGTTCTTGGATTCGGACTCCACAGTTGGAGTTATGACCCTCTACTCTTGCATTTGAACGGTTTGGATTGGGCAAATGTCAAGTGATGGTGGCCCACAGACGCCCTAAAAAATCATGCTACGCCCAGACTCTGCAAACAGAGCTTGCGCATTGATCGTGCTGCAATGTTGGTGGGGTCCACTTGGATGTTATTTTGGGAAATCCACTCTGTCCATGAGATGTGCATCGAAATTTCAGCCGGATATGGGTGATTTTGGATTACTTTTGGTGCGGTCCACCTGATTTTAAACCTACCGTTCATTCTACGTTTTGAACTGTTGGAAGTCCATATTCGTTGTCCCTTACAATTTTGCCACCTAGGAAGTGATAAGTGGGACCCATGGTTTATGATGAATGGTTCAGATTGTCCATTTGGACAATGGGTGGGGCCCACAACAGCAAACCGACAGTTAATGCGAACGCTGTAAAAATGGAAATCTCTGTTTCTGGATTCTTAAGAGAAAGGGTCGGTCAACGTACGCTTGCCGACCATTGGCTTTTAGGTGCACTTGTGCATGTTGCACATTCAATGCATGTGTGGGTCCCACAGATATATGTATCCGAGATCAGATCCGTCCATTCATTTTATCATCTCATTTAGACCATAGGGACCAATTTTAATGCATATCCAAATATCAGGCGGGCTCCAAATTAGGGGTTTAGGAGCTAATCTGTCTGTTGGGCTACTTTTCGAGATATCTAATGGCTGAAATTTTACATGTACAGTTAATTTATGGCCCCCAGGGCATGTATGAAGTTTCAAGTCGAATGGATGGGTGGAACCATGTGATCTTGCATTCTAGACCAATTTCGAGCCTCTTTAACGTGAACGGCTTGATTTCCTCGGATTCCTGGCATATAAATCTGTCGATCTTGGTCCTATGGAGTCCGTCTCTTGTTCTGGTGACTTCGAAATGTCAGATCCATGCTTTTAATATCCTTTTTCAATCAACGCTCCTGATTTCATCCTGTAACAAAAATATAATTAAAATACTCCATTAAGCATTATCATGTAAGTAAAATTAGTTAATAACTAGGATCTGATATGTAATATTTGACCCTCATCATGCCACATGCGCAACAATCATGTATGTACAATCAATAATCGTGGCGAGCATAAATCCAAATTCCATATTCATTCAAACATTTCAACAAACACATAGAATGCATTATAAATTAACATAGTCTATATATAAGCATAATTTATGAAAAACCTCGTATCTAAGCACGTGTGATAGCAATGAAGCCAGTCATAGATTATTACTGACATTGAAAGTCTTGAAAACCATAACCTAAACATTTATAGTCCACACCTTTCACCAGTAGCTCGTAACGAACTCAGTTTGAACTCAGTATCTTTGTCTACGGCGCAATGACAACCTATATCATGAAGTAGGTTAGCTATTTCATTATATACTCTATTTAAATCCCTAAAATAGATTAGGGTTAGGGTTTTTTACCCAAGAACAGGATTGGAATCACTGGTATGGCGATATGGAAGCGGTGGTTAAGCATGTGGAGTAATGGAATCGAATCCCAGGAACAGTCTCCCACTCTCTCTCTCACTTCTCTCTCTTTCCTTCTCTCTTTGCTCTTTTCTCTCTCCTAGGGTTTATAAATTCGTATGTGAAGGGAGAGAGTTTAAGGCCCTTATATAGGCCCAGAACTGATATACTTAGGTTATAGCCAAGGAGTGGCTGTTTCGGTTCAACGGAGCACATTTGGAGGCCCCTTTTCTGTATACGATTGGGAGAAAGTCCCCTGACATTGGATCTAGGTTAAGTTAAGTTTTCAGTCCAATCAGATTAGTGGATCGGCTGCGGGGGACCTGTTTCAGTTCAACAGTCACCGATACTCGATCAGGGCTACAAGTACACTGACATGTGTTGGAAATTTTCCCTGATCCGAGGGTATAATTGGGTCAGATTCTAACGGTCAGAATCCTTAGATTTCTCCTGCAAGTGAACGACTCAATTCACTTAAGTTTCAGTTCATTTTCTAAAGATATTTGCATTTCTCACACACTTCGCTCGAGGCTCAAGTTTTGGGTTTCTGGGTACTGTTAGGACTTGATTTCCGATATAGTGGTCAAGTCCAATAAGGCGGTCATAACCATATAGTTTTGGAGTAATTGAACTTTCGACGCGCGGTCCAGGTCCGATACGGAGTTTCAAAGTGCTCCTAAGAGCAACTGGATTTTGAGATGGATCCTAAGTTTGTAGGTAATGTAGCGTTAACAATTCTGCTAGTATTGGGTCTTATAGTTTGTATTTAAAGCTATCCAAGATAATTCGATAGGTGATTTAGTTTAACACTTAATTAATTTTCACCTAATTCCTAAAGGATTTGGTCCTTAGTGATTTCTACTCGAGGTGGTACTCGGGTCTTTGTACAGATTTTTCTGAGACATTAAACTAATAGTCTTCCAATATCTATCCGAAACATCGATAGCGGACCCATTCATGAGCTGGTCATACTCAGCCTAGTAATGCCCCTACCCTCGGGCGGGTAAGGCCACACCCCTTTCTAACCGACCATGACACAGTGGGAGACGAGGGCTCCTAGTATTCGGCCCTCGTGTGCTCATGTATCCACTTGGTCTCGACATTGGAGTCATCCTTTGGTACCATCGATTTTAGAGATTTTTACCCAGGGACATTTATGGCGCCCCGATGCTAAGTAACAATATTTTTGGTGTCTGATCTTGTCATCCATGATGTGTCTATGGAAGTCATAGCCCTGATGTCACTAAGGCGTATAAAAAGCATATCATACAAATGCAAAGTGTATGAATCACACTACCAGTCATGCAACATTCCTGCACGTCCCCCGTGCTCATGAAGGGTAACTCTGCCTATCAGGGAGCCCACAAATAATTTGCCCGAAGGCATATTCTATGATCAGTAGTCACTCCTCATCTCAAGCCTACATATGATGCGTATGAGCATGAATCATGGAACTATACTAAACATGTTATGTGGTGATGAGTTCTGTTCATAACAAAGAAGGGCTTAGACGGCCTACACACTACAATTATGGGCCTATCAATGGGCCCTAAGGAGAGTTACAATGCGGACATTTAACCATCATTGCTCTTACAATGTGGATGTCAAACCATCATTGCTCCCAAGGCACGGCCGCCAAAACATCATTATATACATCATGGTGGAATCTCACATCGCAATGGGTCTCATATACATCACAGTCAGCCCACATAAGGGCCTCACATACGTCTCATTGGGCCAAATATACCTCAAGTGGGTCGCGGCATGTGGGCCGCTCCAATGGGTCAATCGTGCATCAAATAGGCTACATCAAATGGGCCGAATCAAAGGGGCGAATTTAAATGGGCCGATTAAATGGGTCGAATCAAAGGGGGCGAATCAAATGTGCCGATCAATGGGTCGATTCAAATGGGTCGATCAATTAGGCCGAAGCAAAGAGGTTGAATCAAATGGGCCAATCAAATGGGCTGAGTCGAATAGGCCGAGTCAAATGGGCCAAATCAAATGGCCAAGTCGAATAGGCCGAGTTAAATGGTCGAGTCAAATAGGTCGAGTTGAATAGGCCGAGTCGAATAGGATGAGTTGAATAGGCCGAGTCCAATACACCATACATCCATGTTAAAGACCATTATAGAGCATAAAAAATGAATCGTGTCCAAAGGATCATTTGGACCATACCACAAATGGTAATGGTAATAATGACTTCAACAGTTAAATTTCTGGTGGGCCCACCATAGTATTTATTTTTCATCCATACTGCTCATAAGGTCACAAGGACCTGAACAGGGAAGGAAAAAAAATATTATATTGAATCAAAACTTCTATAACCCAAGGGGGTTTTGAAATAGCCAAGTTATATGTCCTAGAGGGGGGGTGAATAGGACTATGCCAAATTAAAATTAAATACGGTGAAATAAAATAAGGAAATAGCCTTACAATAATAAATCAATTCACAATGCTCAAATTAAATTAATCTCAATAAACAAGCATTGAGAGGTTGATACAAATTCAGTTCTAAGGATAACCTTACACCATAATAAACAAGGGCTTATGGTAGAACAACCTTATTTCTAGAACTTCTTTTGAATCAAGAACTCAATCTGAATAGATGTAGATAAATAGCAAGGAATAAATTATAATCTTAAGAATTGATTATTCTAGGGACAACCATGCACCATAAAAATGGCAGGGCAACCTTACTAGAATAATTGTTGAAATTGAAGCACAGATTAATAAAAGTATATCAAGAGATAAAATGCTGAAATAAATCTTTAGATTATTACAACATTCCCCACACGTGCTTGAAATGTAAATAGTTACAGCATTCACATCCACATGTACATTCCACACAACTGAATGACGAAAGATAAAGAATTAACAAAGCAATCAATCCACAAGACAAAGAGTTATAGTGGTTCGCCTATGTGTACACCAACTGTTTTACAACAGCCACATAGAATGCTACTCCACTCCTAATATCCATACACAGGGATATTAGCGTTCACTATCAAAATAGGTTTCATAGGTTCACCTAAAACCTCCACAATTGTGTCTTTTAACTTGGGCTTACACAATCCAAAAACTCACACTATTCTGAGTTTTCTGGCTCTCCTTAGATAACCAACAAATGAAATTTTTCTGGCGAATTCCAAACAAAAACTAAAAGAATGAAAATTTTACAGAATTGTAAAATACCTGGATTTCTCCTCTTGTAACAGCCCGGAAGAACCAATTGGAGTAGATGTTCGGATATGAAAGTTCAATGTCCAATACTCACTTTATAATGGTTCTAAGTTCTAATTGATTTTAAATTAAATCAGACTGGGCTAGCTCTATTTGATTTTAATTCGCAAAAGAAGGAAAGCAATATTTCCTCTTTTCAAATCAGATTAGAATAATGAATCAAATCAAATAGAAAAAAGCTAATAAAAGGAAATAGAATTATGCACAATATAGCTTAAGAACAGACACAAACTTATCTCAGAGTGGAGCTTTGAATTCACTTAATTTTCGATGAAAAATTCTGAAATTCGTGTGCTATTTATAGCTGCAAAAATTCATCTTCGACTGGTCCTAGGGTCACCACGACTAGTCGAAGAAGAAACAGATTTTTAAATTTTCGGGCGTAATTGGATAAAACCGTTACACGACCGGTCGTGAACAGTCCACGACTGGTCAAGGGCCGTCCACGACTGGTCGTGACCCTCACACGACTAGTCGTGTGACCCTTGATTTCATTGCTGGAGTTGGAGTTATAGCTCCACGACTGGTCGAAGGTCGAATTGTGACTATCCCACGACTAGTCGAGCAGACTCCAGGACTAGTCATAGCCGAACAGAAAAAATCTGATAATTTGCAACAAAATTTCGATTGTTCTTAAAATTTCTAGGATTGGTCAAACCAGTGTCAGGACTAGTCGAACAAGGTCCAGGACTAGTCTTAGAACAGACCAAAATCATTTGTAGAAGATATATGAATTATGTATCCAAAATGACCTACTCTAAAGGTTATCCTAAGGTCAATCAAACCTCAATAAGGACATTGAACCTTCATTAGCTTAGACGTTGAACTTTACGAAGCTTGAGTTCTTCTTGATGTAGTTTGAACACTTCACAAGATTTGACGTCACCATCAGTATGAGTTGTGCTCAGTTCCCTATCTTATGCTAGAGTCTTGATCTTGAATATATAAACTTTGAGTCTTGAACTTGAACTGTTTGTAAATATCATCAAAAGTGTAGCTTGAACTAGCTTGAGTTCATCGTCGTGTCTCGAAGTATAGTTGTGATGTCTCGAACATATATAACAAGATACAAGACACATATAGAGGTTTTGACACATAAAATTTGACAACCAAAGAGGATTCATACCATAGCACTTACAATCTCCCCCTTTGTCAAATTTGTGACAAAACACACTCTTATAGTTCAAAGCACCACAAAATACAATAAGAGAAGCATCATAAGTATCAATAAAGAATCATGCACCGGTTGTCATTGACATGAGATAACCATGGCATAAAGTTGTCAAATTTACTAACTCCCCCTGAGTAGTACACCTACCAATCATCATATTCATCATATGTGTACACAATTATCATTAGTAATCACACAATTTCTCTCCCTTTTGTTAAAAATATGACAAAGGAAGAATCAAAAGCAAGATAATTAATAGAGAAGTCAGAAAATCATAACATAAAACATTATCAAGTCAAGTCAAAGAACTCAGTCACATAACCAAAGAGAAAAAAAAGTCATATAGTTATTACAAACCAAAGAGTAAAATCCTCAATCTGATCCAGAAGAGGGAGCAGGTATGGTTGGATCAATTTGATGAAGCCCTTTTTGTAAGCGCCTGAAATACTTGCACATACTTTTGAATTGGGCATTTTGGCCAACATGCATCTGTTCTACCTTTTCCTCTAATGCACTCAGACGTGCATTAAAATCAAATGGCTCATAGTCAAGATCATTTTCAGAGTCAGAATCAATTTCATTAAAAATATCATTCATATTGATATCATCTGGAGCAGGAGTATCACTCTCTTCATCATTCCCCGCTTCAGCAGCAGCTCCACCCGCACCAATATCAACTTGTCCTCAAGCCAAATCCAACTGCATTTTGTTTATGTTGGAGTTGTTGAATATAAGGTGTTGGATAGGAGCCTCTCCAACAGGTATAGCTACCAACATGTGGGTTGCTAGCACATTCATAAGATACCCAAATGGAATATCACTATGACCAGGATGAATACAGAATTGAATGATAGAGTAACATATCAAAGAGGGCAAACAGATATTAGCACCAGTAACGATTGAGTACAAAATGCGAACCATAAGCAGAGTCAACTCATTCTTGTTTCCAAAGCGGGGATATAAATTAGAGGTAAAGATACGATGCAAGACTCTATATCTGGGCAACAAATACCTAGTTGCGAGGGCATTCCCAGTACGATTCCATGGTGCATCCATGTTACACAAAGCTCTAGTAAAAATATATTTTTCAGATTTAGTTACTTTTTTAGCCAAAATGCTAGGATGAATACCTTCATCATTTACTGAAATATCCATAAGGCCTGAAATTAAATGTCGATCAATAGAAAAAGGCCCTTCTCTTGTATCAATAGAGAAAGTTAGTTGCTCAGTAGAAAAGCCATTAATGCACGCAACCATGGCCTGCGCTATGGACTGGTATGCTGGCCCGCCCCAGTGTAAAATGTTTTCCCATCCTACAGATTGAAGGAGAGGAAAAATATTGAAAGGAGCGATATGGTTGAAATCAACGGCCTTTTCTACAATCACATTGCGCATACGCAAATCACGAACATACGATGGATCATCTTCGGCAGCCCTAAGATGGCGTCTGGTGATAACATTTGATCTAGAAGAAGAAGCACCACTAGGATTCTTCTTTTTAGCTCTAGGGTCCATTTTCTTAAAGAAATACAAGGAATTTTAAGAAAATAGAGATGAATTTCTCTAGAATCAGCAAATGAGGAAGAAAACCCAAAAATCTTGAAGAAAGAGATGAAATAGACAACAATAATCAAGAAATTGAAGAGAAAAGATAATGAATCTACAAGAAAAGCAAGCAAAATGCTCTAACCTGAAGGAATTGAACACAGGGGTTCTACTAGTCGAAGCTTGGCTCGTTGGAGATGATGGTTAGAATGAAGAGGATGAAGGACTTTTCCCAAATAAACACACTAGCGCGCTACACGACTGGTCATGGGTCGTCCTCGACCGGTCGTGGCACGACTGGTTGAGTACGTCCTCGACTGGTTGTGTACCATGAAAAAGTGCAATCTTCATCAAAATTTTGAAAAAAAAAACTCATTAATATATTAATATATATACACTGTACTACTGAGATGCATAATCAATAATTTTAAATTGCACATACCAAGATTAAATTTCAATTTGTTAAACCTACTTTTGTCAAGCGGTTTAGTGAATATGTCAGCAAGTTAAGTTTCAGTGGATATGTATTCTAAGTATATTCCTTTTTCTTCCACTAACTCATGAATATAATGAAATCTAATGTCAATGTGCTTAATACGTGAATATTGGATTGGGTTTTTTGAAATATTTATCGCACTGGAATTATCACAGTATAAAACCATTGAATCATGTGTGATACCAAAATCACTCAACATTCGTTTCATCCAAACCAGCGGTGTACATGCATTTCCAGCTGTAATGTATTCAGCCTCAGCGGTTGAGAGTGATATGGAACTTTGCTTCTTGCTAAACCAAGAAACCAAGCAGTTTCCATTGTAAAAACAACCACCACTGGTTGATTTTCTATCATTGATATTACCAGCCCAATCAGCATCTGAATACCCAGCCAATTGAACACTAGTATTATGAAGATACCAAAGATCCAAATTAACCGAACTTGCGACATATCTAATAATTCACTTAACAGTAGTTAAGTGAGATTCTTTAGGATTAGACTGATATCTAGCGTAAATCCCAACACTTAAAGCAATATCAGGTCTACTTGCAGTTAGGTAAAGCAAACTGCCAATCATACAACGATACAATTTAGGATCTACATCTTTACCTATAGAGTCTTTAGAAAGTCTTAGAGTTGTACTCATAGGAGTATTAAAATTCTTACCATTTTCAAATCCGAACCTCTTAATCAAGTTCAAAGCATACTTAGTTTGACAAATAAAAATTTCATCATCATCAGGTTGTTGTTTTACTTGTAGCCTTAGGAAATAATTTAATTCCCCAACCATGCTCATTTCGAATTCAGATTTCATTAGATATGCAAACTCAACAGTCATGTTAGTACAAGTTGATCCATAAATTATATCATCAACATAGATTTGAACCATTAGGATATCATCGTTATGTTTCTTAACAAAAAGTGTCTTATCGACACTGCCCATTTGAAAATAGTGACTCAGTAAAAACTTTGTCAATTTTTCGTACCATGCCTTGGGAGCCTTTTTCAAACCATAGAGAGCTTTTTTAAGGCGGTATACATGATTAGTAAACTTAGGGTCTTCAAACCCTGTAGGTTGTTCAACATATACCTCTTCATGTAAATCACCATTTAAAAAGGCACTCTTTACATCCATTTGAAATATTTTAAACTTTCTAAAACATGCAATGGATATAAAAAGTCTAATTAATTCAAGGCAAGCAACTAGCGCAAACGTTTCATCATAATCGATGCCTTCAATTTGAGTGTACCCTTGTACAACCAATCTTGCCTTGTTTCGAATTATATTTCCTAGTTCATCAGACTTATTTTTGAAATCCACTTTGTTCCAATTATGTGTATATCTTTAGGTCTAGGAACAAGATACCAGACATCATTACGAACAAATTGATTAAGTTCTTCCTGCATCGCAACTATCCAGTTTTCATCAGAAAGTGCTTCTTTTACGTTTGCCGGTTCAATTTGGGATGTAAAACATACGTAATTACATATGTCTTGAATTTGTCTATAAGTGTGCACACCAGTGAGAGGGTTTTCAAGAATTTGAGTAGTTGGATGATCTTTAACAGTCCTTAATTCAGAATTAATTTTACTTGATGAAGTATCTGGTTTTTCAACTACAAGAACTCCATCATTTTCTGAACTAGGAGCAGGTGTATTCAAGTGATCATCAATGACCACATTAATTGATTCTTGAATCATACCAGTCCTATTGTTCAATACACGATAAGCACGACTGTTTAAAGAGTATCCTAAAAAGGTCCCTTCGTCACTTTTAGTGTCGAACTTTCCCAAGTTTTCACAGTCACGCAAAATGTAGCACTTGCTGCCAAAAATATGAAAGTATTTGACAGTAGGCTTTTTGTTAAACCACATTTCATAAGCCGTTTTATTATTTTATTTACAAGTATAAACACGGTTAATAATGTAGCAGGCAGTATTTACTGCTTCAACCCATAGATTTCTAGGGAGCTTCATGCTATTCAACATAACATTTCTCATTTCTTGAAGCACTCTATTTTTTCTTTCCACAATACCATTTTGTTGTGGTGTTTTGGACGCAAAGAATTCATGTGATATTCCCTGATCGCTACAAAATTTTTCAAAACCGCTATTTTCAAATTCGGATCCATGATCACTACGGATCTTACTGACTTGAGAACATTTTTCAGTTTGGATTCGTTTGATAATCTTTTTCACTTCATCAAGGATTTCTGATTTGTCTTTTAAAAATAAAACCCAAGTGTATCTTGTATAATCATCTACGATAACCAAGATGTATTTTTTGCCGCCTCGACTTTCCGTTCTAGTTGGTCCTATAAGATCCATGTGGAGAAGCTCGAGTGGTCTTACTGTAGCATTAAAGTTCACCTTTTTGTGAGAGCTCCTTTTTTGTTTACCATACTGGCATTCACTACATATTTTGTCTATTTTTTGTAACTTAAGTAGACCTCTAATTAGTTCTCCTTTGCTCAATCTGTATAAATTTTGGTAATGCACATGTCCAAGGCGTTTTTGCCATAATTCTGTCTCATTAGTATGGACCATGTAGCACTTTTGATTAGATGAACTACCATCACTTACTATGTAGCAGTTTTCAGAAGTTCTGCGACCAGTTAATATTACAAAACCCTTTTTGTTTATGATTTCATAACCTTGATTGGAAAATTTCACACTATGGTTGTTATCGCATATTTGAGATATGCTTAACAGGTTGTGTTTTAGTCCCTCAACATATAAAACATCTTTAAATAAAGGAAGGTTGTAAAGTTGAACCGTACCTTTGCCAATAATTTTACAGTTACTTCCATCACCAAATGTGACAGACCCATCAGACATATCTTTAAGATCAGTGAATAAAGCTTTATCTCCTGTCATATGTCTGGAGCATCCACTATCTAGGTACCACTTTGAATGGCTTGTTACTTTGAATGTAGTGTGAGCAACCAAGCAGGCACCCTTAGGAACCCATTTCAGAACAGTTTTGGGTTTAGGAGTATAGTTGGTCTTCTTTTGATTGTAGTTGTAAGAATGACCTATTGAGTTAGATTTTAAGAGCTCTTTAAGTAAATCCACTATCTTTTCAGCTAGAGGATTTTTTATCTGATTTTTGAAATTGACATAGCTACTTTTAGGTTTTTGAAAAGTTTTTGTATTTTTAGAAAAATCTCGATAAGTATTTTTCTCTTTTGAGTTTGCAGCTTCTCCTTTCACAAATTTGAGAGGAGTATCCTTCTGTTTGGGAGGTATATTTTTATCATAGCTTAACCCGGATCGATCACCACATTTTCTTGATCCGGATAATAATTTTTCTAATTTTGGATCACCTTGGGCATATCTCTATGTGTCCTTCAAACTCAGAAGAGAAGATACTTCAGTCTTAAGTTTCTCATTTTCAGATTTCAAATCTTCTATCAGGGAGGTTTTGAATTCTAAATCACATTTTAATTTTTCAAGACAATCTGAAATTTGAGATTTTTCTAAAACAAGAGTCTCAAAACATTCTTTGAGTTTAGAAAACTTTTCTTTTTGAAGTTTAAGTTTGACAATAATTTTACAACTTTCCTTATATAAGGCATTATAAGCATCTTGAAGATCTTCTTCATTTTCATGATCACTATACATATTTTCTTCACTAGTTGAATCATCATGATCTGAGAATGTGAACTTGGCTAGAGTCATAAGGGCTTTTACATTATTGCCCGACTCGGTTTCAGAATCTTCTGATTCAGAAGAGGCTTCAGAATCGGATGATTCGTCCCATGTAGCCAACATACCCTTCTTCTTAAGTTTGTCTTTTTTAGGACATTTATTTGCTAAATGCCCATATTCTTGGCAGTTGTAACATTGACTATCTTTCAAAGATTTCCAAGTTCAAGATTTTGGTTTAAATCGTTTCTTTACGTTTGTCTTTTGAAAATCGACCCTTTTTTACTTTTAAAAATCTCGTAAAACTTTTTAGCTAAAAGTGCCATATCATCTTCTGAATTTTCTAAATCCGAGTTTTCTTGATAAATACTTTTAGAAGATGTTAAAGCAATAGATTTACCTTTAGAAGCTTTAAAATTTAATTCATAGGTTTGTAAAGAACCAACTAGTTCTTCTACCCTCATGTTATCCGTATCACGAAGTTCTTGGATCGCGGTTACTTTAGAGTTGAACCATTTAGGAAGTGAGCGTAGTATCTTTGCACATACTTTACTTTCTGGGATTTTGTCACCAAGACCCCACATTGAGTTTACAATGTAATTCAGTCAAGTGTAAAAGTCCATAAACATTTCATTTTCCTCCATATGAATTTCTTCAAATTTAGTTGTGAGGAGTTGGACTTTAGACTTCTTGCCAATTGATGTACCCTTGTGTGTCATTTCTAATATATCCCAGGTTTGCTTTGCAATATCACAGGATATGATTCTTTTGAATTCATCTGGTGATATTGCGCAAGTGATAGCATTTAGTGCTTTAGCATTGGCACTATTCTCACTTTTCTGAAGTGTAGTCCATGAGAAATAAGGAGACACGCTCATTATTTTGAACCGTCGGTTCCAGTTACTTCAGTGGTAGGGGATTTCCATTCGGTCATTGTGGCTTGCCACACACTCTCATCCAATGACTTGAGGAAGATCCTCATTCTGGCTTTTCAATAGGCATAGTTGGAGCCATCAAATGGTGGAGGCCTAGTGACTGAGAGGCTATTGAAATTTGATAACTTTTTATATAGCTTAGATCATTAGCTCAAGAAATAAATCCAAAATATAAAGCAATAAGAGCGAGCTATTAGGCTCTGATACCACTTGAAATGGTCAAGTTATATGTTCTAGAGGGGGGGTGAATAGGACTATACCAAATTAAAATTAAATACAATGGAATAAAATAAGGAAATAGCCTTACAATAATAAATCAATTCACAATGCTGAAATTAAATCAATCTCAATAAACAAGCATTGAGAGGTTGATACAAATTCAGTTCTAAGGACAACCTTACATTGTATTAAACAAGGGCTTATGGTAGGACAACCTTATTTCTAGAATTTCTTTTGAATCAAGAACTCAATCTAAATAGATGTAGATAAATAGCAAGGAATAAATTACAATCTTAAGAATTAATTATTCTAGGGACAACCATGCACCATAAAAATGGCAGGGCAACCTTACTAGAATAATTGCTGAAATTGAAGCACAGATTAATAAAAGTATATCAAGAGATAAAATGCTAAAATAAATCTCAAGATTATTACAACATTCCCCACACTTGCTTGAAATGTAAATAGTTACAGCATTCACATCCACATGTACATTCCACACAACTGAATGATGAAAGATAAAGAATTAAGCAAGTAATCAATCCACAAGACAAAGAGTTATAGTGGTTCGCCTGTGTGTACACCAACTATTTTACAACAGCCACACAGAATGCTACTCCACTCCTAATATCCACACACAGGGATATTAGTGTTTACTATCAAAATAGGTTTCACAGGTTCACCTAAAACCTTCACAATTGTGTCTTTTAACTTGGGCTTACACAATCCAAAAACCCACACTATTCTGAGTTTTCTGGCTCTCCTCAGATAACCAACAAATGGAATTTTTCTGGCGAATTTCAAACAAAACCAAAAGAATGAAAATTTTACAGAATTGTAAAATACCTGGATTTCTCCTCTTATAGCAGCCCGAAAGAACCAATTGGAGTAGATGTTCGGATATGAAAGTTCAATGTCCAATACTCACTTTATAATGGTTCTAAGTTCTAATTGATTTTAAATTAAATCAGACTGGGCTAGCTCTATTTGATTTTAATTCCCAAAAGAAGGAAAGTAACATTTCCTCTTTTCAAATCAGATTGGAATAATGAATCAAATTAAATAGAAAAAAGATAACAAAAGGAAATAGAATTATGCACAATATACCTTAAGAACAGACACAAACTTATTTCAAAGTGAAACTTTGAATTCACTTAATTTTTTATGAAAAACTCTGAAATTCGTGTGCTATTTATAGTTGTAGAAATTCATCTTCGACTGGTCCTAGGGTCACCATGACTAGTCGAAGAAGAAACAGATTTTTGAATTTTAGGGAGCGATTGGATAAAACCGTTACACAACCGGTTGTGAGCAGTCCACGACTGGTCAAGGGCCGTCCACGACTGGTCGTGACCCTCACACGACTAGTCGTGTGACCCTTGATTTCGTTGCTGGAGTTAGAGTCGTAGCTTCACGACTGGTCGAAGGTCGAATCGTGACCATCCCATGACTAGTCGAGCAGACTTCAGGACTAGTCATAGCCGAAAAAAAATAAATCTGATAATTTGTAACAAAATTTCGACTGGTCTTGGAATTTCTAGGATTGGTCGAACTAGTGTCAGGACAAGTCGAACAAGGTCCAGGACTAGTCTTATAACAGACCAAAATCATTTGTAGAAGATATATGAATTATGTATCCAAAATGACCTACTCTAAAGGTCATCCTAAGGTCAATCAAACCTTAACAAGGACATTGAGCCTTCATTAGCTTAGACGTTGAACTTTACGAAGCTTGAGTTCTTCTTGATGTTGTTTGAACACTTCACAAGCTTTGACATCACCATCAGTATGAGTTGTTCTCAGTTCCCTATCTTATGCTAGAGTCTTGATCTTGAGTATACGAACTTTGAGTCTTGAACTTGAACTGTTCGTAAATATCATCAAAAGTGTAGCTTGAACTAGCTTGAGGAGTTCATCATCGTGTCTCGAAGTATAGCTATGATGTCTCGAACATATATAACAAGATACAAGACACATATAGAGGTTTTGACAAACAAAATTTGACAACCAAAGAGGATTCATACCATAGTACTTACAGGTTTCAAGGGTGGGCGTTCAACACCATTATTTTCTATAGGGTGGTCCACTTGATATTAGATTTGCCTTATTTTTAGTCTCAAGTCGTGAGACGACGTGGTCCAAATAGGTGGACGGTTTGGACGGATCACATCCATCAAAGTGGGGCTATGAATGCATCAGATGGATGGACGGCACGGATAGAACAATTACATTAGGGTTGGGTGCATGAAACTAGTCAGATGGATGGACGGTTGGATGGAAACACACCCATCAGCGTGGGCCACTAAAACGCCAGATGGATGGACGGCATGATAAATGTATACATCATGGTGGGTCCCACAGTAGGTGTTAATACAGCAGCCAATAGCTACGTTAGATGCAGCGTCAGTTGATGCTGACGGTTTGTGTACAGGTGGATCCCACATAGGGCTCACCACCATATATCTTATGGTGTGTGTGTGTGTGTGTGTGTGTGTGTGTGTGTATATATAATATCATATAATGTCATATAATATAATATATTATATTATAATATAACATGACATGTATATAAAAAAAAACTACCATCCAGAGAATCTGATGATCTAAACAGTGCAGATCTAATGCATATATCGTGGTTGGTCCACACTTGTGGCCACCACAATATATGCACTGAGTATATATTAAAATATTATAATTATTATTTTTCCCTTTTTTTAATAGCTGGTTAGTGCACACCACCGTCAGTTCACACTACACTGTTAGCCACACCCCATTGTTACCACGTCCAGTGTCCAGGGACATCGAACGGCATGGATGTAACAGGGCATCATGGTGGGTCCACATCAACGTGGCCCACCACTTGGATCAAACTGATACTTGCATATTTCCTTCATCTAGGTCCATGCGAGAAGGACAGTGTGGACAACACATCACGGTGACGCCCATGGTGTGGATCTAATCCATTCTTTAAGGTGGGCCATAATTAAAAAACAATAGAGAGAGGGAGAGAGAGATACGGTGTAGTGGAGGGACCCCGCCACTATGGGCCCCTCATATGATTACAACACATACATCAAATTGGGTTCCATCACAAGTGGGCCATTAAATTAAAAATCAACGGTGGATCACCCACCTATTGGCCTTCTTCTTGTTCCCTTGGACTCTTATGCTCCTTGCCTTTAATTTTGATGGAGGTAGATGATGAATGAAAGGTTAAGATGGGAGATGAGAGAGTGGGAAACTGGGTCACACCTGGCTTTGGGAGAGAGAGAACTTGGACGTTGAAATTTTTTGTTACTTGGGAGATTTTTTTAGAAATGAGGGAGACAGCAGTGATGGGATGATAAGAGATGAAGTGATGGGTGATGGGTGATGGGTGGAGTGATGGATGAAGTGATGTAAGGGTTGACTTTGGGGTAGCTTGTGTAAGAGAGAGGTAAGGGTAAGGTATGGGTTGCTTGTACTTGACTTGAGGTGTGATGTGTACTTAATTAATGGGATTAATTGATTGGACATGTTGTAGAGATTCTCTCAGAATTTGCAACACGTGGCATTTCTTTGGAATGAACACAGGCCCAAATCTCCTGGCCTGGGTATTGGGTTGGGTACAAGTTTTCGGTCAAGCCGACTTCAGTATGCAGGACTTGGCTTAGGATCGCGTACAAACGTCGGATACAGGTCGAGGGTTGCCAGAATTCGTCCAGGAGAACCATGAAAGCCTATGGAACGGTACGGACTAGGATACGGGTCTTACAGCTCTCCCCTCGAAATAAAATTTTCATCCTCAAAATTTACACAACCATCGCAACTAGACATAACTCATAAAGGAAGAGAAAACATAGCATTGTCATATAAAATGGTGACAACATATAAGATACAACATATAATCATCTTCAAAGAGATGGGGATAGCGCTTTCGAATCTCAGTCTCGCGCTCCCAAGATGCCTCATCAACAGAATGGTGATCCCACTGAACCTTTACCAAGGGGATGACCTTGGTCCGGAGGACTTCTTTCGATTAAGGATACGAATTGGCTGCTTAATGTAAAAAGCATCCTTGCGAACCTTCAATGGCTGTCAATCCATAACAGGAATTACGTCTGACCCATACCTTTTCAACATAAAGACATAAAAAATGTTATGGACGCCAAACAACTATGATGATAAGGTAAGCTGATAGGCCACGGCACCAACGTACCCAATGATCTTGAAAGGTCCTATGAATCTCGGGACAAGCTTGCCCTTCACTCCAAATCGAACCATGCCCTTCATGGGCGAGACCTTGAGATACACTCTGTCCTCAATATCAAAATCTAAGGGATAATGCCAACGATCAGCAAAACTCTTCTACTGACTTTGAGTTATGCGTATCCTCTGTCTGATGATATCAATAGCTTCTGACATCTTCTGCACAAGTTCGAGACCTAAGAGACGCCGCTCTCCGACCTCGGTCCAACAACTTGGAGATATGCACGGTCTGCCATATAATGCCTCTAAAGGAGTCATGCTAATGGTCGTCTGATAGCTGTTGTTGTATGTGAACTTAGCCAATCATAGATGCTCATCCCACCTACCCCCGAAGTCAATTGTGAAGGCCCGAAGCATATCCTCAAGGATCTGGTTGACCCTTTTGGTATGGCCATCAGTCTGCGGATGATATGCAGTGCTGAGCTATAAATCAGTACCCATCACTCTCTAAAAGCTCCCCCAAAACTGAGAAGTAAACTTCGAGTCTCGGTTTGAAACGACCAAGACAGGAATACCGTGCAGTCTTACGATCTCATCAACAAACAGCTTGGCGAGCCAATCCACATCCCAAGTCTCACGAATCACAAGAAAATGTGCTGACTTTGTCAGGCAATCCACGACAACCCAGATGGCGTCATGACCACGCTGAGTCTTTGACAAACCCATGATAAAATCAATAAATATGTGCTCCCACTTTCACATCAGGACGCTCAACGGCTGTAACGGACCAGGGGGACTCTGATGATTAGCCTTGACACACTTGCATATGTCACACTCGACCACAAAACTGGCAATCTGTCACTTCATCCCCACCCAAAAATACTGTCTCCTCGTATCACGATACATCTTCGTAGAGCCAGGGTGGATAGAAAACTGTGATCGATGTGTTTCGATAATAAGATCTCTGCGCAACTCAAGAATATCCTAGACACACAATCGGCTTCTAAAGTGAAGTCCACCATCAGAACCAATCTTTCTGACTCTTAGATGCTACTTCTACTTGGTAATCCTGTAATGACTCATCTGTCAAATGAAACTCGATCACCCTTGTAACACGAGAGCGTTGAATCGACAGACTCGATAGTTAAACGACAGAAGACTGCAGACCAAACTCAAAGTTATACTCTATTATATCCTCGAGCATCCTCCACTCCTGAATCATCATGTGTACCACCAGGCCTCGTGACTGACGGCTGAGGGCATCCGCAACCATGTTCACCTTGCCTAGGTGGTACTGAAGGTTGAAATCATAGTCCTTCAGAAGCTCCATCCAGCGTCTGTCTCATGTTCAGCTCGGACTAAGAGAATAGATACTTCAAGATCTTGTAGTCGGAGAAGAGCTCATACCTGACCCTATAGTGGTAGTGTCTCCACACCTTCAGTGTGAAGATGACTGCTACTAGCTCCAAATCGTGTGTAGGGTAGTTCAGCTCATAGACCAGTCCTAAGCTTGTTGTAAATTTTTTAAAAAAAAATTTCAGCCATGACTAGTCCTGGAGACTGCTTGACCAGTCATGTAAACAGTGCATAACTCGTTCATGACCAATCCTTCAGCTATGACTCAAAGTCCAACAACTATTTCAAGTTTACCACGACCAATCATGGAGGTCCCTAGACCGGTCATGGAGGACTTACGACTAGTCATGGAATGATTTTATCCGATCGCGCTCAAAATTTTAAAAATCAATTCGTCTTACGACCAGTCGTAGTGTCCACAGGACCAGTCGTGAACGTGATTTCTTCACCTATAAATAGAGCACGATTTTCAGAGTTTGGTATTTAATTCAAGTAAAATTAAGACACCACTCTAAGAGATAAGTTTATAAACTTCTAAAGCTATATTGTGCATATTTAATATTCTCTTTTATTAGCTTTGTTATATTTAATTTTGTATTCTGCATTCTAATCTGATCTGAAAGAGGGATTGAAGTATTCCCACTTCTTGGAATCAAAATCAAATAGAGTAGCCCAACTTGATTTAATTTAAAATCAATTTAGAACCTAGAACCATTTCATAAGTGAGTTTGGACATTGAACTTCAACGCTGAACTTCTACTTCGACTTGGTTCTTCCAAGCTGCAATAAAAGGAGAATATCCAGGTATTTTTACAGTTTTGTAAATCCCTTTGTTTTGGTTTCTTTGAGATTAAGCCAAAAAAATCTCTCAATTTTGGTTATCTAAGGTGATCCAGAAAACTTAAAGTGTGGAGTTTTTTGAATTGTGTAAGCCCACTTGAAAGACACGATTGTGAAGGTTTTAGGTGAACCTGAAAAAACCTATTTTCATAGTGAACGCTAATATCCACTATGTGAGGATATTAGGAGTGGAGTAGCTATGTGGTTGTTGTTTAATAGTTGGTGTACACACAGGTGAACCACTATAATTCTTTGTGTTTTGTGGTTTTGTGGTTTCCTTTCTTTATTCCTTTTGGTTCAAGATTGTGAGATGTATTTGTGGATGTGAATGTTGTAATCTTTACATTTCAACATTGTGGGGAATGTTGTAATAGCTTAGATTTCCATTCTTATTATTTCCTTCTTATTCCTCTTCAGTTTGAGTTTTTGATACACAAATCGTTCTAGTAAGGTTGTCCTACCATAAACCCTTAGTTTTTATGGTGTAAGGTTATCCTTAAAACAACATTTGTATCAACCTCTCAAAAATAGAATTTTGAGGTTGTTACTTCCTTTTATTATTTTCAATTCATTTTTCTATCTTATTGTTTAATTCTGCTGTTATTTTTTAATTTGGCATTATCCTATTCTCCTCCCCCCCTCTAGGACATATAGCTCAGCCTTTTCAAGTGGTATTAGAGCCTGATAGCTCAGTTTAAATTGTTATTTCTTTAGGATTAATTTCCTAAGCTAATCGATCTGAGCTGTTTGTAAGATGTCAAATTTTAATAGCCTTTCAGTCACTAGGCCTCCACCATTTGATGACACCAATTATACCTATTGGAAAGCTAGAATAAGAATTTTCTTAAAATCCATGGATGAGAGTGTGTAGTTAGCCACAGTGACTGAATGGACTCCTCCAACTACTAAAGTAAGTGGTATCGATGGATCCAAATCTATGAGAGTAACACCTCATTTTTCTTGGACCACTCTTCAAAAAAGTAAGAGTAGTGCCAATGTAAAAGTACTAAATGCAATCACTTGCGCACTATCACTAGATGAATTTCAAAGAATTATATTATGTGATTCTACAAAGCAAGCCTGGGATATTTTAGAAATGACACACGAGGGAACATCAATTGTCAAGAAATCTAAAGTTCAAATCCTCACAACCAAATTTGAGGAAATACATATGGAAGAAAACAAAATGTTCATAGACTTTTATATAAGATTAGATGACATTATGAACTCTATATGGGGTCTTGGTGATAAAATCCCAGAAAGTAAAGTCTGTACAAAGATACTACACTCACTTCCTGAACAGTTCAATTCTAAGGTAACTGCAATCCAAGAACTTTGTGATACGGATAATATGAGGGTAAAAGAATTAGTTGGCTCTTTACAGACTTATGAGTTAACTTTTAAAGCTCTTAAATGTAAATCTATCGCCCTTAAATCTTCTAAAAGTGTTTCTCAAGAAAATAGTAGTAATTCTGATTTAGAAAATTTTGAAGATGATATAGCCCTTTTAGCTAAAAAGTTTTACAAAATTTTCAAAAGTAAAAAAAAGAATTGATTTTCAAAAATCTAATGATAAGAAAAGATTTAAATCTAAAACTCGAAGATCTTTAAAAGACAGTTAGTGTTACAACTACCATGAATATGAGCATTTAGCAAACAAGTGTCCTAAAAAGGATAAACCTAAAAAGAAAGAAATGTTGGCTACTTGGGATGAATCTCCTGGCACTGAAGCCTCTTCTGAATCAGAAGATTCTGAAATCGAGTCGGGCAATGAAGTTAAAGCCCTTATGACTCTAGCCAAGTTCACTTTTACAGTTAATGATAATTCAACTAGTGAAGAAAATCTGAATAGTGATCATGAAAATAAAGATGATCTTCAAGATGCTTATAATGCCCTTTACAAGGAAAGTTGTAAAATTGTTGTTAAACTAAAACTTCAAAAAGAAAAGTTTTTAAATCTTAAAGAAAATTTTAATTCTCTTGTTTTAGAAAAATCCCACATTTCAGATTATTTTGAAAAAACTAAATGTGATTTAGATTTCAAAACCTCCCTAATTGAAAATCTAATATATGAAAATGAAAAACTAAAACTTAAAGTCTCTTCACTTTTAAGTTTAAAGGACACATAGAAGTATGCCCGAGATGATCCAAATTAGAAAAATTGCTATCCGAATCCAAAAAATGTGGTGACCGATCTGGTTTGGGCTACGACAAAAGTATTCCTCCCAAACATAAGAATTCTCCTTCTAAATTTGTGAGAGGAGAGTCGTCAAACTCAAAAGGGAAAAGACTGAATCAAAACTATGTTAAATAGGCTAAGTCTTTTCCAACCTTAAAACCTAAAAGCAACCATATCAACTATAAAAATCATAATCGTAATCCTTTAGCTAAGAAAATTGTAGATTTACGTAAGGAGCTCTTAAAATCTAACTCAATGAGTCTGTCTTACAACAGCTATAAATACAAGAAGAACAACTATACTCCTAAACCCAAAACCGTAATGAAATGGGTCCCTAAGGTTACTTGCTTGGTTGCCCACACTGCTTTCAAAGCTTCAAGTCATTCAAAGTGGTATCTAGACAGTGGTTACTCCAGGCATATGACAAGTAATAAGGGTCTGTTCACCAATCTTAAAGATATGACTGATGGTTCAGTCACATTCGGTGATGGTAGCAACTGCAAGATTATTGGTCAAGGTACGGTTCAACTCTATAACCTCCCTTTATTTGATAATGTTTTATACATTGAAGGGTTAAAACATAACTTGTTAAGCATATCTTAAATATGCGATAACAATCATAGGATAAAATTTACTAACCAAGGGTGTGAAATATTAAACAAAAGTAGTTTAGTAATATTAACTGGTCGTAGAACTTCTGAAAACTGCTACATTGTAAGTGATTCTAGCTCATCTAATCAATCATGTTACATGGTCCATACCGATGAAACTGTGTAATGGCATAAATGCCTTGGACATGTACACTACCGCAATTTATATAGATTAAGCAAAAGAGAATTGATAAGAGGTATACCTAAATTGCAGAAAGTAGATAAAATATGTAGCGAATGCCAGATTGGTAAACAAACTAGGAGTACTCAATAAAAGTGGACTCCAATCCCACATCCAAACCGCTCGAACTTCTCCACATAGATCTTATAGGACCAACAAGGACGGAGAGTCAAGGTAGCAAAAAATACATACTAGTAATCATGAATGATTTTACCAGATTCACTTGGGTAGCCTTCTTAAGGGATAAATCAGAAACCCTTAATGAAATAAAAAGGATTCTCAAACGGATACAAACAGAAAACGGTTCTCAAGTCAGTAAGATTTGTAGTGATCATGGATCAAAATTTAAAAATAGTAGTTTTGAGAAATTCTATTGCGATCAGGGAATATCACATGAATTCTCTATGCCCAAAACACCATAAAAAAAATAGAATTGTTAAAAGAAAAAATAGAGTGCTTCAAGAAATGGCAAATGTAATGTTAAATAGTATGAAGCTCCCTAGAAATCTTTGCGCTAAAGCCATAAATATTGCTTGTTATATAATCAACCAGGTTTATACAAGTAACTCAAACAGTAAAATGGCTTATGAAATGCGGTTTGATAAGAAGCCTACTATCAAATACTTTCAATTTTTTGGTAGCAAGTGCTATATTTTATGTGACAATGAAAATTTGGGTAAGTTTGACACCAAAAGTGATGAAGAGATCTTTTTAGGATATGCTTTGAACAGTCGAGCATATCGAGTACTAAATAAGAGGACTGGTATAATTCAAGTCCATCAATGTGGTCATTGACAATCACTTGAATACACCAGCCTCAAGTTCAGATAATGATGAAGTTCTTCTAATTGACAAACTAGATATTTCATTAAGTAAAAATAACTCTAAACTGAGGACTGTTAAAGATCATCCAACTACTCAGATTCTTGAAAGCCCTCTACTAGTGTGCGCACTCGTAGACAACTAGAAGATATATGTAATTATGTATGCTTTACATCTCAGATCAAACCGGCTAACGTAAAAGAAGGTCTTACTGACGAAAACTGGATAGTAGCGATGTAAGAAGAGCTTAATCAATTTATTAAAAATGATGTTTTCTATCTTGTTCCTAGACCTAAAGATAAACATATTATTGGAACTAAGTGAATTTTCAAAAATAAGTCTGATGAACTTGGTAATATAATTAAAAACAAGGCTAGACTGGTTATACAAGGGTATACTCAAATTGAAAGAATTGATTATGATGAAACCTTTGCCCCAGTAGCTCGTCTTGAATCAATCAGACTATTTATGTCTATTACATATTTTAGAAATATCAAAATATATCAAATGGATGTAAAGAGTGCTTTCTTAAATGGCGATCTGCATGAAGAAGTGTATGTTGAACAACCAATAGGTTTTAAAGACCCTAAGAAATCTAATCATGTCTATCGCTTAAAAAGGGCTCTCTACTGGTTGAAACAAGCTCCCAGTGCATGGTATGAAAAATTAACTAAGTTTCTACTAAGTCATAATTTTCTAATGGGAAGTGTTGATAAGATTATTTTTGTTAAGAAAGATAATGATCATATCTTCATAGTGTAGATCTATGTTGATGATATTATTTATGGATCTACCTGTACTAACTTGACTGTTGAGTTTGTAGATCTTATGAAATCTAAGTTCAAAATGAGCATGGTTGGGGATTTGCATTATTTCTTAGGGTTGCAAGTTAAACAGCAACCTAATGGTATCATTATTTCTCAAACCAAATATGCTCTGAACTTAGTTAAAAAGTTCAGATTTGAGAATGAAAAAAATTTTGATACTCCTATGAATACTACATTAAGACTCTCAAAGGACTCTACATGTAAAAGTGTGTATCCTAAATTATATTTTAGTATAATTGGCAGTTTACTTTATTTAACTGCAAGTCGACTTGATATTACATTTAGCGTAGAGATTTGCACTAGATATCAATTTGACCTTAAAGAGTCACATTTAACTATTGTTAAGCAGATTATGTGATATATCACAAGCTCAACCAATTTAGGTCTTTGGTATCAACATGATACTAGTGTTCAATTAGCTGAGTACACTGATGCTGATTGGGCTACTAATGTTAATGATAGAAAATTAACCAGTAGTGATTGTTTCTATGTTGGGAACTGTTTAGTTTCTTGGTGGAGTAAGAAACAAAGTTTCGTATCACTCTCTACCACTGAGGCTGAATACATTGCAACAGGTAATGCATGTACTCAACTTGTATGGATGAAAAGAATGTTGACCGATTACGGAATTGCAGAGGATTCTATGGTTTTATATTGTGATAATTCTAGTGTAATAAATATATCTAAAAACCCAATCCAGCATTCACTAACCAAGCACATTGACATTAGATATCACTACATTCGTGAATTAGTGGAAGAAAAGACAATATCTTTGGAATACATTCCGACTGAGAATCAACTTGCTGACATTTTCACTAAACCGCTCGATAAAAGTAAGTTTAATAAATTGAAATTTGATCTTGGTATGTGCAATTTGAATTGATTATTCATACTAGTATATATCATAGTGTGTATATTTGTTAAATTAATTATTTAAATTTCTAAACCATGTGCAAAATGCATATTTTTGGCTGTGCATGACCAGTCGACGACGTACTCGACCAGTTGTGGCATGACCGATCGAGGACGTAATCGACCAGTCGTGTAGCGCGTCTACTGCTTTAATTTGGGGAAAAAAATTTCTTCCTCATTTGTGCCTCCTCTCCAAGGAGTCTAAGTAGATCTTCAAGGTTAGTACATTATTTCCATTTTTCTTATAGATTTAAGTTCATATCACTTAATTTTCACATTTTGAATGATTTATTTCTTGTTTCTTTGAGGTTTTGGATGTTTTCTTCTCTAAAATTTGATTTTGAGAAAACCCACTCTACATCTTTTGTAACCTCTTAATTTCTTATATTCCTAGTTATAAATGGATGTTAGAGGTAGAAAGAAAAATACTCATGGTCCTTCAACATCCAGATCACCACCAATAACAAGGCGCCACCTTTGGTCACCCGAAGATGATCCCTCCTTTGTGCAGGATTTACGGTTGCGTAATGTTATTGTTGAACGACATGTTCATATTGAACATATTGCTCCTTTTGATCTCCTTCCTCTTCTCCAATCTGTAGGATGGGCTAACATTCTACATTGGGGTGGGCCGGCATACCGATCTATTACGCAGGCTATGTTTGCTTGTATTTCTAATTTTTTAGTTGAAAATTTAACGTTTATAATAGCAACTAGAGAAGGTCCATTTGAAGTTGATCGTCATCTGATCTCTGGCCTAATGGATAGACCTGCCAATGATGAAAGTATTTCTATTGGCACTCTAGTTAATAAACCATCTAAATCAGAAAAATGTATGCTTACTAGAGCATTATGCAATATAGATGCACAATGGAGTCAAAATGGGAATGTGCTTGCTTCAAAGTACTTGTTATCCAGATATAGGGTTCTTCACAGGATATTTATTTCAAATATTTATCCACGTTCTGGTAACAAAATCGAACTAAACTCTTTCATGGTTCAGATTTTGCATTCTATCATCTCTGGTACAAATGTCTGTCTTCCTTCTTTAATCTATCATTCCATCAGACAATTCCATCTCCATCCTGGACACGGTGATATTCCTTTTGCATATCTTATGATTATTGGCCACCCATATGTTAGTGGCTATGCCTGTTGGAGAGGCTCTTATTCATCACCTTATTTTTAACAAATCTAATATAAACAAGATGAATTTGAGGTTAGTTGATGGCCAAGTGAATGTGGGTGGTGGTGGAGCTGAAGTAGTGAACGAAGAAGAAGGCAATTTACGTACAGATGATATAAAATGGATGATATCTTTAATGAGATTGAATCAGATTATGAGGCTGACCCTGACTATCAGCCTTCTGATTTTTCTAAGAAGTTGTATACTCTTGAGGAACAAGTGGATCAAATTCGTGTAACCCAGGATTCTCAATTTTCTTATATGCGTAAATATATGAGATGCATTAACAAGGGTTTACACCAAATCGATCCATCTATTCTTGCTCCCTCTTCTGAATCTGATCAGTATTTTCTTATCTTGGTTTGTAATAACTCTATTGATACTT
Organism: Magnolia kwangsiensis; assembly: GCA_037074715.1. Taxonomy (NCBI): domain Eukaryota; kingdom Viridiplantae; phylum Streptophyta; class Magnoliopsida; order Magnoliales; family Magnoliaceae; genus Magnolia; species Magnolia kwangsiensis. Next base: position 26,321,009 of record CM073585.1, on the reverse strand, counting down.
GGATTTATTTTGTCTTTTGAGATAGTACTTGGACTTAATTTACCTTAGTTGTACTTGATTGACTTTGGTTAATTATGGTTACGCTTGACTTGCTTATGGATTTGATATTTTATCTATCTTGATCATTTATTCCTCAATACTCCTCTTATTCTTCCTTCTTTATCTACGTCCATTTCTACTTTTTAATTCCTTCCTTTGTCATATTGTGACAAAACGGGGGAGAATTTTGGCATGCTTAATATATAGTGATTGTGGTGATTGTGGTATATATTGGTATATTGGCATGTCAATTATATATGGATTGTGGATATGTACCTTTTCTTTGTGAAAGGGGGAGGAGTTAAGTTAGAGGGAGAATTTTTTATGCCAATTGATGATAACTGGTGCATGATTCTTTAACCAAGTCGTAACTGGTTTCTTTTTATAACTGGCATGATTCTTTATGTGTATAATGCATATATTTTTATGAAGTGTGTTTTGTCACAAATTTAACAAAGGGGGAGATTGTAAGTACTAAGGTTTCTAGCTCCTATATATTCAAATTTTGTAGTGTCAAAACCTCTATTGGAATTTGTCTTGTGTAGCTCATCTACATAATGAAGTCTGTGCATCTCTCAAGAATAAGGGTCTTGTGTTCAAGAACTTCAAAGGAATTTAAGCTTTCAAGATTCAAGAGTTCAAAGCTTCGTACAAGTCAAGACATTGTTCCTAGTTTTAATACTCAAGTTCAAGCTTCAATGTTAGTCGATTTCAAGCTTGAAGAGTCTCAATTCAAGCTTCATCCTATGAGGATCTCAAGCTTCGCCAACTTCAAAGAACGATTATCAACTACAAGAAAAAGAAGCTCAATGTTCATACTTCACTAACAACGTATAAATGACCTTAGATTGACCTTAAGGTAGGTCATTTTGAATACATAATTCAATTATATCATTTTATAAGTGAATAGTCTGTTTCTCGAATAGTCTTAGACTCTGTTCGACTAGCCCTAGTACTGACTCGACCAGTCTAAGAAATTTCAAGACCAGTCCTAAGCTTGTTGCGAATTTTTGAAATTTTTTGTTAAGCCATAACCAGTCCTGGAGATTGTTCGATTGGGTGTATGAACAGTGCACGACTCGTTCACGACCAGTCCTGCAGCTAAGACTCAAAGTCCAGCAACTACTTCAAGTTCCCCACGACTAGTCGTGGAGGTCCCTGGAACGGTCATAGAGGGCCTACAACCAGTCGTGGAACAGCTTTATTCGATAGCACTCAAAATTTTAAAAATCAGTTGGTCCTAAGACCAATCGTAGTGTCCACAGGACCAGTCGTGAACATGATTTCTTCACCTATAAATAGAGCACGATTTTCAGAGTTTGGTATTCAATTCAAGTAAAATCAAGACACCACTCTAAGAGATAAGTTTGTAAACTTCTTATGCTATATTGTGCATATTTAATATTCTCTTTTATTAGCTTTATTATATTTGATTTTTTATTTTGTTTTCCAATCTGATCTGAAAGAGGGATTGAAGTATTCCCACTTCTTGGAATCAAAATCAAATAGAGCTAGCCTAACTTGATTTAATTTAAAATCAATTTATAACCTAAAACTATTTCATAAGTGAGTTTGGACATTGAACTTCAACGTTGAACTTCTACTCCAACTTGGTTCTTTCGGGCTGCAACAAAAGGTTGGTTTCTTTGAGATTAAGCTAGAAAAATCTCTAAGTTTTGGTTATCTAAGGTGATCTAGAAAACTTAGAGTGTGGGGTTTTTTTAATTATATAAGCCTACTTAAAAGATATAATTGTAAAGGTTTTAGGTGAACATGAAAAAACCTATTTTCATAGTGAATGCTAATATCCACTGTGTGAGGATATTAGGAGTGGAGTAGTTGTGTGGCTGTTGTTTAATAGTTGGTGTACACACAGGCGAACGATTATAATTCTTTGTGTTTTGTGGTTTTATGGTTTCCTTTCTTTATTCCTTTTGGTTCAAGATTGTAGAATGTATTTGTGGATGTGAATGTTATAATCTTTACATTTCAGCATTGTGGGGTATATTGTAATATCTTAGATTTCCATTCTTGTTATTTCCTTTTTATTCCTCTTCAGTTTGAGTTTTTGATACACAAATCGTTCTAGTAAGGTTGTCCTGCCATAAACCCTTGGTTTTTATGGTGTACGATTGTCCTTAGAACAACATTTGTATCAACCTCTCAATACTAGAATTTTGAGGTTGTTGCATCTTTTGATTATTTGTAATTCATTTAGTTATCATATTATTTAATTCTGCTATTATTTTTTAATTTGGCATTATACTATTTATCCCTCCCCCCCCCCCCCCCCCCCCCCCCCCCCCTCTAGGACATATAGCTCCGCCTTTTCACCTCACGGGTCCTTGAATATATCAGAATGTCGTCAATGAATACCAGAACAAACTGATCAAGATACAGAAGGAAGACCTCGTTCATCAACTGCATGAAGATCATGGGTACATTGGTCAATCCAAAGGACATGACCTGAAACTCAAAATGACCATAACGCATCCTGAAAGCCGTCTTCGGGATGTCCTCCTCTCGGACCCTAATCTGATGATGACTGGAACGCAGGTCAATCTTTGAAAAGAATTATGTACCCTGCACCTGATCAAACAAATCATCTATCCTCGGGAGCAGGTACATGTTCTTAATCGTGACCCGGTTGAGCTCACGATAATCCATGCAGAGCCTCAACGAGCCATCCTTCTTTCTAATGAAGAGTACCAGCACTCCCTAAGGCTAACTGCTCAAATGAATGAATCCTAATTCACATAACTCGTCCAACTGACGCTGCAGCTCCCTCAACTCCATCGGTGTCATATGATACGGGGCCTTCGAGATAGGCGCAGTATCAGGCACAAGATCAATCTGGAACTCAATACGCTAACGAGGCGACAACCTCGAAATCTCCTGAAATACATTGGGAAAATCATAGACAATCGGCAACTGATTAATATATGCAGCAATAGGCTCCTCAACGGCGCAGGACATCAAACAAGATAATGGCTCTCCTCTGGGCTTGACAACGAACTGAAACTTTGACAAGTCTAGTATGCAGAACATGACTGTCCTCACGAAACAGTCCAAGATGGCTTGGTACTCGTCAAGAAAATCCGTGCCTAAAATAATGTCAAAATCTAACATCGGTAGCACAAATAAATCAGGGGACAAAAAGATATCGCCAACCAAAACAGGGTAAAATGAACAGAAACAGCCCAACACCATAGTCTTCCCTAAGGGCGTCGATACGATCAACCCCTCATGAGTAGACTCTGTCAGTAATCCAAATGATCAACAAAAATTCTCAGACATGAATGAATACAATGCATCGAAATCAAACAGTACACAGGTGATGCATGCAGAGACTGGGAGTATATCCTCGATGACTCCTCCAGATGACTGCGGATCCTACTGAGCCACGTAGAACCTAGCCTGAGCTGGCTGGGGAGGTGTTTATCTCCTCTGAGGTCCGTACTACTGTTGTTGCCTCTGCGGCGGCCTGTACTGTTGTCTCTGCTGCTACTGGGACCTCGGCGGCTAAGGTGGCTACGGTCGCTACTGATGGGGTTGATGCTGCGCTGGAGGCTGTTGTGGCCCTCTCGACTGCTGCAGATAATGGTGGGGGCACTCATACACGCAGTGCCCTATCCCACCACATCCAAAATAAGTCCCTATAAATGGCTGTTGGGGTGGCGCTGGAGGTGCCGCTGGTGCTTTGGCAGATAGGTGGCTCCTGTATCTCTGTGGTCGTCGATGCTACTAGGAGTTACTGGAGGGGGCCTGCCTTTTTCGTCCTCTCCTCTCATCTCAATCGCTCTACGTGTCAACCCACTCAGTCTCATAAATCTGAGCCTTCAGTACTACTGCCTGGAAAGTCGGGAGCTCGTGCCCAATAACATGGCCTCAAAGGCCGTAACGCAGGCCGTTTTTAAAACTGCGGGCCTTCCGCCCCTCATCATCAACCAAATATGTCACAAACCTCGATAGTGCCATGAAACGAGCCGTGTACTGTGCCACAGACATGTCTCCCTGCACCAAGGTCTGGAACTTTAACGCTCGCTGCCGACAAATGTGGTCGGGGAAGTACTGCTGCTCGAATCGGTCTACGAAATCCTCCTATGTCCAGACGAAGTCGGGCTCTACAACACGGGTTACAGAGGTCCATCAATGCTCGGCCTCACCCTAGAGAAGAAAACAGCTAATCGGACTCGCTATTAGGTCGTACATGACATAGTATTAAAAATCTTCTCCACATCAGAGCGCAATCTCTAGGCTGCAATTAGATTTGGCTCGCCCTGAAAACCCGGGGGATCGAGCTATTGGAACTCTCAAAGAAGGACGCTCGTGTGCTCCTGCTCTACATGGGCTAGTGAAACAACAGGGCGCCTACCCTGTCCATGAAACGCAACTGTCATAGCCTGCAACATCTGTTATAATGGGGAGGCACTTACAAGTACGGTCGGATCCGCATCGGTCTCAAGCGGAGGAATGACATTCTCAGGCTGGGGAGTAGGGATCTCTAAGGGTGGAACAGGAGTCGTAGGTGGTAAAGAGAGAGTCTCAGGTGGTAGAACCGGAGTCGCTAAGGTCGCTCTCCTGGGTGGCATATCCTATAGGAAGGAATAAAGATGCCAATCAACCTTAAGAATATACACACGTTAGGGGGCTAAATTGGAAGGTTATGCACTCGGAACCTAATCATCCTAAACTCATAGCAAACATGTGATGTTGTTCTAGGTTATTCCCAATTTATGCTCTGATACCAACTTCTGTCACAACCCAAACTCGAAAACTGAACTCACAAAATTTTCGATTACCGAATCTGGCACCAACAGCCTCTGTAGTACTCCATTCTCTACTCTCGGCACCCATACACCAGGTTCCGATCCTAGGATTCTACAAGGAGGATTTCTAACATGATTTTGATTCGTAATGAGCATAACCATAAGCATAACCTATAAATAACAACCACAAGAACACCATCACAAAACCCACTATGATCAAAAACTTTAAAGTACAATGCACATGAAGGGAAATACAAGATAAAGATAACGAGAACTCCAGAAGCTCGACTGTACGCTCCTATTGCGGTGAAGCTACGACTGCGACCTGGCATCACCTGCATACATCAATCATGCATAAGCTTATAAAAAGCTTGGAGGGTGGTGTAAGTGTGTGCATAATATGAGCGTGCTCAGAATACAATGTCAGAGTAATGCGGAATCATGTTGATGAGTACATGAATGCAATCAGCTGTACCAAGGCTATGCAGTGGTACGGCTATGCGGTGCAAGATATGAATGCTATCAGCCATATCAAGACTATACGGTATAAGATGCAACTCAAGCATGTCAATCCTCATCTAAATCCATATATCAATGCAGCTCATCACTAGAGCATCGATTATCAGTATAGTTCTCGGTCTGGATAATCACCGGTGTTTAGTACACTGCACCTTTCCCAGGTACGCAGTCCAAGTGAGCGTAAGAAACCTCACTATCCGCCTGGCCAATAGTCTACCAATATTTATCCGGCACGTCGATAGTGGATCCATTCACAATCTGGTCATACTCAACCTAGTAATGTCCCCTACCCTCAGGAGGGTAAAGCCACACCCCTTCCTAACCAACTACGACACAGTGGGAAATGCTGCGTCCTGTTATTCGACTCTCGTGCGTTCATGTATCCACTCATTCTCGACATTGAAGTCATCCTCTGGTACCATCGAGTTTAGAAATTTTTTCTCAGGGACATTTATGGCACCCCGATGCTTAGTAACAATATTTTCAGTATTTGATCCTGCTATCTACGATGTGTCTGTGCAAGTCATAGCCCTGATGTCTATAGGGCATGTAGAAATCATGTCATACAAATGCAAAGTGCATGAATCATACTACCAGTCATGCAATAATCTTGTGCGTACCGCGCACTCATGAAGGGCAACTCTGCCTATCAGGGAGCCCATAAATAATCTGCCCGAAGGCATATGTTATGATCAGTCACTCCTCATCTCATGCATGCATATGATGCATATGAGCATGAATCATGGAACTATACTAAACATGTTATGTGGTGATGAGTTCTTTTCAAACAAAGAAGGGCCTAGACGGCCTATACACTACAAGTATGGGCCTATCAATAGGCCCTAGGGAGAGTTACAAGGTGGACATTTAACCATCATTGTTCTTATAATATGGACGTCAAACCATCATTGCTCCCAATGCACGGCCGCCAAAACATCATTATACACATCATGGTGGAATCTCACATCGCAATGGGTCTCATATACATAACAGTCGACCCACACAAAGGCCTCACATATGTCTTAATGGGCCTCATATACCTCAAGTGGGCCGCTCCAATGGGTCAATCATACATCAAATGGGCTACATCAAATGGGTCAAATCAAAGGGGTCAATTCAAATGGGCCAATCAAATGGGCCGAATCAAAGGGGGCGAATCAAATGAGTCGATTCATATGGGTCGATCAAATGGGCAGATTTAAATGGGCCGATTAATTGGGTCAAAGCAAAGGGGCCAATCAAATGGGCCGAGTTGAATAGGTCGAGTCAAATGGGCCGAGTCGAATAGGCCGAGTCAAATGGCCGAGTCAAATAGGCTAAGTCCAATACACCATACATCCATTGTTAAAGACCATTGTAGAGCATAAAAAAATGAATCATGTCCAAAGGATCATTTAGACCATACCACAAATGGCAATGGTAATAATGACTTCCACAGTTAAATTTCTAGTGGGCCCACCATAGTATTTATTTTTCATCCATACTGTTCATAAGGTCACAAGGACCTGAACAGGGAAGGAAAACAAATATCATATTGAATCAAAACTTTTGTAACCTAAGGGGGTTTTAAGGGTGGGCGTTCAACACCATTATTTTCTGTAGGGTTGTCCACTTGATATTAAATCTACCTTATTTTTAGTCTCAAGCCGTGAGATAGCGTGGTCCAAATAGGTGGACGGTTTAAATGGATCACATCCATCAAAGTGGGGCCATGAAAGCGTCAGATGGATGGACGGAATGGCTAGAATAATTACATCAGGGTGGGGCACATGAAACTGGTCAGATGGATGGACGGTTTGGATGGGAACACACCCATCAGTGTGGGCCACTGCAACGCAAGATGGATGCACGATGTGATATATGCATACATCATGGTGGGTCCCACAGCAGATGGGCCCCACCACAGTTGGAACTAATATAGCAGCCAATAGCTACTTTAAATGTAGCGTCAACTACTGCTAACGGTTTGTGTACAGGTGGGTCCCATGTAGGGCTCACCACCATATATCTTAAGGTGTATACAAATACATATATATATATAATATCATATAATATAATATAATATATTATATTATATTATAACGTAACATATATATAAAAAAGCCACTACCCAAAGAGTCTAATGATCTGGGCGGTGCAGATCTAATGCATATATCGTGGTGGGTCCACACGTGTGGCCACCACAATATATGCACGAAGTATATATTAAAATATTGTAATTATTATTTTTCCCTTTTTCTATAGTTGGTTAGTGCACACTACCGTCAGTTCACACTACACTATTAGCCACACCCCACTGCTACCACATCTAGCATCCAGGGACGCTGGACGGCATGGATGTAACACGGCATCATGGTGGGTCCACATTAGCGTGGCCTACCGCTTGGATCAAATTGATACTTGGATTTTTCCTTAATCCAGGTCCTTGTGAGAAGGATGGTGTGAACAACACATCATGGTGGGATTTCCACAACCCATGGTGTGGATCTAATCCATTCTTCAAGGTGGGCCATAATAAAAAAATAAATAAATAAAGAGGGAGAGAAAGAGAAAGATATGGTGTAGTGGAGGGACCCCGCCACTATGGACCCCTCATATGATTACAACACATACATCAAATTGGGTCCCATCATAAGTGGGCCATTAAATTAAAAATCAATGGTGGATCACCCATCTATTGGCCTTCTTCTTGGACCCTTGGACTCCTATGCTCCTTGCCTTCAATTTTGATGGAGGTAGATGATGAATGAATGGTTGAGATGAGAGATGAGAGAGTGGGAAAGTAGGCCATACATGGCTTTGGGAGAGAGAGAGCTTGGACATTGGAATTTTTTGTTACTTGGGAGATTTTTTTTGAGAAATGAGGGAGAGAGAGAGGTGATGGGATGATAAGAGATGGAGTGATGGATGATGGGTGGAGTGATGGATGAAGTGATGTAAGGGTTGACTTTGGGGTAGCTTGTGTAAGAGAGAGGTAAGGGTAGGGTATGAGTTACTTGCACTTGACAGGAGGTGTGATGTATACTTGATTGATGGGATTGATTGATTGATTAATAGGACATGTTGTAGAGATTCTCTTGAAATTCGCAACACACAGTGTTTCTTCGAAATGAACACGGGCCCAAATCTCCTAGCCTGAGTATCGGGTCAGTGCACGAGTTGCATTGTTGGAACAGCAGCCATGGCGTGGTCGTAGGGGTACAAGTTTTCAGTCGAGCTGACTTCGATATGCAGGACTCGGCTTAAGATCACGTGCAAACATCGAATATAGGTCGAGGGTTGCCGGAATTTGACCAGGAAGACTGTGAAAGCTTATGGAATGGTACGGACTAGGATACGGGTCTTACATTAGTTCTCGTTCATGAACCAAAATATCCAGAGTGATAACTATACTCCATGCTAATTCCAAATTAGTTATGGAGTTATAGAATTGTATAGGGAATCATGCAGAGGAAGAACGTTGATATGAGCCAGCCTCCTTGAATGTTCAAGAACAGCTAAGGTGCTGTCCAAGAAGGGCCATTGGGTAGGATCTTTGAAGGCGCTTACGATAACGGAGGTAGCATTCTTGAAGAATACAAGCATAAGAGGCGATACTTTCTCCAAAGAAATTTTGTCAAAGATTGTGTCTAGAGAATTGGAACCTACAAATCCACTTGGAGTCAGCACAATTGTAGCTGGAAAGGAAAAGAATGACATAATTAGAAATGTTAAAGTTGAATATATAAGAATTTGAAGAGTATAAACAAAAAGGAAGAGAAAATATACCCTCTCTAAGGGCAATTTGGGAAGTGGCCAGTACAGAAGATGCTCCCGCTTCAGAAGACACATGTATGTCTGCAGCTAAACCGCAACACTGAGAGAAAGTTCGCACACCCCAGTACTCAAATCCAAGATTGTTGGAGTCGGAATGTCAATAGGATCAAAGAAGAATTCCAAACTTTGAGCTACCAGTTGGATGGGAGAAGGACGCGCAATGGGGGATTTCTCAACTTGGACGAGGACATCAGAAATAGCAATAATAACTGGTGGAGCTTGTATAATATCATGGCTCACCTCTATACTCTGAGGAGAAAATACATTCTCTGCTCCTACCTGAGTATTTGATAAGGGAATTTCTACTTCTCTAGATGTTGAAACCTCCGATATAGTTGGGAGGGTAGTATACCCCTGTGTAATTACCTCGGCAGCCTCCACAATGCAAGGGGAATATGAAGCATCAAAAGAGATGAAAATGTTTACACCAAGGAACAGCTAAAGCCCCCATAGTTGTCACGTCCCAAACCCGGATATCGGACTCACAGAATCTCAATCGCCAAATCCGATGCCAACAGCCTCTGTAGTACCCCATTCTCTGATCCCAGCACTCATACGCCAGATTTCGACCCTGAGATCCTATAAGGAGGATTTCCCAATATACAGTTATCTCGTAAGAAGCATAACCACAAGTATACCCAAATCAAAAAGGCAACATCATCATCACATATCCACTAATATAAACATTTAAGTACAATGCTGAAAGAGAGATACATATGTCAAAAATCAAAGCTCCAGAAGACTGCTGCACGCTCCAAACTCAACACTGGTGCAACCTAACGCCATCGGTATGCATCAATCGTGCATAAGCTTATAGAAAGTTTAGAGGGTGGTGTAAGTGTATGTATAAGATAAGAGTTAAGTATTCAATACAATGCCTTAATCATACAATATTGGAATTACTAGCAAGATCATGAATCATACGATATTAGAAGAAGCGAAAATACTGCAAGTTTATAAATCATACAACATCGGAGTACACAATACAGATCAGCTATACAAATGAGGAGTCATAGAGAGTCAAATATCAGATGCCGAGGATACAATGCAATATGTACATCTTACTAAGTCTTTCTAGGCCATATAAGTGTAGAAACATACCAACCCAAAATGTTATATGCCTGTGGATGTAATGTAATATGCGATGTGAATGAAATAACCAAGCTGGAGTGTGAAGTCGAGATGATAGTACATAGTATCGTAGGCTACGGGGTCTATCACAAGGGACTTTTATCCAAACCAGTCTTGGACCTAAATTTTGTTACTCTTTGGGATCATCACCGGGGTCTAGTACACTCTACATGCAAATCGCCGCCCACTAATGCGCGACCATGCAAGTGGAAGTGACCTAACTATCCACCTGGCCAGTAGTCAGCCAATATCTACCCAACATGTCAATAGTGGACCCATTCACGAGCTAGTCAAACACAACCTAGCTATACCCCCTACCCTCGGGCCGGTAAGGCCACACTCCCTCCCAACTAACCACGACACAGTAGGAGATGCGGCCTCCTGGTATTCGGCACTTAGGCGCTCATTTATCCACTCGATCTCGATGTTGGGGCATCTACTGGCCTCGAAGGTTTAGAAATTTTCATCCAAGGCCATCTATGGCAGCCCGATGCTAGAACAGATTTTTAGTGTCCCATCTGACCATCCACGATATGTCTGTGGAGGCTACGGCCCTAATGTCGCCTTGGCGTACAGTAATCACAATACAATGCAATGCATGAATCATAAAATCCAGTCATGCATCAATCCTTTGCATACCATGCACTCATGAGAGAAAATATCTACCTATCAGGGAGTCTCATAACAACCTGTCCAATGACATATGCAATGGTCAACCACATCTCATAACAAACATGCAGATGATGCATATGGGCATGTGTCATAATGTTATGCTGTCACATACTCATAACTGGCATCAACAATCGACCTCAACAATGTGAACATTTAATCAACATTGCCCCCAAGGGATGGCCCACATAGAGCCTAACATATAGTGGGCATATGGCCTCACACAAGGGCTAAATATACAATGTCATGGGCCTCACTAAAGAGCTTAATACACATCACGATGGGCCTTTCACATGGGCCTAACATACATTATAATAGGCTCCATTGCCTGGCCCTCAATGCATCACAATGGGCCTCATCACATAGGCCTCATATACATCATATTGGGCCTTAACCGCAGGCTGAATACACATCACATTGGGTCTCAAACACGGGTCGAATGTACATGACAATGGGCCTCAAGTATGAGCCGCATATACATCACATTGGACCTCGACAATCGGCCTCGATATCTAGCCTCAATAATCGAAATCAGCCTCGATAATTGACATCGACAATCGGCCTATACAATCGACCTTAACAATCAGAATTGGCCTCGATGATTGGAATCGACAATCTGCCACAACAATCGGAATCGATCGATAATCGAAATTGTCAATTAGCCACAACAATCAGAATCGATTAATAATCAGCCTCGATGATCGGAGTCGACAATTGGCCACAAATATCGAAATTGATCGATAATCAAAATCGGCAATTGGCTATGATAATCGAAATCGGCAACCAGTTACGATAATCAACCTCAATTGCTAATCGGCGATCGGACACGACAATTGGAATCGATCAATAATTGACCTCGATAATCGGAATCGACAATCGGCCACAACAATCAAAATCGATCGATAATCGGAATCCGTAACCTGCTACAATAATAGGAATCGACAATCGACCATGATAATCGGAATCGACAATCGACCATGACAATCAGAATCGGAATCGGTCATGATAATCAGCCTCGATCGCTAATCAGCAAACTGCCACGACAATCAGAATCAATCGATAATTGGAATCGACAACCGGCCACAACAATAGGAATCAATCGATAATCGGCCTCAATAATCAGAATCGGCAACCAGCCATAATAATCAGAATCGATCGATAATCAGCCTCGATAATCGGAATCGGCAACCGGCCACAACAATCATAATCGATCGATAATTAGAATCAGTAATCGGCCATAACAATTGAAATTGGCAATCGGCCATAACAATCAAAATCAGCAATCGGTCATGATAATCAGCCTCGATCAGTAATCGACAATCGGCCACGACAATCGAAATCGATTGATAATCGATCTCGATAATTAGAATAAGCAACCAGCTATAACAATCAGAATCGATCGATAATCATCCTCGATAATTGGAATAAGCAACTAGCCACAACAATTAGAATCGATCGATAATCAGAATTGACAATCAGCCATGACAATCAGAATCGGTAATCGGTCATGATAATCAGCCTCGATCGTTAATCGGTAATCGGCCATGACAATCGGAATCGATCGATAATCAGCCTCGATAATTGAAATCGACAATTGGCCTAACAAAGGGCCTAAGGGAGGGTCATAATGTGGACATTTAACCATCATCGCCCATTAATGTAATCATTTATCCATCATTGCTCCCAAAGAGTGGCCCATATATAGCCAAATGTATAGTTATCACATGGCCTCACACAAGGTCCTAATATACATCACCATGGGCCTAATAAACGTCAAGTGGGCTACTTCAATGGGCCGCGCCAGTGGGCCAAGTCGAATGGGCCGAATCAAATAAGTCGAGTTGAATGGGCCGAATCAATTGGCCAAGTTGAATGGGCTGGAAACACATCTCAATGGGCCTCATCATATGGGCCATAAACACATCGCATCAAGCCTTGCCCATGAGCCTCAAATACATTACAACAGGTCACAACACATGGGCTTCAAATGCATAATAGGTGGGCCCTACACATGGGCCTGATATACATCACAAGTGGGCCCTACACATGGGCCTCATACACATCAAGTGGGCTGCATTAATGGGCTGCACTAATGGGCTTCATAGATGGGCCACAAATTATTAAGTGGGCCTCATAGTATATCGCATTAGGCCGCATACAAGAACCTCATAGTAGGTGGGCCCTGCACAACCAGCAAGTGGGCCTGCACCTTCCAAATGGGCCCACTAGATGAACAACATAGATGTGCAACACATCTATCAAGTGGGCCACAAGTCTAACGGACTGGATGACGTGGATGAAAACACATGTACCAAGGTGCACCCGTCAAATGAACGGTGTGGATAAACACTAAAATCATGATGTACACAGCATATTTGCTGATTGCTGGCCCGATTGACAATGGGCCTGCCTGGTATTTAGGCCAACCCCCAAGGCAGAGCGGGCCCACTATAACATCACAATGGGTCCCACCAAGGCATGGACCATCTAGAAGATGGGCCAGCCCATCGGTCAACCTCAGCTAGATGGACCGGCTGGATAAATTGCATACAATCAAGGTGGGCCAGCCCTTAAAATAATCTGAAAAATTGGATGAATGGCTAGATATAACACATTCCTCTCAGTGGGGCCCACAGAACTAACTGACGTCAATACATATAGCTAGTGTGAGGTATCTCAGCCCATCCGTCCAGTAGGTGGGTCCCACATGGGGCCCATCACATACATATATGTAATATAATATAATATTATATTATATTTTTTATTTTTTTATTTTTTTATTTTTTATTTTGAAAGCAAACTCCCAGCGTCCAGACCTTAGACGTTGAACAGATGGCATGCATCGAACACATGCATCCTGAGGGTCCCACCGTCTTGGGCAAATGGACAGTGTGGATGTAAACCATACATCATGGTGGCTACTCAAAGCTCCTGCCCGTCCCAACAAGATGGATGGATGGTTGGATGGAAAACATCCATTATGGAATACCACGTGCTACACTCAGCACCCCACCAAGGCGAGTCCCACGTCCCCTTTCAAAATGGGCGGTCTGGATAAAACACATCCAGCATGGTGGGCCTACGCATATGAACAGACGGTGGGGATATAATAAATACATTAAAGTGGGCCCCGTCTGTCCAGAACGGACAGACGGTTAAGATATATAATACATATATTAGGGTGGATCCACGTGCATGTGCTGGACACAGCACACTACATCATGATGCTTCCACAGAACTTGGTGACATCAACATAACTATGTTGCTGGTGTGGGGTCCACACATGTGGAGGTGCAAATACAGCACCTCCATCAGGGTGCGTCCCACGTGTGGATGCAACGTACATCACGGTGATCCCCACCGTCCCAAGCATCTGGACGGTGGAGGATATATAATGCATACATCATTGTGGGTCTCACGTCCCACTTGATGGATGGTCCTGATGAAGCATACACATCATGCTGGTGGACCCACCTAACTTGTTGACATCTACATAATAGCAGCTAGGTGCTGCTCGTCAGATGGGTGATGCAGTTAAAAACACTCACATTAGGGTGGTTTCCAGTTAAGGTTTGAATCCACTTCGTTTGATGGACGGTGTGGATACACACGTCCATCAAGTGGGTCCATGTCCGATGTACGGACGACGTGGATGAATTATACATGCCAAGGTGGCCCACGTGTGGGCCACACACCTAACCTTACCATATAGAAAGAAAGAGAGAGAAAAAAGAGGAAGAAACGTGATGGAGATCAGAGCAGTGAAGGGACCCCGCCACTATGGGTCCCTCTTTGATATAACACATACATCAAGATGGGTCCCACATATGTGGGCCCTCAAACCACAAATCTAATAATAAAATCACCCACCTTTGATCTTCTCTTCCTTCTTCCGCCAAAGCATCCTAGAGCTTCAATGGATGAACTTCAACGGTTGAGATGGACTTTGGATAGTGGGATTGGGTGGTAGGAATGTGGGCCACACTAACTTGTCCCCCATGGAAGCCATGGACGATAGACACTCATGGGTGTTGTTTGAAAATGGAGAAAGAGAATGAGAGAGAGAGGGGTGATGGGAGAGGAGTGATGGGAGAGAGGGATGGATGGGTGTACTTGTGTAAGGAAGAGAGTTAGACTTTTAAGGATTGCTTTTGTACTTAGGGATAGGATAGAGTAATAGGTGTACTTTGACAAGTGAAGTGATTAATGTGATGGATTCTCTAGGGATTGCAACACACGGCATTTTTTTCGAATCGAACGCGGGCCCACATCTCCTGGCTCGGGTATTGCCTCGATACATAATACGCGGTGATGGCATGGTCGCAATGGTGCAAATTTCGAGTCGAGCCGACTGTGATATATGGGACACGACTCAAGATCGCACGTAAAGACCGATAACAGATCGTTGGTTGCCAGAATTCAACCGGGAGGACGATAGAAGCCTACGGAACTATACGAGATAGGATACAGGTCTCACAACTGTCCCCACCTAAAAAAAATTATCCTTAAAAATTAAAAAACAAATAAGGGAAAAGGAAACATCATCCAGTATATATGTCAAGGCTCAATCAATTTACAAAAGGATGAAGATAGCGCTCTCTAATCTCAGTCTTACTCTCCCAAGATTCCTCCTTAACAGAATGGTGAACCATACTAATCCTCAGATATCATATCAGAAACGATCGAAATGGGAATACTATGCAGCCTCATAATCTCAATGGTAGGGAGCTATATCAGAAAATCTCTAAGCTATCTAAACTCGGGGAGCTAACCATTCTAAGTTCTTAACAATTTTAGAGTGCAGGGTAACTATCAGCAGATATGTGATGTTTTCTTCAGGTATTCCTAAGTTATACTCTGATACCATCTTCTGTCACACCCCAAACCCGGAGATTGACTCACAGGAATCCAGATCATCGAATCCGGTGCCGACAGTCTCCGTAGTACCCCATTCTCGGCTCTCAGCACTCATACGTCAGATTCTGATCCTGGGATCCTACAAGGAGGATTTCGCAACGTACAGTTATCTCATAAGAAGTATAACCACATGTATATCCAAATCAAAAAGGCAACATCATCATCACATATCCACTAATATAAACATTTGAATATAATGCTGAAAGAGAGATAAATATGTCAAAAATCAAAGCTCCAGAAGACCGTTGCACGCTTCAAGCTAAACGCTACTGCAACCTAACGCCACCTGCACGCATCTATCATGCATAAGCTTATAGAAACCTTAGAGGGTGGTGTAAGTGTGTGTACAAGATAAGTGTTAAGTATTCAATACAATGCCTTAATCATACAATATTGGAATTACTGGTAAGATCATGAATCCTACGATATCAGAGTAAGCGAAAATACTGCAAGTCTATAAATCATACAATATCAGAATACACAATATAGATCAGCTATGCAAATGAGTCATAGATAATTAAATATCAGATGTCGAGGATACAATCCAATATGTAAATCCTACTAAGTCTATCTAGGCCATATAAGTGTAAAAACATACAAACCCAAAATGTCATATGCCTATGGATGTAATGTAATATGCGATATGAATGAAATGACCAAGCTGGAGTGTGAAGTTGGGATGATAGTATGTAGTATCACAGGCTACGGGGTCCACCACAAGTGACTTCTATCTAAACTAGTCTCATACCTAACTTTAGATAGTTAAACTCAATGTGGTAAACTCCTGATCTCAGGTTAGTCACGCGCCCCAATCGAAATACTGACCATTGTGAAGGCACACATAAGAAATAGTTGCACACCATCAGCCCAAGTGAATAGTGAATGAATGAAAAAATTGGTATGCAAGTCCTACCTAATAAGTCCACGTATCAGTACTTTTAATCTCTGGGATCATCACCAGGGTCTAGTACACTCTACATGTAAATTGCCGCTACTGATACGTGACCATGCAAGTGGAAAAGATCTCACTATCCGCCTGGCTAGTAGTCAGCCAATATCTACCCGGCACGTCGATAGCGGACCCATTCACGAGCTAGTCAAACTCAACCTAGCTACGCCCCTACCTTCGGGCGGGTAAGGCCACCTCCCTCCCAACTGACCACAACACAGTGAAAGATGTGGCCTCCTAGTATTCGGCACTCGGGCGCTCATGTATCCACTCGGTCTTGATGTTGGGGCGTCTCCTGGCAAAGGAGGTTTAGGAATTTTTACCCAGGGCCATTAATGGTAGCCCGATGCTAGAACAAATTTTCAATGTCCTATCTAACCATCCACGATATGCCTATGGAGGCTATGGCCCTGATGTTGTTAGGGCGTATAATAATCACAACACATAATGTAAGATGCATGAGTCATACAATCTAGTCATACATCAATCTTTCGCATACCGTGCGCTCATGGGAGACAATTTCCACCTATTAGGGAGTCTCATAACAACCTGCCCAATAACATATGCAATGGTCAACCACATCTCATAACAAACATATAGATGATGCGTATGGGCATGTATCATGATGCTATGATGTCACATACTCATAACAGGTATCAACAACCGGCATCAATAATTGACCTTGATAATGTGGACATTAACCAACATTGCCCCCAAGGAATGGCCCACATAGAGCCTAACAAATAGTGGGCCCATGGCCTCACACAAGGGCCAAATATACAACGCCATGGGCCTCACTCAAGAGCTTAATACACATCACGATAGGCCTTTCACATGGGCCTAACATACATTACAATGGGCTCCATCACCTGGCCCTCAATGCATCACAATGGGCCTCATCACATAGGCCTCATATACATCACATTAGGCCTTAAATAGGGGCTGAATACACATCACAACAGGCTTAAAATACGGGCCACATATACATCACATTGGGCCTCAAACATGGGCTGAATGTACATCACAATGGGCCTCAAGTATGGGCCGCATATACATCACATTGGGCCTCAACAATTGGCCTCAATATCTGGCCTCGACAATCGAAATCGGAAATCAGATCAGCCTCGATAATTGGCATTGACAATCAGCCTATGCAATCAGCCTCAACAATCAAAATCGACCTCGATGATCGGAATCGACAATCTGCCATAACAATCAAAATTGATCAATAATTGGCCTTAACAATCGAAATCGACAATCAGCCATAACAATCGAAATCGATTAATAATCAACCTCGATGATCGGAATCGACAATCAGCCACAACAATCAGAATTAATCAATAATTGGTCTCTATAATTGGAATCGACAATCGGCTATGATAATTGGAATCAACAATCAGTCACGATAATCAGCATCGATCGTTAATCGACAATTGGCCATGATAATTAGAATCGATCGATAATTGAAATAGACAATCGGCCACAATAATCGGAATCGATCGAAAATCAGAATCGGCAATCGGCCACAATAATTGAAATCAATCAATAATTAAAATCAGCAATCGACTATGACAATCAGAATCGATAATTGGTCATGATAATCAACCTCGATCGCTAATCGGCAATCAACCATGACAATCGGAATCGATCGATAATCGGCCTCGATAATCAGAATCGGTAACTAGCCACAACAATCGAAATCGATCGATAATCAGAATCGACAATCGTCCATGATAATCAGAATCAGCAATTGGTCATGATAATCAGCCTCGATCGCTAATCGACAATAGGCCATGACAATCAGAATTGATCAATAATTAGAATGGCAACCGGCCACAACAATCAGAATCGATCGATAATCGATCTCGACAATTGGACTCGGCAACCGGCCACAGCAATCGAAATCGATCAATAATCAGAATCGGTAATCAGAATTAGCAATCGGCCATGACATCGGAATCGGCAATCGGTCATGATAATCAGCCTCGATTGTTAATCGATAATCAGCCACGATAATGGGAATCGATCGATAATCGGCCTCTATAATTTGAATAAGCAATCGGCCACAACAATCGGAATCAATTGATAATCAGCCTCGATAATTAGAATCGGCATCCGGCCACAACAATCGAAATTGATCGATAATCAGAATCGGTAATCGGCCATAACAATTAACAATCGGCAATCAATCATGATAATTAGCCTCGATCGCTAATCGGCAACTGGCCATGGTAATCGAAATCGATCAATAATCGGCCTCGATAATTGGAATCGATAATTGGCCTAACAAAGGGCCTAAGGGAGGGTCACAATGTGGACATTTAACCATCATCGCCCACCAACGTGGTCATTTAATCATCATTACTCCCAAGGAGTAGCCCACATATTGTCAAATGTATGGTCGGCTCATGGCCTCACCCAAAGTCCTAATATACATCACATGGGCCTAATAAACGTCAAGTGGGCCGCATCAATGGGCCGCACCAATGGGCCAAGTCGAATGGGCCAAATCAAATGGATCGAATCAATGGGCTAAGTTGAATGGGTTGGAAACACATCTCAATGGGCCTCATCATATGGGCCATAAACACATCACATCAGGCCTTACCCATGGGCCTCGAATACATTACAATAAGTCACATAGGGCTCACCAGGTGAACACGTGGCATCAGAATCACGACGACGGCGTGGTCGCAATGGTACAAGTTTCGAGTCGAGTCAACTCTGATATATGGGAGATGACTTAGGATCACGCGTAAACATCAATAACAGATCACAGGTCACACGAATTCGACCAAGAGGACCGTGGAAGCCTATGGAAGGTACGAGATAGGATATAGCTCTCACAGTAGTCAAGTTGTTCTTCTTTAAGAGAAGTTACTCTAACTGGAGAAGAAGCATCTAGATGATCCGACTGAGTTCGATGGGTGGAATATCAGCTCTGACCTCACCTTTCTCACTGACATCCACTTCAACGTCTGCTTCTTGACTATCATCTATTAAAATGTCTCCTTTATCAGCCAAGGCATGAATGATATCGGCCATATCAAGGCCATGCAATGCAAGGCATGAATGATGTCAGCCATACCAAGGCCATACAATTCAAGATGCATATAAAGTTACCAATCCTTATCTGAATCCACATATCAATGCAGCTCATCACTAGAGCATCAAATATTAGTATAGTTCTCACTCTGGAGAATCACCAGTGTCTAGTACACTCTATGCCAACTTGCCGCCCCTTTCCAAGCACACAACTGGGTAGGTGGAAGATACCTCACTATTCTTCTGCCAATATCGGGCCCGGCTCTTCGAAAGCGGACTTATTCCTCAAGATGGTCAAACTCAACCTAGATATTATCCCCTCATTCAGGCAGGTAAGGTCACACCCTTTTCCAACCAACCATGATACAGTGGGAGACATGGCCTACTGGTATATGGCCATCTCACAGTCATGTATCTACTCGGTGTCGACATTGGAGTCATCCTCTAGTACCATTGAGTTTAGAGATTTTCACCCAGGGACATTTACGGCACCCCGATGCTAGTAACAGTATTTTCGGTATCCAATCCAACCATCCATGATGTGCCTATGGAGGCCACGACCTTGATGTCGCTAGGGCATATAGTAACCATATCACACAATGAAAGATGCATGAGTCATACAATCCAGTCATGCATCAATCCTGTGCGTACCGTATGCTCATGAGGGACAACATCGCCTATCAGGGAGTCCCATAAACAACTTGCCAGAAGGCATATACAATGGTCAACCTCATCTCATCATAAGCATACAAATGGTGCATATGGGCATGTATCATGATGCTATGTTATCACATACTCATAATCGGTATTGATAATCGGCATTGATAATTGGTATCGATAATCAGCCTATAAGTAAGGCGAGGTCCATAGATGAATAGCCAATCTAAACCATAATATAAAGATCGGCCCTCGGCCGTGGATATACCAAATCTAATAGCACGGAGTCATCCATCTATGGTGATGATGGACCATGCAACATCGATGGGGCTAATGATTTAGGTTAACCCACTCAGACAATGATGAGAATAGGCCAAACAAGGCCTAAGGGAAGGTCATAATGTGGATATTTAACAATTATTGCCCATCAATGTGGACATTTAACCAACATTGCTCCCAAGTGGCCCATATAAAGCCTAAAATATAGTGAGGCCCATGGCCTCACACAGGAGCCTACTATACATCACCATAGGCCTCACTCAAGGGCCTCATACACATCACAATGGGCCTCACTCATGGGCCACATATGCATCACATTGGGCCTCACTCATGGGCTTCATATTCATCATATTGGGCCTCATCATATGGGCCTCAAATATATCATGTGGGTCATGTCCCATGGCCCTCGAATACATCACATTAGGCCACAACCCATGGGCCTCAAACACATCACAATGGGTCTTAAATACATCATAATGGGCCTCATATATATCAAGTGGGCCACATCACATGGGTCGCACCAATGGACCCACCAACCTAGCCAGTCCATCTACACCATTCATCTATTTTAGAGATCATTTTAGAGCATTTTCCAAAAATGAATCATATCAAAAGATCAATATGATGATTGAAAGATCATCTAGACCATACCACAAATAACAGTGGAGATAATGATTCTCGTTGTTAGACAATTCACCAATTTGGGGCCCACCATCACATTTATTTCTGTCCAATCTGTTCATACGATCGCAAGGACCTGAATTAAGCGAAAAAATAAATTTCATACTGATCCAAAACTTCTGGGACCCCAAATGGGGTTCATTGGTAGACGTTCAATCCCTCACTGGTTTTACGATGTGGTCCACCTGATAGATGGTGTGGATCAACGCATACATCATGGGGTGGCCCATGTAGCACCGTCCAAATGGATAGTGTGCATATCAGCACATATATCAAAGGGGGCCCACGCAATACCATCCAGATGGACGATGTGCATATGCAGCACATATATCAAGGAGGGCCCCACTAAGAAAAAATTTCAAATGGACGGTTGGATGGAACAGATACACCATGGTTGGCCCCACATGGTAGGCAGATGGACGGCGTGGAGAAAAACATACATCATGGTGCATCCCATAGCTGCACCGTCCAGATGGACGGTGTGGGGACAGAATACATATAGCAAGGTGGGTCCCACCCCCACACGTGCCACACATACGGGGTGGGCCCATGTCCAAAATGGGATGATGTGGATATAAAATAGATACATGGATGATGTGGATATAAAATAGATACATCAAGGTGGGTCCCATGTCCTACACAGACAGTATGGATAAACATCACATGGGCCCACGTAACTTGCTGATGTCATATAAAGCAGTTGTATAGCTAGTGTAAGTACTCCAGCCAATCCTCTTCCACCGTCCATTGATTGGACGGTGTGGATAAACAGACATCAAGGTGGGTCCACACGTGTGGGACCCACCAGTATTGAATGAAGCTGATATTAGTGTTTTCACTTCATCCAGGGTTGTTGGACGTCCAGCGGTCAGATAGCCCTGGATATTCAACGCATGCATCATGGTGCGTCCCACATGGTGGCTCACCAAAACTTTGGATTGGCTAATATTTATGATTTCCTTCAATCAGATCCATACAAACGGACTACCAGGTGGGCCCACTTGGTGGATGGTATGGATAGAATACATTCATTGTGAGACCTGTATCCTAGCCCGTACCGTTCCATAGGCTTTCACGGTCCTCCCGGTCGAATTTCGGTGACCCGCGATCTGTTATCAACATTTGCACGCTATCCTGAGTCGTGGCTCGTATGTCAGAGTCGGCTTAACTCGAAACTTGTACCCTTGCGACCGTACAGTCGTCGTAGTTCTGACATAACGTGTCACATGCCGAGGCAATACCTAGGCCAAGAGATGTGGGCCCGCGTTCAGTTCGAAGAAAACGCGATGCGTTGCAAAACCCAAGGGAAACTTTCAAATCAATCTCATCAATCACATCAAATGTCAAGTACAACCATCCCATCATCAAGTACAAGCAACCATCCTTTCTCTTACACAAGTACCCTAAAGTCAACTCTCCCCATCACCCATCACTCACCATTCCTCTCTCTCTCTCTCTCATTTCTCACTCCACCTCCCAAGCTCCCAAGCAACCATCCATGGCTTCTATGGAGAAGCTAGTGTGGCCCGCCTTCTTACCGCCCATCTCCACCATCCAAAGACCATCTCAACCATTGGAATTATTTCCTTGGAGCTCCAGAACCTATAGGTGGAAGAAGGAAGATGAGATCGAATGGTGGGTTTTTTTAGTTGATTTATGGATTGATGGCCCACATATGGTGAGACCCATCTTGATGTATGTATTGTATCGAAGGGCCCATAGTAGCGGGACCCCTCCATCCGTCTCTCTCTCTCTCTCTCTCTCTCTCTCTCTCTCTCTCTCTCTCTCTCTCTCTCTCTCTCTCTCTCTCTCTCTCTCTCTCTCTCTCTCTTTCTCTCTCTCTCTCTCTCCTTCCTTATATGATTAGCCCACCCAATGTATGTGGATCCAGGCCGTCCAGAGGCAGTGGCCCATTATGGTGTATAATCTTAATCCACACCGTCAAATCCTGGATGGTGTGGGAAGCAGATTGGCTGATGTAGTTGTTGTATTGGTCAGCAAGTTCCTTGGGTCTGATAATGAGGTATGTGTCATTCTCAAATGATCCATGCCATCCACGTGGGGCCCACACGTGTGGCATCCACACTGTCCAGATAAGGCGTGGACCCCACCTTTATGTATGTATTCCATATCTATATTGTCCATTTGGGACACGCTGCATGGGGTGCCCATGATGTATGTATTTCAGCTATCCCGTCCATCTGTTGGCTGGACGTGTGGGACTCACCCACACATGCTGCACATGCGAGGGTGGGGCCCACCTTATATATAGGTGTGGCACACACACTGTCCCTCCATGGGGCCCTAAATGTATGGGTTTTATCCAACTATCCAGACTATCCATCTAGATGTTGGAGATCCTTCTAATAATAATAATAATAATAATAATAATATCATATGATATTATATAATATAGATGTATGTGGTGCCCCACGTGGGACCCACCATGTTGTATGCCTTCATCTACACGTCCAGATATCTAGACGGTGGAACCCACCTGAATACATGGATTTTATCCAACACCATCCGTCTGTTTAGGACGTGGACCGCACAGCCACGATGTATGTGTTTTATGCACACCATCCTGTGTGGCCCCACCCCACACGTGTGACACGTGTGGATAGGTGGGACTTACCTTGATGTATCTATTATATACCCACCATCCAGTAGTAGCAGACGGTGGGGCCTGCTTTGATGATGTGTGTCACATCCGCATCGTCGACCAAATAGACGGTTAGAATCCCAGTGATGTATGCATTATATCCACACCATGCACCCTATTTTTAGATCATTCTGAGGCCCACGCAGCTCTCAGACATTAGTAAGTGTGGGCACTTGTAACACCCTGAAAATCGGGGGTCGTGTAGAAACCCAATTCCTGAGTTCCAAACCTCACTTATGCAACAAATATGATTATGATTCAATGTTATCTGAGTTAAAGCATTCACATGAGTAAGATTATACCAAAACTGCAATTCATACTCCAGATCCAGTGATAAAATGCAAGCGGAAGACTGAAAAATATATATATCACTGTACGAAAATGAAATAATCTCAAACTGTCTCCAAAGTATAAATACATCACTGAGTCTCATATACATGTCATAAAGCAAGAAATAAATGTCAGGTGA
Organism: Magnolia kwangsiensis; assembly: GCA_037074715.1. NCBI lineage: Eukaryota > Viridiplantae > Streptophyta > Magnoliopsida > Magnoliales > Magnoliaceae > Magnolia > Magnolia kwangsiensis. The sequence continues at coordinate 26,296,407 of CM073585.1, read as the reverse complement.
TAGTCCAATTAGCATGTCCCGTCGATCCAGGTCACCTACGCAAAGTCGTCGAAGAACTGCATATACGAGAACTCATCTTGATCCTCGTAGTAATCCGGCTCAACGTCCTGAATCGCCTCATCACCTGCATCTAAGACAGGGTCTGGTGGTATTGCAAACACCGTCCCGTAACGTCGTAGTGAGTAATCAACTCAGTAGAATAATAAAGCAAAGATTAGTATGTTATCAAATCAATCACGCATTAATAGTAAAGCAAACAATCAACCATCCCTAGGTACTGTTGTTAATGCAAGCATGAAATGACAAGATGGATGCCCTCACCGACATACTCCCTCATGCGGCACCATCTGCGTCTGCAGCATGCTTTCTTCCCGCAGTGCTCCACATCTTCCAGGCACATGCAGTACGAAATGGATAATAATTACCAGGTTGTTATTAGTCATTTTCATATAGCAAGATTGGAAAACTAAGGTACCTTTCTTATATCAATCCCAACACAGACGATGTTATATTTGTAGGTCGTTGCAAGGGCTGTCAGGGCTGTTGCTCGCACTCGTTGCACCGCTCCCCCATCACCTTATCAATATAGGCCTAATGTACTCTCATCGCTACGGAAGGGTCTTCGCCTCCCGTAGACTTAGAATACGCTCGCGGTCACTACAAAGGGCTCATCACCAATCAAAGTAGGCTGACAGCTCGAATGTAGTGTCCCATACCACCACAATCAGCTCGCGAGTCAAATGTGCTCACTGGTCACTATGGGGAGGTTTGTGGCCCTAGCGTAGGCCGACAGCTCGACCACGGTGTCCCATACCACCATGCCCGGCTCATGAGTCTTTATGGATCAAGGTACCATGGTTAACAGGGTTTCCAATGGTAAGTTCAGTACCCTAGGTTCAAGCAGTTATGACTCATACAGGGTGAACATACAATGGCCAGTCGGGTTACTTGACGAGCTCGACTAGTACGACCGCCTCTCAAGCTGAGCGACATGAAGTGTATAAAATACTTCATGTGGCCTAACCACTGCCGCCAACTCAAAACATGACTCGCGTTCATCGACGCGTCCTTCGTGGCAAATAGAAGCCAACCACGAATTCAATCCATTACTGACTGCCTGGACTAAGTCATAGCCCCAAGTATTTGTAAATCCACATCAATAATCATATGAGAGTAATAGAAATAAAATACAATAATACAAGCATGTTAACACATGTTATAGCATACAAAGTAAGCAAATCAATCCAACACATGTATTCCATACATATAAGGAAATCAATTCATATGGAAAACATGATGGAAATCATATACATCCGCATATTAATTGAGAATTGAATCTCAAAACTAATTCACAACACCATTTACTCAATACATACTAATACAAACATTTATACATACACTTAGTCTACACACTTTAGTCTACATAGCGTATGTCGAATCAAAGTGCGCATTAGGGCGAATCTCTTTGTCAAACAGATCATGCACGCATTCTTAGTATCCTAACACGACAAATAACCATGACAAACATTTTAGCAAAATATGGACGTAAACAGTATTTCCTACAAATGACTAAAATATCCTAAATCTCATATTTTCCATACGCAGTCGAAATGAAAAACGGACAGCATGTTCTATATGTCAAACGGCGTGCTCGTCAATAATCTACTATTAAACAACATTAAAAGCTTTGAAATCAGTTAATCAAAGCCTCTAAAATCCACACCTTTCGCCTTAGACGTGTATCGGTTCGAATAGAATATATACGCTTCGTCAACGGCGTAAATGCGACCTAATGCACAAGTACATAAGCTACTTTGCCATTTCAATCGAAGGAATCCCTAAAACAGCAAGTGGTTAGGGTTTTTTTACCTAAAAGTGCGTTGGAAATCACCGGGAAAGTGATTTGAATACGTTACTTTGGTACGTGCAAAAGATGGAGCAAACGGCAGGAAGTTCTCTCACAAAGTCTCTCACAATCTCTCACTTTCTCTCTCTCTCAATCTAGGGTTTCAAGCAAATTCGGATGGGAGAGATATGAGAGGGTTTAAAGCCCTTATATAGGCTAAAAACTAACCTAAATAGACTTGAAAACAAAGTATACTTGAGTTATAACCAAATCGGAACTTTTTCGATCCAAAAGAGCGTTTCGGGAGGTCCCCTGGCCGAACGCGGTCGGACTTAAGATCATGTATATCGGATCTTGCTCACACCAAGTTTTTAAACCAGTAGAGTTCCCAGATCACACGTGGCGGTCCAGTTTCAGTTCAGCAGTCATGGAGTCTCGATCGAGGATTCCAAGTACACTGACCTGAGTGAGAAATGTTCCCTAATCCGAGGGTGTATTTGGGTCAGATTCCGACGGTCTGAATGCTTATACTGATCCCGCAAGCGAAACGTGCCAGATTTATTTAAATCCCATTTAATTTTAAATGAATTTCACTCTTTCTGACACTCCTCGCTCCAGGCTCAATGAAATAGCCTTAGAACATCGGTTGGGCTTGATTTTTGAAATGATTTTCAAGTCTAGCTAAGCGGTCCTAACGGTCTGAGATTATAGATATCGGACTTTCGACGCGCGGTCTAGATCCAATACGAAGTTTGGAAGGGTTCCTGAGAGGAAACGGGTTTAAAGTTTAATCCTAGATTTCAGGGTATTGTAGCGTCATTGGTTCTACAAGTTTTGGGTCTTGCAGAACATATTTAAAGCGATCAATGCTAATTTCACAGCTAATTTAGCGTAGCGCTGGCTAATTAGCTTATGTACTTGTGCATTAGGTCGCATTTACGCCGTTGACGAAGCGTATACATTCTATTCGAACCGATACACGTCTAAGGCGAAAGGTGCGGATTTTAGACGCTTTGATTGACTGATTTCAAAGCTTTCAATGTTGTTTAATAGTAGATTATTGACGAGCATGCCGTTTGACATGTAGAACATATTGTCCGTTTTTCATTTCGACTGCGTATGGAAAATATGAGATTTAGGGTATTTTAGTCATTTATAGAAAATACTGTTTACGTCCATATTTTGCTGAAATGTTTGTCATGGTTATTTATCATGTTAGGATACTAGGAATGCGTGCATGATCTGTTTGGCGAAGAGATTCGTCCTAATGCGCACTTTGAGTCGACATACGCTATGTAGACTAAAGTGTGTAGACTAAGTGTATGTATAAATGTTTGTATTAGTATGTATTGAGTAAATGGTGTTGTGAATTAGTTTTGAGATTCAATTCTCAATTAATATGCAGATGTATATGATTTCCATCATGTTTGCCATATGAATTGATTTTCTTATATGTATGAAATACATGTGTTGGATTGATTTGCTTACTTTGTATGCTATAACATGTGTTAACATGCTTGTATTATTATATTTCATTTCTATTACTCTCATATGATTATTGATGTGGATTTACAAATACTTGGGGCTATGACCTAGTCCATGCAGTCGGTAATGGATTGAATTCGTGGTTGGCTTCTATTTGCCACGAAGGACGCGTCGATGAACGCGAGTCGTGTTTTGAGTTGGCGGCAGTGGTTAGGCCACACGAAGTGTTTTATGCACTTCATGTCACTCAGCTTGAGATGCGCTCGTACTAGTCAAGCCCGTCAAGTAACCCGACTGACCATTATATGTTCACCCTGAATGAGTCATAACTGCTTGAACCTAGGGTACTGAACTTACCATTGGAAGCCCTGTTAACCATGGTACCTTGATCCATAAAGACTCATGAGCCGGGCATGGTGGTATGGGACACCGTGGTCGAGCTGTCGGCCTACGCTAGGGCCACAAACCTCCCCGTAGTGATCAGTGAGCACATTTGACTCGTGAGTAGATTGTGGTGGTATGGGATACTACATTCGAGCTGTCGGCCTACTCTGATTGGTGAAGAGCCCTTTGTAGTGACCGCGAGCATATTCTGAATCTACGGGAGGCGACGACCCTTTCGTAGCGACCAGAGTACATTAGGCCTGTATTGATAAGGTGATGGGGGAGCGGTGCAAAGAGTGCGAGCAACAGCCATGGCAGCCCTTGCAATGACCTACAAATATAACATCGTATGTGATTACTAAGAGTGACGACCCTAGACAGGATTTTTGTTGGGATTGATATAAGGAAGGTACCTTAGTTTTCCAATCCTGCTGTATGAAAAGGACTAATAACAACTCGGTAATCATTATCCATATCGCACTGCATGTGCCTGGAAGATGTGGAGTACTGCGGGAAGAAAGCATGTCGCGGACGCAGATGGTGCCGCATGAGGGAGTATATCGGTGAGGGCATCCATCATGTCATTTCATGCTTGCATTAACAATAGTACCTAGGGATGGTTGATTGTTTGCTTTACTATTAACGCGTGATTGATTTGATAACATGCTAATCTTTGCTCTATTATTCCACCGAGTTGATCACTCACTCCCACGTTATGGGACGGTATTTACAACACCACCAGACCCTGTCTTAGATGCAGGTGATGAGGCGATTCAGGACGCTGAGCCGGATTACTACGAGGATCAGGATGAGTTCTCGTATATGCAGTTCTCCGACGGCTTTGCGTAGGTGGCCTGGATCGGCGGGATATGCTAGTTGGACTATCACCTGACATTTATTTCTTGCTTTATGACATGTATATGAGACTCGGTGATGTATTCATACTTTGGAGACAGTTTGAGATTATTTTATTTTCGTACAGTGATATATATATTTTTCAGTCTTCTGCTTGCGTTTTATCACTAGATCTGGAGTATGAATTGCAGTTTTGGTATAATCTTACTCATGGAAATGCTTTAACTCAGACAACATTGAATCATAATCATATTTGTTGCATAAGTGATGATCTGGAACTCGGGAGTCGGGTTTCTACATGAACTCCGATTTTTAGGGTGTTACAAGTTGGTATCAGAGCATGATTTGGATTAAACCAGACCTGGGTTATAGTAACACAATGCACACTGATGCACTCTGACTTAGGAAGGGGGCGATCGAAATTTAAAAATCACATTAGAATCCCAAGTTTCACCGACAGGTGAGACTATACGGTGATTGAGTCCATAACATATCTTCGGTCGCGTGAAGCGACCTAAGTCGCTTCTAGGTCGTTCGTCGATGGGTTTGAGACATTCCCTAAAAAATTTTAAACCTGGAAATGCATGTCCTTGGGTTATGGGGCAACCACAACCCTTACACTCAATCTCAAGGCTTAAAACCCCTTTTCATCCAATTCCTTCAGAATCTTTCCTTTCACCAGCCCATTCTTCAACTTTTTCTAAGTCCTTTCTTACTACACATAAATCCTAATGTGTGAAGGATAGTGAATCATACTTAAACAAAAATTTTACTATAAATAATAAATATATGTAAGAATTGGACTTTTGGTCATTCCAATTATGGAATATCTTGCAATAAATTGGTTAGTTGGATGGATTAGCCTCTCCTACCCCAAAATCATATGCTACATGATGCTTAAATTCATTCTGGTTTACAAACTAGCCCTGAAACGCCCCAAATGGAGTCATGGGCCTATCCAAGGTAAAATACAATGAACCAGGGTGGGACCCATATGTATTTAGGACCCCTAGGGTAGGGGGAACCCAGCCCATGTGGCCGGAATCACTGGATTACGATTTCACCAGCGAGGACCTCACCGGTTCGGCGAGGGCTCGCCGTACGGTGGGCCCCACTCGGGCCGTACTTCTAACCGACGCCCTTATATGGGTAGGGCACCCCTCCAATATGTGGGTCATCCCTTAAAAACGTCCCAAAGGCCTACCTCCTTCACAAATAGCCCTCCCAAGCTTTCCCTTTTCAAGTTTATTTTTGCTGCCTCCCTCTCAAATCCCGTCTCCAAACCACCCCCAATCCCATTTTCGGTCACAACCGATGCCAACCCATCATCCACAGCTGTTAGCACTCCCTTTCCTCTCCATTTTCATCATTTGGAGCTCTCCTAACCTCCATGGAAGGCTGAAAATTGGGTGAGCCTCCATTCCAACTTATCTTGCTTTTTCCCCTTTGAAAATCCAGCCTTTGAGGGCCTGATTTACCCCTCTATAGAGCCTAGATTCGTTTCAGTCCGTTAGGGTAGCCATTTCTTCCCCATTTGCCCATTTTTCATGGCTATTGTTGAGGCTATTTTGGCCTTTTTCTCCCTTTCCACCATCATCTCTCTCATGGGAAAGAGGAAGACCGCTGCAGATGAAGCTGGGCCTAGTCGCCCTTCACGATCAAGGAAGCCAAGAGGTGGCGCCGCTAGCTTAAGCACCGCCGCTAGTCCAAGTGTTAGGAGAGAGCTGCATACGAAGCGAGATTTAGATCCCCACGCTCAGATAGGAAGAGCATTGTTGGTGAACTTGGCCCATGGCGCGTATACTGATCGTAAGTTTCTGTTTGAGGCGCATGTAGAGGAGCGGCTCTTTAGTGAGTTTTCGTTATTTGAGCGCATCGAAGCTGCCAACTGGGGTCTGCTCTTTGAAGCCTAGTCTCGTGCGAACGTGAGCACTGTTCGTGCCTTCTATGCTCATATTCGGGCTCCTACATTGGAGCCATTGCAGTTCAGGATTCCCTTTGATAGAGACCGGGAAGCCACGATCGATATTTGGTTGATAGTTTGACTTTTAAAGGTGCCTCTTGGCGAGGTACATCCAAGTGCTAAGAATCTGAAGAGTGTTCGTGAGCGAAATCGCTGCACCAGGTTCCTATGTGGTGGTTTAGTTCCGTGGCAACGTAACAAGAGCCTCTTAGCGTCCCACATGTCGGATGATTTTTGCCTGTTGCACCACATTTGCACGTTCAATGTGTATCCTAGGTCGACCAACCACAGTGAATGTACGCGTCTCATGGTCGACTTCTTGTATCAAGTAGGCCAGAGAGAGAATGTGTGCATGGCCATCTTTGTGTTGCGACAGATCGTCCTCATAGCGAAGTCAAGGAGAACGTCTAAGTCACTTCCTTTTGGTCGGCTCATATGCAAGATCGTGCTTGAGTTTGCTTACAGACTTGGGCCAGAGTTGCCTGTGCCGATTCACTTCATCGATGAGGCTACCATGGACCAGATGAAGATGGGGCCTCGACAGCGTAAGGCTCAGCTTGATGATGACAGTGAGGGCGAATATGATAGCGAAGAGGATGCTAGTGAAGAAGAAACTGGGGCAGAAATAGAGGAAGAAGACCAGGAAGAAGAAGAGGAGGCTCAGGATACTGATGAGATTCCTCCTACTGCGACGCGGGCTACTAGGGACACTCATATAGCCCGACTTGAGGAGAGTCAGGTTGTTTTGTGACGGGAAGTCCAAGAACTTCGGGCCGAGGTGAAACAAGATCTTGAGGATACCAAGGCCGTTATGAAACGGAAATTTGGCAAGGTGACTCGCACCTTGAAGGCCATCCTGTGTTGTCTACAGGATAAGGGTGCCCCTCCTCCATCACCAGATTCGGACTAGTGATTGGGTTTTCAGATGGCCATAGTTAGTTTGTTTCCTGCTTTCTATGTGAGAGCCTGAGAAGGCTTACTAGTTGCTTTATGTTGCAGTTGTAGCCTTGGCTAACTTAGTTTTCCATGTGTTTCTTGTCATGATGCATGTAAGGATATATCTCTTGTATTCTGACAAATTTTGATTTAATGAAATGCATGTAGCCCTTTTGCTATGAAGTATGTGGAATGCTTGAGGGATTGTGTATTGCTATGCTACATCTCATGCTTTCCAACACAAGGCCCATTTTCCAAAGCCTAGGAAATTGATTTGAATCCCAACTCACCCACCTACTAAACATGTCATTCCCAATTCTTGGACGGGAGTAGGAAAGCAGTCCCATTTAACACAACTTGAGACCACTGGCCACATATTCCCTTAGAGTTTTAGACTTGGAGTGGTACTCCTAGATTTGGAAGATATGATGATATAGGAAATCAAATTTCAATTAGACAATCTTGACTCTAAGCGATAGAACAATTCCCTGTACTAGATATGGTATGAAACCATCTAACGTATAAGCTTAGGCTTTGGATTATAACTAGTGAGTTACAAACTAGGCTACTAGTTATAATAAGTAGTGTAAAGCCTGTATATGCTAAGGAATAGTATGTTAGATTTGGTTGGAGTAATACAGGCCTAATGTACTCTCGTCACTACGGAAGGGTCGTCACCTCCCGTAGACTCTAAATACGCTCGCTGTCACTATAAAGGGCTCGTCACCAATCAGAGTAGGCTGACAATTCGAATGTAGTGTCCCATACCACCACAATCGACTCACGAGTCAAATGTGCTCACTGGTCACTACGGGGAGGTTTGTGGTCCTCCAAACCCGGAAATGCATGTCCTTGGGTTGTGGGGCAACCACAACCCTTACACTCAATCTCAAGGCTTAAAACCCCTTTTCATCCAATTCCTTCAGAATCTTTCCTTTCACCACCCCATTCTTCAACTTTTTCTAAGTCCTTTCTTACTACACATAAATCCTAATGTGTGAAGGATAGTGAATCATACTTAAATAAAAATTTTACTATAAATAGTAAATATATGTAAGAATTGGACTTTTGACCATTCCAATTATGGAATATCTTGCAATAAATGGGTTAGTTGGATAGATTAGCCTCTCCTACCCCAAAATCATATGCTACATGATGCATAAATTCATTCTGGTTTACAAACTGGCCCCGAAACGCTCCAAACGGAGTCATGGGCCTATCCAGGCTAAAATATAATGAACCAGGGTGGGACCCACATATATTTGGGACCTCCAGGTCAGGGGGAACCCAGCCCATGTGGCCAGAATCGTCGGATTGCGATTTCACCGTCGAGGACCTCGCCGATTCGGTGAGGGTTCGCAGTACGGTGGGATCCACTCGGGCCGTACTTTGGGCCGACGCCCTCTGATGGGTAGGGCACCCCTCCTATATGTGGGTCATCCCTTAAAAATGTCCCAAAGGCCTACCTCCTTCACAAACAGCCCTCCCAAGCTCTCCCTTTTCAAGTTTTTTTTTGCTGCCTCCCTCTCAAATCCCGTGTCCAAACCACCCCCAATCCCAATTTCGGTCACAACCGACGCCAACCCATCATCCACAGCTATTGGTACTCCCTTTCCTCTCCATTTTCATCATTTGGAGCTCTCCCAACCAATGTGGTGCAACAGGTAAAAATCATCCGACATGTGGGACGCTAAGAGGGTCTTGTTACGTTGCCATGGAACCAAACCACCACATAGGAACCTGGTGCAGCGATTTCGCTCATGAACACTCTTCAGATTCTTAGCACTTGGATGTACCTCGCCAAGAGGCACCTTTAAAAGTCGAGCTATCAACCGAACATTGATCGTGGCTTCCCGGTCTCTATCAAAGGGAATCCTGAACTGCAATGGCTCCAACATAAGAGCCCAATTATGAGCATAGAAGGCACGAACAGTGCTCACGTTCGCACGAGACTAGACTTCAAAGAGCGGACCCCAGCTGGCAGCTTCGATGCGCTCAAATAACAGAAACTCACCAAAGAACCGCTCCTCCACATGTGCCTCAAACAGAACTTGCGATCAGTATACGCGCTATAGGCCAAGTCCGCCAACAATGCTCTTCCTATCTGAGCATGGGGATCCAAATCTCGCTTTGTATGCAGCTCTCTCCCAACACTTGGACTAGTGGCGGTGCTTGAGCTAGCGGCGCCACCTCTCGGCTTCCTCGATCGCGAAGGGCGACTAGGCCCAGCTTCATCTGCGGTGGTCTTCCTCTTTCCCATGAAAGAGAGGATGGTGGAAAGGGAGAAAAAGGCCAAAATAACCTCAACAATAGTCATGAAAAATGGGGGAATGGGAAAGAAATGGTTGCCCTGACGGACTGAAACGAATCACCGGGAAGAAATGGCTGCCCTAACGGACTGAAACGAATCACCGGGAAAGAGAGGATGGTGGTTAGGGTTTTTCTTACCTAGAAGTGCGTTGGAAATCACCGAGAAAGTGATTTGAATACATTGCTTTGGTACGTGCAAAAGATGGAGCAAACGGTAGGAAGTTCTCTCACAAAGTCTCTCACAATCTCTCACTTTCTCTCTCTCTCTCAATCTAGGGTTTCAAGCAAATTTGTATGGGAGAGATATGAGAGGGTTTACAGCCCTTATATAGGCTAAAAACTAACCTAAATAGACTTGGGAACAAAGTATACTTGAGTTATAACCAAATCGGAACTTTTTCGATCTAAAAGAGCGTTTTGGGAGGTCCCCTGGCCGAACGTGGTCAGAATTAAGCTCATGTATATCGGATCCTGCTCACACCAAGTTTTCAGACCCGTAGAGTTCCCAGATCGCACGTGGCGGTTCAGTTTTAGTTCAGCGGTCACGGAATATCGATCGAGGATTCAAAGTACACTGACCTGAGTGAGAAATGTTCCCTAATCCGAGGGTATATTTGGGTCAGATTCTGACGGTCTGAATTCTTATACTGATCCTGCAAGCGAAACATGCCAGATTTATTTAAATCCCATTTAATTCTGCAAGCGAAACATGCCAGATTTATTTAAATCCCATTTAATTTTAAATGAATTTCACTCTTTCTCACACTCCTCGCTCCAGGCTCAATGAAATAGCCTCAGAACATCGGTTGGGCTTGATTTTCGAAATGATTGTCAAGTCCAGCTAAGCGGTCCTAACGGTCTGAGATTATAGATATCGAACTTCCGACGCACGATCTAAATTCAATACGAAGTTTCAAAGGGTTCCTGAGAGCAAACAAGTTTAAAATTTAATCCTAGATTTCAGGGTATTGTAGCATCATTGGTTCTACAAGTTTTGGGTCTTACAAAACGTATTTAAAGCGATCGATGCTAATTTCACAGCTAATTTAGCGTAGCGCTGGCTAATTCACATTAAATTCTAAAGAATTAGGTTCTACATGCTATATCTAAACCGTCCATCCATTTTGACGTGGCCCACATGATATGTGTGAGATCCACACCGTCCACTGCCACGTGGGATTTCACCATGATGTATGAGTTTTTCATCCACTTTTTCTATCTATTAGATGGGCAGCACAGTTGTTGTATTTGGTCACTAAGCTCTATGGGGCCCACTAATCTATGTATTATATTCCACACCTTTCATTAATGTGGACTCCACCGTGATGTATTTATAATCTACACCGTCCGTCTGGACTGTACCATGAGGGCCACTGTGATGTATGGGTTATAACCACACCGTCCAGTGTTTGGACAGTGGGACCCACTATTGATGTGTTTATTCTATATCCATGCCATCTGTTAAGTGGACCATGATGTAAACAGAGGAGATTTGAACATCTACCATTGAAACCATTTTTGGGTCACAAGAGTTTTGGATCTACATGAAATTTTTTTTCCCTCTTAATCTAGGTCTTTGTGACCTTATGACCAGATTGTATAGAGAATATGGTGGGCCCTACCTTGATATATTTATGGCCCATCCATGGGGCCCACCTGGGTGTATTTGTGGCCCATCGATGTGGCCCACTTGTAAATGGTGCGGCACATTGGTGCGGTATGTAAATGCATCCCACCTTGATGTATCTATGGCCCATCCATGAGGCCCACCTTGATGTATTGGTGGCCCATCTGTTACGGACCACCTTAATGCAATTGCAGCCCATTTGATGTGGCCCATTATGATATATTTTTGGCCCATTTGGTAAGGCCTATTGCAATGTATAATACCCCTTTGTGTGAGGCCTTGCGCCCACCATACTTTTGGCTCTATGTGGGCCACTCCTTGGGGGCAATGTTGGTTAAATGTCCACATTGATGGGCAATGATGGTTGAAAGTATTCATTGTGACCTTCCCTTAGGGCCTTAGTTAGGCCGATTCTGATTACGAGTGTCGAGGCTGATTCCGATTCTGATTATCGAGGCCAATTTAGATTATCGAGGTCATTTCAATTCTAATTTTCGAGGCCGATTGTCAAGGCTGATTTCGAGTGTTGAGGCCGATTCCGATTCTGATTGTTGAGGCTGATTTTCGATTCTAATTGTCGAGGCCAATTCTAAGTGTCAAGGTCGTCGAGACCAATTTTCGAGGCTGATTTTTTTATTCTGATTGTCGAGGCTGATCGTCAAGGCTGATTGTTAAGGCCAATTTTCGATTCTGATTATTGAGGTTAATTCTGAGTGTTGAGGTCGATTTTGATTCCAAGTGTCGAGGCCGATTCTAATTCCAATTGTCGAGACCCATTTCGATTGTCGAGGCCAATTCTGATTCTGATTATCGAGGTCAATTTTGATTATCAAGGCCGATCACCTACATCGATTCCGATTGTCGAGGCCGATTTCGATTGTCGAGGCTGACTATCGAGGCCAATTTTGATTGTCGAGGCCGATCATCTAGGCCGATTCCAATTGTCAAAGCCAATTATCGAGGCCGATTGTAGACACCCCATGTGATGTATATATGGCCATATTTGAGACCCATTATGATGTGTATTCGACTCATGTTTGAGGTCAAATGTGATATATATGCCACCTGTATTTGAGGCACAATGTGATGTGTATTCAACCCATGTTTAAGGCCTAATGTGATATATATGAGGCCTATGTGATGAGGCCCATTGTGATGCATTTGAGGGTAGGCGATGAAGCCCACCGTGATATATTTGAGGGCCAGGCGATGGAGCCCATTGTGATGTATATTAGGTTCGTGTGAGAGGCCCATCATGTTGTGTATTAAGCCCTTGAGTGAGGCCCATGGTGTTGTACATTAAGCTCTTGTGTGAGGTCATGGGTCCACTATATGTTAAGCTCTATATGGGTCACTCCTTGGGGGTAATGTCGGTTAAATGTCTACATTATCGAGGCCGACTGTCGATGTCGATTATCGATGTTGATTATCGGTGCTAGTTATTGATACCGATTATGAGTATGTGACAGCATAGAATTATGATATATGCACATACGCATCATCTACATGCTTGTTATGAGATGTGGTTGACCATTGCATATGTCATTGGGCATGTTGTTATGAGACTCCCTAATAGGCAGAATTTCCTCATAAGAGCACACAGTGTACGCATAATTGATGCATGACTGGATTGTATGACTCATGCATTGTGTGTTGTGATTACTATACACCCTAGCGACATCAGGGTTATAGTCTCCGCATACATATCGTGGATGGTAGATGGGACACTGAAAATGTTTGGTTATAGCATACGGGCACCATGGATATCCCTTGGTGAAAATCCCTAAACCTCTGTGGCTAGAAGATGCCCCAACGTCTAGACCGAGTGGATATATATGAGCGTATGAGGGTCGTATACCAGAAGCTCGTGTCTCTCACTGTGTCATAGTCGATTGGGAGGGGATGTGACCTTACCCGCCTGAGTCAGGGGGTAATATCTAGGTTGAGTTTGAACAGCTTGAGGAATGGGTCTGCTATCGACAAGCCAAGCCTAATATTTGTAGGCGATTAGTGAGGTCTCTTCCACTTACTCAGTTATGCAGTTGGATAGGGGCGGTAAGCTGGCGTAGAGTGTAATAGACCCCGGTAATGATCTCAAAGACTAACTGTATTGATATGTGGACTTATTGAGCAAGAGTTGCATACTCATTCATTCATTCATTCACTATCCACTCGGGCTGATGGCGTGTAACTATTTGTTACGCGTACTTTCATAATGGCCAGGATTTTGGTTGGGGTGTGCGACTAACATGAGATCAGGAGTTTAACACATTGAGTCTGACTATCCAAATTTAAGTATGGGACTGGTTTGGATAGAAGTCCCTTGTGGTAGACCCTGTAGCTTGCGATTCTATGTACTATCATCCCGACTTCATACTCCAACCTGATCATTCCATTCGCACCGCATATTGCATTACACCTGTGACATATGGCATTTTAGGTTACTATGTTTATATGGCCTAGATATGGCTGACGATATTTGTGAACTCATTAGGAATTATATATTGCATTGCATCTTCGAAATCTGATATTTGGCTCTTTATGACTTCTCATTTGCATAGCTAATATGTATTGCGTATTCTGATATTGATTAACTTATGAACTTGTCAGTATTTTCGCTTACTTTGGTATCATATGATTCATGACCTTACCAGTATTTTTGATATTATATGATTATGGCATTGTATTGAATACTTGGCACTTACCTTGTCCACACACTTTCACCACCCTCTAAGCTTTCTATATGCTTATGCACGATAGATGCATGCAGGAGGCGTCAGGTTGTAATAATGTTGAGCTTGGAGCGTGCAACAGACTTTTGGAGCTTTAATTTTTGACATATGTATTTTCCTTTCATCACTGTATTCAAATGTTTATATGAGTGAATATGTGATGATGATGATGCCTTTGTGATTTGGGTATACTTGTGATTATGCTTCTTACAAGATAAATGTACACTGGAAAATCCTCCTTATAGGATCATAGGATCGGAATCTGGCGTATGGACGCTGGGAGCCGAGAATGGGGTACTGCGGAGGCTATGGCACTGGATTTGGTGATCAAAAATTTTGTGAGCCTGGTTTCTGAGTTTGGGGTGTGACATTCATCATCAAGGTGGACCATCAATAGAAGAGAGAGAGAGAGAGAAAGAGAGAGAGAGAGAGAGAGAGAGAGAGACATTTGTGTGAGGGAGGAGCTCCGCCGCTATGAGCTCCTCTCCAAGTGTTGCAACACATACATCAAATGGGTCCCACCACAAATGGACCCTCAAATAGAAATCAAGAGTGAAAATTCTAGGATCACCCACTGATTGGTCTTCTTCTTTAGCTCCTTGGAATCCATGGCTCTTAAGCTTTGATTTTGATGGAGGATGATGAAGAATGAAGAGTTGGATGGTGAGATGAGGGGGTAGGAAGTGGGCCTTGATCTTTTCTCTCCTTAGAGCTTTTCTCTCATGGAAGCTTGGGAAATGGTGGAGAGAATGAGAGAGGAGAGGGTGTTGTAAAAGAGATGGGATGGGAGGAATGGATGTTGTAAGAAAATGACATGTAGGGTATGGGCTTGGTTGAATTTTGGATAAGAGAGGGATGGGTTGTGTACTTGACTTGTGATTAATTGATTGATGTGAAAGGTGGTAGAGATTCTCTTGGAATTTACAACGTATGGCATTTTCTTTAAAATAAACACGGGCCCACAACTCTTGGCCTGGGTATCGCATCGACACATGAGATGCGACATTTGAACCATGCGACTTAAGATCACACACAAATGCCGATTATAAATCGTGAGTTGGCAGAATTCGATCGGGAGGATCGCGGAAGTCTAAGGAACGGTATTATAACACCTCATCCAAAAACGGAATAGTGTCCTGAGCCACTCACATGTGAAATGACTCAAGACCGAATGGTTCGATCGCACATGTGGGCCTAAGGCAGGTTGATTAATTCCAATTTACCCTTCTATGCAATTAAATTAAAGAATGACCAGGCCGAAGTCGTAGAGTCAGACGACCGAGCCATACTTAGCAACTGTCCATATGGGTTGTATATCACCCAAGGAAGGTCCAAAAATTCTGAAACTTTGTCAGGCTTTAGGTCTCACTAGGCTTGTGGTCCCACATGGACGCCAGGCCTCGAAGATACCCAGAAATAGTTAATCAATGCTACCCTGCCGACACTTGCAAACCGCAAGTCACCTGGCCTAAAGAAATAAAATCCTGAAATTAAATTAAATAGCCTTATTGCTAGAGTCTACAAATTCGGGCGTTCCAGCCGTCGGATCTCTTCTAAATTCACACAGAAGGCTGGAAATAATTCTTGACCCTTACCCATAAAATTTGACTACTGATCGTGGAACGGTAACCATTGATCATGAATTGGGCTACTGTAGTAAAAGCCCACATCCATTTGCGATCAAACTTCCCTCAACCTTTCATTGGACCATGGGGCACCTATCCCATGACAGGGTTCCATCAGAGTAGCTCTAATAACCAAATATGGGCCCCACTTGGCTATTTGGGGAATTACCCAAAATTCAGGGTTAGCCGAAATAATTTTAAGCATATAAAAGAGCTTCCCTCTCTCTCAAACCCCATTTCTCAGCTGAGAGAGAGAGAGAGAAGAGGAGAGAGAAAGGGGATCATTGTGCTTGCATGTGGTCCCGGTGCTCTAATTTGGGAAATCTCATTATCCTCTCCTCCTCCGGCAACTCCTCATCATTCTTCACAGTTGGAGAAAAGGAATTCCAACCCATCTAAGGTAAATTAGGATCATACACCCTATTTCCTTAATTGTTTTCACAATATACATGTAATTGTTGACCGTTCTATGCAATGCAGGGACTCGGCACTTCGAGCTTGTGGACCCAGCATCGCCAGAACCATCTCAGCAACCTCCGACTAAGAATAGGTGAGGACCAATCCTTTCGGTGGCTGGTTATTGCGCTTAGAGTAGGTTTAATGAATGCGATTGGTGAATTGTTAATACATGTGGCTGAATTTATGTTTTGATTACATAACTAGGATAAGGGACTAGAAATTACTAATATTATGAAAAGGGATGAGACCCTAATATCCCAATCATATGACTTAATGATTTACATGTCATGTAGGATGCAAATATTTGATTTTTCCCAAATCGTTGTTAATTTACTGTTGATTCCTTGATTTGGAGTTAATTTGCTTGGAAAGAAGACATAATGTTTGATGTTTGATTCCCTAATTTTCTTAATTTATGATTGAATATGCTTGATAGTAGGCATGTAATGATGAAGATTGGCTGATTGGGTCAAGTCACTTGTCTGGATTTTCAATGCATGACTGAATTATATGACACATGCTGACCTATGGAAGATTTATTTTAGTGCATTGCTATATGGCGGTCCACATAATTGTATAGGCTGGAATATGTTATGTAGAACCTGTAAATTTGAGTAGAACTTTGTGTGTGGCTTTTCATGTACTGATTATACTGAAATTGTGTCTGTCATATATGAATTATATCCAAGGAATCCTTGTTTTATTGTGAATTATTGAATATTCCCCTATGGATTGGCCGATTATCCGAAATTTCTTAGGCGGTCCTTGTTGGACCTGTCCATGAGTGAATCTGGCCCGAAAGTTAAACTATAGGTTGTTAGCCATAGTTGCACTACACGAAACAGTGTTTTTAGGCCGATTAGCTAAGGTTCAGCCCATCGAGGCATATTGACTATAAGTGGACCATCCTTGTATGTTAACCATGTTTGATCATGCTTATATGAACCCGAAGTACCCTGAGACCATTTTGCCCACTTCTAATTCTTATGTACGGCTCACAAAGTCTCATGAGCCGGGGATGGTTGTATGGGACACTATGCCTGTGCTATCGGCCTACGCTGGGGTGACGAGCCTCCCCGTAGTGTCCATTGAGCACTTAGACTTGTGAGCTGAAAATAGTAGTATGAAACACTGTACCCATGTTGTCAGCTTGTGTTGGGGTGATGACCTCCCTACAGTGACTACGAGCAAGACATTTAAGTCTCAATTGATTTCATCCATGTTTATACTTCTTTTCGGCATTGACGACCCCAATATAAGGCTAAGGGTCGCGAGAGTCATATGACCACGGTTCCTGAGCCACACAAATGAGTTAAGGCAACAACTCCACTAAGGGTATTCCAGTTTCCCCAGCCTGCTGGATGAATGAACTTAACTTATCAACCATGCTAGCACATTTCATGACATTGCATTATAATTGTTGGCGATTATGCAATCGAGGTTGCATTTGAGGGAGTGTATTTCATTGCGAACGTTAGATGTCGTCGCTTGAGGGAGCACTGGTTGGTGAGGAGCATGCATCATAATATAACCATGCATTTGTATCAACAACAGTGTTTAGGATTCTATGCTACTTGTTGTTCATTAAACGTATCCTATACATGATAATTCGTAGGCCTATTATTAATGATATCACTGAGTTGATCACTCACTCCCACTCTAAGACGGTGTTCTAAAACACCAACCAGAACCTGATATAGATGCATATACCCTGGAGCACCACACAGTAGATGATATCGGTACTAATGACGATGAGGAGCGAGCGTATTACGAGGAGTTTGGTATGCCTTATTAGCAAGGTGGATGTCGGCGGGACTGGGCCAGAGCCCAAATCATTTTGGGGAGTGATGAGTGTATGGGATTGGATCCCTGGATGACTGTTACTTGAATTTATTAAGTTGTTATGTTGATATGAATCTACGATGGAACTGCATTTGGTTAGTAGCACTTGGAACTTAATTATCTGATTAGCGATTAAACATGCTTAGCTTATTCATCATTGCTTACTAATACTTGATTAATTATATGCTTTGTGACTCATTATTGCATACATGGCACTTAGGAATTCGGAGGCTGAGTAGCTCCATGGTCCTTGAATTTTGGGGCGCTACAGGTACGGACTAGGATACAGGCCTTACACCGATTCATGGCCCTCCGTGGGCAGTCCTTCTAGTTCCTTCATTAGCATGACATGATAAATGGAATTAGGCAGACTTTGGATTCGATTGGCGAAGTTGATGATCAGTGGAGCTAGCACTTTGAAGGAGTAATTTTCGGTAGATTTGGTCCTTTTCAAAAGATAGTCTTCTGGCGGTTGAGAATCTAAAGATTCAGCAGCATATTGGTCAGGGGAAGTGTGTGGTCTTTTAGAATGAGCCATTGGAGAAGCTAAAAAATTCAGTGAGGATTGAATGCCTGAAAAAATTTCAGACAGCGAGTCTAATTGGCGCAAAACTCCAATTGTGCGCAAAAGTCCAGTTGTGCATAAGTTCAGTTGTGCGCAAAGTTCCGTTATGCATAGGAAGTCGTTGTGTGTAGATGAGTGTTATGTGGAAGAAGATAGCACATGGAAGATGTGGAATTCTAAATGAGCGGAATGGGACCGAGTCTGGCTTTTATAGAGCTCCTAGCCTGAGTTGTGTGCGGGTTCAGTTGTGCGAAGGGTGCATTGTGTGCAGACGTATGACTGTGTGCATGGAAGGAAAAAAGTATAATTTATCAAAGATTGATCCTACGTTTTCCTGCTTTAAATATAGAAAGGACAAAAATGCAGGATCAAGGGGGCATCTATTGAGGCATAAAATTGATCAGAAAAAGAAACACGATTCTCAAAAAGAAGATAGATTTTTCCCCAAATTGAGTTGCGCAGCGCACAACAGAAAGTAAAGGAAGAAAAGTGTTGTGTAGCGCACAACGAAAGTTACTAATAGAGTAAGGGTGTGTGGCACACAAATGATAGGACTGCACAATAGGTATGGCCACACAAAGGATCAGCACACAACGTATTCGGTGAGAGATTGGCAAGTGGGGAAGTCTATAAAAACCCCACTACCCCATAAATCATTCATTCGAAGTAAAACTAGAATAGCAGAGATAGATCTGGATTTCAAAAGTATTCAAGCAACGACAGCACCTATTTTGTGACGCACAACCCATATGGGCACATAACTGGTGTGCTACACAACCCATGTGGGCACACAAGTGGTGGGGCGCACAACTCCATGGGTGCACAACAGCTCTGCTTGTATAAGAGGTCCACTGTATGGACAACTAGCTCAGCTCAAGTGATGACTATTTGATAGTGAAGGGATCAGGAAAGATTAAAGTATCTTCTAAGAAGCACAGAATCAATCTAAGTTGAAGATCATGATGCGATCTAAAAGGCTACAAAAATTAATATTAAACATTTGATATTTGTATTGGATTATGTAAATGCTTTACCTTGGAATCAAAGGAGATAATGGATGTAAATGAATTTAGATTAAATAAATGTTATGATTGTTCTCTTCATTCTTCTTTTGTTAATTATTGAGTAAAATAAATTCCCCCAAATCGAATGCTTTTGTTTCTCATCGAAACAAAATGGCGACTCTGCTAGGGAATTTCCTATTTTACTTGATATTAACTTAGGAATAATACGGAGAATTTTCACTACTGTTTGCGTCATATAGATGTCAAAATGTCAATTCTCAACGGGAACATCCTCCCTTTCATCTCCAAAGTAAAGTATGATCTTATTTAAGTACTAATCTATGTTATTTTTTCAAGTCATGATAATTCAGGAAGAACTACAATTAATCAATGGCAATCACTCCGACCAAGACAATCTTCTATTTCTCCTCAACAGGATTTGTCATAGAATATGCTAGCAAACAGACTTTGCATCGAAAAGAGAAATTCATGTCAGTCAAATATAAGGAATTGTGAGTAGCTGTTGTAGTTGTAACTGCTTCACCATTAGCACAGGAAGATGGGAACGATTGGATCGTCATTTCGCATCGAAGATCAAGAACCTGAAATGTCTCGGCTGCCAAGAAGAGTCAATCATTGCACAAAATCAGGGGGCCAGTGACATGAAATGCATACAGAAAGAACCCTGAGCTCGCTCCTCTAGAAAAATATCCTGAAAAAACCACTCCTCCGCTGACATTGTATGATTTCCCAACTCTGCTTACTGTAAAAACTCGATGGACAAAGGGAGAGAAAGGTAAGTCACTACTGACAAGTTCGTCAACCCCTACATCACCTCAATCAACTGACTGCTGTGGAAGTAGAGGAAAATTGAATGAAACTCCTCTTTTGGTAAACCCCATTGCATCGATATATTCTCATTCTACTTCGGCCATGGCTTCGTTAAGGAATTGAGAGACCGTCGTATGTATGGTCGAAACAAGTCAAGGCCCACCGCCGACTACAGAGGATCGTATTACTGAAATGACACAAGCATAGAGAACACTGATGGAGGAATGTAAAAGTCTCCAGGATGCCTTAGCAACTCTCTCGCACGATGTAGCTCAGATGACATCTCTTCCAATGATGGGTACCATGAACGGACAAGAACAACAACCAAAAGGCTCCCGACCGCCAAGAGTAGGATCACTTGGGTCCGCTCCTGCAGCAAGGGTGATAACTCAAGAGAAAGTGCGACAAGTCATCGAAGAAGCCGTCAGAATAGAAAGAGAACACAAGAATATCGAAAGATTCAGATATCGAACACTGTATCCGAGAGAAGTCAAAGATATTCCTTTTCTAGCTAATTTCAAGCATCCCGATTTTAAAAAATTTAATAGAGACGGATTGCCGGAGGAGCACCTGATGCATTTCATCACCAACATGAGAAATTTCTCTAAAGTGTAGCAATATTGCCTTCAGCTGTTCGGGTCTTCTCTGACAGATAAGGCATTTCAGTGGTACTTCAATTTAGCACCAGGATCGATGCGGACTTGGGAGCAGATGCAAGATGCCTTCATGTCAAACTTCTTTTCGTCAAAGCATGGCGTTGGTATCATAGAATTAGCCTAAGTATGACAGAGAGAAGGGGAACCCATAAAGAAATTCATAGATAGGTGTAAGACACTAGGAGCTTCTTTTAGAAAATTTTTAGAGGAGAAAGAACAGGTGAAGATATGCTTATACTCTATGGAGATAGGAATCGCATTCGGTCTCACGAGTGCCGATATCAAAACTTTTCATGATCTAGCCACAAAAGCTCATTCTTTAGAACTGATGACTAGGAAATTACCAACATTTCAATATGAGACTGCTAGAAGGGGACCCAATAGGTTGATAACAAATGTAGTCAATCATGAAAAGAAAAGTCATGAAACAAGGGAAAGAAGAGGAAAGAAGACCAAAAGGAAAGAAGAGTCAAATCGTCCCAAAGGTAGATTCGGTGATAAAGGGCCCAGGTCACTTAACTCTCATGAGGGGTTTGCATTCGAAAAGGAAGATGTAGTCCCTATGATGAATCAATTGTTGAAGGCTGGTACGATAGAATTACCTCCATCCAAGCGCCCTGAAAAAGTAGTAAAAACAAGGGAAAGAGACTTCTATCGTTATCATCATTTAATAAGACACCCAACAGAAAATTGTTTCACACTAAAATGCATAATACAAATAATGATAAGCAGAGGCGAGATAATAATTGGAAAAGAGAAAGAAAGAGATGCAAAAGCAATGGTGAATGTATTAACCGCCCAAGAAGATACTTATAAAAGAGTAGGGAAAGAGCATCGTAAGATGATAGGAAAAGCCTCAGTGAACACATTACGATTAGGAAAAAGGTGATGACTCCCTCAAGACAGAAAGCTAAAATAGTAAAAGGGGAGCTTACTAAGAATTATTCTAGTAGTTATAAGAAAGAAGAGAAGAACGAAACAAGGAAAGTGACTTATGATGTGATAAGTCATTTAAAAGGTATACTGGCTCAATTAAGCGTTTATGATGCGTTAAGATTATCGGAAGATTCTCAAAAAAGCTTGATTCAGGCCCTGTCTGACCATAATGTCAGAGAAGCGTTACTTATGGAAATGGAAAATGTAGTGTAAGGAGCAGGAGGATTGCATGTCGGTAGTTTCCTTCTCTGACGATGATTTAACCTTTGATAAAGAGCACAATAGACCGTTGATGATCGTAGGTCATATTCGCAGTAAACAGGTTAAGTGAATAATGCTAGATAACGGGTTTGCAGTGAATTTGTTACCATTAACAATTTTGAATGAATTGGGATACCATCGCTCTAATTTACGCCCTAGTGGAATGATGATACAGGGCTTTAACCAAGATGGGCAACGTGCGCTTGGTAAGATTGCAGTAACACTGGAAATAGGAGAGTTAACTACAAAATTTGTTTGTCATGTTATTAATGCAGTGACGACATATAACCTCCTTTTGGGAAGACCATGGATGCATCAATATGCCATTATACATTCCACCTTACATTAGTGTTTTAAATACTGCAAAGATGGGGTACAACATAAAGTGATGGTCGATATAAGACCGTATACAGAAGCTGAAGCCTCCTTTGCTGATGCTAGTTACTATGATGGATTCGCTAACAAAGAAGAAAAGGAGAATGATGAAAATGAAGCCCCAAGAAATGCTCATATGAAGGTGATAAGAAAAGAACTGTAAAGATAAATTCGTCCGGGAAAGCAAATGCGAGAAAGAAATTTTACTTCGTACCAAAGTGTTCGAGACAACTAGGACAGCCTCCGTTAACGTTATTATCACCCAAACAGCTAGAAATCTTACAATCGAACTATAGTATCGTTGTTGTATGCTGAAAGGAATAAGCCGTTTCTGACTATTTCGAAGAGATTTCATGTCAAATCCAACACAAAGTACCCAGAGCCGATTGAATTTTATGCCCCTCCAAAAGTGAAAACAGAAGAAAAGGCCAATAATGACATGGGCTATGGGAAACTAACATGCGAAGATCTTAAGAGGTATAGTCCAGCTAGTAGAAAATTCGTGAAAAATATTTATTTTGATAATGAAGAACCGACCAGCCTAAATCATGGGAAAGGAATTCAAGTTCTAATCGGGGTCAATTAGAAAAAATGAGAGAAATTTCGAGGATTGGGGGCAGAATCTTCGATTAATATGATTACAATCGACCCAGGAAAAGAAACAGATTATGAAATAATCAAACATCCTGAAACAACTCCGAAACAGATAGAAGACGGGGGGCAACCAACAATTGAAGTTTGCAAGAAATAAATATGAGAACAGAAGAAGAGTCACAGAATACATTCATAAGCTTCAGCCTCCTCGTACAGGAAGCCGATCAATATATCAAGCTCTTGAAAGAGAACAAGGATGCATTCGCTTAGACATATGGAGAAATGTCGGGCCTAGAACCATCGGTAGCAATGCATTGACAGAATATCTCTAAAGACAAGAGGCCGATTAAGCAAGCGCAAAGGCGATTCTATCCAGACCTAATTCCTCTGATAGAAGAATAAATAAATAAACTGATAAAAGTCGAGTTCATCAGAGAGGTTAAATATCCTAAGTGGATATCAAATGTTGTCCCCGTAAAGAAGAAAATTAGGCAGATCAGGGTATGTGTTGATTTCAAAGATCTAAACGAAGCTTACCCGAAAGACGATTTTCCATTACCGATAATTGAATTTTTAATCGATAGTACGACGAAATATGATGTCATGCCTTTCATGGATGGCTACGCCGGTTATAACCAAATAAGAATGGCTCCTGAAGACGAAGAAGCCACGGCGTTCAGAACTTCATTGGGGATCTATTGCTATAAAGTTATCCCATTTGATCTCAAGAATGTCGGAGCAACATATCAAAGAGTAATGCAGAATATCTTTCAGGACATGATGCATAAACATGTTGAATGTTACGTAGACGATTTGGCTGTCAGATCAAATGACCATGAAGAGCATCGTGAACATCTAACTTCAGTCTTCCATCACCTCAAAAAGAAACATCTGAAGATGAATCCAGCTAAGTGTGCCTTTGGAGTATCATCAGGAAATTCCTCGACTTTGTCATCAGCCACAAGGGGATCGAGATCGATCCAAGGAAAGTCAAGGCTATCCAAGATATCCTGCCTCCGAAAATGTTGAAAGAATTGAAAAGCCTGCAAGGAAAATTGGCCTACAATCGCCATTTTATATCAAACTTCGTAAGAAGATGTCAGTCTTTTTCTATTCTAATGAAGAAAGGAACGAAATTTATTTGGGACAAGTCTTGTTAGATGTGTTCGATTCGATAAAAGAATTGCTGAAACAGCCTTCAATATTGGCAACTCCTATGAATGGTAAACCACTTATTTATATATATCTGCAGCTAAAAATTCGTTGAGGGCCCTATTGGCACAGGTGAATGAAAACGGGAAAGAAATAGCTTTATTATCTGAGTCAAACTCTAATAGGTGAAGAATGAAATTATTCTCCTATTGAGAAAGTATGCTTGGCATTAATATTTACAATATAGAAACTAAGACATCTTTGCCTTTCCCACGATACAATTTTAATCTCGCGAACAGATCCCATAAAATTTTTAATGACAAGGCTGATGTTATCAGGAAGATTGGCCAAATGGATGTTGTTGCTTTTAGAATATACGATCACTTTTTAGTCGACGAAAGCAGTTAAGGGGCAAGCACTGGCAGATTTCTTGGCAGCTCATCCCATAGCAGACAGTGAGACTGTTAGCGATGACTTTCCCGATGAACAAGTTATGATGATCGACTCACCAAACCCATTGCAAATGTACTTCGATGATGCTTCTCGAACATCAGGGGCAGGTGTCAGAGTGATATTTATTACTCCTCAGGGCAACTTATTGCCTTATTCTTTCACATTGGGTACTTCATGCACAAATAATGAAGTTGAATATAAGGCTTTCATCATTGGAATGGAGATAGCTCAAGAAATGAAAATAAAAACCCTGCATATTTTTAGGGATTCCAAGTTTATTATAAATCAACTAACGACCGAGTTCAAAATACGAAAGCAAGAGCTCTTACCATACTGTCGAAGAGCACAACAATTGCTAGAGAAATTCTATCATGTTGAAATCAAGCATGTGCCTCCATGTGAGAATGCAAGGGCAAACGTTTTAGCTAGCCTGGCAGTAGCTTTATCCTGTTTGGATCTGAGTCCTCTTCAGGTAACAATAGAAGAAAGAAGGTTCTTGCCATCATCCGAGATTATAAATAAAATCGTTAAGCACTTCCCATATCGTGTTTGGAGGTGACAACAGACAATTGGCGCCAGCCTTTTGTAGATTATCTCAAATATGACATTTTTCTAGAAGATTTAGTACAAAGACAACAAATCAAGCAGAGATCGAAAAGATTCATCATGTATAGCGAAATATTGTACAGAAGATCTTATAATGAAATGTTATTGTGTTGTCTAGATAGACAAGAAACAAGTCAAATGTTGCGAGAGACTCATTCCGGAGAATGTGAAGCACATCAAGCCGATCGAAATCTATTCCATCGGGTGCATTGAATGGGATATTACTAGCCCACAATGTTCAAGGATGCTATAGAATATGCGAAGCGATGTCACGAATGTCAGATCCATGGAGATGTCGTACATATACCCCATGAAGATCTTCATCAAACAATAACTTCTTGGCCTTTTGCTACCTGGGGACTCGATGTCATTGGTCCCATAAATCCACCCTCGTCCAAAGGAAAGTAATATATATTGGCAGCGACAGATTATTTCTTCAAATGGACGGAAGCGAATGCATTGCGAAATGTCAAAGAAAAGGATGTCATCAATTTGATCCGACATGCGATAATATATCGCCACAGCATCCCAAAGAGAATCGTCATTGATCATTTCAAGAATAAGGGTATAGAAAAATTGTGTCGAACATTCGGTATTCACCACTCATTTTCAACACCTTACTATTCGCTGGCCAATGGACTAGCAGAGGCATTTAACAAGACGATCGTGAAAATATTGAAGAAAACGGTGACTGGAAATAAGTGTGACTAGGATGAAAAGTTGCAAAAAGCACTGTGGGCTTACAGGACTACTACCTAACGGCAAAGAAAGCTACACCATATTCGTTGGTTTATGGTGTGGAAGCCATCATCCCGATTGAAACATAAGTTGTGTCGCTCAGAGTAGCATCACATCAATCAATTACAGATGATCAAAATGTAAGAATAAGGTGAGCAGAATTGGATATGCTAGATGAAAAAGGACTAGTAGCCCAACAGCGATTGCAATTATATCAAGCAAGAATCTCTGCCGCCTTCGATAAGAAAGTAAAGCATCGCTCTTTCAAGAAAGGTGACATGGTGTTAATGTTAAAGAGACCGATAGTTGTCACCCGCATAATAGGGGGAAAGTTTGACCCCAAATGGGACGGGCCATATATAATAATCGAAGTATATTCCAATGGGGTGTATAGAGTTGTGGATCAAGATGGACGGGGTATCAGCATACCAGTCAATGCTCGATTCATCAAAAAGTATCATCCTTGAAGATGGATGAAGTTTTGATCCAGAAGATTATCAGTATAATCTTTCTAAATAAAAAGAGGGCAAGAATAAGCAAAACGATGAAACAGCCTCAAAAGGCAATGCCATGTATTCTTCCATATATACAAATGAATAAAAGGCAAAGTTTCAAGCATTTTCAAGCATATCAGTCATATCAGTCTTATTGCCGATCATCGTCGAGCATTTGATTATAGTTATCATCAAATGAAGATTATCACCATAGTTAATCATCAAAGTGATATTATAGCCAAAACTGATGTTCAAGACACTATTCCAAATGTTGTCATCGACATGGCAATATATACTATTTATTGATTCATCAAAACCACACAAGTTTCATGACAGCGATGGCGATCTATCATTTATAATAACAATGGAATAAGCCTAAAAGGCCAACCATGCATCTACTACTCTTGATAAAGTATTTAAAATTATGCAGACAGCAGTGAGAAGCCAGTGGCCCTAAAAAGCCCCATATAGGCTATCACATGCTTAGACCCATGCAAGCAACGTCATTTTCTCTCACCTTCCCCCATGATGTTGTCGGAAGCTATATAGACAACATTGGTCAGTGGATGAAGCCAATCATACCAAAAGTCATAAACGACCAAGGGTAGAAGGGGCTACTCACGTGTGAGACCAATGCTGTCGATATAGCTTCCGATAGCGTCATGGGGGAAGGTGAGAGAAAATGCCCTCCCGTGAATGGGTCCGACCATGCAGACAAAGAAAAAGTGGGCCGCAATGTGCACTCTTTGGCCATTGTCCATAAATAGGCCAACCATGTGTAAGACCCCCCAGATTCCTAGATTGATTTCAGTAGTAACTCATGAGGACAGGTTCTCTAAAATAAAAATACCCCCTCATTGATGGACTGACGCCCTTGGATTTGATACCCTAAGGTAGCCTTGCTCGCCCCGTGAACTCTAGAGAGTTACTGCGGCCAACCCTATGCGTAAATCCTATCGAGTTCATGGCCCCGGTAGCTTCACTAGGCTCCTCTGATGGATCACGGTTTGTGAACTCCCCAGCTATAACAAGTCCAGTGAACTAAAAAGATTTATAGAGACCATTCACATGAGACCTGACTCCAACTACTAAAAAGATTTATAAAGATTTATAGTTAGTGCAGCCTAAGACTTGATCATGTCTCAAACATTCTGATAACGTGTCTAATTATGATCTCTTATCTTCTACTGGAAAATTTCATCTTTGCTCTTTTGCTTCTTGCTCTTCGAAATAGAGGGAGGGGAAGATTCGACAGGAGCAGGGCGAAAATTGTTGGTTCGAAAGTTGGCAGCAGATTTTAGCCAGTTCTCCCAGTCCGATTCATGGCCCTCTGTGCGCGGTCCTTCTAGTTCCTTCATTAGCATGGCATGACGAATGGAATTAGGCAGACGTTGGATTCGATTGGCGAAGTTGATGATCAGTGGAGCTGGCACTTTGAAGAAGGAGGAGTAATTTTCGGTAGATTTGGTCCTTTTTTGAAGATGGTCTTCTAGCGATTGAGGATCTGAAGATTCAGTAGCATGTTGGTTAGGGGAAGTATGTGGTCTTTTGGAATGCGCCATTGGAGAAGATGGAAAATTCAATGAGGATTGAATGCTTGAAAAAGTTTTAGACTACAAGTCCAGTTGTGCGTAAAACTCCAATTGTGCACAAAAGTCCAGTTGTGTGCAAGTTCAGTTGTGCACAAAGTTCAGTTATGTGCAAAGTTCCATTATGCGCAGGAACTCATTGTGCGCAGATGAGTGTTATGTGTAAGAAGATAGCACACGGAAGATGTGGAATTCTGAATGAGCAGAATGGGACCGAGTCCGGCTTTTATAGAGCTCCTAGCCTGAGTTGTGCGCAGGTTCAGTTATGCGCAGGGTGCATTGTGCGTAGATGTATGATTGTGCGCATGGAAGGAAAAAATTATAATTTATCAAAGATTGATCCTACATTTTCCTACTTTGAATATAGAAAGGATAAAAATGCAGGATCAAGGGGGCATCTATTGAGGCATAAAATTGATTAGAAAAAGAAAGACGATTCTTGAAAAGAGGATAGATTTTCCCCTAAATTGAGTTGTGCGGCGCACAACAGAAGGTAAACGAAGAAAAGTGTTGTGTGGTGCACAACAGAAGTTACTAAGAGAGTATGGTTGTGTGGCATACAACTGATAGAACTGCACAATAGGTATGGCTGCACAAAGGATCAACGCACAATGTAGTCGGTGAGAGATTGACACGTGTGGAAGTCTATAAATACCCCACTACCCCATAGATCATTCATTCGAAGTAAAACCAGAACAGTAGAGACAAATCTGGATTTCAGAAGGATTCAGGCAATAACAATACATGTTGTGCAGCGCACAAGTGGTGGGGCGCACAACCCATGTGGGGCGCATAACTCTGTGGGCACACAACAGCTCTGCTTGTATAAAAGGTTCACTGTACGGACAAGTAGCTCAACTCAAGTGATGACTATACGATATTGAAGGGATCAGAAGAGACCATAACCTACGTTGAAAGATCAAAGTATCTTCTAAGAAGCACAAAATCAATCTGAGTTGAAGATCATGATGCGATCAGAAAGGCTGCAGAAATTAATATTAAACATTTGATATTTGTATTAGATTATGTAAATGCTTTACTTTAGAATCAAAGGAGATAAAAGATGTAAATGAATTCAGATTAAATAAATGTTGTGATTGTTCTCTTCATTCTTCTTTTGTTAATTATTGAGTAAAATAAATTCTCCCAAATTGAATACTTTTATTTCTTGTTGAAACAGAGAGTTTTAGATTTCCAAGGCACATGCCCAAGCCATAAAGTTAAATAGCACATGACTAATAAAATGAAGAGAGTAGTAATGGCTAACTCAATAAGGATGAGGGCGTCAATGACTAACTCAACAAAGAGGAGAGTAGCAATGGCTAACTCAACAAAGATGAGAGTGACAATGGCCAACTTAACAAAAAGGATAGTGGCAATGACCAACCCAATAAAGAGAAGAGTAGCAAGGGCTAACTCAACAAAATTGGTAAAGGCAAGGGCAAGGCTTGTATCCATCGCCTCATATAAAAATAATGAAGATCACTCCTAATTAACATCATACCATAATCACAAAGGGTAAATAATTGTTGGTGGTAAATTAAACAATTGCAGAGAGATAATCATAGTAACATCAGAGTATGTAAAAAGGACAAGATCATAATAACTTAAATCAAAGTAAGCTTAAAGGAATCCCTAACATAAATTCAGAAACGTCAGGTATAATTAACATCACACCTTAACTATTATTCCTAAAGGATAAATAATTGGTGAGGGTAAATTAAATATTTATAAGGAGGATTCAAAGCGTATGAGGGAATAGAATAAATCATACCAACTCAAATTAATATAAGCTTAAAGGAATCCCTCACCTTAGCCTTAGATCTAAACCCCAGGCAGATATCCATGTAGGAAAGCTTTTATATGAAAAGCTTCCACGTGAATCATAACATCGCTTGAGCAAGAGAGAGACACTATACATATGAATAAGGAAGAGGGCATCTAGGCTTCTCCTTTCTTTCTCCCTCTCTCTCTCTCTCTCTCTCTCTCTCTCTCTCTCCTCCTTGGAGGTAAGGGTTATGGGCATGTGAGTGAAGAGGGGATGCACACTCCGAGTGGGCATGTGAGAGGGGTGTGTTTCACATCCCACTTGGATTGGGTTTCTAATTTGCCCTTTTCTATAATCTTTCTTTTAATTTAATTCATCAATTGTGTCAAGGTCGTCGAATAGAGCTGACATATATGATTTTCTTAGTAATAAAAAATTTAGATTGTCCTATCTTGAAAATTCTCTTAACGAGTAACAAAACAAACTTAATCTCAATTAATAGTCTACACTTAATGATCAGGGCTCAATTTTGGAGAAAATGTGTAGTTAGGATAGACAAATAGTTGGACAAAATTTGATGGTTGATCGATGGTGGAAAAAGCTTAAATCTAAAATTTCACCTTTTGTACCAAAAGGAAGGAACTGGCTTCAATCTTCAATGGTGTAGAATCATATATCGGGCCTAAAATTTATATAACCTCGTAGTTATATGAGGCTAGAGTGTGGTCCAAATTTGAGTTGTGATGGATAAAAGAAAGTGGTTAAATTGGAAGATCCAGTTTTATAAGTTGCTAGCCTTGACATGATAACTTTGCGCCAAATGAAAAGCTCAACAAAGTGGGGTCTTCATATTTCACACTTGGTCCATATAATGGGTAATCCAAGTCGTTCATATGAAGAAAAATATCCTACTATGACTACCCATGAGGTTTCTTCACTCGATGGACACTAAAATTAACGGTTAAGGGGCTGGTTTGTTAATTGGGTCATTTTATAATGATCTAAAGGCTGAAAATTGACACGTATGGTTCATTTAAGATACATAGTCATGGTATAAAATTTTACATCAAATATATTATGGAAACCATGTGATCTAGAATTCAGGGGTCTAGGTTTTCGTAATTATTTATGATTTGAGAGTTTTGAAAAATCTAATGGTTCTACATGGCTATAGGTACATTTCTAAGTAATTCTTACAAAAAGACTTATATCTAAATCATTATAAATAAAGAATTATTCACCAAATTAATTAAAGGAATGTACATATATCAACCAACATAATGGATGATCAAATGACATGTTAAAAATATAAAAGCTTAATGGTTAGTATTCTGATAATGTATATAGGTGTATGTACGATCAATTTTGTAAATAGATGAATACAAGTGAGTTTTTGAAGTGATTAATAAGTAGGACATATATACTATTAGGTTCAAGTAACTTGTTCACATGTGTAAGTCCCTCAGTATGTAGTTCTAATGGTGGGTTAAACATATTCATAGGGGGTGAACAAGATGAACAGATCAAAATCTTAATCAAATATGTATACAGACGGATATAAAAATCAAGAAGCTAGTTTACTATGACCATGTGGTCTAAAATCATAGTGGACGATCAAATGTCTCTATCTAGCAGTGAATATTTGACTAAGTGGTTGGCTATGATGGACAAGTGAGAATATTTAGATATATGATGATCCTATCTTAAAATCAACGATTAGATTGCTTAATCTATGGATGGAGATTATTCCCAACAATCAGATTCATGTTAGAGAATAAATGAAAGGTTAGGATAACTGAATTGGTATCATACACATGTACATAATAAGTTGAATTTCATGGTAACACTTGAGAACTTTCAATACTCGGGTATTGAAAAGTTCGGGTGTTACATGTTTATAGACTAGTTGCTTCATTAATATATCTTTTGTGATCTATGTGATTGGACACTCTATTGGCTTAGAATTTTTAAAGTTAATTGAATTACTTATTTTAATTTGCATATTAGTTTAAGTAAGAAGTTGTGTTTAAAATATAAAAATTATTTGGTCCTAATCACCCCCCTTTAGGACAGCCATTATTCCTTATCTCTATCAAACTCCCGCACGTAGTTGTTGTATCTTATTCCATACGATTTCACAAATAAGTAAGAGTAATGGCAGTTAAAAATGAAATGGCATATGTAATGTTAAAATGTGTGGAATGGGTTGTGTTCTAACATTAATTAAGATATAAGAAAGAAAAATAAAAATTAGACAACATTTTTTGGTCATCACATGTCTCTAATTCTGACCATATACTTAAATTGACTGACTTTCTC
Source organism: Magnolia kwangsiensis (assembly GCA_037074715.1). NCBI lineage: Eukaryota > Viridiplantae > Streptophyta > Magnoliopsida > Magnoliales > Magnoliaceae > Magnolia > Magnolia kwangsiensis. The sequence continues at coordinate 26,264,002 of CM073585.1, read as the reverse complement.
CAACAAGTTAGCTTTTCTGGAGTTGGATTTGTGTCAAGTAGGATTTAGGCATACGTGCAATAGATTTTAGACTTCCCAAATGGTAGAACTTCACTTCCTAATGACATTTAACCTAATTTTGGCCTCCCGGGACTCTCTATTGTTGATAAAATGGGGTATTAGGGGTTGAATTTATAAACCCAAACCGTCCGCTCCTAGTAAGTTGACAGTGGACACTTGGTGAATTTTGGTCATGCAAGATCTGTTAGGGGAGATCTGTATCAATGGTTGGTGTAAAAGGAATGCCATGTGGTCATTGGCTTGCGACATGCAGACAGTATCACTTTCCTCGATTTTGAGCCAACAAGAACATTTTTCCCTACTCCTGTTGGCTTTTCACGGTTGATTTAAATTACAGAAGTTAGGGATTAGGGGATCTAAGTTGTTAATCCTATTTGAAAAGGAGGTTTGACTCTATTTTATTTTTTTTCCTTTTGGTTAGCTTGTAAGGCTTATTTTGGCAGATAAGTGCGGTTTTATCATAATATAGTTAGGATAGTGAATTTTGGTGCTGCTCAATAGACCTTATTGAGATATTGGGAGTTGAAAAATCTCTAAATCAAGTCTAATAACATTGTTTGAGACGAGTTGGGGGTTTTACCTCTAAATTTTTCTAGGTGTTTGATGGTGATTAAGAATTCTAGGTGCAATTTTATCGACATCCGGATAGTTAATTCAAAAGTTATCTTTTGTATTTAGGTGGGGCGTCTACACAAATGTCCCCTTAGAATCGAAGGCACGATACATGCCAGACCTAAGCATCCCAGCTCAAGGCTCCTCGAGCGTGGATTAGGTTAGGCAAGGTAATAGCTTAGTGGGTGAGATCCTAACCATGAGGCCCACCTCCATTTATTTTGCCAGCACAAGGGATAAGGTGAGCATACAATGTAACTTAGGGTATGATCCAAAAAATGAGGTAGATCCAAATTTCAGCAAACCACATCACAGGAAACAGTAGTGGTTGATTGCCCACCGTTAAAACCTCATAGGCCCATTGTAATATTTATTTGCCACCTAAGCCATTGATAAAGTCACATGGGCTTGGATGGATGTAGGGAAAATACAAATATCAGCTTGATACAAAACTTTTATGGTCCTAGGAAGTTTTTAATGGTGGGAATTCAACCCTATTATGTGGTTTGCCTCACATTTGGATCCGCATCATCATTTTAAGAACTGCCTTAAAAGAAACTACAAAAGGGATGGACAGTGTGGATATATAACACATGCATTGAGGTAAGTCCACGTTCAGGGCCTTACCCACTAAGTCGTTGCCCCTGCCTCACCTTAGGGCCTGTTTGTTAACACTGAATTTTTGCACTAAACGTGGAATTTGGGAAATGTTCCATGTTTAGTGGTGTTTGTTAACGCAGAAGGAGGAAAGCACTCCACCATTTTATGTCAAAAATTTTCTGTGATAGGAGTCTAGCTTAATGGGGAATCAAGAATGCACTCCGTGAATATTATTTTTTAATCCAAAATTTCCTTTGCGACAAAGATTTTCTCCTTTGCATTATACACATCCCAACTTTTAACATGAGACACTTCTCCGAGCCCACCATGATTTATGTATTAAATTCACACCTTCTATCAACTTTTCTATATCATTCTAAAGCATGATCCAAAAATAGATGCACATCCAAAGCTCAAGTCAACTACACCACATAAAGTAGTGGGACAAGAATGACTACCATTAAAACCTTCTTGATGTCCACTGTGAAACTTATTAGCCATCAAATCTCTTTATAAGGTCACACAGACCTGGACGAGCGAAAAACACAAAAATTAGCTTGATTAGAGACTTATGTGGCCCTAAGAAGTTTTCAATGATAGGCACCCAATTCCCATAGTTTCTTGTACTGTGACCCATTTAAGCTTTATATTTGCCTTGTTTTTTTGTTTTAATTTCTAAAATAATATGAAAATGAATGGACGGCATGGATAAAACATATATATCATGGTAAGCCCCACAAAGCCCTTAATTGTCCATATTTAGGTAGATCTTGGTGGGGTAGTATGAAATCCCCTCCCAGATTTGGGGTGCAAATTATGTGCAAATGCTTTTCGCAGGAAGTTCCTAAGCTGGAATCTTAAGTGGAGCCCACTATTATGTTTGTGATAAATCTAATATGTTAATTCGTGTTTTGAGATCATTTTAAGACTCGAGATAAAAAATGAGGAGGATACAAGACTTAAATGGGCTGCACTAAAGGAAAAGGTGGATAAGAAAATTCCTATTATTAAAACCTCCCCGGGGTCGACAGTGATGTTTACATGCTATTAATACCATTCATACTATCATTCATAATAAGATGAACTCAAACCACAAATATTAGCATGATTGAAAACTTCTGTGGCCCCACGAATATTTTAATTATGGGCGTCTAATCCTCATATTTTCGGCCCATTTGAGCATTGGATATGGCTCATTTTTAGCACTATGTCCTAAAATGATCTCACAAAACAGTTGGACGGGGTGGATTTCACACAAACATCATGGTGGGCCCCACATAGATTTTCGGCGGTGGATTCCCTAGGAAAGGCTTTCCCATGAAATCTGGCTCACACCTGAGGCCTACTGTGATATATGTGACTACATCCATACCGTCCATCTATATTGAAAGCTTATTTTAAGGCATGATCCAAAAACTAAATTAACTTCAAATCTTAGATGGACCTTTGTATAGGAAATAGTGGTGATTAACCATTTAAAAATTCATTTGAGCCACAAAAGCTTTCGATCATGTTGGTATTTGTGTCATTTTTTCATTTAGTTGTTTGTGACTTTTTTAATAGATTTAACAACAAATAAACATTTCAGTGAAATTCATAAGGATTCAATAACAATTGTTTCATATGGATAAATGTGTTAAATTAATATACTTCAAACATTTCATACGTGACTTAATAAATAAGTTATTCTACATTCACTTTTAGTTTTTCAACTTCATATTCAGGTTCTAGATTCAGACTTCGGATTTTACATTTAACAAACAGGCCCTTGGCCTGTGTCCTCTGGCGTAAAGGGCATAGTGTATAGTGGGGCTAGAAACGGACGGTAGACGGACGCAGATCGTATGCTGAAACTGCCACCTCGCTACTGGATGGTTGTGTGGGCCTCATCAAGATGTATTTGTTTTATCTATGTCATCTATCTGTTTTGGATAATTATTTTAGAGCATGAACCCCAAAAATAAGCCAGATCCAAATCTTAGGTGGACCACACGATAGGAAAACAGTGGTGATTGAACGCCACCATTATAAACTTCCCAGAGGCCACTCTAATCTTTATTTCCCATCCACCCTGTTGTTAAACCCACGTAAAAGGAGAAGTGAAAACACAAATATCGGCTAGATCCAAAACCTGGGCCCGCAAGAAGTTTTTAACAGTAGGCGTTTTCCTGTGGTGTGGTCCACTCGAGACATGAAATTGCCTCATTTCTAAAATCGCACCGTAAAATGGGCTGGAAAAATAGATGGACGGCGTGGATACAACCCATACATCATCGTGGGTCGCACAGAGCACCGTGCACTGTCAGTATTCAGTGTGCGTCCGGCGGCGATGTGTAATCTAGGAACAAGGCTCGCTTGCAACGGGTTCACAGCAGTCGAGTGAGGAAAGACGCACCTGTATTTCCCCATCTCCAACCAAGAAATACAAAGAAACGATGTGGAAAAGGTATCTCCCCTCTCTCAGAGTCTCATCCTTCTCCTATTATTCTTCCTCATCAACACCTGAAAGTGAAATCCCAATCCTTTATTCATTCCTCCAACCCTCAATCTTCACTATAAAAACCCAACCACAATCCCCTCTCCAAAACCCCATCAAAACTCTACCAAAATCCTCTCTAGAAAACCCCACTAAAGCCTTACCATCACAAGAAATCTCCAACCTTGAATCCTCCCTCCAAACTTCACTCTCCATCAACAACACTGACCAGGCCTGGAAATACTTCAAACACCTCACATCCCACCTTTCCTCTTCTTCTCCTCCTCCCTTCTTCCCTTCCCCCCACCTCTTCAACTCTCTAATCTCTCACCTCTCCTCCCAAAAAGACCTCCTTAACCTCAAAAGGGCCTTCGCATCGACCATATTCCTCTTAGAAAAACACCCACAATGCCTTTCAATGCAAACCATACAGACCGTCCTCCAATCCATGCAATCTGCCAACACGCCCGCCCCTGCATTTTCCCTCCTCAAATCCTTGTTCAAGAACAGAATCTTCCCGCCTTTCTCCCTCTGGGGGTGCATACTGATCGAAATCAGTAGGAAGAATCGTGATTTCTTCCCTGCATTTTTGCGCTTGTTCGATTTGAGTTGTAAGATCTCATTGGATGAGAAGTTGGATTTCATGAAGCCAGACTTGGCCGCTTGCAATGCAGCTTTAGAGGGGTGTTGTATTAATCTTGGGTCTGTTTCTGATGCTGAGAAAGTGGTAGAAACAATGTCAGTTTTGGGTATTAAGCCTGATGTCATGAGTTTTGGGTTTCTTGCTTATTTATATGCTTTTAAGGGCCTTGAGGAGAAGGTTTTTGAATTGGAAATTTTGATGGGCGCATTTGGATTTCCATCAAAGAAGCTCTTTTACAGTAATTTGATTCATGGGTATGTGAAATCTGGGGATTTAGGATCGGTTTCGGCAGTTATTTTACGTGCATTACGTGAACGGACTGATAAAGATTCGGTTTTGAATGAAGAATGTTATGGTGAGGTTGTGAAGGGTTTTTTTGGGAATGGAAGAATTAAGGATTTAGCGAAGTTGATCATTGATGGGCAGGAGTTGGAGTCTTCACAGCCGTCAAATTCGGCCGAAAGTACGGTTGGGTTTGGGATTGTTAATGCATGCATCGATCTTGGCTTGTTGGATAAGGCACATTGTATTCTTGATGAGATGAGTGCACAGGGAGGTGCAGTTGGTATCGGTGTCTATTCCTCAATCTTGAAGGCGTACTGTAAAGAGCGTCGGACAGCTGAAGCTGCCCAATTGGTTATGGAGGTCAACGGTTCTGGACTTCGGCTGGATGCGGGCAGCTATGATGCGTTGATAGATGTTTCAATGTCGAGCCAAGATTTTCAATCAGCATTTTCGCTGTTTAGGGAGATGAGAGAAGCGAGGATACCCGATTTGAAGATGAGTTACCTAACCATAATGACGGGTTTGACAGAGAATCATCGACCTGAGCTAATGGCTGCTTTCTTAGATGAGATTGTTGATGACCCACGTGTTGAAATTGGGACTCATGATTGGAATTCGATCATACATGCCTTTTGTAAGCTCGGGCGGTTGGAGGATGCGAGGCGAACATTCCGGAGGATGGTTTTTCTACGGTTCCAACCAAATGAGCAGACGTATCTCTCCCTTATCAATGGCTATGTGACTGCCGGGAGTTACTTCAGTGTATTGATTCTATGGACAGAGGTGAGGAAACGGATGTCAGTCGATGGAGGTAAGGGGATCAAGTTCGATCATAACCTGGTGGATGCATTCTTGTATGCTTTGGTTAAGGGAGGTTTCTTTGATGCGGCAATGCAAGTTGTTGAGAAGGCGCAAGAGATGAAGATTTTTGTAGATAAGTGGAGGCATAAACAAGCATTCATGGAGACGCATAAGAAGCTCAAAGTAGCGAAGCTGAGGAGGAGAAATTTTAGGAAGATGGAAGCGCTTATTGCTTTTAAGAACTGGGCAGGTTTGAATGTGTAAAAATTGTCGGTGCCTATTTGCACTTCAGTTGGCTTGTAGTGAATGTAAAACTGCCATCAACTCAGCTGGTAATGATGTGCTAATGAGGTGGCACATGATACTCGATCAAGAAAAAAATGGTTTTTTTCTCTCAATTCTGCAATTACAGTTGAGGCCCACTGTTCAGTAATCTAAGCCATGGATTTGGTTGGGCATATCATCTTTTCATTCCCCAAGATCGTCTCTATCACGTGATCCAGGCTATCCTATGAAAATGGACAATTACAACCAACTTTCAGCATGAGGATTGAGTCGGGCTGTTAGGATCTATAATTGGAGGGATTCTAGGGCAATTCTGATCGATACCGCAGCATGCCAATGCATGGACCGCCAATAGATGGGCCCCACACATACAGTAAGTTCACTGGAGCAAAATGCTCAATTGAACATAGTATATATCGTCTCTGCTAATTCGACCATGTGAATTGGTTTTGTAGTTTGTGGGAGCAGCACGAACGAATGCGTGGCTTTCCGCTCGAAGTTCTCTTTACTACAGGTCACAGTTTGTCATGTGCATGGTGAAATGACACCCTTTTAACTTTTAAAAACATGGCTAGTTTAAATGTGTGAAAATGATAGACACCTATTTTTTTTTTCAGCGCATTCGTCATTAAATTTATGACTGAAATTGCCTTAGATTGCTATAATTTTCCAATGCGATGGTTTAAATGTGTTTTGCAGTATGGCTTGTGCAGCTCAGTTTGTTTCCGTTGCAATATAGAAGTTACCTCAATTCGCCATCTTTTAGTAAGTACTGGTTTCAATAGTATGGTTGGCAGGATCATTGTGGGAGGGTTGTCTGCAATTTTGGGAACTACATACAGCATGCATGGATTTCTCTCGAGTATGGATCAAAATTATTTGTATGCCTAGTAGACATAAGAGGAAAATCTCGTGAAGTCGCAATACCTTGCTAATTGAATTGCTGAATCTGTTCGATGCCTGTGGTGATTGCACGAAGTCAGTAGCTGCTTTGTGGTGAAGGTGATTTATTTCACCAACGGAAGAATGTTGTGTGCTCTTCAAGATATTCGATTTCATTTTACGTGATTTCTGGGCATGCATTTTTAAGGCGACTGTTTCACTATTGCAGGTGAGTGATTGCCATACAATAGGAAAAAAAATGTTTGAGGTGGCCAATAGACACTTTATTATGTTTTTAGCTTACCTGGTTTTCGTTGCATGCATTTTCAAGTGGGACTAGTTTTCGCAAATGTAGTTGAATCTGAATGACGAGATGAGATGTATCTTTGTAAGTAAAATGACCTGTTTACATACAAAGGATTCAGATGGATAAAGATCCTTTCCGGTTGCCAATGAGTATTGATGACATGGATCCTAGCCATCATCCCTCTTGCTGTGTAGTAGGAAGAGGAATGATGATTGGGATCCCTCCACCCAGCATTGTCAGAAACTAGAAAATTTTCAAGTCTTTTGAATCGTTTGTATGCAAACAGGGCGTGAACGTAGTAAACCAATGTCTATAGTACTCAAGCAAAATATGGTGAAGATTTTTCTCCTACACTTTTGTTTCTTTTTTTCTATTTTCTCTTTCTTCCACAAAAGACTTTATTGCCTTTCAAAGTTTTAGTGATTAGATTGAATGCTTTGGATTGGTTGGGAATTTTCTAGTGGGCATCAAAACTATGTTTAGCCATGAACTTTTTTGTTTAGACGGGCATTTAGCCATGAACTTTTATCCATTAGAATAACAAATATATTTAGTCATGTAGATCTATTGTTTCATTTGTCCCCTTGTATAATGATGAAAGTACCTAGTGGACTAGATTACAATGTACACTCTCTCAACTCACTAAGTTTACAGCAATTTAATTAATTTATCATGAATCTCCCTTCAACCACTATAAGCTTTACTAATGACTGAATCAGCTTCGTTGAAACTTTTACTGTGACTAGCATTTTCTATGTGATTGTGATGGTGGGCTGTGTCAAATCCAAAGTGCAGCCTCCCACGGCGACGGATCTGAATCCGGCAAGTGGCTCTAGCACAGACTTGTAGAATCTCCAAGATTAGGTGATCTGTGAGCTTCTCGAGTGTTGATCGAATCAATCCAAGCTAGAGCAGAAGGGGATTTTAAACTCCTGAGTGATTGTCGATTGGGCTGTCAAGTTGTATTTATTCCTTTTCGATGCCAATAATCTTCATCATACTCGATGGTTTCTATCCATGTCCTGATTGCTGATGGTCTATCTTCCATGATTGGATCGATCCTTCTCTGTTTCTTTTTGCCAAGACCACTTTCTGGTTTGTAGCCCAGTTTCTTCACCAGTTCCCATGCAGTTTTGACACTAAAGTATTTTACATGGCTCTTCCAAATGGGGCGAGATTAATAGGGTCTATATTGATAACCTCTGGCAAATGGGTACAAACATTGGTAATTTAAATAAACCACCAAGATAGTGGGCTTCTTTCCAAAGCCACTGGGTTGAACCTCTTCATGGTGGTGATTGTTGATTCCTTGTACAGATGGGAGACAAATTAGGTTATCCATTTTGTCTCTGTTGCATGGTGGATCTCCAATTGCCCCCACAATGTTACCACTGATGTGAATTTAATGCACTGGTTCTAAGTTGAGGGTATGGCCTTTAGTTGTTCAATCCACCACCTTCCTAAAATCAGGTTGAAAGTGGCAATTATATCAATGACATGGAATTCGACAAGTATGGTAACTGGATGGATACACATGTTTACGAGAATCTTGCCGTGAACTGGACATTTTGAACTACCATAAGTGGCTATGGTCATTCTTGACATTTTGAACTATCATAAGCAGCTATGGTCATTCTAGAGGGCATAAGTTCACTATCGAGAATCTTGGCCAAATGTTATGTAGGGAGTGGGCGTGTATTTAAAGATGCTCCAGTATCAACAAGAGTATGTGGTACAGAGTAATCTGTGATCCCCACAGTTACATGAAGCAGCTAACCCTTCCATTTGCACTCTGCAGTGGCGGCCTTCAGATCATCATCTGAAAATGTGATGGCTAGAGCACTTTAGGAATGGTACCAACTGGTACTTGGGAATCATTCAGTGGTTTGAAAATCTGTTGTTGATGCTCAGGTGACTTTTGGATCAATTCAAGAATTGAGATTTTAGCTGGGGTTTTACCCAAGTGACACAGTAAGTCACGTTTCATGTACTTCTTGTTGTCGTGATGGTGCTACAGGTGGGGGATAAATCCTTTTTTATTGTAAAATGGCTTGTTAATTGGTAACAGAGATCCATGGTGGTGAATCGGTGGTCAAACTTGTGCCTTCTGCATTTCTTTGGACATTGAATGGTTGAATTTCTGAAACTTTTGTTGGCTGAGTTGTGCTGGGATAAACACTTAGTCCTGCCATCTCATGGTTGCATGTGCTGTCAGTACTCTCATCAAATATTTTATCAATCACTGCTACCATTCCACGCACCCCGAGGAGTTCCTCTAGTTAGTTCGAGAATGGTTTTAGGAGTAGTTTTGTGGTTCCTAATATTCCGGATGAAATGGGAAGGATGGAATCGGATTAGGTCTGTGGTTCCCAATATTTCGGATGAAATGGGAGGATGGAATCAGACACTTCGATTATTGATTGCATTCACAACTGCAAAGATGGGTTAACAATCAAAGATAAAAAGACTCACCATTAGGAAAAGTATTTGCATGATCAGTCTTGCTTTTTTCTTGTCTTTAGTCTCAATAGGGGGTCCCCAAGCAGTGCTGCAAGGAAAAAAGGATTTATCCCCATCCCTTTTCTCAGGTTGACACCTTTTCATGCTAAAATCTGCTGGTCGGATGAAGAATGATAATAAACATGATGATCAGGAAAAAGACAAATGATAATGATTTAAAAAAAAAAAAACAAATGGAACTTATCTGTAAAGCAATAATAAACCCTTCAACCAAGGTGTTCCGTAGCAGTAGTGGTGCCTACTGGTAAGGCATAACAGGTGATAAGCCCCTGTATTGGTAAAAAAAAAATTTGCTACTCCAAAAAATCTGGGAAAAAAAATCAGAAAATCTGAAAAATTATAAATATTCCAAATATGCATTCATTTATAATTTTGAACATGTTTATGGTAGTGTAATGGCCTAATCTTTTGTAAGAATGCTATATCGGGTTGTCTGATGGATTTATGAACCTGATAACCTGGAATTAACTGCAAACCTTTTATATGTTTAGCTTTCTAACTATATAATATTTATATAAATTTACTATAATGAATATAATACCAAAACATCTTATATTTATAAGTTTTACTTTTATTTATAGTGCTAGTGCATTGCATACTTCGTGACTCGCATATATTTCATTTCGATATATAGAGTTTAGGGACTTTTGTATCCTATTATGTAATTTATATACCTAACAATTTGATATCATTTTCCCCATAGATCCTAAGAAAAAATTAAAATTAAGTTGGGGTAAATCATGGTGTGCTGTAAAGGCTGTTATGTAAAGGTAACGGTGGCAACCGTTACACGTTACGGGGTCGTAACGGTTGTAACAGCAGTTATGGAAAAAATGACCCGTAATTGCCGTTAACGGCATGTTACATTCCCTATAAAGGCCATAATAGCCCTGTAATGGTCTATTATGGGATATTATATATATATATATATATATATATATATATATATATATATATATATATATATATATATATATATATATATGTTTTTCATACTTTTTAATTAACATTACGGGTTAGATACATGTTTTATGGGGGGGTTTTTTCAATAAATAAAAAAAGTAAAAAAGTGAGACTGTAACAGCCGTTACAGGGCCATAACAATTGTTATGCCCCGTATCATAAAGGTAACGGTGGTGGCCGTTACGTCCACCATTACTGTTACGATACACCTTGGGGTAAATAGTGTTGTTGTTTCGGGGCTGATTTGGGGACCATTTGATGCCCCAAGCTAGCCTCAAATTAATGTAATCTATTGGCACTTATCTTACTAATGGATTGATGGACATTTATTAGATAGTGAAAAATGAAAAATATCAAATGGTCCTATTTCAAAAAACAAGTGTCTGCAAAATAATGGTGAAAATTGTTCAAACAATTTAATTTTGGGATTGTGACTTAGCAACAATGGTCCCAAATTTTAATTGGTTAATTTTGAGTTGATATATACCTCATGTGCAAAATTTTAGGGCCATGTACATGGGGTCCACTCGATTATGTATTATATATCCATGTGATCCATCCGTTTTGGCAACTCATTTAAAGGCTTGGTAAAAAAATGAAGTAAATCCAGATCTCAGGTGGACCACTAGTGGGCTAGGCGGGCCACCTCGATGTATTTTTACATCCACACCGTCAATCCATTTTGCCAGCTCATTTTAAGGCATGGTCAAAAAATTAAGGTAGATATAAATCTTCAGTGGACCACTAGTATCTCTTTAAATGTGGGGCCCACATCAATGCATTTGTTGTATATCCATGTGGTCCATCCTTTTTCCCAACTTATTTTAGGGCATGGTCCAAAAAATGGGCTAATCCAAATCGTAGGTTGACCACTAAATAGGGATTTAATTCCCACCATTAAAATTTTCTTAGGACATTTTTTTTGGGGGGATCAAGCTGTTATTTTTTTTCTCCCTTCATCAAGGTCTAAGTGACCTTATCAACAGGTTCGATGGAAAATAAACATTATAGAAGGCCCCAGGAAGATTTTAACGGTGGGCATTAAATCCCAACCGCGTGGTCCAATTGAGATTTGGATCCCTTCATTTCAAGGATCGTGCTCTAAAATGAACCTGAAAAACTATTGGACGGCATGGATATACTACACATAAATCAAGGTGGGCCCCAAACAACAAAAGAAAAGAGAGAGAGAGAGAGAGAGAGAGAGAGAGAGAGAGAGAGAGAGAGAGAGAGAGAGAGAGAGTTTCGCTGCGTGCACTGTAGAGCATTTTTTTTTTTTTTTTTTTTTTAAGTGTGTGGTTGTTTCCTATTCGTTTTTTCTAAGAGAGGGAAAATGAAAAGAAGAGAGAGAGAGAGAGAGAGAGAGAGAGAGAGAGAGAGAGAGAGAGAGGGAACGGAAAAGGGGGAGGGAGAGAGAGAGAGGGATGGGAAGAAATAAGATGAAGAAGAAGAAGAGCAGCAATAACTGCTACCGCCGCAGCCGCAGCTGCAACAACGCCATAGCTGCAGCAGCTGCATGTCCAAAAAAAAAGAAGAAAAGAAAAGAAAAAAGGTATATACTTTTTTTTTTATTTTTTTTCCCATTTTCTTTAGGGCTATTGTGTGTAATAGCTATTACGGTACCATAACAGCTATTATGGCCCATGACTGCCGTTACAAATTAAAAAAATAGAGGTGTCCTGTTTTGGGGCTGTATTGCATAACTGTATCAATCATTACCGTTACGTATTGGCCAATATGTAATTGATTTTGAATACCTTGCCTCCAACAATGTTTTTGCTATAACTAACATGTTTAGATAAGGATTGATAAAGGAATGCCATCCAACGAGCCTCCCATGCATACCTTCCTACATCTCTCAAAGTTTTCACAAAACTAAAAAATTGGCCACAAAAAAAATAAAATATCCAAAGGAGTTGGTGAAGAGAACCTTACCAAGAAAATAGATAAAAAAGACTAGATGCACGTCCTCTGCATGGTTGTTTATGAGTCACCTCTGGTGGAAGAGAGGTTACATTTGCCTTTAGTGAGCTTGTGTGCTTACAAAATGTTATACTGTTGTTGAGTAAAAAACAAATGCAAACATTCGAAAAGTACAGCTAGAGTCACAAAAAATAAGCAGAACGGCTTTAAAAGGCATGAAGTCCAAAAGATGAATGAGTAGTATCGGTTTCACTCTTATTGTACTTTATTTTGTTTTATTTTATTTTAAAGCAACAACAGACAAACAAACAAACAAAATTGAAAATTATGACTGATTGTTCTAGGGGTGTAACAGCCATTACTAGGACATCCCTGTAATGATCACCCAAAAGCAAAAGAGGACATTGTAACTGACCGTTCTAGGGGCATAATGGCTGTTACTAGGACATCCCTGTAACGATCACCCAATATCGGTAAAAATTGGTAACCTATTTTTCTAAAACCGACATTGTGAGGGGATTTTCCGCTTTTATTTTATTTTTGATTATTCATTTTTTTGAGTGATTTAAAGGTAATTTCAACCACTCTTGTGCATTGTTTGGAGATAACTTTTGTTCTTTCTTGTTGGAAATAATTAAATTCAAGATTACAACACCAAATTTACCATATCTTACTTGATTTGTGGCCGATTTGGCGTTGTTTTCATAATTTTTCAATTTTATTATTTATTTATTTATTTTGTAATTTTAACTTTTTGTTTTACATAAAATTCAGCAAGTCTTATATCTTGTGTTTTGAGTATTGATGGTTTGAATACATGTAGACTCTTTAGATCTACACATGTATGCACTAGATCAGATTTTTCATCTCATTTTCTATTTTTAACTTTTTTACTTTTGGTTAAATTCTGGAATGAATAGTGCAGTTCATAAATTTTAGCAAAATTTATTTCTTTTGTTTTGATGTGGAAGGTCGGAATACATGTAAACTCTTCACATACACATACAGGCATTAGATCAGATTTTTTTCATCTCATTTTCATTTTTTTAGATAACTGTTTTTCGGCTAATTTCTGGAATAAATAGTGTCAGTTCATAAAATTCAACAAAATTATTATTATTTTCATTTGCTTCAAGTTTGGATGGTTGGAATATATGTAGACTCTTTAGATCTGCACATGCATTCATCAGATCACATCTTTTCATCTTATTTTCTATTTCTTAGCTATTTTTTTTGGTTAATTTCTGGAATGAATAGTGTCAGTTCATAAAATTTTGCCAAAATCGTTACATGTAGATTCTTTAGATTTGCACGTAGATTAAAAAATAATAATAATAATAATAATCTCATTTTCTATATTTTAGATTTTTTTTTTGGAAAAATTCAACAAAATCATTTTTTCTTTTGCTCTGAGCGTGAGTGGTTGGAATACATGTAAACTCTTTAGATCTACACATGCATGTATCATAACACAATTTTTTCTTCTCATTTTCTATTTCTTAACTTTTTAAAAAAAAAAAATTCTACTAATTTCTAGAATGGAATAGTGCCAACTCATAAAATTCAGCTAAAGTTACATGTAGAGTCTTTAGTTCTACACATGCATTAGATCATTTTTTAAAAATCTCATTTTCTATTTTTTAGATGTATATTTTTTATTTTCGGCTAATTCTTGGAATAAATAGTGTCAATTCATAAAATTCAGCAAAATCATCATCTTCTTCTTCTTCTTCTTTTTTTTTTTTTTTTTTTTTTTTTTTTTTTTTTTTTGCTCTGAGCATGGATTGTCGGAATATGTGTCATGCCCCAAACTCGAAAACCGGACTCATAAAATTTTCGATCGCCGAATCCGGTGCCAATAGTCTCCGTAGTACCCCATTCTCAACTCATAATGTCCATACACTAGATTCCGATCTTCAGATCGTACAAGGAGGATTTTCAACGTACTTTTGTCTCGTAATAAGCATAACCATAAGTTTACCCAAATCACAAAGGCAACCTCATCATCATCATATATCCACTAATATAAACAGTTGAATACAATGCTGAAAGGGAAATACATATGTATCAAAATCAAAGCTCCAGAAGTCCGCTGCATGCTCCAAGTTCAACGCTGTTGCGACCTAACACCACCTGCACGCATCTATCGTGCATAAGCTTATAGAAAGCTTAAGAGGGTGGTGAAAGTATGTATAAAGTAAGTGTCAAGTATACAATAAAGCCCATAAATCATATATCATCGGGATAAGCGAAAATACTGACAAGATCATGAATCATACGATATCAGAATAAGCGAAAATATACTGTTAAGTCCATGAGTCATATAATATCAGAGTACGCAATGCAGATCATAATGAGCCAAATATTATATATTGCGGAAGCAATACAATATGCAGATCCTGCCAAGTCCGTCTAAGCCATATAAGTGCAGAAATGTACCAATCCAAAATGTCATATGTCGTGGATGAAATGCAATATGCAATACGAATGAAATGACCAAGCTGGAGTGAAGTCAGGATGATAGTACGAAGTATCACAGGCTATGGGGTCCATCACAAGGGAATTTTATCCAAACCAGTCCCATACCTAAATTTGGATAGTCAAATACAATGTGTAGTAAACTCCTGATCTTAGGTTAGTCGCGCATCCCAACCAAAATCCTGGCCATTGCGAAGGTACACGTAACAAATAGTTGCGCACCACTAGCCCGAGTGGATAGTGAATGGATTAATGAATAAGTATATAACTCCTGCTCAGTAGCCTGCCAACACAGTAGCTTGTCAACCATTGGTAGCTCGCCCAGGCCTCAGCCCCGCCCACAGCAGCGTCCGCCCACATATGCAAAGTGACGAGGTGTCATAATACCATGTCAGTCCTCATATCAAGTCCACATATCAGTATGGTTTCTCTTTGGGGAATCACCGGGGTCTATCACACTCCACACTGACTGCCGCATTCCTAGCCGTACAGCCCAACGAGTGGAAGTGACCACACTATCCGCCTGACCAGTAGTTTGCCAATACCTACTCGGCTTGTCGATAGCGGACTTATTTGTGAGCTGGTCAAACTCAGCCTAGCTTACAGCTCCCTCACTCGGATGGATAAGGCCATACCCCCTCCCAACCGACCACGACACAGTGAAAGACGCGACCTACTGGTATTCGGTACTCGGGCGTTCATGTATCCACTCGGTCTAGGCGTTGGGGTGTCTCCTAGCCTCGGAGGTTTAAGGACTTTCACCCACAGACATCCAAAGTGCCTAGATGCTCGAACCAAACATTTTCGGTGTCCCATCTAGCCATCCACGATATGCCTATGGAGGCCACGACCCTGATGTCATTAGGGCGTACAATGATCTTGTCACATATGCGAGATGCATGAGTCACACCGTCCAATCATGCAACAATCCTGTGTACCGCGCGCTCATGTGGGTAACTCTTATCAGTGAGTCTTATAAATAATCTGTCCAATGGCATATGCTATGACCAGTCACTCCTTATATCAAACGTACATATGATGCGTATGAGCATGAATCATGGAGTTATACTAAGCATGTTAAATGGTGATGAAATATCCTTCCAACGAGGATGAGCCTAGATGGCCTACACACAAGTATGGGCCTATCAATGGGCCTTAGGGAGAGTCATAATGCGGACATTTAACTAACATTATCCTTACAATGTGGACGTCAAATCATCATTTGCTTCCAAGGCACGACCCGTTATAAACATCATTATATATACAACAGTGAAATCAAACATTGCAATGAACCTATATACATCTCATTGGGCCTTAAACGCATCAAATGGGCCGCATCATATGGGCCTCATATATGTCAAGGTGGGCCTCAATGGAGGGGCCACAAATACATCAAGATGGGCCTCATCACATGGCCTTATGTATATCAAGGTGAGCCTCAACAATGGGCCTTATAAATTCCCCAAAAAAATGAGTCATATTGAAGGATCATTTGAACCATATCCCAAGTGACAGTAGAGATAATAATTCTCACTGTTTAAACAATTCACAGGGCCCACTATAAAGTTTACTTTCTAACCAATCTAATCGTAAGGTCATAAAGACCTGGATTAAGAGGGAAAACAAATATCGTATTGGTCCAGACCCTGTAGCCCAAGGGTTTTTAATGGTGGACATTCAAACCCACTATTTTCTGTAATGTGGTCCACCTAATCCTAGATCTGTCTTAATTTTAGTCTCAAGCCGTAAAATTATCTTTCAAAATGGTTGGACAGTTTGGATGCAACACATGCATCATGGTAGGTCCCATAGGGATGGACGGCATAGATATAGCACATACCTCGTGCGTGGGGCCCACATGGCCTGGGGACATCAATACAATAGCTATTATGCTGCTGTATGCATGCACCAGCCAACCCTCTTGCAGGTGGGTCCCATGTGGGGCCCACCATAACATTTACCTCCCATCTAATCTGTTGATAAGGTCACACAGACCCAGATAAAGAGGAAAAACAAATTTCATATCAATCCAAAACCTCTGTGACAACCCAAAAGGGTTTCAAGGGCAGACGTTCCATCCTCACTGTTCCTGTGACATGGGCCACCTGAGTTATGTATACGGCTAATATTTGGGGGCACCCCATATATAAAGGGGACCCATCAAATGCATAGTGTTGATGTGTAGCTCCCATCATGGTGGGGCCCACGGATGGGACCCAAGGGTCCCTGCCTCCCCTTATGTCCCAGCGCAGGACGTTGCTGCACTTCCCTGGACGTTAGCAGCAATACCTGCTGCTTTTTTTTTATATTATTTAAAACGGGTTTTCTGTGGTTTTTCACAAGTGGGGTCCGCACCAGTAAAATTCAACCCAACCATTGGTTTCTATGGCCTAAGTCAGACCCATCAAGCCCAATATTCGACATGTTTTGGGGTACAGAAACATCAGGGTGGATTTCAACAGTAGAAACACTGTTTTCTATGCTATGGTCCACCAGATAGTCGGGTTGGCTTCATTTTTCGGCTCAATGCCTAAACTGGGATGTGAAATAGGATGGACAGCGTGGATTGGACCCATACATCAAGGTGGGGCTTGCATGAGTGGCCCTCTCCCAAGCTTGTTAAATCAAGCTAATATTTTTGTTTTCAATTCACGTCTAGCATCCTTGGACGCTGGACGGTTTGGGCACAACACATAGATATAAGGTGGGCCTTGCTCGGATGGGCCACTAAATGGTTGGATGGTGTGGATAAGACATACATCAAGTGGGGTACATCCGGGTGGGCCATGGCCACATCATCACACAACAAAAGTGAGAGAGAGAGAGTGAGAGTGAGAGAGAGAGAGAGAGATGGATCTCGGCACTATGGGCCCTCCTTTCCGTACATCACAACATACATCAAGTGGGTCCCATTACATGTGGACCCATCGATCAAAAATCAACGGTGGAGATCCTTTCTCCACCAAAATGCAAGGTCTATATGACCCTATTTATGCAAAGAAAGTAAACATCATGATGAGGTCCATGGAAAATGGCCCCATCATGGAATGATCATGAGGATCATGGTGGGCCATCGGCCGTACCTAGGGTCCAAAGTGAGATCCATACCATCAATTGGTAGGCCCACTTGGCCCATCATCAAAAAAATAAAATCTAGGCCTATAGAAACACCCACCATTCAATCTTCTTGGTCCAATGGAACGCCGATCTCCTTATGCTTCACTTTGATGGAAGATGATGAGAAAGTAAGGGCTAGGATGATGGATCTTGGGGTGGAAAGTGGGTTACACATAACTCACTTTTTCTCTCTTGGAATAGCTTGGACGTCCACTACTTTGGTGTTGCTTGGAAAGTGTGTTAAGAAAGAGAGAGAAGGGATGGTTGTAAAAGAGGTGATGGATGTGAGTGATGGATGTGAGGTGATAGTTGTACTTGACATGTATGGGTGTGTAAGAGGGTGAGAGAGAGTTGATTTTGGGGTTGCTCTTGTACTTGACATGAGGTGATTAATTTATTGATTGATTGATTTATTGATGGGACATGTTGTAGAGATTCTTTTAGGATTACAAATGCGCGGTGTTTTCCTCGAACTGAACGCGGGCCCATATCTCCTGGCCAGGGTATCGAATCGGTGTGTAAGATGCGACGTCGGAACCGCGACGACAGTACGGCACAATGGTACAAGTCTTGGATTAAGCCGACTGAAATTTACGGGATACGACTTAGGGTCGCACTCAAACGTCGATTATAGGTCGCGAGTTGCTAGAATTCGTCAGGAAGAATTGCGAGAGTTGACAGAACCGTACGGACTAGGATACGGGCCTTACAACATGTAGGCTTTTTAGATCTACACATGTATGCATTAGATTAGATTTATTTATTTTTTTTTTTCATCTCATTTTCAATTTTTAGTTAATTTTTTGAATGGATAGTTCATTTCGTAAAATTTAGCAACATTTGGTGTGGATGGTTGGAAACTTGGAATTTAACTTTAAACTTTTTACTTGTATATTGTATTTGTATATATGTTTATGTTTTGTAGGTAAGGAGCTTGGATCCTTTGGAGTAGTTTGGTTGTTGTGATTTATGATTGGTAGTTATGGATTCGTGTTGTGAGTAGGAGAAAATGGTGGCCCAACCAGGAAGTGAGGATATTGATGGCATGTGAGAGAGTGAGTGGGGGCAGACAAAGGAGTGAAGGTACTCACAAGCTATTTATACATGGCAGCGTAGCTCCAAATGTTGCCAACTCCCCTTACTGTCAAGTGTGATTGATGCAGTAGTAGAGGCAAGTTAAGGAGTGAACGTACTCCAAATTCATGAGATAAGGAGGAAATTGACTGATGCAGTTTACTAATGTGTGAGGACATACATGGTTGCCCTTAGGGATAGGGTGGTGGATGAAATTGGGGAGCAAAATATGGTACAAATCGAGTAGCATACAAGTCATGGATACAATATTGATGGAGAATAGAGAAAATTTATTCTGGTTACTATGTGCCGTACATTGTATTGACCTTATGTTATAAGATATTGGAAATAAGAAGACTTTTGCAAACTTAGTTAAAAGTGAAATTGCGTGGATTGTTTGGGTTATATCAAATGGAGAAACAAATATAAGAGTATAGTGAAAAAGTTGAGAGGTGCATTATCGAGAAGTACGTATAGGGCAGCAAGATAGTTGTGCAACTGTCTTAGAGTTGGATAGGGTTATAAAATATTTGACCCAAGGAAAGACTGGCAATAGTGAAATCGAGATAGATGATGATGCATCCGTTGGTCTTATTTTTGGTGTTGTTGAGCATACGGGAGTGCGACCATCCATCGAGTTCGAGGCCAATGCGCATTGACCAAGTAGAGGCTGGACTTATGAGTGTGCTGAATCATGATGTGGCTAGCTAGGAGAGGAGCATCATGTGGAGGTGGGCACAAGTGGCACTGGAGGAGATGGAGCACCATGGCATTAACCAACTTACGGATATGGATAATGGATATGACCATGGTTAGTATAGGTAGCTTGTTGAGGCACTTTCTTGTTGAACTAGTCCTAGTTGATATAATCCACATGGAGTAGGTTAATAAAGAGTTATGGATCAATGAATTTGAATTTGAGTTATTCGTCGTCCTAGTCTCAGGGGCACGAGTAGTACTAGGGGCAATACGGGTACGACTTTGGTAGTAGCATGACTATGGTTTTGGGCCTACATTTGGTACTTGTGGATATTCTTACTCGAGTTGGACATAACAGATGCCTGGTGGCAGTGCCATTGATGATTGTGATCAGGCATTCTCGGGTTCCATTAACATGGTCTTTCCCTTTGGCTTTGATTATTATGTATATGTGGCACCTATTCCATAGTCATAGCCAGATGATGACGACATGGAGGTCGAGCAACCACAGGCATCAAGATTTTGTATTTTGTATATATATTTTTTTCTAGTGGTGACATGTTCGGTGTGTATAAATTGTAATATTTTTGTCTGTGTTTGTCCATTGGGTTTTGATATTATTTTATGACGTATGTTTTGATTTATGAGTTCACTTTATATATTATACTTAATGTATTAACATTTAATGGTTGTCTATGGTAAAATGGTTATATAGATATAAATATAAAAATGTCTCATTATCATATTCATGTTTATATAATCTTATTTATATTGAATCATTGATATTAGATGTTTAGAAAATTAAATATGAGAGTTTTGCAATCAATCCAAACCCGTTAGGTTCATAAAATATGAAACAGGCCGAAACAACATTCTTACCAAATGGTGGTCCATTACACCATCGTAAACATGTTCAGAATAAGAAAATAATATATATTTAGAATCCTTTAAATATTTGGAATTTTTCTCATATTTTTTTTTTTCAAATTGTTTTGGCAATTGAAAAAAAAAATGTTATAGGATGTAACAACCCATAACAGTAACAATTTCGGTCCGAGCTGTTACGCCCTCCTTCACCTTTACGGGATACCTTGATATACACTGCCTATTAATCAAGAATCTATTTGTGTGGACAAGGAATACATATTTACCC
Source organism: Magnolia kwangsiensis (assembly GCA_037074715.1). Lineage (NCBI taxonomy): Eukaryota > Viridiplantae > Streptophyta > Magnoliopsida > Magnoliales > Magnoliaceae > Magnolia > Magnolia kwangsiensis. The sequence continues at coordinate 26,243,124 of CM073585.1, read as the reverse complement.
GTAAAAAAAGTGTTTCAAGAGTCTCCTAATTTTGTATCCATCCACGATTCAAGGTGAATGACTAAAGCAAGCCATCCTTTAACTCAATGTACCCATCCTTGGGCCATATCATCTAGTCACATCATCAACTTATCAGTAGGTAAATGGAAAGTATGAGTTCTATAATCTCACCTTTCACTGAAGGTTCCAATTTTGCACCAAAATCCACTTTGAAAGATGGAATAGGAAAGAAAAAAAATCCAATTCCATTTTATCTAAAAAATTTATCATTTTTTCATTCATTAGACTTTTTTTAGTAGGAAGCCGGGAACCAGTGTTTGAAATATCGATACTATCGGCCGATATATTGGCTGATATTATCTTTATCGCACCCCTGTGAGACGAAACCCTAGCGATAACCCCCGGAAGATAGCAAGAAACTCAAAATCTAGATATCGACCGATATATCCTCGATATCGCATGATATTTCGTCAATATCGTCACAACCAACCATAAAAAGCTGCGTATATGTTAAGAATTAAAAAAAAAATGATTCAGAAAAAAAAGAAAAAAAAGAAGAGAAATCGAAGAGTACCTATAGGCTGCAGCGAAGATCAGTGATCGGAGGTGGGCCATTCGACAGGTAAGTACGCTTTCCCTCTTTTTCTCACAATTTTCTTCAATTTCCCTCTTCGACAGGTGTACGCGTTCGTGAAGGAGAGGGAACGTGAAGGAGGGGTGCGGATGGGTGAAAATGGATCGCGCGGATGGGTTAAAATGAAATTGGGACGCGTACTGAGTTACTCAGTACACTCATCGTACTGAGTAAACTCTGTTGGGCCCACTGTGAATTCATGTGGTTTATCCACATCGTCCATACGTTTTTTCAGATTATTTTAGGGGTTGAGCCCAAAACTGAAGTATATCAAAAGCTCAAGTAGACCATACCAAAGGAAACAGTGGAAGTATTGATTTCCACCGTTGAAACATTTCTAAGGCCCCCGGTGATGTTTAGTTGTCATCCAAACTATTCATAAGATCACGCAGACATGGATGAATGGAAAACACAAATATCATCTTGGTCTAAAACTTCTGTGGGCCCTGAGAACTTTTCAACAGTAGACTTCAATTCACACTATTTCAGGTGGTGTGGTCCACTTAAAATTTGGATATGATTAAATTTTGGTTTAAAGCCCTAAAATTATATGATAAAGGTGATGTATAGAGTTGATACAGTGCATGAATGACGGTGGGCCCCGCAAAGTTTACTCAATACGCTGAGTTACTCAATACACAATCCGCTTCGTGATAATCCGATTGGTGTGTGGTGTGTTACTCAGTATGCTCTTATGGTACTCAATAAACTCACTTGGGCCCACCTTTAATGTATGTGGTTTATCCATGCCGTCCATCCGTTTTTACTGATCATTTTAGGTATTGAGCCCAAAATTAAACCATATCCACAACTCAAGTGGACCACATTACAAGAAACAGTGTTGAATGAGCGTTGACCATTAAAAACGTTTTGGGAGCCATAAAAGCTTTGGATCAACCTGATATTTATTTCTTCCCTTCATCTGGGTCTTTAGGACCCAATCAACAGATGATGTCAAATAAACAGTAAGGAGGATTTTAATGGTGGATATCCAATCATTATTGTTTTCCTGTGGTGTGGTCCACCTACGCTTTTCATCCCTATAATTTTTTGTATCAATCCCTAAAATGATCCGTAAAAATGGATGAACGGAATGGATGAAACAAATACATTATGGTGGGGCCCACAGAGCACCGACCACCAGCATTAAAGCAACTGACATTTAATGCTTTGTGCATTTTAATGCAACCAAGCTTATTATTTGGTGTGGTCCACTTGAGCGTTGGATCTGCCTCATTTTTGTGCTCATGCCTTAAAATAATCTGAGAAAAGGGATTGACGGCTTGGATGTACAAATACATCATGGTGGGCCCACCCACAGAACTTCCCGTTTGGAGCTAGGGACGGGCGGGGGTAGTACGCAATCTGCGTCCGGACGTGGAAGATACTGACAGGTTGCGTAGCTAGACTGGCTACTGAAGTGACTCACCAAGTTCTGTGGGGCCCACCATGATGTATGTGTTTTATCTACACCGTCCATACATTTGGCTATATCATTTTAAGGCATGACACAAAGAATGAGTCAGATCGAAATCTGAAGTGGACCCCACCACAAAAAACAGTGGGGAGAGGGACGCCCACTGTTGAAACCTTCCTAAGGTCCACTATGATGTTTATTTGAGATCCAACTTGTTTATAAGTTAAGACAGACATGAAAGGAGAAAAAACGAATTTCAACTTGATTGAAAACTTTTGTGGCCCTTAGAAATTTTTAACGGTGGGCGTCCCTCTCTCCACTGTTTTTTGTGGTGGGGTCCACTCGAGCTTTGGATCTGACTCATTCTTTTTCTCATGGCCTAAAATGATATCTCCAAATGGATGGACGGTGTGGATACAACACACATCATGGTGGGCCCTATAGAACTTGTGACATCACTTCAGGGTCCACCATGTCATTTATTTTCCATCTGACATGCTGTAAATGTAAAATCCACCGTTCATCCGGTGATCCGTACATACAAAAGCTACTTGATTAAAAAAACTATGGTAGGCCACACCAATGGGAGGAATGTAAAACTGCTTCCAAATTAAGATGGAGATGATGATTACGAGCCACCATGCAACTCTATGTGGGTCTAGACCACAACTAGTCCCCATCATTGATATGTATATTTCTCAAATTTTACTTCTTCAGTTCTTCTTTTATTTTTTAATGAATTGGTTGTGTTTTCATACATGACTATGATACATTTATAAATATCATGCATCCAATTTAAATATAATTGCATTAGTTCAGTTAAACATCGCATAGCTTAGGACCCTATACAAATAAAACTTATTATGTGCATATTTTTTTGAGATGTTATGATTTAAAAGTGTGTATTAAGGGCTTTTTTAACAATCCCCAGAGTTTTATTAAAAATTTCAACCATTTCCTCATTGTTTCCCATGTTTCCCAAAAAGTGTGATAAATTATGCGATACAAACAATATATCCCGTGCGATAACCAATACGTATTTGTATCCCAAGGGTGCGATACATAGTGCGATACCGATATTTCGAACACTGCTAGGAACCCAACAAATATGAGCTCTCAATTCCAAGTGATACTGCAACAAGAAAGGAAAAGAGAGTAAACTACGATGGAATTTTTAAATTGTACATAATCTCGAGACTAACAAAGCGAATAACACCATATCCTTTCTAATTTTGTTGGCAATACGAGGAAATCGTATAATTTCTTTTGAGGGATGGTTTTCTTCGCCCAGTATTACTTTTTCTTAACCCCATTGATATCTATATATAATATGTTTTTTGATCACTTTATTTGAGTTCTCCTTTGTTGGGCTATTGTTGTTGATGCTTCACCATCCACATCCGTTAGAGGCAGACACTTACTACCATGCGATGCCTCGAACTCTTCCCCATCAAGATCACTCTCCTTTCTCATCATCTATACTATAACCTGGCTGTGATTTCTTCCTTTTTGCTTCTTGGCTATTAGAACATCCTAGAGCAGTTGGTATTGTTGCAAAATTATTCCTAATCAACTGGAAGAGTGTTGGAACATGCTCGAGGCACTGAAAGAGCTACTAGAATATGCTCGAGCCACCAGAAGAGCTGCCAGAACATATAATAGCCACTGGAAGTGTCTACAACCATTGGAAGAGTGATCGCTCCTTCCTGCAGCCATTGAAGGGCCTATGACCAATGTTGTTAAATCGCATATGCCTATGCAGATATGCGATTTCACAATCACATATGCGACTGCATATTATTATTTTTTTTTGGAAAAAAGAAAAAAGAAAAATAGAGGGGAAAAATATAAGAAATTAGAAAGAGCTTTCCTAAGTTAATAGATAACTAATTTTACATATTTAAATACATTTGAGAGATAAAATCAATTAAACAATGAATCAAACATTAAGTCATCAACATTCAACAATATAGTTAACAAGAAGTAACAACAAAATCAACAAGCTATTTATTTATTGTTGTAGAAAATGGAAATATAATTTACAAGTTATACTTATAAACTAACAAAATAATACTAAATGTTATATACATTGATCTATTTGTCATTGTGCCATTTGATCACTACCATTGTTGTCATCTCATTTTTTCACATATACTTCATCTTTTTCCGTTTCTTTGTCATTTGTACATACTAATACTTCATCAACATCCAATAGTTGATCTTCAGCTTGATCATCATCTCCTCTTATCTCCTTAATCTCTTCCACCTCCTCTCTCTCTCTCTCTCTCTCTCTCTCTCTCTCTCTCTCTCTCTCTCTCTCTCTCTCTCTCTCTCTCTCGAAAATACCTTCTCCACGTGTCAATCCATATGCAACATCTTCAACTTGGCCTTATGTCAGCTCCTCAAGGAAGTACCTTTGCTAGTAAAGATCGGGCCCTTCGTCTTTATAAGCCACTCATTATATACATCTAACTCATCTAAGCAGATATGGTCATAGAAACCAGGCTTTTCTCGCTTAGCTTAGAATCATTCTCGCAACTTCTGATTGTATTGGATGAAAACAAGTCATTGGGTTTCTTTTGTTCAAGACCATTCATTTTCTTGGTGTGAATCTGCATAAAAAGTGCATTAGGTATTAACTTACTTAGACTTGGACTTATTTATAAGTTATCCAAACTATAACATTGTCATTTATCTAAATTTGCCACCTTGAACGTATTCCAGTTGTGCTCACAACCACTAGCAAAACACGTGAATCCAAAAATCCCTATGGCCAACTTCTTTAGAACTGAATTCTTCTTGTTCGGGTCCACTCCGTAAACACCTCACTAGTTAGTTAAGAAAAATAGTTTGAATAGGTTAGATTTTGTAGATGAGATTGTAAAAAACTATTTGTAAGAGAGTAAGAGTCTAAGTGATGGGGACATCTCACGCACATGCATCGCACGTACTCAAGGAAGAGGGCCCCCACCATCAATCTGAATGGATGACGACGTCCAAGGAGGGCCTCCTAGCTAGAGGGCTGCATTTTGGTTCGTTGGAGTGGACTCGATGGTCATGTAAATCCCACCATGGGTTCTCATGAATGTGATCCATTATTTTAATTAATTTAGTACTTTGTGTTTTGCTTATTATTGTTATTAAGAATATCATGGATGGTTTAAATTGCTTTGATTAGTTGTTATTTTTTATTACTTCATCGCTAAATAAAGTTACGCACATAGCACGAGTTTTGGGGTTTAGGGTTTTATTATAAATAGGCACCCTTGTAGTCTTTTTAATTCTTTGAAAATTAATAAAAAAATTCCTACGTTTTTCTACTCTTCTGAACTTCTGAGTTGTGAAAATTCAATTGGTTGTGAAACCCTCCCTTCCTCGAATGACTGACTACCGTGGTGCGAAGCCACATCTATCCTGATTTGCTCCCATCTTCTACCATCCATACTTCTCATCCCCTACAATCATCTACACGTCAAATCCGTCCTTTATTGCAACAATTTTCCTCTCTACAGAAGAATTCCAGAATCTAGCCGTATACGAGGGGTTGAAACTTCAGCGAAGCACCACGCCTAGACCGTACATCGGATCGACCTAAAAATCGAGGGTTTTGGAGCCCACCCATGGCCGACTAAACTCAAGGAGTCGATTCAAGATTCGGGGCCCCCATGCACGTGCGTTAGGTCTGGCCCACTGTCCGCGCGCGTGGACTGTCGTTAGGTTCAGATTTCCCACCTCTTTCATCCCTCTCGTACTTACTTTCCATAGCCCTAACGCTAGATTGCATTATTTTCAATTTGTTTGCCTATCTTTCTAATCCTAAGGTTTTCTAAATTGAAACCTGTGAATCCCTTGGATTAGGGACAGATTGCTGTGCATGTGTGGATGAATTTACTTTTCTTTGAGTATCATTTGGTTCATAATTTTTATTTATCTAGCCTTAACATGTGTAGGTCTGGACCCGCATAGATTCCTCTTGATTGAATGTTTGAACTTTTGTGTGGGATATGGAATTTGTCTAATTGTTTCTGAACTAACGTGATCTTAAGCCTGAAAATCTTGCACATCATATTTGAATTTCATGTCCTGCATCACTAAGACAATAAGAGACATTCATACTACTTACTGGGCAATTCCATTGTCTGATGTTTGATGACTATATTCCTTGAGAATATGCCCTTACTCTTCATATAAAAGTACAGTACAGTTCAGATCCTATACTGTTCTTCTCTATTTAGAACCATTCTTTCCAACATGTTAAGAAATCCAACTATATATGTACTTTGTGCTTCTACCGGATTGGGGGAAGTGAATAAATAGGCTGGGTTAAGGATGTAGGTAGCCGAATACAATGGACATGACATTTGACTGCCTCATCATATGTCTATAATATCTAAAATGGGCTTGTATACGCTCTTTATATTTTAAAATGGTTCATGATTTTATTTCTCGCCCTCTTCATCTCATCATATATTTAACCAATTGGTGGTTTCTCATCTCTGTCCACCAATCGCAGCACAATTACTAAGGGTTTAGACACTTTTAATGCGCCTTTACCACTTGTGTCCAAAAATTTTGCGAAACGATGGTTTGTTGAACCAGTTTTCCTTCAATGTTCTTTGACCTAGACCCATTTGTCCGATCGGCCGACACTACAAAGCTTCTAAGTTTGGATTTATTTATTATTATTATTTTTTAATGCAATCTTTGTAGTGTTAAGAAGGCTGTAGTGAAACGGGTGATTGGATATAGTAAGTTACACCTAATTTATTTTCTCATTAGATGGAGAAGAATGTTGTGTTGGTATATAAAGATCTTGATTCTTCTAGCCCTTGCAATCACTTTTAAGAATAACCCACCTATACCTTCTAACATAATATCAACACAATGGGCTGCACAAGGGGTCTAAAATAAACAACGTGTATTCTTTATAAGAAGATGACTGACAAGTACATACGAGGCTGTATTGTTTATAATTACTTGGACAACGTATTTCTCTCTTATTTCTTCAACTACACTATCTAGTAATTTAAACAAGTAATCTCCGGTATGAGAATGACCCGATACATCTACGGACTTCAAGAACATTGTCTCAGTTGGAGAATTAATAAGAAAATTTATAAGAATTTGACCGGATTTATTGGTCAATCTGTTAGCTATGGGTGAACAATCATATGTTTTTCATGATTCCTTATATTAGACTATGAAGGATCACGTATAATCAACATTGATTTGGAGGCATGTCTTCCTCATTTCATGATATGAAGAAGATTTAAGCCCATGTCCAAATTGACCTATTCCCCCAACTATAACTTTAAAGTTTTTCATTTTAACTATGTAAAAGCAATACCGGGTTGGTAAAACCACTTAGCGATTTATTGAATAATGGTTTTTCTATCATTTGTTTATATTAGTTTTCTAGTGTTGTTTGAGCGATCCCTTTTGCCACAACCTCCTTGGTTGACCATATCATTGAGGTGTGGTCTACACCGTTTATCCATGGGCCCATGCCTACGAACTCTTTTTGAGGTCGATGGTCTATATCGCTCTATCGCCGTAGGGGTTAAGGCTAACTTCATCTACATCAACTATATTTATATCCTCATACGCTTCTTATTCCATAAGCTCTTCTTGATATAGGGTACTATCGCATTTCTTTCTGTTTTATTTATTCATATATTTAATGATTTCTCTTTGAATTTCTGGAGTAATTTTGTCACATGCTCTTGCATCTGACCCCGATGCATGTACAAGGTATAGCTTGTGTCGCGCAATGCCACCAGAACTTACATACCCACATAAATCACACACTATGTGAGTCTTTTCTGTAGCACTGAGCGTTCCTGTACTTCCAACCTGAGTTATTCGACTTGGATCTCAAAGAAGAAGACATGGTGTATTGGTGTTCTAACTTCTAAGTTCTAAGATGTAAACACTAAAGACTAAATAATAAATGAGAGGGAGGGAGAGACGGAGAGGGAGAGAGTTACACACTTACACTAGTAGTAGAAGAGAACTAGAGAAGAAAAAGAAAAAGAAAGGGAGTTAAGAGTTGCACTTATAGTAGAGAAGAGAGAGAGAGAGAGAGAGAGAGAGAGAGAGAGAGAGTTAAAAAAAGAAAAAGAAAAAAGAATCTAAACTGTTCAATCTTGTCTTTAATCGTGTAGTTGAAGTCTCGTAGAATGTAGATTCTTGATTCTTGAATTCTTGATTCTTGAAAGTTGAATCTTGTAGTTGTAACTTAAAAGTTGTAAAGATGTCTTGAAAGTAGAGAACGAGAGAGAAAAAAATGTATATAATGAATGAATGTAGACTAGAGAATGTAGAATGCAGAGAAAGAGAAATGTATAGAATGAAGATTAGCATGTAGAAAAAATTTAGAATTTAGAGAGAGAGAGAGAGAGAGAAACTATAAAGAGATATAGAAATGTAGAATAGATTCAATAGAATGAATGTATAGATTAAATTAGAGAATGTAGAAAGTAGAGAGAGAGAAATGTAGAATAAAATGAGAATGATAATGCAGATTGTAATTGTAGAGATTAGAGATTGTATAATGTAGAGAAAGACAGAGAGAATGTGTGAATGTATGTAACTAATTAACTATGTAGAATGAATGAAACTATCTAGAGAATGAATGTAAGAGAAATAAATGTAAAAATTAGAAACTTAAAACTAGAAAGAGATAGATGTAGAATAAGAGAGTTGAAACTTGAATGAGAGAGAAATGTAGTTGTAGTCTTATAGGATCTTCAATGTATTCTTGCTTCTTGATTTTTGATTCTTCATTAAAAGTTAAAAGTAGGAAAGTTGGAGCTTGGAGACTTAGAAGTTGCTGCTTAAGAGTTGAAAGATGGAAAATGTAGGAGAATGTAAGAGAGAATGAGGTATTTGAAGTATGAGTAAAAGAGAGTATTAGAATGAATGTAAGTTGCAAATGGGGGGGAGTTGAAATGCCTTTTTATAGGCAAAAATTCGAATATATATATATATATATATATATATATATATATATATATATATATATATATATATATATATATATATATAAAATTTAGTTCCAACCGTCAGATTTTTGACCATTGGCACATGTGATTGCAAATGTTGTCAATTGCGATCACATATGCGAATATGCGATTGCATATGTGCATATTTCCAAGAAGATCACATATGCCATGGTGGCATATGCGATCACATATTTAATATATGTGAGCATATGTGATGTATGAGATTGCACATGTGCCAACGCTCAGAAATCTGACTATTGGAAATTCCCTGTAAAATTTAGACTTTTCACCTATAAAAAGGCATTCAAGTCCTCTCCATTTGCAACCTTTTTTTTTTAACACACGCACACACTCCCGCCGTAGTGGGATTTCACCACCTATGGGTACTCGAACCCTTGACCAGGTGTTGAAACTCCTAAGAGTTTACCACCCGAGCAAGAGCAAGGACCCATCTTTGCAACCTACGTTCACTCTAAACTCTCATTTACTTTCATACTTTCAAATCTCTCATACATTCTCCATCTTTCAACTCTCAAATTCTAACTTTCCCACTTTCAAGTTTCAAGTTTCAATCGAGAATTAAGATTCAAGAAGCAATAATACATTGAAGATTCCTGCAACCAGTGTTCACAATATCGATAATATTGGCCAATATTATCGTAATCGCTGGCCAGCAAGACGAAACCCATCAGAAGTCCCTCAAAAATTATATATAAAAAAACGGAATTCTTTGTATCGTGCGATATATTGCACGATTTTTATTTTTTGCGAAATCCTTGATATTAGTAATACCATCACACATTATAGACTTATAGCCACAGGTCTATTGCAGACTTTGTCACTGATTCACAGGTTTTCTGTAGCCAACAACCATTCAAGGAGAGAATTTCGACAACAAAAGGTGGGCAATGTCAGGTTTGCAAAAAAATAAAAATAATAAATAATAAAAAAAAAGGGAGGGAAAAGCTTTCAATCCATGTAAGAGGGGATTTCAGTACCTGCAGAAGATGTGAGCATGATTGGAAGATGAATTTGGTAGGCCACTTGATCGAGAGGTAGCGGTTTGCCGTAAGTGCAAAAAAACCTCAATTTTTCTTCTTTTTTTTTTTTTCGTTGAAGAGGAGATAGATTTTCTGCGGATGGAGATTTTGGCAACAGATGTGCCAAACTCATGGTGATTTGGGATTTATTTTGGCAAAAAATTGGGTTTTAGGGTTACAGAAGGACCGGAACCCTTTGGTGCAGCAAAAATGGCTTCCGATGCCTTTTATGGAAGTTGATCGGGTGGTGTACCGCACACCAATGACCTAGCTGTTGTGTTGATGAGTTCTGTGGGCCCCACCATGAGGTACGTGTTATATCCAAACCGTTCATCCATTTTGCGAGTTGTTCTAAGTGTTGAGCCCAAAAATAAGACAGATCCAAAGATCAAGTGGACCACACCACAGAAAGTAGTGGGAGATTGAATGTCTACAATTGAAACCTTCTCGGGGTCACATAATTTTTCTATCAATCTGATATTTGTTTTTTTCCCTTCATCCATGTTTGTTTGGCCTTATGAATAGATTGGATGGAGAAAAAACATTACGGTGAGCCCTATAAATGTTTAATGGTAGGAATCATTGTTCCGCTGCTATTTGTGATGTGATCCACCTGAGCTTTGGATATGAGTCATATGACTCTGTAGTTAGATGTCCTAAAATGATCTTGCTAAGTGGATGGTCAGTGTAGATATAATAAATACATCATGATGTGGCCCACAAAACTTTGATCCTCTTTCCATCATTCATATGTAAATACAGCAGCGAGGTCGCTGGTGTGTGGTCAACAACTAATCCTCTTCTTTTACAAATGGGCTCTGTGGGGTCCACCTTGATGTATACGTTTTATCCAAGCCGTCCATCCAGTTTTTCATATCATTTAAGGAAGTTATGCTAAAACTTCAGCAAATCCCAATCTCAGGTGGACCATACCAGAAAAAGTGGTGAATGACCATTAAAAGCATTTTATACGCCACGAAAGTTTTGGGTTGAACTCATCTTTGTATATTCCCTTCATCCACTTCTGGTTGACCTTATCAACGGGTTGGATGACAAATAAACATTACAGATCTACTTAAAGTGGGCGATCATATGTTTTTAATGGTGAATGTTCGATCATCACTGTTTCATGTGGTGTGGTCCACATAAAATTTAGATGTACTTTAATGCGATGTGGGTTATGCTGGCCTCAACGGGAGCAATTCTTTCTATTTGGCATGGCGTTGAGTTTGCTAAGTACAAGAAGCCTCTTTGGAGACTTTTTTTTTTTTTTTCTTTCAGTAATACACACCCACTGTCAGTCCACTCTCCACTGTTAGCCACCCTCACTAGGAATCGATGCCAAGACCTCATTGTTGAAACGAGGTATCTTCACTCAGTCTACCACTTAAGCTATGGATCAGGGTTTTGGAGATTGGTTCTTCTTGCCACATTGTAGGCAATATGGGAAGAACTAAATGGTAGATGCTTCCGGAATAAATCTTCTAGGGTGGGAGATTTTCCTCTTTAAGGCTATTCTCCTTGTAGTGGAGTGAGCCTCTTGCATTTCTTTTGTTAAGAATTGTAACTATCTTTTTTTTCTTCGGTTTGTAGGCTTGTCGCTTTTATGCCATTTCAGCGCTCTCGTTATAAAATTCCGTTGCCCTTCAAAAAAAAAAAACAAAAAACAACTATGGTCTTGCATGTTTGAAAATCTGTTGAGCTTTAAACACTTTGCTACAATTTCGGTTAGAAGCCACGTTAACATCTCATTTTTCTGCAACTTTGGTTAGTATCATGTGCTTATTTTGTGCGACTTTCTCTGGCTGATTTTTCTGATTTTTGCAGTTTTCAAGTTGATTTTTATCTGATTCTGATTGTTTTCAATTCTGATTTTCTCTGCTGAATTCTAAACATCAACTATTCTGATACTCTGGTTTTCATGCCAAATTTTGCATGCTAATACTGGGTAAGGTACCGTGCTGATTTTGTAACATCTATATGGATTCTTCATTTTGTGTTCAAACTTTGACATGTCTGTGCTGAAATTTACGCTCAAAACATAATTTTTATTATTTAAATTGTCACTAACTTTAATATAGTATGCAAAAGTTAAACTAAAACCACACTATTGAAATGATTTTGGAAATTTGGGATTACAAAAGCTTAATGCGTTGCCATATATATTTGCATTGAACTTCATCCTAATAATGAGTCAATCTAACCTGACTTCAACATTCAAAAGTGTTACTGATATTGAGTGATTATTCCCACTGAATTTGAATGTATGTCATCATGTTGAACAAGAGTTCCCTAAACATTCTAATTTTTGCTAATTTTATGTGGGTGTCTTCCAATTATGTCTTTCTGAATCTGATTTTCTGTTCAACTTGGGCCACTAATTAGAATTTTTACTGAACCTGATTTTCAAAGACCTTCCTGATGTATTTCTATGGTTCTCCTTCTGAGCATGTTCTGTTTTTCCAGTCATCTACTTCTAATTCTCCTGTTTTGGAAAGCATTTTGTTGATTCCTACACTTAATATTTTGAATGTGCCATTATGAATTGTTTGCTGACCTTAGGATGGGGAGATTGTTTAGGTGCTCGAATTAACACAAAGGACCATGAATGGAGAGCTTGTGCTTGAGAGGCTGGATTTCCATTTCATTAGAGCCTCTTGTTCTATGAATGTGGATGTTGCAACCGCATCTGAATATAAGCAGAGAAGCAAGGGAGAGGTGTGTCCATGCCCATGGCTGCTGTTGCTTATGGGGTGTTGAGATATGCATAAGCAAAAAAGGCTAGGCAGGGTTTGATACCGTCATCAAATCTGGTCAAGCATATCTTGTCTTCCTCTTCAAATTAGAAGTAAAAATAAAACCATAGAAGAGTAATTCGACTAGTGATGAACATTACATATATTGATTACAATTTACATGTGATATGATCTAGACTGCCATTTTGGGCTTATGGATCATCCACCGTTTGTAACAAGATTTTATAAGGGTTCCGGCCCAAGCCTGGCTTCGGCCTGAATAGTAAAGAAATTTTATAAATTAAAGGGATGTACTCTCTTGGTTTTTTAAGGGGCCCACCCTGATGTTCATGTGAGATCTATTCCGACCATTAGATGCCTAATCCCATGTTAGGCCAAGGGTGAAAAAAATTAGGCTTGTTAGTCAGGTAAGCCACAAAACAGTTGCAAGAGAGACATCCACACTTGATTATTACAGAGCCCACTGTGATGATTGTATATAATCCACTCCAACCATTAGATACCACACAAATGATTGTATATAATCCACTCCAACCATTAAATACCACACTAATATTTAGGCATGTAGCCCAAAAATCAGGTCCATCCATGATTCATGCGGGCCACACCAAGGGAATCAGTTTGGAGGGTGAGTGTTGCTCTGTATACTGTTCCTAATCATGACCTACTTAAAATACTAATGGAGTTGATCTTTTGTACATGAACTTAAAATGGTGTGGCACACCTTATGTTAGGCGTGGATTTCACATAGGCACCAAGGTGGAGCCTACCAAGCTGTTTTTCCTGTTATAACTCGTGCGTGAGATGTCAATTGAAAATAAATCTCCTTGTTTTTATGAGCCTCGCTTTGATGTATACGTGAGATCCACTCCAACCATTACATGTATAATCCTACGTTAGGCCCGTGGCCAAAACGTCGATCTGATCCGTGATTCATGTGGGCCATACCAGGAGAAACAGTTAGGGGAGAGATGTCCATTCCTGATATTTATAGGTCCCACCATGTTGATTATATAAGACCCACTCCAGCAATCAGATACCGGACCAAAACTTAAGTATAGTGCTTAATCAACAGCTGCATCCGTTATTCAGGTACAAAGGGAAACAGTTTATTCATGTAGACCTTTATATATAAAGGGAAACAGTTTGGAGGATGAGCGTTATCCTTTGTACAGTTTCTAATCGTGTGGTCCGTTGGAAACACGGAAAGGGCTGATATTTGGTCCTTGGGCTTACTATAGGGTGGAACACCTAATACTTAGGATGGATTTCACATTAAGAGCGTCGTGGGCCCCACCCGATCTGGCTACCCTTTTTTCTATAACGTGATTTCTCTACCCATTTATTAGGCATTAATAAATGCCTCCGAAGTCGGATCGCGTAGTCAAGTCGGTACTTTATTTACGTGGCAAAGTTATGTGGCCATGATGTGTATTATATCCACAGCGTCCATTCAATTTTTACAGATCATTCTAAAGCATGAGCCCACAAATGAGGCAGATCGAAACCTAAAGTGGACCACACCGCAGAAAGTAGCGGGAACAATGATACTTACCATTTAAACATTCCAAGGGCCCACTACGATGTTTATCTGCCATCCACTCTATTGGAACGGTCGCACGGACCTGGATGAAAAGAAAATGCATACAAGTTAAGATCAAAGACTAATGTGACCTCCAAAAAGTTTTGGATGGTAGGCATTCAATTCCAATGTTCCTTGTAGTGTAGTACACTGGTGCTTTGGATGACTCATGTCGTAAAATTATATGACACAATGGATGGACAGTAAATATAATAAATATATCATGGAGGGTCTCATAGCTTTGCCACGCCAATATTGTTCTGCACTACAATCCCAGTCCGGAAGTCAAACCCATCAAATTATGACAAAGATGGGGGTGAGCCTGGTGTAACAGCATAGTGGGTGAGGTATGTTATACCATAATTTTGACCATTCGTGGAAAAATAAATTTTAAAAGGACATGTGTCTTGCACAATGTACACAGCATTTGCAAGATTTAAAAAGATATTTAGAGCACTACTTATGGAAATACAACTGGCATTTATTAGTGTGATACACATCATTTATAGATAGAACATGACCGAGAAGTCCGAGAGGAGGACGTGGTCCAGAGAAAGATTGTGCTGAAGAGGTTACCGGGATAGGTGTCCAAGAAGAGTTTAGAAGACAGAGTGGTGCTGAAGCGAATACTATCATCAGCTGAACATGAGGTAGAAGCATTTATATGACTGCCACAAGGAGATCTATAAATAAAAAATGAGTTTAATGAAACAAAACTGTAAGTGCCCTAAATTGTCAATTAGCGTAAGTTCTGAGTCTTAGAGTTCGAAGCCCCAAAGAATACTCATGTATGAAAACTCAAGATTGAAGGCATCTAAAGCACGACAAAGTAAGGAAATGACAATGACCTCGTCAAAAATCTATACCAATCCCTCTAAACAAAACCTTTTATCTAATCCGAACCTCATAAGGAAAACCAATTTAAAGAATGCTAGTTAGTAGTGTAGGAAGAAATCTATTTAAAAGAAAATCACAAAAAAAAAAAAAAAAACAGATAGGGTTCGATGGTATTAAAGTCCCATCGAACTATCTTTGATGTCATTGAAGACAGCTCGATGGTATCGAATTTACTGACTAAACTCTCCAGCACCTAAACTTCAGAATTCTGGATTTTCTCGATGACATTGAAAGGCGTCTTCAATGGCATCGACTTCGATGCTATCAATCTATCTTCCAAAATGTCCAACACCGTAAGATCGAAAATGTTGATTTTCTCAATGACATTGAGAACCCCTTCGATGGCATCGAACTCAGTCACCAAAATGTCCAACAACCTCGTGTAAAAAAATGAAGATTTTGTCGATGGCATCGAAGGACCCCTTCAATGACATCGAAAATTATAACACTCCGTACTTTTCAATACTCGAATGTTACATGAAAGCCTAACTTAGTATAAGCATAAATTTAGTTCATTTAAATGTTAAATACAATCTAGCCTAAATCAAACCATTTAGAGTAATCTTCATCCATACATCAAGTTATTCAATCGTTGATTGGAAAGAATTACCATAGATCTTCACCTAAGTAGATTATGAAATCTTGTGTGCTACTTAAATTGTAATTTTAGGGTCATTGAACCGCTAACCTTAAATCAAGACAAATTTAAACAACCTAATAGTGGATATCTATGACTAGTGTACTTTTAGTAGAATTGACCATTAATATGAAGAATGAATGATTCATCTACCACATAGCAACCAAAAGACCCAAGGGGACTCAAGTCGTATCTGTAGGGTGGTCTGGTCAATTGAATTCATTACAAATATCAAACTCGAAATAACAAATGAGGAAGCAGGTTTAGACTATTCAATCATTCCTAACCGGCAGATCAAGATCAACATACCGGCATCGGTTCATAACAAATCCAAACCATTCATCCACTTGTTGGACCACTTGAAATCATGTCCTATACACATCTAATCCAAACCCCAACCACTCATCAAAAAATGGATTTATGGAGGTTACAATAGTAGCATTTTTCTCGTTATCTCTTGACCTATGGCTCGCCTGAGTTTTGGATCAACCTATAAACTCAATCCTATATCAATCCAAACATTAGAAGTTGTCTTCGTTCATAGATCAAACGAATTTCCAAAGTTGCATTTCTTACTCCTTCAAACTTCATCTTGATGGTCAATCTAACCGTCTATCCTAGAATACAAAGTCTGAATCACAAGATCCACCATTCATCGGTCCTATAATGCTCCGATGAACAATCTACCCTTAAAAGTATCTAATGTAGTGAATAAATAGTCAATTAACCGATCACTTGTGATTCTGATGCTCAGGTATAAAATTTCTACCCTCTTGCTCTGGTTGCCTGGTTTCCACAGGAGGTGGAACATTTCTTATCTCTTAGATAGGAATTGGTACTGGATTCAATTGAGGAGGCGGCAGTGGAGATGCATTACCGATAGAACTTTCCTCGGCATTGTATTGCATTACCGATGACATTCACTCGGCCATCATAGCCATCAATTGATGCATGGCCTCAGTTTGGTTGGCCATATATCAATTAGTATTTTCATCTTGAATAGAGAATTGTCCCCCCTCCCCCCCCCCCTCCCCCCCCCCCCGAGCCCTTTTATATTCGTATACAAGCTGAATACTCAGTTTTACATCTCGAAGTACAACAAAAATCTCGTATGGAAGAACATTTTGAGATATCGATGCTCTCCCTATCTCTAGTACTAGGTGTTGGACTATTGTTCAAATTCAATGCCTCAGGGGCTACTGGAACCTGCACGTCCTTGACTGGAGGTGGCGCAGTTGGCGTAGAGGGATCAATCCCAACAATACAAGCATTTCTTCTATTCATGATCGACAATACTACGCTGGTAAGTTAGAGAAAAGGTCCCATTGGGCATGCCAAAAATTGTTCGCGTTTGTTCTATTTTTGGCTTTACATTTATGGGCATGCCAAAATTGAGATTGCGACTTCAATTCAAACTGAATAACTATGACCCAAAGTGCCAATATTGGTAGACACGTAGTGTATGACCAAGATCTCATAAGACTAGTCGCCTATTCAACCAATCGCTCAATGTGTAAACAAGAACAGGCGATATTCAATTGGTGAGATTCATCCTCTGATGATGGGTTGCACCTTTGTCTTTCATACAAAAGGACTTTTTAATACAGATAAAATGAAATGAGAAAATGATTCTTACAGTCAGTCACAAAGAGCAGTTGCAAAACACTTTTTTGAATCGTGAACTGAATCCAGTGTGTGAGCATAGACTTAAATTACAGCTAAATTCACTAGTTACTTGATTTAACACTATGGATTATACTACGACATGTAAACAACAAGCAGAAAATAAAGAATTACACTAAGGAATGTAATTTGCTTGATAAGAAAAGTAAAGAACTACACTATAAAATGTAAATTGATTAATACTTGAAAGGATAATTGAAAGATGGATTTGGTTTGATTGGGTTGGTATGAAATGATCTTTTTTCTTGCATTCGTCTTCTATTTATAGATAAAATCCAACTATTTAGATCATTCTCACGTCCTGACGGTTGCTATAACCGTTTGCCACTACTTAACTTTCTTTATTTCTCCTTTTGCCATCTATCATGTAACCGTTCCTTCACTATTAATTATTCATCGACCACTTAGACATTAACATGGCACTCTCAGATATGTTCCAGCCATTATTTGCTAAGAAATATTTTCAAAACTTCAAATACACCATGTGGATTTTGTATAAATCCTACATAACTTGATCTAATTGGCTCTTGAGATGAGTGAAGATAATGGAGATGAACAGATATGGACCATTATAGCTTTTATATGCCATGCACCCAATCTATTTATAGGATATTCCTGCCATTATTAATAGGCACCTCAAAGGATGAGTCCGTTTCAAAACTCAATTAGACCACACCAGGTCATTTCATGGGCTCTATGTATGAATTTTCGTAGCATGGCCCGGGTTATGAATTAGTCTGTTTTTTTGTATGAATTGAGAATAAGAGGGGAAGCACATGTTGGTGTTGAGATATAGAGCCACATTTGGGGCCATCCTCGACTGGTCGTGGATCGACTTGACTCAAAGTCTATCGAGCATTGTTTTTGAGTTCCAAGGTGCTCGACTGGTCGAAGACCATGCTCGACCAGTCATAGGGTTCTCTCGACCGATTGTGCAGTTTACTCGACCGGTCGTAGTTATGCAGATTCATTTCCGAATCCGATGCGGACTGCGGATTTTGGTGTCACCTTTCACAAGGGTGCGAAAGGAAAGTTGCTTAAACTATATATAGGTGTTCTTAGGATTTTTCTATGGGATTGGAAAGTAATAGGAAATATTTCTAAGGTGTGGGCAAGGGATTTTCTCTATACTTCCAAGGGAGAGGTTAGTATTTTGCCTTGTAATCTTTATTTTTCTTCATAGTGGAAGTTTACATCCATGGTTTTTACCCTAGTTCGGGATTTTTCCACGTATATGTTGTCTTGTGGTTTGTTTGGATTAATTTGATCTATTTCTAGTTTATATTTCTTTCTATTTTTTGTTTGTGGGTGAGACCAGATATTGGATCTCGGTTCACTACGTTATTGGCGTGCTGCACAAAAATTGGTATCAAAGCTATTGGTTTAGTTCTATTGAGAGAGATGACAGAAGAACAAAAAATTAGAATTGAGAAGTTTCATGGTTCAAACTTTACCTTCTGAAAGATGCAGATGGAGGATTATCTATATCAGAAGGACCTCTATATTCCTCTAAGAGGAAAAGAGAAGAAATCAGAAAAGATGACAGATGACTGGTTTTTACTGGACAAGAAAGCTTTAGGAACGATCTGATTCTCTTTGTCTAAGAGCGTCGCCTTCAATATATCCAAGGTGATAACTACAAAAGAATTAATAAAAGCCCTAGCCACCATATATGAAAAACCCTCTACGTCCAACAAGGTTCATCTTATGAAATAGCTATTCAACATAAAGATATCAGATGGTGGGAGCGTGGCTGAACATCTAAACGAGTTTAATACAGTCACGAGCCAGTTATAATCTGTTGACATTATTTTTGAGGATGAGGTTAGGGCGTTATTGATCTTGTCCAGTTTGCCAGACAGTTGGGATGGTTTGGTGATTATTGTGAACAATTCTTCAAGGTCCACAAAGCTGAAATTTGATGATGTGGCCGGTCTAATTCTCAGCGAAGAATCTAGAAGAAAGGTATTAGGAGTTTTAGGGGATTCAGGAAATGCTCTAAATGTTGAAGGAAGAGGAAGATCACTGAACAAAGGAGGCAATAAACAT
The DNA here is from genome assembly GCA_037074715.1 of Magnolia kwangsiensis. Taxonomy (NCBI): domain Eukaryota; kingdom Viridiplantae; phylum Streptophyta; class Magnoliopsida; order Magnoliales; family Magnoliaceae; genus Magnolia; species Magnolia kwangsiensis. The sequence continues at coordinate 26,223,425 of CM073585.1, read as the reverse complement.
GGGCGTTCTAAGTCAAGGAAGAAGTCCAAAGGACCGAAAGACAAATACGGGTGTTGGCATTGCGGCAAGAAGGGGCACATGAAACGTGATTACAAGGCACTTAAGAAACAAGATGAAAGCTCTCAAGGCGGGAAGGATTCAGTGAATCTATCTGAGGAGAGCGATATAGAGGCATTGATCTTGTCTCTTGATGCGAGGAATGAGTCTTGGGTTATAGACTCGGGTGCTTCGTTTCATGCCACTTCATGTAAGAAAGTTCTGCGTGATTATGTGTTAGGTGACTTTGGGAGAGTCTACCTAGGTGATGATAAGCCATGCAGCATCGTTGGAAAGGAAGATATTCAGGTCAATTAGAAAAATGGAACGGTTTTGAAATTGAAGGATGTTAGACATGTACCGAGTTTGAGAAGGAATCTGATCTTAGTGGGATCGTTGGCCGATACCAGTTATGTGACGACATTCACTAGTGATTCCTCGAAGATCACAAAAGGTGCCTTAATGATATCTCAAGGCAAAAAGGAAGGTACTTTGTACGTGACTTCAGGACCGTATAGTTCACTCCCAGTCACATCAACTGAAGTGAATGAGCAGTTATGACATCAGAGGTTGGGATATATGAATGAGAAATGGATGAAAGTACTATTATCAAAGGAGAATCTAACAGGGCTGAAGTCTATTAACTTGAAATTCTATGAGGATTGCTTGTATGACAAGCAGAAGAAGGTAAGCTTCAAGAAAACAGGACACACTCCAAAGACGCATCTGTTAGAGCTTGCACACAGGCATCTGCTAGTAGAAAACTATGAGTTTATTTCTTAAAACATAAATATAATGTATTTGATGTATTTAAGAAGTAAAAAATTATGGTAGAAAATGAGACATGTAAAACTGTAAAATGTCTCAGATCTGATAATGGGGGAGAGTACTGTGATAAGAGGTTTGAGGAGTATTGTGTAGCAAATGGAATCAAACATCAGAAAATGATTCTAGGGAGACCGCAGCAGAATGGTGTGGTTGAGCGCATTAACAGGACCATCCTTGAGTGTGCTAAGAGTATGAGATTACATGCAGGGTTGTTCAAGACTTTTTGGGCAGATGCTGTGAATACTGCTATATCTCATTAATAGAAGTCCCTCAGCACCATTGGAGGTGGACTACAAGAAGAAACGTGGACTGGAAAAGAAGTGAACCTTATACATCTTAGAGTGTTCGGTTGCACTTCATATGTTCACATTGATGCAGAGCATATAAACAAGCTAGATGCGAAGTCCAAGAGGTGCACATTTATAGGCTACAGGTAGCATGATTTTGGCTATAGGTTTTAGGATGCAGAAAATAGAAAAATCATCAGAAGCAAGGACATAGTCTTCAATGAAAAAGTGATGCATAAGGACAGTGTGTAGAAAAATAAGGCCAAGAAAAAGGAATTTGTAGAGTTGGAAGAGTTACTGGACAAGGGTTTTACAGTACCTCAGGATGGTCATACACAAGAGTATTATAAGGCAGAGCCGTATGCACCGGTTATAAGGAGGTCTACTTGAGAGAAGAGACCCACGGTCCGATACTCACCCTCCTTACATTATCTACTACTGACAGATAATGGTGAGTCAAAGTATTTTGAAGAGGCATTACAGTCAGATACATGAGTTAAGTGGGAGCAGGCCATGGATGAGGAGGTGGACTCTCTTGAGTCTAATCGTACATGGGAGCTAGTCACTTTACCTTAGGGTAAGAAAGCTCTTCATAACAAGTGGGTTTACAGACTAAAAGAGGAGGACGATGGTTTGAAACGGTACAAGACTAGATTGGTTGTGAAAGGGTTCTAACAAAAGGCAGGTATCAATTTCACTGAAATATTTTCACCTGTGGTGAAAATGTCTACGATTCGCATGGTCTTGAGTATAGTAGTTACAAAGGACTTATATCTAGAGTAGCTAGATGTTAAAACAACCTTTCTTCATGGGAACCTTGAAGAGGATATATATATATATATATATATATATATACCGATAGGATACGTGGCACCAGAAAAGGAGAGCAAGGTGTGCAGACTGAAGAAGAGCTTATTGGCCTGAAACAGGCCCCGAGGCAGTGGTACAAGAAGTACGACAGTTTTATGCTGGGAAACAGTTTTAGGAGATGTCATGCAGACAACTGTTGTTACTTGAAGAAGTTTGATACGTCGTACATCATCCTTCTTCTATATGTTGACAATATACATGTGGCCGGTTCAAGCATGAAGAACATCTCAGATCTCAAAGGACAACTGTCTAAAGAATTGTAAGATCCATATCCTAGCCTATATTGTTTCGTCGACTCCTGCGATACTTCCTGACGAATTTTGGTGACTTGTGGCCTATAATTAATGTTTGCGAACGACCCTAAGTCGTATCCCGTAGATCTGAGTCGGCCTAATCTAAGACTTGTACCATTGCGAACGTACCGTCGCCGCGGTTCCAACACCACGACTCGCACACCGATCCGATACCCTGGCTAAGAGATGTGAGCCGGCGTTTATTTCGAGAAAATGCCACATTTTTGTAATCCCATGAGAATCTCTACAACATGTCAAATCAATCCCATCAATCAAATCATGTCAAGTAGAAAAGTAGAATGCTTTTTTTCTCCACAAGTCAATCAATCTACCTCAAAGTCAATCAATCTCTCGTCTCACATCCATCACTCCTTACAACTCTCTCTCTCTCTCTCTCTCTCTCTCTCTCTCTCTCTCTCTCTCTCTCTCTCATTTCTCAACACAATTCCAAGCAAAGAAAGGACTGGACGTCCAACATTTTCAAGGAGAGAAAGTGATTTTGGTGGCTCACTTTTCCATCCCAAATCCTTCATCCTAGCCTTTCATCCCTCATCACCCTCTATCAAAGTGAAGCACAAGGAGATCGACGTTCCAACGGACCGAGAAGATTGAACGGTGGGTGCTTCTATAGGCTTAAATTTTATTTTTTTTGTAGATGAAGGGCCAAGTGAGGCCTACCAATTAATGGTATGGATCTCATTTTGGACCCTAGGTGTGGCCGATGGCCCATCTTGATCCTCATGGTCATTCCATGGTGGGGCCATTCTCCATGGACCCCATCATGATGTTTATTTTCTTTGCATGACTAGAGGTCATTTAGACCTTCCATTTTGGTGGAGAAGGAATCTCCACCGTTGATCTTTGATTTGATGGGCCCACGTATAATGGGACCCACTTGATGTTTGATTGATTTACGAAGGAGGGCTCATAGTGTCGGGGTCCCTCCATCACATGTTTGTCTATCTCTCTCTTGTTCTTTTTTTTTTTTCCTTTTTTTATGATTGTGTGTAATGATGTGGCCATGTGGCCCACCCGAATCGACCCCACCATGAAGCATCTATTTCATCCAAGCCATCCGTAGGTGGGGCCCACTTTATATATGTCTTATCCACACAACCTAGCCATTTGGTAGCCCACCTGAGCAGGGCCCACCTTAAATCACGTGTACGCCCAAACCGTCCAGCATCCAGCGTCTGGACGCTGGACGTAAAATGAAAGCAGAAATATTAGCTTGATTTGAAGCTTTTGGGGAGGGCCACTCGTGTAGGCCCCACCTTGATGTATGGGTACAATCCACGCTGTCCATTCTATTCCCCATTTAATTTTAGGCATTGAACCGAAAAATAATCTGCTCATCGGGTGGGTCGTACCTTTCAAAACAGTGATTCTCACCGTTTGAATTTACTTTAATTTTGCTACACGTCGAAATATATTCAATATTGGACTTGTTTGGCTTGTCTTGAGCCATGGAATGCAATGGATGCAGTGGATTCACCTAATGCGGGCCCTACATGGGAAAAACTGTGGAAATACTCTGATTCTAAAAAAAACCATGAGAGAGAGGGAGTAGCAGCAGTGCCTGCTGCTGCTAACCGTGAAAGGACGCAACAACATCCTGCATTTGACGAGCAGGCAGGGACCACGGGTCCCGGCCGTGGGCCCCACCATGATGTATGTTTGTTATCCAAGCCGTTGATTTGGTGGGTCCCTTCTTGAAGTGGGCCCTCTCCAAATCTTAGATCCATCGGGAACTCAGGTGGCCCACATTATAGGAAACAACAGTGATTGAATGTCTGCACTTGAAACCTTTTTGGGTAACACAGAAGTTTTGGATTAATATGATATTTATTTTTCTTGTTCATGCAGGTCCGTGTGACCTTATCAACGGATTGGATGGGACATAAACGTTATGGTGGGCCCCACGTGGGACCCACGTGGGACCCACAATGATGTATGTGTTTTATTAGCACCGTCCACGGCAGTGGACGATGGAAGCCACTATGCATGTGTTATATCAATGTCGTCCAGGCACTTGCTAGATGGCCAGTAGGCCCCACCTTTGGTGCTGTGTTATATCCAAAACGTCCATTTAATTGGTGGGCATGTGTGTGGACCCCACCATGATGCATGTGTTGCATTTTAACCATCCAACCATTTGGCAAGCTTGTCTTACAAGCTTGAAATAAAAAAATAAGACAGATCTATAGTTCAAGTGGACCCCACCTTGATATATGTATGAGGTCCATCTTGATTCATTTGTAGTCTTCCATTGAGGCCCACCTTAGTATGTATATAAGGCCCATATGATTAGGCCCATCTTGATGTAGTTATGGCCCATCCGTTGAGACCCATTTAATATGCATGAGGGCTCGTTATTGAGGCCCACCTTGATGTGTATGAGGGTTCGTTATAGAGGCCCACCTTGATGTGTATGAGGGCTCGTTATTGAGGCCCACCTTGATGTGTATGAGGGCCTGTTATTGAGACCACTTTGATGTGTACGAGGGCTCGTTATTGAGGCCCACCGTCATGTGTATGAGGCCCATTGTTGAGGCCACCTTGACATATATGAGGACCACGTGATTAGGCCTATTTATATATATATATATATATATATATATATATATATATATATATATATATATATATATATATATATATATATATATATATATATTCTAAGGCCCATGGGTTGAGGCCCATTGTGATGTATTAGGGCCCATGAGTTGAGACCCATTGTGATGTATGAAGGCCCGTGGGTTGAGACCCACTGTGATGTGTATAGGGCCCATGGGTTGAGGCCCATTGTGATGTAATAGGCGCCCATGGGTTGAGGCCCATTGTGATGTAATAGGCACCCATGGGTTAAGGCCCATTACAATGTGATTCCACCGTGGTTTATGTGTTGACCTTTATGGCGGGCCATGCCTTAGGAGCAATGTTGGTTTGACGTCCACATTGTAAGGATAATGTTGGTTAAATGTCCGCATTGTAATTCTCTCTAGGGCCCATTGATAGGCCCGTACTTATTGTGCGTAGGCCATCAAGGCCCATCTTTGTTGTGAGGATAGTTCATCACCATATAAAATTTTTAGTATAACTCCATGATTCATGCCCATATGCATCATATGTATGCCTGATATGAGGAATGTTTGATCATAGCATACGCCATTAGGCAGACTATTTACGGGACTTCTTATGAGACGAAGTGCTCACATTATCGCGTCGTATGCATAGGATTGCTACATGACTGGATAGTGTGACTCATGCATCTTGTATGTGTGATATGATCATTGTATGCCCTAGTGACATCAGGGTCGTGGCCTCCACAGACACATCGTGGATGGCCAGATGGGACATCGAAAATGCTTGGTTCTAGCACTGTGGGCACGTAGGATGTTCTTGGGTGAAAATCCCAGAACCTCCTTAGTACCAGGAGATGCTCCAGCGATTAGACTGAGTGGAATATGAGTGTCGGTGCCTATACCATGAGGCCATGTCTCCCATTGTGCTGTGGTCAGTTGGAAGGGGGTGTGGCCTTATCCGCCAGAGTGAGGGGGCTATAAGCTAGGCTGAGTATGACCAGCTCGTAAATGGGTCCGCTATCGACGAACCGGATAGGTATTGGCAGATTATTGGTCAGGCGGATAGTGAGGTTTATTCTGCTCGCAGAGCTATGCAGCTAGGGAGGAGGCAGTCAGTGCGGAGTGTAATAGACCCCGATGATTTTTCCAAAGAGCAACCGTACTAATATGTGGACTTATCGAGTAGGAATTACATATCCATTCATTCATTCATTCACTATCTACTCGGGCTGGTGGTGTGTAACTATTTGTTACGTATACCATCGTATGGCTAGGATTTCGGTTAGGTGCACGACTAACTTGAGATTAGGAGTTTACCACATTGTGTTTGACTATCCAAATTTAAGTATGGGACTGGTTTGGGTAGAAGTCCCTTCTGATGGACCCCATAGCCTGTGATGCTTCGTACTATCATCCCGACTTCACATTCCAGCATGGTCATTTCATTCACACCGCATATCACATTTGCATTGGTAGTTTTTAGCATTTTGGGTTACTATGTTTTTACACTTATATGACCTAAATGAGGTTGATGGTATTCGTGGCTCGTTAGGATTTGCATATTGCATTGCATCCTTAACATCTGTTATTGTCTTATTATGTTTTGCATCGCATAGCCTTGGTACGACGGATAACACTCATGGACTTACCAGTATATTTCCGCTTACTCTGATATCGTATGATTCATGATCTTGTCAGTATTTCTGTTTATTCTGATGATGTATGATTTATGGGTTTTATGGTATATTTGACACTTATCTTAGGCACACACTTTCACCACCCTCTAAGCTTTTGTAAGCTTATGCATGATAGTTGCGTGCAGGTGGCATTAGATTGCAGCAGTGTTAAGCTTAGAGTGTGCAGCTGTCCTCTGGAGCTTTGATTTCGATATATGTATTTGTCTTTTAGCATTGTATTCCAATGATTATATTAGTAGATATGTGATGATGTTGCCTTTATGATTTGGGTATACTTGTGGTTATGCTTCTCATGAGATAAATGTACATTGAAAAATCCTCCTTGTAGGATCCCAGGATCGAAACCTGACATATGCATGCTGGGGGTCGAGAATGGGGTACTACGGAGGCTGTCGGCACCGGGTTCGGCAATCGAGATTCCTGTGAATCTGACTTCCAGTTTGGGGTGTGACACGAATTTGCCGTGAAGGATTTAGGAACTGCAAAATAAATTCTAGGTATGAGGATAAAGCGTGGCAGGAAAAATAAGAAACTGGTTTTGTCACTGGCAGAGTACATGGGCAAGGTACTTGATCAATTCATTATGGGAGGTGCTAAGCCAGTTAGCACTCCATTAGCCAACCACTTCAGGCTATCTAAGGAACAAGGTGCAACAATGCAGAAGGAACGGGACTTAAGGGCTAAAGTCCCATACGCGTCAGCTATTGGGAGTCTCATGTATGCTTTGGTAAGCACGAGGCTAGACATTGCTTAAGCAATGAGAGTTGTTAGTAGGTTCATGAATAACCCTGGGAAGGAACATTGGGAAGCTGTGAAGTGGATCCTCAGATACTTGGTAGGTACTAAGGATATAGGTCTGTGCTATGGTGGATAAGAAATCAAGATACAAGGCTACGTGGATTTAGAATGGGCAGGAGATATCGACAGCAGAAGGAGCACTACAGGTTAGTGTTTACTTTAGGTAGTGCTGCAGTCAGTTGGATTTCTCAGTTACAAAAGATAGTATCTATCAGTACGACGGAATCAGAATATGTTGTGACTACAGAAGCGTGCAAGGAGATGGTGTAGATGTGAGGTTACATGGAAGAGTTAGGTAAGAAGCAAGTAGATTGCAAGCTATACAGTGACAGTCAGAGTGTAATATACTTGCCTAAGAATTCAGCCTTTCATTCAAGGACCAAGCATATTGCTATCAAATATCACTTCATACGTTCGTTACTGGAAGATGGATCGATTGCTTTGGAGAAGATTCATACAAGGGAGAATCCTGCGGATATGCTGATCAAGGTGATCACACGGGAAAAGCTAAAGCTCTTCTTAGCTTTGATTAGTCTTCAGGCTTGAAGACGTGGAGGTAGTGCACTCTGGATGAAGAAGACAAAGGTTTATGGTGAGGTATCTCCAAGTGGGAGATTATTGAGATATGGAGCCACATCTGGGGCCGTCCTTGACTGGCCGTGGGCTATGCATGACCGGTCGTGGGGGCCCGCTCGACCTATCATGGACCGGCTCGACTCAAAGTCCAGCGAGCATCATTTTTGGGTTCCTAAGTGCTCGACCGGTCGAGAACCATGCTCGACCGGTCGTAGGGTTCTCTCGACCAGTCGTGCATTCTGCTCGACCGATCGTAGTTATGGAGATTCGTTTCTGAATCCGATGCGGACTGTGGATTTTAGTGTCGCCTTTCTCAAAGGTGCAAAAGGGAAGTTGCCTAAACTATATATAGGTGTTCCTCGGGTTTTTCTAGGGGATTGGAAAGCAATAGAAAATATTTCTAAGGTGTGGGCAAGGGATTTTCTCTATACTTCCAAGGGAGAGGTTAGTATTTTGCCTTGTAATATTTATTTTTCTTCATAGTGGAAGTTTGTATTCGTGTTTTTTTACCCTAGTTTGGGGTTTTTCCACGTATATCTTATCTTGTGGTTTGTTTGGATTAATTTGATCTATTTCTATTTTATATTTCTTCTTATTTTTTATTTGTGGGTGAGACTGGATATTGGATCTTTGTTTACTGCATTGTTGGCGTGCTGCACAACAATTGGATGGATTGTATTCAACATATACATGTGGCTGTCCTCACATACTGCTTTATAAAGTAAGCTTATTATACAAGTGCCACATGTTCCACCCACAAATCATGTGTACGACATTTGACCGTCCATCATAATAGACCTACCGTGGAAGTTAATTGAACTCTCCAAACGTCACGCCGTTACAGCCATCATGTGCACCACCACCTGAACATGGAAGCTTTTGGATAGTTATCATTTTTTGTGGTGTAACCCACCTAATGACTTGCAAAGACCTCAGTTTTTGGCATGTTGGGCCTCACATAACAATGCATGGGTCTAATCATATATAAGTATATAACCAACTTGGTAGGCCTTACTGCAAGATTTGTGCCCAAATGAAGTTGGATCCATATAGTTTCTAAGGCATCCAATTTTCATAATGGGTTTTAATCAGGCTAAACATCATATACATCTATGCACATTCATGTGCAGGGCTATTGACCCAGGAAGGGTGTAGAAAAGGAAATAGGATGATCACCATCTTCTCTACATGATATGAACCTTGAAAGCACGTGGTGTAATGATTCTCAAATCCACGAGAGATAAGAAAATTCAAAATTTTTTTATTGAAGTCCATCTCTCAAACGAGATTACAAGGCTTTAAATAATAAAAATGCAATCATAACTAAGAGATGTAATGTGAATAAACTAAAATTTTTTCAAAATAATAAAACTTACTAAAAATAGAAACTTAAATCTAATTGCACAAAATGATTCCTGGTATGATAAGAAGTAAATCCTAAAAAATACCAAATAATAAAACTCCAATGTGAAAAAAAATATGTCTAATTTAAAACTTACTAAAAATAATAAGTTTCTTGAAAAAATGAAATTTTGAATAGGAATGAGTCATTTTCTCATAAAACAAAGTGACATGACCCACTTATGGAGACGGTTGGGCCTAGATAGCCCGTTCCAATCAAAATTTAGATGTCATGCATCCCATAAGTCTTCTTGGATCAAAAGTTATGGTCGATTTACGGTTTTCACTTTGAATGATAATTTTTCTCAACTCAAAATGATTTTTTTCAATCCAAATACATTTGGGGCCCAGTTACGCCATACCCCCACGGGACTAGGCTTGGATCTAACAGATTATGTCCACTTTTGTTCGGGCTTGTTTTGATCCATTTATGCTAAGAATAGGTATGTGGCTCGCTCTACATCAGGTATCAATGGCCCGACATAAGGTTAGCTTTTGCCTAGATTTTGTACTATTTAAGCCAGTCCTAATGGGCCCTATCCCTAACCCAGCCTTAACCACATGCAACATGTTGAATAATTTTATTAAATAAAGAGATAAAGGGTAAGCACAATTGACATTTTGTTAAAACCCAACCGGATTAGTTCCTTGAAATCATTAGGGTGGGTTCCCACTGATGTTAGGCTATTTAAAACAGCCCTATTTAACCTTTATATCTATTTTCAACTATACTAAATTTCATACAACTCATAAGAGACCACTAACTAATAGCTCCATGAACCTATGGTAATGTCTATATTATATCCGTTTAGATCATTTATTGCAGAGCTCATGTTAGAATATGGTAAGAAAATTTAAAATTTAGGTGTACCGCACCATAATAATAGTGGGGATTGAAATCCCACCATCAAAATAAAACTTAATCCCACCATCAAAATAAAACTTTCTCAATGCATACGAAAGGTTGGATCAGGGTAACATTTGTGTTTTCCTTTCATCTAGGTGTGACTCAATGACTGGGTTGGACGGCACATTAAAGGTCTCAAATGTTTCGTGTTTCCATCCCCACCTTTTCCTACGGCGTCGCCCACCGGAATTTTAGATCTACCTTAGTTTTGGCTCCATGTCGTAACATGAGTCAGCAAAACTAATGAAAAAAGTGGATGTCACATGTATGTTATACGCCTGAATCTCGTGAAGTAGTTTGCTAGTTGCTAATGTCGAGTATCAAATATTGCATATTTCCCCATATTTATTCCTTGGTTTTATGAACATGATTGTGCTCAATCAATCTATTTCTACATGTTTTATCTTACAATGTGATTTTGAGAGCTTAAGGTGAAAATGTTGTTAAAAGTATGGATTTGATGCTCAAAAGATTACCAAGTGAAGACTTGGAGATTTGGAAGTCATTAATAAAGAAATTACATGCCAAAGATCCAAGAAAACCAAACGAAAATGAAAGAGAAAAGATTGGTTGAATCACATGTCCAAAAGAAGAAAATAAATTGTTCAGCTCAACCTTCAGTCTAAGCGAAAGTGCACAGAACAGACTAGCGGGAAATTGTAATTTTCAGACTTAATTCGGCTCAACTTGATCCGACCGAAGCCAACTTTGGTCCCACCTAAGACAGCTTAAGTGGGACCTAAGTTTGATAGATTTTGCACAAAATTTTCATATGTAATTTGGTGTGACCAAAGTCAACTTTGGTATGACCAAATGCAACTTCAGTGTAACCGAAGTGTAACAAAAGTGTGTAAATTCAAAGACAGTGTAAAGTTAGTGCGATCAAAGCCTATTTAAATGAATGTTTTATGCCTTCAAAAGTACGAATTAGGGGTATGAAGAGTAAAATAAGGAGTGGCAGTGCTTTAAGGAGTTCTTTCTTCTTATCCAATCTTTCTTTTCTAGTTAGTTTTTATATTTTTCTTTGAGATTTTTCATTTAACCATGTCTTTGGTTGGCTAATCCCTTAGCTAAGGATAAGGGATGAAGCTTGTAGTTAATTTTAGTACTTAGTTTATTGAATTCAATGACATTAATTTGAATGATGATAATAGATTGATTTGGTTTGGATTTATTTTAAGTCTTTAAGTTGTTTATTTTATGGATTTGTTGTGCACTTCGGGTATGATGGATACTTCGATTTAATAATTGTTCAAACTGAGTTAGAGAATGAATGAATCTATACAATTGATTGATCCAATGACGCCTAAGGGTGTTTTGGATGCTTTCAATTCCCTATGATTGGTGTCTGAGTGCTTCAAGAGAGAACCTATCAATTGAAATCACATCCCTTTTGATGTTATGAATAATTTAATTGAATGATCTTCCAATTGGATAGATTAAGACTTCGATTCCAATTGTGATATATATTGAATCAGTAAATTGATATTAAGATTACTATGAGTGGATTCCTGGATCCTTAGTCTTTTAATTAATTATTTCAAAACTCTTTTTATCTCACTGTATTAAAAACCTAGATAAGCCATTAGACTTAGATTAGTTCTAGGCCGTGTTCCCCATTTCCTGTGGATTTGACCTTGGTCTCACCGAGTTATTACTACTTCATAACTTGGTGTTCATGAATACTACACTACATGGAAGTATTTTTACTGGGATGCATGGGACAATAGTTGTTGTATACAGACTTATAGAGGGAAGTTGTAACACTCCGGTTCCCAAAACCCGAGTACACTACTCGTGTTCCAAAAACCCGAGCATTGACTTTTGAAAACACCCAAATTCCACGTACATTTTTTTTTTCTTTTATCAGAGTTAGTAACCTAACGGGACAAAAGCAAATCAAGTATAAGAGGGAGTCCAAATATATGAACCAAGATTTTAAGTGGTTACCCAAAAATTTAACCAATGTCTCATAACTAAAGATTGAATAACCAAATAGTAGAAGTAGACTAGAAATTAGAGCCGCATAGCCATCAATCTCTCTATACGACGTACCAGAGTCAACACGTACCTCATCCACATGTCCTGCACACTGAATACGGTTTGATAGTGTCAATGGCTATCGTAGTGAGGTATAACCCCCAAGATTTATTGTATCATCAAAATAATTAAACATAGTTATCAAAGACAGTGTATTACAAATATTACACAATGATTATCAATGAAATCAAATAAGGTTCATCAGATATGTATTCATTAAATAGATTACACAAAATAATCTCGTTTAAATGCATGGATGCATGAACATGCTCACAGATCTGGGGATTCACATCCAGCTAGTAAAAAGTTGCCCAAGGAGAAATAACCGCCCGAAAAGTACTCAAGGTATGCCCAAGGAGAACTAGCTACCCAAAAAAGACTATGCAACAATGTTGCACAAGGAGAACTAATACCTAAAAAAGTACTCAAAGGTATGCCTAAAGAGAACTAGCCACCTAGAAAAGACCATGCAACAAGGACACCCATAGAAATACGAATGCACGAAGTAATTATTTAGAATCACCTGGTAAAATACTCTGTGTACAACCCATAGTAATATAAGAAAACCCTAGTGTCTTACATCGATCGCTCGGTAAAGTGCATATGTCATGAAAATGCATGATTAGCCCAACCATTATTATTCTAATTTCAAATAATCATTTTAAGAAAGCTCAAAGGTCATTATGGGGGATTTGTCACCCAGCATAGGCCGACATTTCAGGCATAGTGTGAGACCCATATCCTAGGCCGTACTATTTCGTTGGCTTCCGCGATCCTCCCGGTCGAATTCCGGCAACCCATGATCTGTAACCAGCATTTGCACACGATCCTGAGTCGTATCACGTATTACAGAGTTAGCTTGACTCGACACTTGTATCCTTGCAACCACGACGTCACCACGGTTCTGATGCCCATCTCGTGCACTGAGGTGATACCCGGGCCAAGAGATATGGGCCCGCATTCGATTTGAGGAAAACATCGCACATTTGCAAACTCAAGAGAATGTCCCATCAATCACATCAATCACTTCACATGTCAAAGTACAACACTCATCTCCAAGTATAACCACCCTCCTCGAAGTCAACTCTCTCTTACAACCAAGTACACATCCATCAAGCATCTCACACACATCACTCATCCATCTCCCTCTCTCTTACAACCCTCTCTCTCTCAACTCCCTCTCTATTCTCCTAAGCAACCCAACATCCATGATTTTCTAAGGAGATGAGAAGCTAGTGTGGCCTCCTTCCCTACCATTCAATCCCACCATCCAAAGATCATCTCAACCATTGAAAACATTCCCTTGGAGCTCTAGAGGCTATAGGCGGAAGAAGGATGAGGAGATCAAAGGTGGGTGTTTTCTAGAGTTGATTTGTGTAGTTTTGATGAATTGAGGGCCCACAGATGGTGGGATCCATCTTGATGTATGATTTGTATGAGGGGCCCATTGTGGCGTGGTCCCTCTGCTACTCCGATCTCCCTCTCTCTCTCTCTCTCTCTCTCTCTCTCTCTCTCTCTCTCTCTCTCTCTTTTGATGTGTGTTACCCACCCTGATGCACCCCACCATGAGGTATGTATTATATCCATGCCATCCATATGTCGGGCCACCTTATTGGACCATCCAGCGGTAGGCCCGCTAGCTTGTCCGTCTGGACAGGCCTAGATGAATAAAAACCATAAACACCGGCTTAATCTAAAACTTCTGGTGGGTCCCACTCGTGTGGACCCACCTTGTGTATGTGTTGCAATTGGGCTGTCCATCTGCTAGATGGCCAACGACACCTGGCTGATGTTGGCAAGTTCCAAGGGCCACACCGTGATGTATTTATTTTTAATCCACACCGTCCAGACAGTTTGGACGGTGCTATAGTGGGCCACACCCTGATGTATCTGATCATTTGACTGTCCACCTATGTGGAACCCACCTGTTGAATGTATGATCAGCACCGTCCATCATCTGGATGGTGGTGACCCACAAGATATATGTATTGTATCCACGCTGTCTAGCCCTGGATACTGAACAACAGGATAACACCAATATCTGCTTAATTTAAGCCATGGTGGGCCACCATGTCGGACCCACCATGCATGCATCCAACATCCCACCTTGATCTACCATGTGGGGGCCAACCATGATGTATGGGTTTTACCTGCTGGACAGTGGGTACCCACCATTTGATGTGTGTCTTATTCCCACCGTCCATTTATTTTGGGTGTTTGCCCACCCACACGTGTGGCACGTGTGGGGGTGGGACCCACCTGGATGTACATATTCTATATCCCTGCCATGTGCGTGTCCTGCCATGATGTAGGTTTTGCTCCACACCGTCCACTCGTGTGGGCCCCTCCATGATGTATTGTATATCCAAGCCATCCGTCCATCTAGACGGAACCGTGGGGCCCCTAATGTATGTTGTGGGGCCAGCATGATGTATGTATTTTATTCATAGTCCATTTAGGACATGGTCCACCCCACACGTGTGGGCGGGATCCACATTGATGCGTTTATTATATCTGCATCGTCTAGATCTTCTGGACAGTGGGCACACCTCGATGTAATGTTTTATATCCACGTCATCCATCTATTTTGCTGGGACCCACCTAGGATGCATGTGATCTATTCAAGCCATCCATCTGTTTTGCTAGCATGGGACCACCGTGATGTATTTATTTCATCCACACCATCCAGATTGTGCTGGACGGTGCTAGACAATGTTTGGACAGCGCTGATTTACATGGACGATGGATATCCACCTGCTCTATGGTTTGGGCCCACTTGATCTATCCAGGCCCACCTTTGTATATTAACACCGTTCATCTGGACACGCTATGGGGCCCATATCTGATATATTTGTTATCCTTACCGTCCATTTAAGGACATGATGTCACCCCCTAAATTCAGAAATCAGGCTCACAAAATTTTCAATTTTTGAATCAGACATTGACAGCCTCCATAGTACCCCATTCTCGGCTCCCAGCACCCATACACCAGGTTCCGATCTTGGAATTTTATAAGGAAGATTTCAAACATTATTTTGATTTAGTATAAGCATAACCATAAGCATAACCCATGAACAATGACCACAAGAACACCATCACAAAATTCACAATGATAAAAAACTTTGAGTACAATGCATATGAAAGGGAAATATAAGATAATGAAAATAATAGAAACTCTAGAAGCTCAACTGCACACTCCGACTATGGTGAGGCTATGGATGTGCCCTGGCATCACCTGTACACATCAATTGTGCATAAGCTTATAGAAAGCTTAGAGGGTGGTTTAAGTATGTGCGCAGTATGAACGTGCTCAGAATGCAATGCTAGAGTAATGTGGAATCGTGCAGATGGGTACATGAATACAATCGGCCGTACCAAGACTATGCGGTGCGAGATATGAATGCTATCGGCCATATCAAGACCATGCGATGCGAGATGTAACTTAAGCTTGCCAATCCTCATCCAAATCTTCACAAAACTCATCAAATATCAGTACAGTTCTCATTCTGAATAATCACCGGGGTTTAGCACACTCTAAATGGAACTGCCCCTTTCCAAGGTGTGCAGTCCAAGTGAGCATAAGAAACCTTACTATCCGCTTGGCCAATAGTTTGTTAATGTCTATCCGGCACGTCGATAGTGGATTGATTCATGAACTGGTCAAATTCAGCCTAGTAATGCCCCCTACCCTCAGACGAGTAAGGCCACACCCCTTTCCAATCGACCATGACACAGTGGGAGATGTGGCCTCCTAGTATTCGGCCCTCGTACGCTTATATATCCACTTGGTCTCGATGTTGGAGTCATCCTTCTTACCATCAAGTTTAGGAATTTTTACCCAGGGATATCTATGCCGCCCTGATGCTTAGTAACAATATTTTCGGTGTTCGATTCTGCCATCCATGATGTGCCTGTGGAGGTCATAGCCCTGATGTCACTAGGACGTATGGTAATCATGTCATATAAATGTGAAGTGCATGAATCACACTATCAGTCATGAAAAAATCCTGCACGTACTGCTCTAATGAAGGGTAACTCCGCCTATCAGGGGGCCCGTAAACAATCTGCCTGAGGGCACATGCTATGATCAATCACTTCCATATCAAAGTATACATATGATGTGTATGAGCATGAATCATGGAACTATATTAAACATGTTATATGGTGATGGATTCTATTTATAATGAAGATGGGCCTATATGGCCTACACATAACAATTATAGGCCTAAAAATGGGCCCTAGGAAGAGTTATAATGCGAAAATTTAATCAACATTATTCTTACAATATGGACGTTAAACCATCATTGCTCCCAAGGCATGGCCCACCATAAACTTTATTACATAAACCATGGTGGAATCACACATTATAATGGGGCTTATATACATCCCGTTGGGCCTCGACCCAAGGGCTCCAAATACATCAAATGGGCAGCATCACATGGGCCTCATATATATTCAGTTAGGCCTCAACATCAGGCCTCATATATCATATCGGGCTAATCAAATGGGCCAAAATAACGGGCTGAATCAACTGGGCCAAGTCAAATGGGCCAAGTCAAATACATCAAATGGGCTACATCACGTGGGCCTCATATATATTAAAGTGGGCCTCAACAACATACCTCATACACATCAAGGTGAGCCTTAACAACATACCTCATACATATTAAGGTGGGCCTCAACAACGGGCCATAAATACATTAAGATGGGCCTAATCACATGCCTAAAAACAGCCATATTGAAGGATCATTTGGACTATACCCCAAATAACGTGGAGATAATTTTCACTGTTTAAACAATTCCCAGGGGCCCACCATAAGTTTTATTTCTCACCCAATCTAATCCTAAGGTCTTAAGGACCCGGACAAAGAGGGAAAAATGAATATCATTTTGGTCCAACCCTATAGTCCAAGGGTTTTAATGGTGGACGTTCAAACCCACTGTTTCCTGAAATGTGGTCCACCTAATCCTAGATCTGTCTTTTTTTAGTTTCAAGCCTTAAAATGAGCTTTCAAAATGGTTGGACGATTTGGATGCAACACATGCATCATGGTGGGTCCCATAGGGATGGACAATACAAATAAAACAAGTGGGAATAAGGTCACATGGACCTGAATGAAAAGGAAAAAAAAATTCATGATGATCTAAAACTCCTTGACCAAAAAAAAGGGTTCTAATGGTAAACGTTTAATCATCACTGTTTCCTGTGATGTGGGCCACCTAGGTTATGTACACGACTGATTTTTGGGGCAGCTCACTGCCCTTAGGGGGGCCCATTAAATGCAAGGTGTTGATGTTCAACACACATCACGTGGGGCCCATGGCTGTGGGTCCCAGCCCACCACGACAGTGTAGGACGTAGCTGCGTCCAGAGGACGGTCAGCAGCTGCATCTGCTGCTGCCTAAATTTTTTTTTAAAAAAATTTTATGATGGTTTTTCCTATGTGGGGCCCGCATCAGCAAAATTCACCTCAACCATTGGATTTTATGGCTCAAGACAGACCAAACAAGCCTAATATTCAATATATTTTGGTGTACAGAGACATTAGAGTATATTTTAACGATAAAAACCACTATTTTCTATGCTATGGCTCGCCCGATAATCGGATTGGCTTCATTTTTTGGCTCAACACCTAAAATGAGCTGAGAAATGGACTGGATAGCGTGGATTTGATCTGTACATCAAGGTAGGGCCTACATGAGTGGTCTGCCCAAAAGTTTTTTAAAACAAAACTATATTTATTTATTTATTGTTAGTTGTTAGTACACACCCATGTCAGTATATGCACTCCATGTTAACCACCATCCTGGACGCTGGACGGCATGGATAAAAACAAGCATCGTGGTGGGTCCCACATGGACGTGACCCACCTGTTTGGATCACCTAATATTTGTGTTTTTCCTTTTGTCCAGGCCCGTTAATGGGCTGGATGGTGTAGATCCAACACATCCATCAGGTGGGTCCCCCATTAAGGTGAATGACATGGATAGAATATATGCTTCATGGTGGGACACACACACACACCAGATGGGCCACACACCCCTTCATCATCATCATCATCATCATCACACCCCTTCATCATCATTATCATACAAAGAGAGAGAGAGAGAGAGAGAGAGAGAGAGAGAGAGAGAGAGAGAGAGACGGTGATAGAGGGACCCTGCCACTATGGGCCCCTCATGGTTACATCACATACATTAAAATGGGTCCCACCAACAAGTGGGCCCTAAAATAAGAATCAACGGTGGATCACCCACCTGTCAGCCTTCTTCTTGGTCCCTTAGCCTCCTTAGCTCCTATGCTTAACTTTTAACGGTGGATGATGGAGTTTTAATGGTGGGGACGAGAGATTAGGTGGTAGAGAAGTGGGCCACACTTGGGTTGCTCTTGGAAGGGTTGGATGTTGGATCCTTGTTGCTTGGGAGTGAAGGGAGGGAATGAGAGAGAGAGAGAGAGAGGGAAGTGATGAGTGAAAAGGGATGGGATGATGTGTGATGGGTGATGGGTAGAGTGATGGGATTGTAAGAAAGGGATGGGTGGAGAGAGAGAGAGTTGACTTTAGGAATGGGAAGGGATGGGTTGTTGTACTTGGGGTATGGAGTGTTCTTGACTTGTACTTGACATTGATTGATTGATTGATTGATGGGACATGTAGAGATTCCCTCGAAATTTGTAACGCGGGCATTTTCTTCGAAATGTACGCGGACTCACATCTTCTAGCCTAGGTATTAGATCGGTGTGCGAGTCATGGCGATGGAACGCGGTGACGGTGCGGTCGTTAAGATACAAGTTGCGGATTGAGCTGACTTCGGTATGTAGGACTCGGCTTAGGATCGAGATCAAAAGTCGAATATAGGTCGAGGGTTGCCGAAATTTGACCAGAAAGATCGCAGAAGCCTAAGGAATGGTACAGACTAGGGTACGGGTCTTACAACTCTCCCCTCCAAATAAAAATTTTATCCTTGAAATTTACACAATCATCGCAAGTAAACATAACTCATAATAGAAGAGGAAACATATCATCATCATATAAAATCGAAGACATTATACAATATACAACATATAATCAATCATCAAAGAGATGGGGATAACGCTCTCGAATCTCGACCTCACGCTCCCAAGATGCCTCATCAATAGAATGATGACCCCACTGAACCTTTATTAACAGAATGACCTTTGTCCGGAGGACCTGCTCCTTCCGATCAAGGATGCGAACCGGCTGCTCAATATAGAAAGCGTCTTCAAGAACCTCCAATGACTGCCAATCGATAACAGGAACTATGTCTGACCCACACTTCCTCAACATAGAGATGTGAAAACTATTGTGGACACCAGCAACTGAGATGGTAAGGCAAGCCGATAGGCCACGACGTCAATGCTCTCAGTGATCTCAAAAGGTCCAATGAATCTTGGGGTAAACTTGCCCTTCGCTCCAAATCAAACTACGCCCTTCATGGGTGAGACCTTGAGATACACATGGTCCCCTACATCAAACTCCAATGGATGATGCCGGCATTCAACAAAACTCTTCTGCTGGCTCTGAGCTGTGTGCATCCTCTTCCTGATGATATCGATAGCCTCTGATGTATGCTGCACAAGCGCGAGACTTAGGAGATGCTGCTCTCCGACCTCGGTCCAATAACTTGGAGATTTGCATGGTCTGTCATATAATACCTCAAAAGGATCCATGCCAATGGTCGCCTGATAGCTGTTGTTGTATGCGAACTTAGCCAATCGCACATACTCATCCCAGCTACCCTCGAAGTTAATTGTGTAGGCCTGAAGCATATCCTTACGGATCTGGTTGATCCTCTCGGTCTGGCCATTGGTCTGCGGATGGTACGTGGTGCTGAGCTACAAAATAGATCCCATCACTCTCTGAAAGCTTCCCCAAAACTGAGACGTAAACCTCGAGTCTCAGTAAAAAATGATCGAGACTGGAACGCCATGTAGTCTCAAAATCTCCTCGATGAATAATCTTGCAACCCGGTCCAAAGGCCAAGTCACACGAATTGTAAGAAAATGTGCCGACTTTGTCAAATGATCAATGATGACCTAGATGGTGTGGTGACCGCGCTAAGTCCTCTGCAAGCCCATTATAAAATTTGTCAAGATGTGCTCCCACTTCCACGTCGAGATGCTCAACGGCTGTAATAGACCAGGGGGTCTCTGATGATCGGCCCTGACACGCTGGCATGTGTCACATTCGGCCACAAAACTGGCGATCTAGCGCTTCATCCCCACCCAAAAATACTCTCTCATCATATCATGATATATCTTCGTCAAGACAGTGTGGATAGGAAATCGTAATCGATGTGCCTCATTCATAAGATCTCTGTACAACTCAGGAATATTCGGGACACACAATTAGCCTCTGAGCGAAGTTCACCATCAGAACCAATTTACCAATCTGTCTGACTCTTAGATGCTGTCTCTACTCAGTAATCCTATAACGACTCATCTGTCGTTGAGCCTTGATCACCCTTACGTCAAGAGAGGGTTGAATCGACAGGCTCGATAGTTGAACGATAGAAGACTATAGACCAAAATTGAAGTCGTACTCTGCTATATCCTCAAGCATCCTTCACTCCTAAATCATCATATGCACCTCTAGACCTCATGGCTAGCAGCTGAGGGTATCCGCCACCACATTCGCCTTGCCTGGGTGGTACTAGAGGTCAAAATCATAGTCCTTCGAGAGCTCCATCCAGCGTCTCTACCTCATGTTTAGCTCGGACTGAGAGAATAGGTACTTCAAGGTCTTGTAGTTGGAGAAGAGCTCGAACTTGACCCCATAGAGATAGTGCCTCCACACCTTCAGTGTGAAGATGACTGCAGTCAGCTCCAAATCATACGTGGGGTATTTCAGCTCATGAACCTTGAGCTAGCGAGATGCATAAGCCATTGGTCTCCTGTGCTGCATCAGGATAGTACCCAAGCCAATACGCTAAGCATTAGTAAATACAACAAATCCATCACTCCCATAAGAAAGAGTGAGGATAGGAGCAGACGTGAGGCTGGACAATGTTTGGATAGTGCTGATTTACATTGATGATGGATATCCACCTATTGTATGGTTTAGGCCCACCCGATCTATCTAGTCCCACCTTAGTGTTTGTATTATATATTATCACTGTCCATCTGGACGTGCTGTGGAGCCCACATCTGATATATTTATTATCTTTACCGTCCATATGAGGACATTGGATCCACCTTAATCTATATATTTCATACAAGCTGTCCAATGTTTGGACATGTGCTGATCATATGGACGGTGTTGTGGACCATTGTAATGTATGTTTTGATCCACACCGCCCATTTGTGTGGGCCTAACCATGACATACGTGTTTGTACACACTGTCCAACAGTTGGACAGGTGCTGACGGTGTTGGACAATGTTTGGATAGTGCTGATTTACATGGGTAATGTTTGGGCGATGCTGATCATCATTAGAGTGCTATGAGGTCCACCTGTTGTGTATTTAAGAAGCCCATGTCATGCGGCCCATTGTGATATATATTAGGCCCATGAGATGCAGCTCATTGCGATGTATTTGAGGCCCATGTGTAGGGCCCACCTATTATGTATTTAAAGCCCATGGGTTGTGGCCCATTGTGATGTATTTGAGGCTCATGGGTGAGGCCCAATGTGAGGTATTCGAGGCCCATGGACTAGGCCTAATGCAATGTATTAGATGCCCATGGGCAAGGCCTGATGTGATGTATTTATAGCCCATGTGTCGAGGTCTATTGTGATGTACGTGTGGCCTATGAATGAGGCCCGATGTGTTGTATATGAAGCCCATGTGATACAACCTATCGTGGTGTATTTGTGGCCCATTTGGTAAGGCCCAATGTGATATAATTTTGACTTATATGGTGAGGCCTGGTGTGATGTATATGTGGCCCACTTGTGATGTATATTTGAGGCCCACTTGCGATGTATTGAGGCCCATGGGCTGTGGCCCATTACGATTGGTGTTAGGCCCATGTGATGCATCCCAGTGTGACGTATGAGAGGTCCATGTGTTGAGGCCCAATGTGATGCATATGTGGCCCATGAGTGAGGCCCGATGTAACACCCTGAAAATTGGGGGTCGTGTATAAACTCAACTCCCGAGTTCCAGACCGTCACTTATGCAACAAAAATGATTATGATTCAATGTTGTCTGAGTTAAAGCATTCACATGAGTAAAAGTATACCAAAACTGTAATTCATACTCCAAATCCAGTGATAAAAGTAAGCGGAAGACTAAACAATATATATATCACTGTATGGAAAAACAAAGTAGATCTCGACTGTCACTAAAGTATGAATACATCACTGAGTCTCATATACATGTAAATGATAAAAAATAAATTTCCAGAAGAGCCCACTGTGAAGTCCCGTCAACCCAGGTCACCTAAGCAAAGCCATCATGATACTGCATGTACGAGAACTCATCCTGGTCCTCGTCAAAGTCTGGCTCTGCCTCCTGGATCTCAGCATCACCTGCATCTACAACAGGGTCTGGTGGGTGTTACAAACACCATCCCGTAACGTGGGAATGGGTAGCTAACTCAGTGGAATAATAGAGCAAGGATATACATGTTCTCAAATCAATCATGTGATAATAGTAAAGCAGTAAATCAGACAATCCTAATACTGTTGTTAATGCAATATGACATGACGTGATGTATGCCCTTACCAACCATCTCCCTCATATGGCACCATCTTACTACCGCGGCATGCAATCGTCCCTCAAGTGCTCCACATCTTCCAGGCACATGTAATGTTATGGTGATATGATTTTCGAGTTGTTATTAGTCCATTCAAACAGCAGGATTGGGAAACTAAGGTACTTCCCTTGTATCAATCCCAATACAGATCCTGTCTAGGGTCGTCACCCCTAGTAATCTCATACGATGTATATTTTGTAGGTCGCTGCAAGGGCTGCCAGGGCTGTTGCACGCACTCGTTGCTCCGCTCCCCCATCACCTTATCAATACAGGCCTACTGTACTCTACTGCTACTGAAGGGTCGTCGCCTCCCGTAGACTCAGAATACGCTCGCGGTCACTACAAAGGACTCGTCGCCTGATCAGTGTAGGCCGACAACAAGAATATAGTGTCCCATACCACCATAATCTGCTCACGAGACTAGGTACTCACTGGTCACTATGGAGAGGTTTGTGGCCCCAGCATAGGCCGACAGTTCGACCACGGTGTCCCATACCACCATGCCCGGCTCATGAGTCTTCGTGGATCAAGGTACCATGGTTAACAGGGTTTACAATGGTAAGTTCAGTACCCTAGGTTCAAGCAGTTATGACTCATGCAGGGTAAACATACATCGGCCAGTCGGGTTACTTGACGGGCTCGACTAGCGCGATCGCATCTCAAGTCGAACGACATGAAGTGCATAAAACACTTCGCATGGCCTAACCACTACCGCCAACTCCAGAACAAGGCTCGCGTTCATCGACGCGTCGTTCGTGGCCAAGACCAGCCAACCATGAATTTGCTCGATTACCGACTGCCTGGACTAAGTATAGTCCCAAACAGATATGAATTCACATCAGTAATTTATGTAGGAGTATTGGAATTGAAATACAATCATGTGAGCATGTTAACACATGTTATAACATTCAACTTAAGCAATTCTTCAAGCACATACATTTCATGCATAGTATGGAATCATGTACATAGTCAACATGTAGGAAATCATTTATGTCAACATATAAATTAAGAAATCCATCTCAAACTAATTTTTAACATCATTTAATTCAATACATACTAATACAAGCATTTATACAAACACATACACTACACACTTAAGTCCACATATAGTATGTCGACCCGAAGTGCGCAATTTGGTGAATCTCTTCGCCAAAATAATTATGCACGTATTCCTAACTTTCTAATGTGACAACAAACTATGTTAATCACATCAGCAAAATATGAATGTAATCAGTACTTCCTACAAATGACTAAAATACCCTAAATCTCATATTCTTCGTTGATTTACGAAACAGGAAACGGATAGCATGTTGTACATGTCAAACGGCGATGCCGTCGATAATATACTATTAAACGTCATTGAAAGCTTTGGAAACAGTCAATCAAAGCGTCTAAAATCCGCACCTAGTCTCTTATGGATGTGTAAATTCGAACGGAGCGTATACGCTTCGTCTACAGCGATAAGAGAACCTAATTCACGAGTTACGTCAGCTAACAAGCTATGAATCCTAGTAAACCTCAAATCAGAAACTTTCTAGGGTTATTTCATACCTGAAAAAGTGAAAGAATCACCAGCCAGGTGATTGAAAGTGGTGCTGAAGCACGTGCAACAGATGACACGAAGGCAGGAAAAATCTATCCTACTCTCTCTCACAAACTCTCACCTTTTCTCTCTCCCAAACTAGAGATTTTTGTAAATTCGGATGGGAGAGAGGAGTGAGGGTTTCAACCCCTTTATAAGCTTAAAAATGCCCAAAATAGGCTCCGGTACAAGGTTCACTTAGTGCATAACCAATTCGGGGCTGTTTCGGTCCAAAAGATGCTTTCTGGTGGTCCCCTGGTCGAATGCGATCGAACTTAAGCTCATGCATACCAGATCTAGCACGTATTAAGTTTTCAGTCCGGCAGGGTTCACAGATCGCGCGTGGCGGACCAGTTTCAGTTCAGCGGTCACCGCACGTAGATCAGGGCTGAAAGTCTCATGATATGAAATAGAAATTTTTCCTGATCCGAGGGTGTAATCTGGCTGAATTCTGACGGTCAGAACGCTTAATACTGACGCGTCAAGTCGTGTGCCAGATTTGAATTTGAAATTCCAATTCTGTCCCTATTCGCACTCTCTTCAGTCCGGGCTCAATGAAATAGCTTGTGTTTATCGGTTAGACTTGATTTTTAAAATGATTATCAAGTCCAGCTGGGTGGTCCTAACGGTCTAAGATAGGAGGTATCGGACTTTCGACGCGCGGTCTAGATCTAATACAAAATTTCAAAGTGGTCCAGAGAACAAACCTGCTTAGAGTTTGATCCGAGGTTATAGAGTATTATAGAGTCATTGGTTCTACTCGATTTGGGTCTTATAGAACGTATTTAAAGTGATCAGGGACTATTTCCCAGCTACTCTAACGTTGCACTTGCTAACTTACGCTTAATTTCCATAGGAATTAATCCTAAGTGGTTTCTTTGGCTATAGAATTGGGTTCTGAGCGATTTTTCGGGTGTTTTAGTTGACCCATTGCCTAAGAACGTCAAATCCCAGATTGGTCAAAATCCGAGGTATTACACCCGATGTGAGGTATTTATGGCCCATGTGCCAAAGCCCATTGTGATATGTATTAGGCCCTTGTGTGATGGGTCCACTATATGTTTGACTCTACGTAGGCCACTCATTGGGAGCAATGTTGTTTAAATTTCCACATTGATGGGCAATGATGGTTAAATGTCCACATTGTGACCTTCCCTTAGGCCCTTTATTAGCTCAATTACCAATTTTAATTGTTGAGGCCGATTCTGATTGTTGAGGTCAATTCTGATTGTCAAGGCTGATTCTGATTGTTGAGGCCGATTTCAAATGGCGAGGCCGATTTTGATTGTCGAAGGCAACTATCGAGGCCGGTTCCGATTGTCGAGGCCGATTATAGAGGCTAATTTCGATTGTCGAGGCCGATTCCAATCGTCGAGGCTAATTATCGATGTTGATTATCAGTGCTGGTTATCGATACCGATTATGACTATGTGACAACATAGCATCATGATAAATGCCCATATGCATTATATGTATGTTTGTTATGAGATGTGGTTAGCCATTGCTTATGCCATAGCGCAGGTTGTTCATGGGACTCCTTGATAGGAGGAGTTTCCCTACATGAACATGTGGTACATGCAGGTTTGATGCATGACTGGATGGTATGACTCATACATCTCGCATTTGTGTAACATGACCACTATATGCCCTAGTGACATCAGGGTTGTAGCCTCCACAGGTATATCGTGGAGGCCAGATGGGACATTGGAAATCTGTTCTAGCATATGGGCACCATAGATATCCCTAGGTAAAAATCTCTAAACCTCCGTGACTAGGAGACGCTCCAACGTCTAGACTGAGTGGATTACATGAGCTCCGAAGTGCCGAATACCAGTAGGCCTGTGTCGTAGTCGGTTGGAAGGGGGTGTGGCCTTATCCACCTGATTCGTAGTGAGCAAAACTAGGTTGAGTTTGACCAGTCATAAATGGGTCCGCTATTGATGTGTCGGGTAAGTATTGGCTGACTACTGTCCAGGCTGATAGTGAGGTCTCTTCCACTCACCCGGTTGCGCGTGATGGGGTGGCAATCTAGTTTGGAGTGTACCAGACCCCAATGATGATCCTATAGATGTACGGTGTTGATATGTGGACTTATTGAGTAGGAGTTTTATATTCATTCATTCATTCATTCACTAGCCACTCGTGCTAGTGGTGCACAACTAATTGTTATGTGCCTTCGTAATGATAAGAATTTTGGTTGGGATGCACAACTAACCTGAGATCAGGAGTCTACCACATTGAGTCTGGCTATCCAAATTTAGGTATGAGACTGGTTTGGATAGAAGTCTCTTGTGATGGACCCTATAGCCTGCGATATTACGTACTATCATCTCAACTTCACACTTCAACTTGGTCATTCAATTCTCACCGCATATTGCATTACGCCCATGACATATGGCATTTTGGGTTGCTATGTTTATGCATTTATATGGCTTAGATGAGGTTGATGATATTCGTGACTCGTCAGGATTTGCATATCGTATTACATCCTTGGCATCTGATATTTAGCTTATTATGTCTCCGCATTGCAGAACTGATCTACATTGATTCTTCAGTATATGATATTGGTTTATTATATTTTTATATTGCATAGCTTTGGTACAACTAATAACATTCATGGACTTACCAGTATGTTTCTGCTTACTTTGATATCATTTGACTTATGGAATTATTGACATGTCTGTTTACTCTGATGTCATTTGACTTATGGAATTATCAGTATTTCTATTTACTCTGATATTATTTGACTTATGGAATTATTGATATTTCTGCTTACTCTGATATTTGCGTGCTTGACACTTACCTTGTGCACACACTTTCACCACTCTCTAAGCTTTCTATGAGCTTATGCACGACAGATGCATGCAGGTGGCATTAGGTTACAATAGTGTTGAGCTTAGAGTGTGCAGCTGTCTTCTGAAGCTTTGATTTTGATATATGCATTTCCCTTTCAGCACTGTTCTCAACTGTTTATATTAGTGGATATGTGATGATGATGTTGCCTTTGTGATTTGGATAAACTTGTGGTTATGCTTCTTGCGAGATAAATGTACATTGAAAATCCTCCTTGTAGGATCTCAGGATTGGAATCTAGTGTATGGATGCTGGGGGCTGAGAATGGGGTATTACTGAGACTCAGTATCGGATTCGACGATCGGGATTCCTGTGAGCCTGATTTTCGAATTTTGGGCGTGACACATAGTGTCCCATTCCACCATCCCTGACTCATGAGACTAATAGTTAAGGTGTTTAAAGGTAACATACACAACTAGTGGTTAATTATAGTTCTACAAGTAGACTTTACCAAAGTAAGGGTATATGAAGATGGTTCATTAAAACCATATAGGGCAAATATTAAATAAAAGCCGCAAGGGCCAAATATTTCAGTTAATGGTGCGATAAGAAGGGATTATTCCCCAAAAGCCACATAGGCACAAATGATCCACAAGGTGGTAAGTCTACAATGTAAATTTATTTAAACCATCACACAGATGGCTAGCCACTAGTTCGAGGATTTCCTAAAAACACTAATAAGTAAGCATAAATGGTAGAACAAGTGACATACAATGTCATTAGCACTCACACATATAAAGTACACATCTTAAATCAAAATGAGGAGACCAGAGATCCATAGCATGTTAAATTATTTGAATTTAAATCTAAACATGTTGGATTTATAAAGGATTACTCAAATGGAATTAACATTCATAACTATTTCCACATTGCACCATATTAAGAAATCAATAAATTGAATGAACTAAGCTAACTATCATGACATATAAAGGCTTGAAGGGTGATCCTCACCTCTAGATCGGATCACCTAATTTGACTTATTTTGCATTCGAGTGTGAGTGTGGATGATTGAAGATTCCCATTTCCCTATATTAGTTATCAAAATCGATTAAACCTCAGTTAATCTTTAATCCAATTTCTACTAATGAACTTGAGGGATAGACTCACCTTTCCAAATTGATTCGTCTTGGTTTCAACTCGAGCCAAATCAAAGAGAAACCGAATGAAGTGATTGGGAAAGTTAAATTTTCTACATATCAATTGAGATTTAAGAATATCAATAGGTTTAGATTAAGATTGAATTAAACTTTAATGGAATGCATTAGAGAAAGTAACTCACCTAGTCGATGGCTCGGCTAGACTCAGTTGGCTAAATGCAAGGAGGTGGCAAATCGGATTGACATACTCGAACTGAGTTCTCTTTAACCTGGTGAAGTTGAGATTTCTTTATCAAGACCTCCCTGAGTCGCTGGATGAAACGTCCTCAAAAGTTAAGAGTCGGGCTGAACTCAGTGAAACTCACCGAGTTGACTCAGCGACACCAATTAAACTGGTTGCGGTATCTCTCCCCCAAATATTCTTCTCCTCATCCTCTTTCTTTATCTCTCTTTTTACTACCTCGCCTGACAACACCTATACTCTCCTACAACTCACTCCAGGACTCGATGCGGGCTAGATTGAGTCGACTTAGCAGCCTAGCAGCACCAACTCTTCTCATTGCTTCTTTCTTTCTTATTTCTCTCTCTTTCTCTATTGGGATTTCTGCATCACACGGACCAGACCCAAGCCTGGATTCAAGCCCTAACTTGGCAATGACTCGAACCAACGAGTCACAGGCTTGACTCGACAGCGACTTCGGCGAGTCAAGATGGTTTGGCATTAGTGCAGTAGCCACTTCACTCCCTCTCTCATTTCTCTGGTCTTTAGGAAGGCCTGAACTCAAGCCAAACCTGGACCCGGCTAACCCGAACCTCGATCCAAGGACTGAACTCAGTCCAAACTCAATAGCGAGTTGGTGCAGCAACAACTCGCCTACTCTCTCTTTCTTCTTGTTCCATCTGCTTCTTCCTCTTTCCTTTACTTCTTTTCCTCTTCTTCCTTCCTTCTTCCCCCCTTTTTCAAATGATGGGAAAACGAGTTTGTACTTGATTTAGATACAGTACTGCAGCTCGCTATCCACCCGATTGAGGCAGTAAAGAAAATGACAGGCTCTAATGGCAGTCTTTTGATGAAGGCCTCTCGCTTCGAAATGATGATGCTAAAGCATTAGGGTCTTCCACGTGATGCTTGTAGAAGCGAGAGAACGAAGCTCCCGCAACATTTTCGTAGTGGGTTTGAAGCTTAAACATTATCGTCCACAACCAAGGCAGCAGTCGGAAAAGCTCCCTCTCTCACCTTCTCTCTCTCTCTTAATCTCTGCCGTGAAATGTGATTCAAATGGGTGGTTAAGATCTTCACTAGAGTTTTTTATTTTCGGAAGCCCTAGGAGAAAGGAACCGAAAGCTTCTATTTATATGTGTGGCTTGTTTCCACACTTAACCCTAATCTGTGTGAACGGCGGAGATGCCTCGGTCTGGATGGCTAAGATGAAAGGAAAGAGGATGCGAGGATTGCCAGCTATTTGCGAAGGGAGTGAAATGGCTTTCGTTTTTAAAAATTCCCTTCGTATACACCAGCCTTCTGCATCTAGTTTTGTGCCTACATGCGCCCATAACTTCGTGTGAAACGACCCGAGTTTTGGTCAAGGATATTCCCTAAACACGATGGATGGTCCAGATTGTTGCGCGGCAAGCCAACAATGCAGTGAGCCTAGATCTAATCTCAGGCCTCACCCACAAACGATAAACAGGAAGAATATAAATTAAAAATAGTTCAAAACAATCCAAACAAACCACAAGACAAGATATACATGAAAAAACTCCAAACTAGGGTAAAAAACTATGGATGTAAACTTCCATTATGAAGAAAAATGAAGATTACAAGGCAATATACTAACGTCTCCCTTAGAAGAACATAGAAAACCCTTAGCCTACACCTTAGAATAACTTTCATCATACCTGGAAAAGCCCTAGGAATCCCTATTTATAGTTGAGGCAACTCCCCTTCCGCACCCTTGCGAAAGGCGACACCAAAATCCACAGTCTATATCAGATTCGAAAATGAATCTACGTAACTACTACCGGTAGAGCAGACTGCATGACCGGTCGAGAGGATCCCACGACCAGTCGTGAATGAGTCACGATCGGTCGAGCACCTCGGGACCCAAAAAATGATGCTTGATGGACTTTGAGTCGAACCGGTCCACGATCGGTTGAGTGAGCCCCTACGACCGGTCAAGCATAGCCCATGACCGGTTGAAGATGGCCCCAGATGTGGCTCCATATCTCAACAATCTTTCACTTGGAGACACATCGCCATAAACCTTTGTCTTCTTTATCCGGAGTGCACCAACTCCCTGTTTTTAAGCTTGAAGACCAATCAAAGTTGAACAGAGCTTCAGCTTCTCCCGTATGAATGCCTTGGTCAGTATATCCGCAGGATTCTCACTTGTATGAATCTTCTCTAGAGCAATTGATCCATCTTCCAGTAACGAACGTATGAAGTGATATCTGATGGTAATATGGTTGGTCTTTGAATGAAAGACTGAATTCTTAGCCAAGTGTATTGCACTATGACTGTCACTGTATAACTTGTAATCTGCTTTCTTCTTACCCAACTCTTCCATGAAACTTGCATCCACACCATTTCCTTGCATGCTTCTGTAGCCGCAACATATTCTTCTTCTGTTGTATTGATAGATAATATCTTTTGTAACTGAGAGACCCAACTGACTGCAGCACTACTCAGAGTAAACACATAACCTGTAGTGCTCCTTTTGTTGTCGATATCTCCTGCCAAATCTGAATTCATGTAGCCTTGTAGCTTAATTTTTGATCTACTATAGTACAACCCTACATCCTTAGTACCTACCAGGTATCTGAGGATCCACTTCACAACTTTCCAATGTTCCTTCCCAGGGTTGTTCATGAACCTACTAATAACTCCCACTACTTGAGTAATGTCTGGCCTCATGCTCACCATAACATACATGAGACTCCCAATAGCTGACACGTATGGGACTTTAACCATGTAGTCTCATTCCTATTGCGCCTTTGCTCTTTGCTCCTTAGATAGCTTGAAGTGGTTGGCTAATGGAGTGTTAACCAGTATAGCACCTCCCACATTGAATCGATCAAGTACCTTAGCTATGTACTCTGCCTGTGACAAAACTAATTTCTTATTTTCCCTGTCACGCTTTATCCTTATGCCTAGAATTTATTTTGCAGCTCCTAAATCCTTCATGGCAAATTCTCTAGACAATTGTCTTTTGAGATCTGAGATGTCCTTCATACTTGAACCGGCCACAAGCATATCATCAACGTACAGAAGAAGGATGATGTACGACATATTAAACTTCTTCAAATAACAGCAGTGGTTTGCATGACATCTCTTAAAACTGTTTCCCGACATGAAACTGTCGAACTTCTTGTACCACTGCCTCGGGGCCTACTTTAGGCCATATAGACTCTTCTTCAGTTTGCACACTTTGTTCTCCTTTCCTGGTGCC
Organism: Magnolia kwangsiensis; assembly: GCA_037074715.1. Classification (NCBI taxonomy): domain Eukaryota; kingdom Viridiplantae; phylum Streptophyta; class Magnoliopsida; order Magnoliales; family Magnoliaceae; genus Magnolia; species Magnolia kwangsiensis. The sequence continues at coordinate 26,191,407 of CM073585.1, read as the reverse complement.
ACATATCCTGTCAGCTGATGCATATATATCTCTTCTTCAAGGTCCCCATGAAGAAAGACTGTCTTAACATCTAATTGCTCTAAATATAAGTCCTCTGTAGCCATATACTCAAGACCATGCGAATCGTAGATATTTTCACCACAGGTGAAAATATTTCAGTGAAATCGATACATGCCCTTTGTTGAAATACTTTTACAACCAGTCTCGCCTTATACCGTTTCGAACCATCATGCTCCTCCTTCAGTCTGTAAACCCACCTGTTATGAAGAGCTTTCTTACCCTTAGGTAGAGTGACTTGCTCCCATGTACGATTAGACTCAAGAGAGTCCATCTCCTCATCCATGCCTTGCTCCCACTTAACCCATGTATCTGACTGTAATGCCTCTTCAAAATATTCTGGCTCACCATTATCTGTCAGCAGTAGATAATGTAAGGAGGGTGAGTATCGGACCGTGGGTCTCTTCTCCCGAGTAGACCTCCTCATAACCAGTGTATGCGGCTCTGCTTCATAATGCTCCTGTGTATGACCATCTTGTGGTGCTGTAACACCCGTGTCTGGTAACTCTTCTAACTCTACGAATTCCTTTTCCTCGGCCTTATTTTCCTACACACTGTCCTTATATATCACTTTTTCTTTAAAGACTACGTCCTTGCTTCTGATGATTTTTCTATTTTTTACATCCCAAAACCTAAAACCAAAATCATGCTACCCGTAGCTTATAAACGTGCATCTCCTGGATTTTGCATCCAACTTGTTTCTGTGCTCTGCATCAATGTGAACATATGAAGTGCAACCAAATAATCTGAGATGTACAAGGTTCACTTCTTTCTCAGTCCACGTTTCTTTTGGTAGCCCACCATCCAATGGTGCTGAGGGACTTCTATTGATAAGATATACAATAGTATTCACAGCATCTGCCCAAAAGGTCTTAGGCAACCTTGCATGTAACCTCATGCTCCTGGCGCACTCAAGGATGGTCCTGTTAATGCGCTCAGCCACACCATTCTACTACGGTGTCCTTGGAATCATTTTCTGATGTGGTCTTAAATGCATCAAATACATCAGATTTATGCTTTAAGAAATAAACTCACAGTTTTCTACTAGCATCATCAATAAAAGAAACAAAATAACGTGAGCAACCAAGGGATGATACCTGTGCCAGTCCCCACACATCAGTGTGTACAATCTACAACAGATGTGTCTTTGAAGCACATCCTGTCTTCTTGAAGTTCACCCTCTTCTTCTTGCCATACACGCAGTCCTCAAAGAATTCTAAGTCAATAGACTTTAGCCCTGGTAGCTTTCCCTTTGAGAATAACACTTTCATCTCCTTCTCACCATATGTCCCAACCTTTGATGCCATAACTGCCCATTCACTCCAGTTGATGCGACTGCGAGTGAACTATTCGATCCTGAAGTCATGTATAAAGTACCTTCTTTTTTGCCTCGAGATATCACCAAGACACCTTTTATGATCTTTCAGGAATCACTGGTGAATGTTGTCACATAACTGGTATCGGCCAACTACCCTACTAAGATCAGATTCCTTCTCAAACTCGATACATGTCTGACATCCTTCAATTTCAAAACCGTTCCATCTTTCTGATTGACCTAAACGTCTCCCTTTTAAACGATATTGCATAGATCATCATCACCTAGGTAGACTGTCCTAAAGTCACCTGACACATAATCACGTAGAACTTCCTTACATGAAGTGGCATGAAACGAGCACCCGAGTCTATAACCCAAGTCTCATTCCTCGCATCAAGAGACATGATCAACGCCTCTATGTCGCTCTCATCAGATAGATTCACCGAATCCTTCCCGCCTTGAGAGCTTCCATCTTGTTTCTTAAGTGCCCTGCAATCACGTTTTATGTGCCCCTTCTTGCCACATTGCCAATACCCATCTTTGTCTTTCAGTCCCTCGGACTTCTTCCTTGACTTAGAATGCCCGTGTTTACTACTTCCTTTATTCAACGATCTTCCTCTTCCTTCAATGTTTAGAGCATTCTCTAAATCCCCTGAAACTCTTGAAGCCTTCCTTCTAGATTCTTCGTTGAGAATTAGACTGGACACATCATCAAATTTCATCTTTGTCGACCCAGAATAAATTTTCACAGCAATCACAAAACCATCTCAATTGTCTGACAGACTAGATAAGATCAGTAGTGCCCTGACTTCATCCTAAAAAATGATGCCAATGGATTCCAACTGGCTCGTGACTGTACTGAACTCATTTAGATGTTCAGCCACGCTCCCACCATCTGACATCTTCATGTTGAATAGTTGTTTCATAAGATGAACCTTGTTGGATGCTAAGGGTTTTTCATACACGGTGGCTTGGGCTTCTATGAATTCTTTATTCGTTTTCACGTTGGATATATTGAAGGTGACGTTCTTAGACAAAGAGAGTCGGATCGTTCCTAAAGCCTTCCTATCCAGTAAAAATCATTCATCATTTGTCATCTTTTCTAGTTTCTTCTCTTTTCCTCCTAGAGGAATATAAAGGTCCTTCTGATACAGATAATACTCCATCTGCATCTTCTAGAAGTCAAAGTTTGAACCATCAAACTTCTCAATTCTAGTTTTCCCTTCTTCCGCCATCGCTCCCAATAGAATTAAACCAATAGCTCTGATACCAGTTGTTGCATGGCATGCCAACAACGCAGTGAGGCTAGATCCAATCTCATGCTTCACCCACAAACAATAAATAGGAAGAATATAAATTAGAAACAGATCAAAGTAATCCAAACAAACCACAAGACAAGATATACGTGAAAAAATCCCAAACTAGGGTAAAAACAATGGATGCAAACTTCCACTATGAAGAAAAATGAAGATTACAAGGCGATATACTAACCTTTCCCTTGGAAATACATAGAAAACCCTTAGCCTACACCTTAGAATAACTTTCATCATACCTAGAAAAGCCCTAGGAACCCCTATTTATAGTTGAGGCAACTCCCCTTCCACACCCTTGCAAAAGGCAACACCAAAATCTGCATCCGCATCAGATTCAGAAATGAATCTGTGTAACTGCGACTAGTCGAGCAGACTGCACGACCGGTCAAGAGGACCCCAAGACCGGTCGTGAGTAGGTCATGACCGGTCAAGCACCTCGGGACCTAAAAAATGATGCTCGCTGGACTTTGAGTCGAACCGATCCACAACCGGTTGTCACGTCCCAGACTTGGTAACCAGACTCACAAGGAACCCGATGGCTGGTTCTGGCCGCAACAGCCTCTGTAGTACCCCATTCTCGGCTCCTGAGGCAGGTTCCGATCCTCGGATCCTACAAGGAGGATTTCCATAATAATATAATCATTTCGAATATGAGCATACCCAAGATCACAGCAAGTAAATCTAAGAATAATAAAAGTACACATCATAAAATCCACTATAAATTTAAACTTTTATAAGTTTTCATAAGGTTCAAAAGGACATACATAAGATAACAAAAGAAAGAAAGAAGATGATCTGTAACACTGGGTCCTCGGATCGCACACTTATCCAAGCTCCGCTGCTAAGATGCCAACTTAGGATCTCTTGCACGCATCAATCGTGCATAAGCTTATAGAAAGCTTAGAGGGTGGTGAAAGTGTATGACAATGGTGCTTAGAAGAAGATAGAGAATGCAAAAGGGAGTCACGATTAATACTAATACCACTAGCCTTACCAAGGCTATCATGAACACAAAAAGCTATACCAAGGCAGTATGATAATGTAGGAAGCCATACCAAGGTTATATAGTGCAATGAGTACTACGCGCCATGCCAAGCCGATGCATTATGAGGTTTACAAAGCTAATGCAAATGCAATGCGAAGTAATGTCAGTGCTCATATCCAATCCACATATCAAGTACATTTCCATCATGAGGAAATCATCGAGGTCCATTACACTCCTAGATGACTGCGGCTCTACAGACCACGTATAGTTAAACGAGTGTAAGAGACCTCACTGCCCGCATGTGGACAACCAATCACCAGTAAGGCCTGAAGGTAGCGGACCCATTCACGAGCTGGTCAGACTCAGCCTAGCAATGCCCTCTTACATCAGGTGAGTAAGGCCACACCCCTATCCAACCAACTACATGACAGTGGGAGTCACGGCCTAATGGTATAAGGCCCTCGTGCGCTCATATATTCCATCCGGTCACGGTGCTGGAGCAGATCCTTGGTACCATGAAATTTTTGAGAATTTCACCCATGGGCATCCTATGCACCCAGTATGCTCAGGTAACATTTTTGGTGTCCAAACATGGCCATCCACGATGTATCTGTGGAAGCTACAACCCTGATGAAGCAAGGACGATAATGCTCATATGTTATGCAATGCTAGATGCATGAATCACACAATCAACCATGCATCAATCCCAAGCATCCAACGTGCTCAAGAGGGGACACTACGTCCCTTGGGAAAAGTATCACGCAATGCCCAATGACACAATATGACTACACACACATAGTGTCAACTAAGTATATAATGATGTACATGGGCCATGAAGGTGGGTCTAGACGCATTATGTGGTGATATACAAAGTAGTACACTCCTCCTATCTAAGAAGAGACCAAGACTAGGTATTTAGACAATATCTATAAGAAATCTCACCTCTAGTGGGGGCCTATTTACCTCGGGTAATCCACAAGACTAAGTATACAAACTATGGGTCTAAGCGATATAGAAATGAGCCTAGCAAGAGTCTAAGATGATCATCCAATCACTCTTAAATACAAGCAGGCCTAGAGGGGTCCATAATGGGGACATTTAACCACCATTTTTCAAAAATGGATATCAACCATGAATGATGTGGATAGAAGACCCAATGCCTATATTTAAGATAAAAATAAAGGAAACCATAGACATATATATTCCTCATAATAGGCCATAAAAAGATAAAATATCACTTTTAACAATATGGGCCCCAAGAGGGGAATTAAGGCCCAAGGCTCAATTCCTAATGGCCATAGAATCCATGCATTGAGTCAGACTTGGTGGGCAGCCCACGTACACAATATACGACTAAATAAGTTTAAGTTTGGATGAAATGGGCCCAACTACATCAGCCCAATAACTTAACAATTTAAATGGACAACCAAGGGCCTAATACTATCATTGTCTTAGCCCACAAGTCCATCAAAATGGTGGAAGTTGGCCCAATATATGGTTGGGCCAAGCTGGGATGACTCTGCCCACTCTGGGCCCATGGGATGCTAAAAAAATATCATCTAAGATGGGGTCCTCATCTGATCACTAAAGGTGGCCTAAAAGAATGCACTGATTAAGCCCAAAGATTATAAGAAAATATAAGCATGTAACACGTACACGAGTTCTCAATATGGTGGGCCCCACAGCCAAATAAAATTTAAACCATAAAATTTTACATTTAAGGCCCTTTGATAAAATTTTGGCCAGCTTAACTTTCTAGACCTGCTAAAGTCCAGAAATTAGTTAACTATATGAAAATAATCTCATGAAAGCCAACTATATTCGCTTGGGGACCCCACCAGATGGAGAGTGCGTATATATCATGAAAAGATCAAGTGGGCCTGTTACTGGATTGTGAGTCTAGTAGTAACCTAAGGCAGAGAGTACATCCATAATCGGGCAATCCAAGGCTTGGATGACCTGGACCAAACATGTGTTAAGGTAGGTTCCACATACATACACATTGAGCCTGAAATAAATAGCCTAGGGTCTATAGTGGGCCTTTAACCATCCATAGAGAAACTCATGGGCCTACCTTAGGATCACCCAGGAGGACGTTTAACCTCAACTGGCTTCCAAGAGGTAGCCCGTCACTACTCATATAATATAAGGTCTAAAGCCCACACAATGCATGACCTAATGGGCCATACACCAAGCCTAACTTATAGGCCAAATAGTGGACCCTCAAGTAAGGTTTGAGCCCAACCACAAAGGTCATAATTCCACATATTATGGTGGGCTTCATGGGCAGCCCAATAATTCATTTACATAGGCAAGTACTACATTTAACACAAGTGAGTTGGGTCTTACTTTTGGCCCAAGTACGGGGTCAATTTAGTGGGTAGCTAAGAGGCCAACTTCTTGCATATTATTGCCCTTAAGCCTATCACAATAGATGGGAAGTATAGCCCCAAGATCAATGGGTCTATCCAAAAGAACTGAGTCCAAAAGGCCTAATCACTACCTCAAAAGGGGCGGCCATGCATATATTATATTACATAATGGGCCCTAAGAAAATGACCCAAAACAAAAGTCATCCAATTCATACATTATGATGGACTTGAGGTCAGCCCATAAGCCTAAGAATACACATGGGTAAGGCCTGTACTGATAGTGTGGGCCTTGCCACATCAGCCCAAAGACTTAGCAAGGCCCTCCACAATATACATTTATGTGGGCCTTGCAAGTCAGCCCACAATTAAGCATTTTATGAGGGCATCAAGACTAATAAATACAAATGATCAGCTTGTAGGCAGCCCATTGGGCCCGTAAAATAATAAGGTCAGCCCCTGCACAATCTTAGGCTCAAGGAATAGGTTTCCAGCCTAAATGTCCCGTAAAACTACCAAAACTCTGGTTAAGGCTAACCCATATTATTACCTTAAAGATGGGCCTTAAGAGGCACTAATTACACTAAAAAAATGTCTAAGAAAAGCAAGGAATGTGTACAACACTCTCTCAAATCTGATGTCCACAATAGTTCCTAAACAATCAACCATGTAGCAAATTTTGGGCCCCTTACTGGAATTCCAACCCACCCATTTCCTAGGCCTACTGGAGTCCAAAAATTTATTTAATTTAGATGGGTTACTGACCCATGGTGATCCACATATATCATAGTGGGCCCAACCATATTAAAAGGGAGATATACAACACTTACTTCAAGTGTGCCATGCCATTAGAAGGCAGGCCCAACAACCCAAGGTAGGAGCGTGCCTGGGTATTTGGCCCAAAACTGATCCAAATTTCAGGCCACACCACGGTTGGTAAAGAGGTCCAATGGCCCTGAAGATTTGCAGGGTAGTCCTTTCATGGGTGGGCCACAGCCCTACAAAATTTCAGAATTTTTGAATATCTATAAATATTTTAATTAATTTGAATAAATCAATTTTTTCAGAAAATCGGACTGGCTTGGACATCCCAATGTGATGGGCCAGTCCGGCCCTTCCCACGGTGTACACAGGGGTTCATTAGCTCCAAAATTTTTTTAGGTGGGTCCTAACATGGGTGGACCACACCCCCACAAAATTTTAGAATTTTGGGACATAGATAAATATTTTAATTTATTTAAAGAAATGAATCTATCCTGAAAATCGGACTAATCTGGATACCACATTATAGTGGGCCGGTCCAGCCACCACCATGGTGCGTACAGGTGTCTATTGGCCCCAAAATTTGGTGATAGGTCCTACCATGGGTGGGATACCTTTATCTAAATTTTTATAATTTTTAAATACCCAAAAATATTTTAATAAATTTTAAAATTCCAACCTGTCCAGGGCGAAATGTTGATGGAACAGTGCAGAAAATCCAAACTGTCCACCTCACTTGGACCACACCTTTGGGACCCCAATGAATGTCAGATGGGGCTGAAATTTTGTATGGTTGTAGGTGGATCATGAGTCTACAAGAATCATGTATTATTATTTTTTCATTATTCCCACCAAAGATTCAGAAATCAGGCCCCAAGGTGGCCCAAAAATCTGTCCAGGTAGATTTGGACAGCAGCATGTTGCTGTCTAAACCACCCCAAAAGATAATTACTAGGGAAATAAATTACCATTTCCTCAGGGTGGGGTCTACCTAAATGGGTCACATAACTCTCAGACCCAAGCCCCTTCTAAGATCATCCATAAAATCAAGCCCAAAGGTTGTCCAAAACATGCCAATAATATGGGGCAACAAGGTGGGACTTGATGTCTAGCCACTTGGGCCTAGTTGTATGGCACATCAAGTGGGCCACACATACATCAAATTTACTATAAATACAGGAAAGAAAAGATGGAGAAGAAACACAATCCGGCCATGGGGTAGGGCCCCGCCACTAACGGGACCTCCTAAGAATGAATCATACCGATGCAATTACATTGATTGTACATGCAACATATAATCACTACATGCATGATCTATAATTGCTATGGATGGTTGGGATGCCATCCTAACATGATCCTTAAGGTCTAGATGACCTTGATATGGAGTGGATCATTGAATACATTATGATGGGGTCCATGAAAAATGGCCCCATTATGGATCATGACATGCATGTAGGATGGGCCAAAGGGCCACATCCATGGGATCAAATGGAATCCTCACCATAGATTGGTGGATCTCATGTGATCCATCCATGAAAAAATAATGATATTTAAGAAAGAAAGGAATTCAACAAAATAATAGTCACCCACCTTAAGATCTCTATCAAAACTCCACTCCAAGCTTCTAAGGGTCCAAGGAACCAAGATGAAGGGTTGAGATGTGATTTCAAGGGTTGGATTTGAGGGGTTTTGGAATTTTAGGGGCTGGAGAATTTAGAGATTTTTATAGGATGGTTGCTAGATATAGAGGGAAGAAATGAGGAGGGAGAGATAAGGAGAGAGAGAGAGAGAGAGAGAGAGAGAGAGAGAGAGAGAGAGAGAGAGAGAGAGAGAGACCATGATGGTTTTGTAAGAGAATCCATCATTACCATAAGGAGGAGTTTACAAAGTTGCAGGTTAGACTAGGTCTCTTGGTGGCGTTTGTGGTTGGTGGTGTTAGTTATGGATCTTTGTATAGTGTATGGATAGTGTACCTTGGAACTTGTGCCAAGAGTGATGGTGGTCCACATGCATTCCACCTAAGTGGTCCACATGATCAATGGTCATATAATGAAATGTATACAACTTTTGATCCATAGGTCGGATGGACGCATAAGACACGTCGTTGGAACTGTAACGATGATGCGAACATGATGGCATAGGTCTCGAGTCAATCCGAGTCGGGTCAATGTGATCGAACTCAAGGTTGACCGCAAACACAATCCAAGGGTCGCGGGTCACCGGAATTCTACCAGTAGGACCGTAGGACCAAAATGGACGAAATGCATACTCACACACACACATGAACACATGAAAACTCGGGTCAGGTCTCACATCGTTCAAGTGGGCCCCTACGACCGGTCGAAGATGACCCTAGATGTGGCTCCATATCTCAACACAAATAATCCTAGATGATCTTGATGGTGGGCCACAATGGCCGTAAATGGACATTGTTCGTTTAAACCGTGATGAGAGAAAGAGAGAGAATCTCTCCTTTTTCAGGAAAACTTGGGTTATACTCAGTTTGACTGTGAAGTGGGTTCGGTGCACCATCCATGGTGCACACACCACACCTTTGTGGGGTCCATAGGTATGTTTTGGGAAATCTACTCCGTCCAACAGGCTCTAAGTCCACGATATGATGATCTGACCAAATATGATGAAAATCAGAAACTCAGGTGGGTCATATCAATGGGATTGTGTCTAAATGATGATATTCGACGATCATTAGAGATTTGACGGTCGGATCTTTTCCTAATATGTTCATTAGTGATTCTTAGGATTTCTAGCCTTACCTATATGGAAATCCTTAGTAGATTTGATGATTTTGGGGTCCAATTGCAATGATCGAGTAATGGATCATTAAATTGAGTGTAACGGTCTGATCATTTGTGGCTCAGATGTTTAAAAAGGCTACATGGTGTAACTTTTGATAATCAATCATTGGTACAGACAATCTGATTATGGGATTGACTTAAATTTTCTTATGACTATTGGAATGCATCTAGTTAACATCTATTGACAATTTAGCGGTTATATCATTTCAAATCTAAACATCAATTGTCTGAATGTCCTAGGCTCCATTTTGAGTGAGAAATCAAGTTGTGGATTGTTAGGTTAAGGGATTTATGTCTAATGAACGGTGGATGTAATGATTTGGTCCCAACTTTAAGATGTTTTAAGGTCTAATGGTCCACTAAGTGGACAGTTTGGATCCTTATAAGAGGCCTTCAACACCGATCTAATTCGGGTGGTTTAGATTTGTTTTGATTCTAAGATAAGGGTTAGAGGTCTAAAATATATGATTTGATTACAATCTTACTAAATAGACGTGTACCTTACAATGTACGCAAGGGATTATTGGGTTGTCTTTTATATATATATATATATATATATATATATATATATATATATATATATATATATATATATATATATATATATATATAGTGGTTGGTGAGTAGGATTCTTCCTATGTTTCAATGGACTCTTAAAATAACCTTAGACTTAACTTAATGGGAGTTGTAGACAAATAAGATCTTTTAGAAGGATTCATGGGTTATAAGGATGGTCTCTTTGTGAATTATTTGATGATAGTTTTATAGTTTTATTCTATGTTTCCCACGTGCCTAAATGTTTTCTATGATTTAAATAGTAACACCCGAGTAGTAAAAGTATGGGGTGTTACAGAAGCATATGTCGTACTGAGTAAATGCTACGGGCCTATCGTAATGTATGTGTCTTATCCATGATGTCCATCCGTTTTAACAGCTCCTTTTAGGGCATGATTGTTGAAAACCACGGAAACACTCAAAGAAGAATCAAGCAAAGTACACATAATCACACAACCAAGTCTAAACAAGAACAATTCGAATTTTACATAGAAAAAACCCTTAAAGGAAAAAACCACAACACAAAGTGATGAGTAATGCATTATAAAAGAAAAACTTACAAGAGATAGTAGCTTACCGATTCGAACAGGCCTCAAATATCTTTTCATAAGCCCTAGCTATGCCCCCAAACCCTTAGGAACCAATTAGAAAGCCTTAATACATTTCTCTCTCTCTCTCTGAAAACTTGATTACACTTGTTGTATATAGTGTTACAACCAGAATAGGAAACAACTTACACACTTATACAATTCTACGTACATCTTTGATGGCATTGACATCCCATTGAGGATCTATCAATGACATCGAACTCCTTTGATTTCATCGAGTAATAACACTAAAATGTTCTAGTAATTAACATGGATTTTTCAGATTTTCTCAATAGCATCGAGCATCTTTCAATAGCATCGACATTTGCTTGATGACATCGAGTGGTCTATTGATGGCATTGACAGACCCCTGTTACTAACAGATTTAAGACATCAATAACGATCTCCACCATGTCTCCAATCTTCATTCTCATAGCTCATTATCAATCCTCATATCTAATTCTTGCTTCTATCATATCTTCATTATTACTTCTTGTGCACACTCTATCTTCCATTTATGCCTTCGTCAAGCCCAGAGAAGTTGCACAGAACTTAAACTTCTCTATAGGAACTACTTTCGTAAGCACGTAAGCTGAATTCATGCTTGTGTGGATCTTTTCTAAAGACACACCTCCTTCCTCAAGAACTTGTCAAATAAAATAATGACACACATCAATATGTTTAGTATGTGAGTGATAAATAAAATTTTTAACCAAGTTGATCACGCTTTCACTGTCACAATTGATTGGCACGACCTCTTGCTAAAGCCCCAACTAATTTATCATTCCCCTCAACAAAACATCTTCCTTAAACACTTTAGTCACTACCATATACTTAGCTTTGGTTATGGAAAGAGCCACCACAGACTAAAGCTTCAACATTTAACTGATCACTCTACCCGTTAGTACAAATAAGTAACTGGAGGTCGACCTTCTATTATCCATGTTGTCTCGTAATTTGAAACCATAGCCTACTAGCATTATCCCTAAATTTTCAAATGTTAAGACATAGTCCTGCGTACTTCAAATATATCGAAGTAGCCATTTCATTGCTTCCTTATGTTGCTTGCTCGGGTTAGACATGTATTCGACAATTCCCACAACATATAAAATATCTGATCTTGTATAGACCATGACATACATCAAGCTACCAATTGTGCTTGAATAAGGTATACAAGACATAACCTGCTTTTCTACATCTATTTTCAGACACTGTTCAGATGAAAGCTTAAAATGAACTGCGTGGAGAATGTTAGCAAGCTTTACCTCGTCCATCTTATGCTTCATCAATACATTCTCAAGTTATTCTACCTAAGATAACCATAGTTTGTTCATCCTCGTGTCTCTGTGTATGTCAATGTTGAAAACTCTCTTTGCACCCTCATAGATCTTTCATCTTGAATGTCCCTAATAGTTGAGTCTTTAGTATATCGATCTCAGACATGGTATGATTGATAATAAGCATATCATCGATGTACAAAACTAGGATAACAAATTTTCCATCACGTAGTGTCTTATAATAGGCGCAGTGATCATACACACTCATAGTAAACTTTTGACTCACCATAAAATAATCAAATTTCTCATACCACTGCCAGGTGACTATTTCAGGTCATACAATGCCCTCTTCAACCTAAAAACCTTGTTTTATACCCCTTATATCTATCCTTGGGAGTGGGTACGTGTTCTTGATCGTGACCCGGTTGAGCTCGCGGTAATCCACACAGACCCTCAATGAGCCATCCTTCTTCTTGAAGAAGAGTACAGATGCTCCCCAAGGTGAACTACTTGGATGGATGAAACCCAACTCATACAACTCGTCCAACTGTCGCTGCAGCTCATGCAACTCCATCGGTGCTATACGGTACGGGGCCTTCGAAATAAGCTCGGTACTGGGCTTAAGATCGATCTGGAACTCAATATGGCGACGCGGCGATAATCCTGAAATCTCCTAGAGCACATCGAGGAAATCACAGACAATATTGAGTTCCACCTACGGTTCTAGGAGAAGTCCGTTGGGGAAATAGGCTGTTGTGGTGATCTCAACTGCTACTAGGGAGACTGTTGTGGTGCCCTCGATTGCTGCTACTGCAGTTGGGGACACTCCCATCTACTGTGTCCTATCCCATCGCATCCATAACAAGTATTAGAAAGCTGCCTCTGAGGTGGTGCTGTTGGTGCTCTGGAGGATGGATGGCTCCTATATCTTTGAGGTCGTTAATGCTGTTGGGCACTAATAGAGGGGGCCTGCCTCTTCTGACCTCTCCTTTGATCTCGATCGCTCTGTGTGCTGGCCCACTCTGTCTCGTAAATCTAAGCCCTCCACACTACCACCTGAAAAGTCGGGAGCTCATGCCCAATAACACGACCGTGAAGACTGTAACGTAAACTGTTTTCGAAATAGCGGGCCTTTCGCCCCTCATCATCAACCAAATATGGCACAAACCTCGATAGTGCCATAAAATAAATTGCATACTGAGCCACGGACATGTCCCCTTGCACTAGAGTCTCGAACTCTACGCTCTCTGAAGACGAATGTGGTCGGGAAAGTACTGTTGCTCAAATCGATCAATGAAATCCTCCCATGTCCAGACATAATCAGGTCCTGCGACATGGGTGACGGAGGTCCACCAATGCTCAACCTCTCCCTGTAGAAGAAATACTGCCAACTGGACCCGCTGCTGGGTCGTACATGCCATTGTATCAAAAATCTTCTCCACATCGGAGCGCCACCTCTCGGCTGCAATCGGATCTGGCTCGCCCTGGAATCGCGGAGGATCGAGCTGTCTGAACTCACAAAGAAGAGCGCTCGCGCGATCCTGTTCGGCCTGAGCTAGAAAATAACTGGGCGCCTGCCCTGTCCTTGAAGTGCGGCTGTCACAGCCTGTAACATCTATTGTAACTGAGAGGCACTCATAGGTACGGTCCGATCCGCACCAGTCTTAGGTGGAAGAACGACATCCTCAAGCAAGGGAACAGGGATCTTAGGGGGAGGAACGGGAGTCGTAGGTGGTAAGGCGGGTGCGTCAGGTGGTGGAGTAAGAGTCGATCAAGTCACTCCCCTAGGCGGCATGTCCTATAGGAAAGAATAATGATGCCAATCAACCTTAAGAATCGCATGTTAGGGAAATCAATCGAAAGGTTGTGCACTCAGAACCTAATGGTCCTAAACTCATAGCAAACATATGATGTTGTTCTCGGTTATTTTCAAGTTATGCTCTGATACCAATTCTGTCACGCCCCAAACTTGGAAACCGGACTCATAAAATTCCTGATTACCGAATTCGACATTGATAGCCTCCGTAGTACCCCATTCTCGTCTCCCAGAATGAATACACCAGGTTTTGATCCTTGGTTGCTACAAGGAGGATTTCTAATCATCAATTTGATTTGTAATGAGCATAACCATAAGCATAACCCATGAACAATAACTACAAGAACACCATCACAAAATCCACTATGATCAAAAAATTTGAGACAGTACGTATGAAGGGAAATATAAGATAATGATAGTAACAGAAACTTTAAAAGCTCGGCTGCACGCTCCAACTGTGACAAGGCTATGGCTGCGTCCTGGCGTCACCTGCACGCATCAATCGTGCATAAGCTTATAGAAAGCTTAGAGGGTTGTGTAAGTGTGTACATAGTATGAACATGCTTAGGATGCAATGTAGAATCATGCTGATGGGTACATGAATATAATCAGCCGTACTAAGGCTTTGCGATGCAAGATATGAATGCGATTGGCCATATCAGGACCATGCGATGTGAGATACAACTCAAGCATGCCAAACCTCATCTGAATCCTCATATAAGTCATCAATATCAATACAGTTCTCATTCTAGATAATCATCAGGGTCTAGTACACTCTAGCCAGCTTGTCACCCTTATTGGAATGCACAACTAGGAGAGTAGAAGATATCCACTATCCGCCTGCCAAAATTGGGCCTAGCTCGTCAATAGCGGATTCATTCCTCAAGCTGGTCAAACTCAACCTAGAAATTATCCCCTCATTCAGGCGGGTAAGGTCACACCCCTTTTCAATTGACCATGACACAGTGGGGGACATGATCTTCTGGTATTCGGCCTTCGTGCACTCATATATCTGCTCAGTCTCGATGTTAGAGTCATCCTCTGGTACCATCGGGTTTAGGAATTTTCACTCAGGGACATTTATGGTGCCCCGATGCTAGAAACAGTATTTTTAGTATCCAATTCAGTCATCCACGATATGTTTGTAGAGGCTATGTCCCTGATATCACTAAGGCATATAATAATCACAATCACACAAATGCAAGTGCATGAATCACCCTACCGGACATGCAACAATCCTACGCGTACCGCACGCTCATGAAGGGAAACTCTACCTATCAGGGAGCTCATAAACAATCTGCCCGAAGACATATGATATGATCAGTCACTCCTCATATCAATCATACATATGATGTATATGAGCATGAATCATGAAATTATACTAAACATGTTATATGATGATGGATTTTATTCATAACGAAGACGGGCCTAGACGGCCTACACACTAAAGTATGAACCAATCATTGGGCCCCAGGGAGAGTGACAATGCAGATATTTAACCAACATCATTCTTACAATGTGGGCATTAAACCATCATTGTTCCCATAACATGGTCGCCAAAACATCATCACATACATCATGGTGGGATCTCACATCGCAATGGGCCTTATGTACATCCTGTTGGGCCTCGACCCAAGAGCTCTGTTTCGATAAGGAAACAAATGCGTTTGATTTGGGGATTTATTCAATGATAACAAAGAATTCAATGAGAGAGCATTCATCACATTTATTATGAGTTCATTTTCATCCTCGGATTCCCTTGATTCTAAAAAAAGTACAATTAACGCAATGTAACGAATGAAAGAGAAGATAGTGGATGGAAGTTTTGGCAGCATTCTGATGCTTGTTCCAATCAACTCCTAGTACATAGGAGGAATGTTGATTTGATCAACCAGTCTTCCAGGAGTTGGGACTTGTGCAAGTTAGAATCCTTTGATCTGACCGTCGGGATCAGTTCTAAGCATCATTCCAGTCATCCTTACTTGAAATATGAACCATACTTCCAGTCATTCTTCCACCATACTTCCAGTCATTCTTCCTTAAAATGCGAAGTAGTCTGTTGAAAGGTGACTAGGCCCTGAGGAAATCAGGCCACTCACATCAAACAGGCCTAAAAAGTCCCCTTGAATGTAAGATCATGGGGTTGCCATCATCCATTCACCTCGAAACTTTATATGCAGCCTTAGAATCATAAATTAGCTGTACACATCAAATTTCAGCTCTTGAATCCCTGTAGAAATGGATAAACTGATAGATCAACTTATGAAATCATGATTTGAGGCCCGCCTATAATCTGGATATACTTCAAATTTGGTCTTAACGTGTTAAATGAGCTGACAATGCGGATGGATGGAGAAGATTTCTCACAAACATCACATTGGAGCCCATATGCATGTCGCATGTACATAGAGTACAAGTGCACTCGACGTGCATGGAATTTCTAAAAGTCGGTCAGTGCCTGCTGACCGACATCTTCTTCTCAAATTCAGAAACGCTACAGCGTCTTCACAGTACTTGCTATTTTTGTGTAGTGGGGCCTACTCACTATTCTATTAAGTAATCTGAACCGTTCACTTGTCTCTGAAGGCAAGTATTAACCTTGCCAATGTGGCATTTTGAATCCATGCAGGCTGTTGCAGAATCCTGGCCGTTAAATGTAAAATGGATGGCAGAGTAGACAAGCTTGTGGACCACACCGTTTTTACTCCAAAAGCACTTCTTTCCCAACGGTTTTTCATGCTGAACACAATGGACGGCGTGGATTTTTATACAGCTTCAATAGATGGGCCGACAACCTTTACAGAGTCGACGTACGTCGACTCTATTGTGAAACAGGGGCTCCGTCCATGCGTTGTGGGCCACCATGATGCAGTGAGGGCCTGATCCGAGTTGTCCATCAGATAGAGGGAGAAAAGACAATCGAGGTGATGCTGATCTTTGGTGGCTATGATCATTCACATGATCATGGTAATGATTGCGAGTGGACCGTTCAGACACTTTTTTAGCTTGATTTCCTCTATGGGCCACATCTTCGAATGATTAAAACAGACCTTTCACGGTCAAAATCTAGAGAGGAGTTCAGTGGATAGTGTGGATCTCTTAAAGGATGAGTTGTTTGTGTGAACAAGATTTTTTGTGCGGAAAAGCTCTATGCGGAGGAGCTCTATGCAGAGGAGCTCTATGCGGAAGAGCTCTGTACGGAGGAGCTTTGTGCGGAAAATCTCTGTGTGGAGGAGCTTTGTGCGGGTCACCTCCTTGTGCGTAGACTCCTTTGAAGGAGAGTGTTGTGCACAGACCCCTTTATGCGCCACACAACCACTCCAGCGCACAAAGCTTATTTTGTATTTTCTTCTCCTTTTCTCTCTCTTATGTTTCTCCTTCTCTTGTTTCCTGGCCCACCAACTGATCAACTGATCTCCTCCTTCCAAATGAGGCAGGGGAGGGGGATTTATAGGCCCCACCACTCTTACAAAGTGGTGATCACCACCACTTTTCCGTTCACATAATGATCATTTTACTTCCTTAATCAACGGTGTCTTGGTAAAATTCTCCAATGCAAAGTGGTGATCACCACCACTTTTTCGTTCACATAATGATCGTTCACATATTTTTTATGCCTCAACAAATACCCCCCCCGATCCTTCTTTGCTTGATTCCTGAAATTAAATGGAGGATTGATCTTCCACCGCCTATAGAATCTTGAATGAACTGCAACTGAAGTGTGACTGGATGATCATGCTTGCATGGAAGACTGGATGGTCATACTTGCATGGAAGACTAGATGGTTATACTTGGCCAGAAGATCGAATGATCGCATTCGATCGGAAGACTGCAATGCTCATGTTCGAATGGAAGACATGAACGATCGTGCTTGAATGGAAGATTTGAACGATTACGTTCAAACAGAAGATTTGAATGCCCCCTGCTAACATTATTGAGCAGATGCTTTACTAGAGAAGATGAAATTCTCTTTTCATTGAAACTTGCCACTGTAATAGCTGTGGTGATTTTGTCTTTGAGCAATTTGATCATAGAACTGTCTTTCAACATGTTGCTACTGCAACGGTCTCTTTGATCAACTCCAATGACTTTTTCCTTCAATTCTGTGTCTAGAGAGTTGTTCTTTAATGCTACTTTTACCACAATAACTTTTTCAATTGTTTCCTTTATTCATGATAATCCAAGCTTTCGAGGGATAGTCTTTCCTGCCAAATTAATCGGAATTAGTATCTCAATACGTTGTAATTTTTTCAATTTAGCATTACGAAGCATTAATAATTTTAAAATATATTGAAAGCTTCTTCTCTCTTTTAGGATGATTGTGATATTCGCAATATGATAATGATTTCATCATTTCATCTTTGTGCTCGTCATCATGCTTCTCATTGCATTCTTTGTTCATTATATCACACTTTTAGAGATTTCATCTTTATCTCTCAAGGTTTGACTGCTGAGTCTTTTTACTGAGTCTTCTCTAGTTTGTGCTCCTTAGTATTTCTTCATAGACTTTTCCTTGGATCTTGGCTAATTTTGAAAAAATATACAAGAATTCTATCAATTTTCATTTAATAACTTCCATAGGTCATAAAAATTACTGATGATGATTCCGTTTATTCTTTGTCTCCATCAAATCCTGTACTTGGAGTCTTGCGATACCATTACTAGAATAGTGAGAAGTTATGAATCGGCAAATGAATTCCTTTGCCACGCATAAGAGATTATTAGAAAGACCAAGGCATAGATTACTTTGAAGACATTAAATCCTACCCCCTTTCTAGGTCAGCTTTGCATAAAGATTTCTTCAGAAGATAATATTTTCGAAGTGTAGCCTGCTGATATCCTTAAAGGATAGATAATCTTTACTGCTCCTTTAACAAATCCAAAGAATATATCTGGATCTTTATATTGTTCGGAAGAGAATGATAATTCTTTGCTAGTTTATTCTCTGCCCCCTTTTGAGAATCTTGTGCGATAATATTTCTCTATTCATTAAGAAGGCAAGAAATGAAAAGACCTTATGGTGCTTTTGTCAATATACTAATTTTCCTTGAAGACTTGAACTTTTGAGTAGATAATTGTCAATATCTTGAAGATATTCGTTATCTTTATATTTAAACCTGATTCAAAAGAAATGCATTTTTGCATGTTGTCTAATCAATGTTTAAGATTTTATCAGGAAATTGCACATTTGAGTATATCTAGAGTAAAATAGGTATCTACAACATTTTAAATTCTATGCATAGTTTATACTTTACATATTTGAGCATCTCTAAAGTGAAATATGCATCTGCAGCATTTTGAATGCTATGCATAGTTTATGCTTTTGAGCAATGGAGATGTTATACTCTTGACTAATCATACTTGACTGAACATGACTTGACTTGAACTAAACTTGACTCCACCAGACTTGAATGAACTGGACAGACACTACTAGATTGACACTACTGGACAGATACCTACAAACATAGTTTAGGCTCTTGAGTAGTTGGAGCAATACACAGTTTAAGCTCTTGAGTAGTTGGAGCAAGCAGTTTTTTAGACTCATGCAGGAGTCAGATCTCACATGATGGTCTCTGTAACTCTTAGGAGTTCATTAGACTTCTCACTACGGGAGATTTATGCACAGGGGTGGCCGCAGTAACTCTCTAGAGTTCACAGGGCTTACAAGGCTACCTTTGGCATACCAAATCCAGGGCCGTCAGTCCGTCAATGAGTAGGTTTAAGCCATTCCTCATGAATTAGTACTGAAATCGAGCCATAGATCTGGGGGGTCTTTCGCATGGTTAGCCTATCTATGGACATGGTCTAAAGAGCTCACACTGCAGCCTGCTTTTTCTTCGTCTGCAGGGTCGAGCCCATTCACAGGAGGGCATTTTCCTCCATTCCCTGTAATGCTGCCTGAAAGCTATACAGATGGTATGGGGGTTATGCATGACTAGCTGTTGAGGACTTTTTAGCCTTTTAGACTTTTGGTTGCTGGCTTCATCCACAGCCCACATGGGTATGTGTGTGATGGCCTTCATGGGCTTTTTAGGGCCACTGGCTTCTCACTGTTGTCCGAATGACGATCTTGATAGGTCTTATGCGCAATTATCCGTATAGGCTTAACTAGGATGCCTTGAATGATAAGAAACCATTACTATCATCAACTCTATGTGTGTTGGCTATATAGTTTATTCCAATGCCAAATGATGATAAATGATTGATATTTCAGATCAATAATTGCCATCTCAGATCAATAATTGATATTTCACCGCTGCTGATAATGTTCTGAGAATATTTATATTATATTTGAAATAGTGGATCAGCTTGGCGATGATAGCAATTTTGATAAGCGATTGATGACGGCAGCGATAGTTGCCAATCTGGGCGATAATCATCGGTATCTGGCGATTCTGACAAAAATATTTTGGCGTCGTTGACAATTGTCAATGCTTGACAATAATCATCAATGCTTAGCAGTAATTGTTAGTGTTTGGCCGCTTGATGGCAATCATCAACACTTGGGGATCATTAATGCTTGGTTATGATCATCAACGCTTGGTAGTGATCATCAATGCTTAGCGGCGATCTGAAAGGGCCTAGTTATATGCCCTAGAGGGGGGGTGAATAGGGTAATGCCAAATAAAACTTATAACAACGGAATAATAAAAGATATAAAGCACAATGCTGAATATAAAACAATCACAATAGCCTAAAATAAAGAGATTGATACTTTATCAGTTCTAAGGACAACCTTACACCAAAAACTAGAGGTTTAAGGTAGGACAACCTTATTTCTAGAACGTCCTTTGTATCACAAATCAATGAGGAATAATAAGCAAGAAAATTAAAATAACTTGCAGAAAATAAATCCTAAATTATTACAACATTCATCCACACTTGCTTGAAGTGATTACAACATTCATCCACAAACACTCTCCACAAAACAGAATGAATAAAAGAATGAAAGAGTAAAACACATCCACAACACAACGATATATAGTAGTTCGCTTGTGTGTACACCAATTATTATCCAACAGCCACACAGATTGCTACTCCACTCCTAATATCCTCACACAGGGGATATTAACATGCACTATCAAAATAGGTTTCACAGGTTCACCTAAAACCTTCACAATTGTATCTTTGATCTCGGGCTTACACAATCTAAAAACTCCACAATTTGAGTTTTCTGGCTCTCCTCAGATAACCAATACAATGAGAATTTTTTTGGCGAATCTCAAACAAAAACCAGAGAAAGTAAATTACAAAAATGTAAAATACCTGAATCACCTTTTGAAGAAGCCCGGTAGAACCAATCAGAGTAGATGTTCGATTCAACGTTCAAAGTCCAATACTCACTTTAAGAATGGTTCTAAGTCTAATTGATTTTAAATCAAAAGGGCTAGTTCTATTTGATTTTGAATTCAAGAAGAAGGAATATTTGAAATTGCTCTTTTCTAATAAGATTGGAATGTAGATCAAAATCAAATAAAAATAAGCTAGCAAAAGGAATATTAAATAAGCATAAAGTAGCTTAAAATAAACACAAAATTATCTCAGAGTATAGCCTAAAGAATGCTTGAATAGAATTGATTTGAAGTACTAAAACTCTGAAGTTCGTGCTCTATTTATAGCCTAAAAAATCTCGTCTACAACTGGTCTTAGGAACCTAGGACTGGTCGTAGCTCCAAATATTTTCAAAAGATTTCCGCGTGATAAGATTTTCTGTTCCACGACTGGTCCTGGGCGGTCTACGACCGGTCATGGGCCATCTACGACTGGTCGTGGGACACCTACGACCGGTCGTAGGACCCCAAAAATGGTTGCTGGAGTTTGAGTCGTAGAGCTACGACCGGTCGAAGGATGAGTCGTAGAACTCACAGGACTGGTCGTAGGATGTCCAGGACTGATCGTAGGATAGCTAGAAAGATCCGAAAATCTTTAACAACCTAGGACTGGTCCTGAAAAACTTAAGACTGGTCATAGAAAATCTAGGACTGGTCTTGAAGTCCCTAAGACTGGTCTTACAACACTCCAAACAAGCATAATAAAATATATGAGTTATGTATCCAGAATGACCTACTGTAAAGCCTATCCTAAGGTTAATCTAAGGTCAAACAAACCTTAAAAGTGAGATGGACATTGAAAGTCTGTACACTCAGATGACCCTTAAGAGAAGCTTGAGAATATATAAATCTTGTAGTAGGCCTTCTTGAGCTTGATCTTGACTTGATAAAGTCTTCTACTAAACTTGAATTTGATCGAATCTTAAACATACAAACTTGAAGACTTTAATACTTAAATTCTTCATCCATGTCTTGAAAACTTTCTTCATTTAAGATCTTGTCTTGAAATGAGATGACTTGATTGTAATGAATAGTCTTCAATCATAAAACACAAGATGTACAAGACATAGATATAGGTTTTGACACCACAAAATTTTACAACTAAAGGGATATGAAATCATAACACTTACACGATCATCAATGCTTAGCGTTTGACAATGACTTGATATACTTGAAAGCCTATTTTTCATTTAAATACACAAAAGAAATACATTTTATGGTGAGAAACATATTTCACAGCTTTTACTCACCTGTCTTGCCCCCTTTTGATTAGGAAGCATTGTTCTGGGAATCTTCGTAATCAAAATCACAATGTTGCAACCTGACTCAGCATCCCCTCATACTTTTTGCCCAGGATTAACTTTGCCCCTAATCTCAAACTAGTCAAGCCTGTGTATTCTTATTTCTTTATTTTATTTTATTTTTTATTTTTATTTTTTTATATTGTACACCTTAACAATTTCACTTTTATCAATCTTCTTCTGTAACTTGGTCTTTAAGCCATTCACTTTTCTTTCCTTTTCAATTGTATCTCTTGAATTTCTCTTGAAATTCAAAGTCAATTAAAAATTTGCACTTTTATTCATTCGCATAAGGGAGAGTACATGACCTTGTCTTTCACAATCCTTTTGCTCCTTGAATTTTTGGTGACAATCGTCAATGCTTGATAGCAATCATCAATGTTTGCTAGCTCAATGCTTGGTACCATTAGTGCTTACTTTTGCCCCAATTTTAACCTGTAAAAATTGACATAGACAATTATCATCTTGGGAAATCAGCTACTACCTCATTTGGGATTCTGAGATTTTGGCATTCTAAAACTTTGCTTATCTTGCCCTTGATTTGGAAACATCAAAACTGTAGTTTATCTTCAAGGATAACATATTTTGTATGCTTTTGTCTGCCCCCTGAATAATTATGCCGTAAATCTTCTAAGTTAAAATGCCACAAATCTTCTTAGTCAAAAAGTAGCGATTCTTCTCGGTATTCAGGAATGATATATTTTGCTGAACTGGCAAATATATTGATGAAAATTTGCCCCCATTATAAATATAATTGTCTTGATTTCTTCTTGCCTGTCCTTCTATAGAGTAAATATCTTCAATCGGGACCATATGTCATTACTTTCTCTTTTATTTCATATATGACAGTTTTACTATTGTTGGTCATTTCTCACAGAATATTCTTTTCTTCTTTTCTTAATTTTCTCTAAATACTTTAACCATGGAAATTTGATTGCTTCTGCAACTAGCGATTGATTCCGCATAAGTAGTATACCATCCTTCTTTAACTATATGTTTCCTTTAGTCCTTGAATTATCCAAACTCCTTCTCTACTTTGTTATTTGTAGAATCACTCATGTTCTCTTCATTAGAAGATCCAATCTTTTACTTTTTTTAACAACCCTTCATTTTGCTTTTCTTTCTTTGGCAATATCTGTTGTTGTTCCCTTAAGACTCTCGAAATAGTTGATTCATATGAAAGTTGTGACGATGTCCTCAGAGTCTCTATTGACCTTAATTGATCCATCTACTTGTTGGCGAGCAATGTCTGATTCAGTCGAACTAACTTCTCATCTACATGCTTTCCTTAGGGTTCACTATTGTTAATGGTGGTCATTGTTAGAAGGTAAAAACTTCTTCAGCAACATGCTCATCTGATGAAGGCCAATTAATATTTGCTAGCAAATTTTCCATGTTCCTGTGTACTTTGAGTATCCTAATATCGAAAGAGAAAATGAAAACTGGATTGTTGATGCCGTCAAGGAGGATGAATTGAATAAGTGAAGTAAAACTATGTTTTGTGGTATTGCACATAACTGAACCTTTAACCATACTTGGTAGGATGATACCCCTTGTGAAAGAAGATCAAACCCTTCTTTTTTCAGATATCACTATATTTCATCTTTCAGACCTACATACGCATGAATCCTTGGCATGCATGCTCAATTTCGGAAGAGCCATTGTCCATTTCCCAGACGAAAAGATAGACGGTCACTGATTGCACTCGAAGATAAACATATGAACCTTCCTGATTTGGAAACATCCCGGGCACGACCCATGCATGCCCAGCCAGAGAAAAGTGTAACCAATGCGGCATCAGATGCTGGAGCTACTAAGTTCATATTTTGTATAAAAAAAAACCTCGCTTCTTCTTCACTAAGTGATTATACTAGCCATGGCAAGACGCGTTCTACCAATTTCAGTGGCATCACACACAAGCTTTCATACAGAAGCTCTCACTGTTTTATAGGACTGAAATGCTCATGAGCAAGAGGAAGAACCTCAACTTCCTTGCCATAGAAGTGCTTCGATATGATGCCCATCATTTGGTCAGCATGTGAGCACAGCTTTGCATAAGAATCAACTAAATTTGAATTGGCTCCAACACTCTAAATGCTTTCTGTCAAGTATCTAAAATTGTTGAATTGGCTTTCTTCTTCAGCATGCTCCTGAGCAAACGATAATTCCCCATCTACTGCTAGGAATATAACCGTATCCTCAGCAATGCTATGGAAGATGCATACTTCGACAATAAATTGTAACCTCTCATTAAAAGTCGATAGATCAGAGAAATCTCTTGAAAGTTGTATATTCCTTTCCTAGTCAGCTATATCATTCAACTCTCTTTTTATAGCATTATGTCATTACAATATTGCATTGATTGGCTATGCTATAATTGAATCGACTGTTGACTCCAAATGTTTCCTTTTTCTAGTCTTAGAAGATTCACAAGTGCACCACCTTTCTCTGTTCGATCAATTAACTGGCCACGTGTGAGATCCACACAACACTGCCGTTGAGGATCATCTTCAGAACTTTTAATGACATTGGTAGTATTTTTCATTTCTATCCAGGTGAATATGACCTTTTGAAGAAGATTTTCATCTAGGACTATCTTACATAAGTATTTCAACATATCTTGATGCTCATCAAGTGAAATAGAGGAAGAAAGCCATGGAAGGAACTCTACCATCATATTTATAGGGATGCTGCGAAAGAACTGCCAGACCAAGGCAGCCTATTTTTCGAATGAGAACTTGTCTACAAGCAAAGAGAAGACTTGCTCCTCTTCCTTAGACATGTGCTGACTAACTGATGTTTCAATCGTTCTTGTACAAGAAGCTAGCTCTCTCCTGAAACTGTCATCATTCTAACATTATTTGTCTTTAATCGAAACTGACATAATCTTCTTTGACTCTTTTTGGTGAAAGTCTATTGGATGTGAAGTGGACAACTACATCAGTCTATTGTAACTGAGAGGCACTCACAGGTACAGTTGGACAGCACCAGTCTCAGGTGGAGGAATGACATCCTCAGGCAGGGGAGCAGGGATCTTAGGGGGTGGAACGGGAGTCAAAGGTGGTAAAGCGGGTGCCTCAGGTGGTGGAGCGAGAGTCGATCAAGTCACTCTTCTAGGCAGCATGTCCTATAGGAAAGAACAATGATATCAATCAACCTTAAGAATCGCACGTTAGGGAACTCAATCGCAAGGTTACCCACTCGAAACCTAATTGTCCTAAACTTAAAGCAAAATGTGATGTTGTTCTTGTTTATTTTCAAGTTATTCTCTGATACTAACTTCTGTTACGCCCCGAACTTGGAAACTGGGCTCACAAAATTCTCGATCACCGAATTCGGCGCTGACAGCCTCTGCAGTACCCCACTCTCGGCTCCCAGAACCCATACACCAGGTTTCGATCCTGGGATGCTACAAGGAGGATTTCTAATCATCAATTTGATTTGTAATGAGCATAACCGTAAGCATAACCCACGAACAATAATTACAAGAACACCATCACAAAATCCACTATGATAAAAAACTTTGAGTACAGTGCGTATGAAGGAAAATACGAGATAATGATAGTAACAGAAACTCCAAAAGTTTCGCTGCACGCTCCAACTGTGACGAGGCTACAGCTGTGTCCTGGCGTCACCTGCACGCATCAATCGTGCATAAGTTTATAAAAAGTTTAGAGGGTGGGGTAAGTGTGTGCATAGTATGAACGTGCTTAGGATGCAATGTAAGTAATGCAGAATCATGCTGATGGGTACATGAATATAATTAGTCATACTAAGGCTTTGCGATGCAAGATATGAATGCTATCAGCCATATCAAGACCATGCGATGCGAGATACAACTCAAGCATGCCAAACCTCACCTGAATCCTCATACAGATCATCAATATCAATACAGTCTCATTCTAGATAATCACCAGGGTCTAGTACACTCTAGCCAACTTGCCGCCCCTATTCGAACACACAACTGGGAGAGTGGAAGAGACCTCACTATCTGCCTGCCAAAATTGGGCCCGGCTCATTGATAGCGGACCCATTCCTCAAGTTGGTCAAACTCAACCTAGAAATTATCCTCTCACTTAGGCGGGTAAGCTTACACTCCTTTTCAACCGACCATGATATAGTGGGGGACGCTGCCTCCTGGTATTCGGCCCTTGTGTGCTCATATATCCACTTAGTCTCGATGTTAGAGTCAACCTCTAGTACCATTGGGTTTAGGGATTTTCACACAGGGACATCTATGACGCCCCGATGCTAGAAACAGTATTTTCAGTATTCAGTCCAGTCATCCATGATATGTTTGTGGAGGCTATGGCCCTAATGTCATAGGGCATATAGTAATCATAATCACACAAATGCAAGTGCATGAATCACTCTACCAGACATGCAATAATCCTACGCGTACTGCGTGCTTATGAAGGGAAACTCCACCTATTAGGGAGCCCATAAACAATCTGCCCGAAGACATATGCTATGATTAGTCACTCCTCATATCAAGAATACATATGATGCGTATGAGTATGAATCATGAAATTATACTAAACATGTTATATGACGATGGACTCTGTTCATAACAAAGACGGGCCTACACACTACAAGTATGAACCTATCATTGGGCCCCAGGGAGAGTGACAAGGCGAACATTTAACCAACATCATCCTTACAATATGGACATCAAACCATCATTGCTCCCATAGCATGGCCGCCAAAACATCATCACATGCATCATGGTGGGATCTCACATTGCAATGGGCCTTATGTACATCCTGTTGGGCCTCAACCCAAGGGCTCTGTTTCGACAAGGAAACAAATGTGTTTGATTTGGGGATTTAATCAATGATAACAGAGAATTCAATGTGAGAACATTCATCACATTTATTATGAGTTCATTTACATCCTTGGATTCCCTTGATTCTATAAAAAAGTACAATTAACGCAATGTAATGAATGAAAGAGAATATAGTCTGATGGAAGTTTCGACAACATTTTGGCGCTTGTTTCAATCATCTCCTTCTACTTAGGAGGAATTTTTATTTGATCAACCAGTCTTCCAGGAAATGGAACTTGTGCAAGCTTGAATCCTCTGATTTGACCATCAAGATCAGTTCTGAGCATCATTCCAGTCATCCTTACTTGAAATATGGACCATACTTTCAGTCATTCTTTCACCATACTTCCAGTCATTCTTCCTTGAAATACAAAGCAGTCTGTTGAAAGGTGACTAGGCCCCGAGGAAATCAGGCCACTCACATCATACAGGCCTAAAAAGTCCCCTAGAATGTAAGATCATGGGGTTGCCACTGTCCATTCACCTCGAAACTTTATATGCAACCTTAGAATCACAAATTAGCCATACACGTCAAATTTCAGCTCTTGAATTCCTGTAAAAATGGCTAAACTGATAGATCAGCTCATGAAATCATGATTTGGGGCCCGCCTATAATCTGGATATACTTCAAATTCAGTCTCAACATGTTAAATGAGCTGACAATGTGGATGAATGGAGCAGATTTCTCACAAACGTCACATTGGAGCCCATATGTACGTTGCATGTACATAGAGTGTAAGTGCACTCGACATGCATGGAATTTCCAAAAGTTGGTCAGCAGGCTCTCAAATTTAGAAACACTACAGCGTCTTCACGGTACTCGCTGTTTTTGTATAGTGGGGCTCATTCACTATTCTATTGAGTAATCTGAACCGTTCACTTATCTCTGAAGGCAGGTATTAACATTGCCAAGGTGGCATTTTGAAACCATGCAGGTTGTTGCAAAATCTTGGCCGTTAAATGTAAAATGGACGGCGGAGTAGACAAGCTTGTGGACCACACCGTTTTTACTCCAAAAGCACTTCTTTCCCAACGATTTTTCATGCTGAACACAATGGATGACGTGGATTTTTATACAACTTCAATAGATGGGCCGACAATCTTTACAGAGTCGACGTATGTCGACTCTATTATGAAATAGGGGCTCGGTCCGTGCGTTATGGGCCACCATGATGCAGTGAGGGGCTAATCTGAGTCATCCATCAGATAGAGGGAGAAAAAATAATCAAGGTGATGCTGATCTTTGGTGGCTATGATCATTCATATGATCATGGCAATGATCTCAAGCAAACCATTCAGATGCTATTTTAACTTGATTTCCTCTGTGGGCCACATCGTCGAATGATTAAAACAGACCATTTACGGTCAAAATTCAGAGAGGAGTTCAGTGGACAGTGTGGATCTCTCATTAGAGGAGCTGTTTGTGTGAATAAGCCTTTTTGTGCGAAGGAGCTTTGTGTGGAAAAGCTCTGTGCGGAGGAGCTCTGTGCGGAAGAGCTCTGTGCGAAGGAGCTTTGTGCGGAAAAGCTCTGTGTGGAGGAGCTTTGTGCGGGTCACCTCCTTGTGTGCAGACTCCTTTGAAGGAGAGTGTTGTGCATAGACCCCTTTATGCGCTGCACTACCACACCAGTGCACGAAGCTTATTTTGTATTTTCTTCTCCTTTTTCTCTCTCTTATGTTTCTCTTTCTCTTGTTTCCTGGCCCACCAACTGATCAATTGATCTCCTCCTTCCAAATGAGGCAGGGGAGGGGGATTTATAGGCCCCACCACTCTTACAAAGTGGTGATCACCACCACTTTTCCGTTCACATAATGATCATTTTCCTTCCTAAATCAACGTTGTCCACCAAGCTCTCCCTTAAATGGTGGTGTACAACCTCTTTCCATTAAAATGACACATTTGCACCCTTTATTATCAAAATACCTTTTCAATGCTTTTTTTACTGAAATACCTAAACTACCCTCGGACATGGAATTTTACTGAAATACCTAAAGTACCCCTGGACATGAGATTTAACCAAAATACCTAAAATACCCCTGGAGCTAGAATTTTACCAAATACCTAAAATACCCCCGGACATGGAATTTTACCAAAATACTTAAAATACCCTGGAGCTGAAATTTTACCAAAATACCCTGGAGCTGGAATTTTACCAAAATACCCAAAATACCCCTGGAGGTGGAATTTTACCAAAATACCTAAAATACCCCCGGAGTTAAAATTTTACGAAAATACCCAAAATACCTTGGAACTGAAATTTTACCAAAATATCCAAAATATCCCTAGAAAGATCCGCATCATGGAATTCTCTAACCAAGGCAATGGCATATTTTATATGCCTCAACAGGCTTTAAATATATCAAATAGGCC
The DNA here is from genome assembly GCA_037074715.1 of Magnolia kwangsiensis. Lineage (NCBI taxonomy): Eukaryota > Viridiplantae > Streptophyta > Magnoliopsida > Magnoliales > Magnoliaceae > Magnolia > Magnolia kwangsiensis. The sequence goes on along the minus strand of CM073585.1, from coordinate 26,161,727 downwards.
GCATCACATGGGCCTCATATATATCCATGTGGGCCTCAACGTCGGGCCATAAATTCATCAAGGTGGGCCTAATCACATGGGCCTTATATATATACCAAGGTGGGCCTCGACAGACGGCCACAAATACATCAAGACGGGCCTAATCGTATGACCTTATATATATGAATCATATCAAAAGATCAACTGGACCACACTCCAAATAACTGTGGCGACAATGATTTTCACCATTAAAAATCCTACCAGGCCGACCATTGTGTATTATTTTAGGATCCGACCTATTCATAATATATATGGAGATAGATGAAGCAAAAACATTAGCTTGATCGAAACTACAGTGCCTCTTAAGAAGTTTTGAATGGTGAATGTCACTGTCCCCACTATTTTTAAATGGTGGGGTCTACTTGAATTATAGATTGGTCTTATTTTTAGTCTCAAGCCTTAAGACAAACTTTCAAAATGGTTAGACGGCTTAGATACAACACATGCATCATAGTGGGTCCCATAGGGATGGACGACAAAGATAAAGTACATACTTCATGGTGGGGTTCCACACTATTGGAAGGAGTGGGTACAATACATACATCAGTGGGTCCCATGTGGGGCCCACCATAATGTTTTTTTTCCACCTAATCTATTGATAAGGTCACGTGGACCAGATGGGAAAAATATATATATTTTTTATTATGTTCTAAAACTTCTATACCCTAAAAGGGGTTTCAATGGCAGCTGTTCAATCACCTCTGTTTCCTGTGATGTGGGCCACTTAAGAGTTTTGTATGGCTGATGTTGGGGGTGGCCCACTGCCCTAAGGGGCCCACCCAAATGTACAGTGAAAATGTTCTACACACATCACAGTGGGGCCCACAACTAGGGCCGCTGCCTCCAGCGCCCGTGCACACCTAGTGTCCAGCGCAGGAGGACTGGTTATGCGTCCTGTGGTCGGTCAGAGGCACCAGCACTTGCTGTTGCCCTGTGTATATTTAAAAAAAAAAAAATTTGAACTTTTTCCTAGGTGGGGCCCACATCAGGCAGATCCACTCTAGCCATTGGATCCTGCAGCTCATTACGGGCTAAATAAGCCCAATATCCAAGGTATTTTGGTGTATAAAAGACTTCAAGTGCATTTAAACTGTAAGAACCACTATTTTCTATATTATGGCCTGCTAGATAATCGGATTGGCTTCATTTTTCGGCTCAACGCCTAAAATGAGCTGGGGAATGGGATGGATGGAGTGGATCCAACACATCTGATCTTTATTTTTTTCCTTCCGTCCAGGCCCGCTAATGGGCTGGATGGTGTAGATCCAACACATCCATCAAGCAGGTCCCACATGAAGGTGGATGGCATGGATAAAGATACACTTCATGGTGGGGTCCATCCCGATAGGCCATATAGCCAAATCAACTCAAAATGAAAGAGAGAAAGAGAAAGAAAAGAAGAGACGAGAGAGATGGTGATGAAGAGGAGGGACCCTGCCACTATGGGCCCTCCATTTTTTACATTGTATGCTTCAAACGGGTCCCATCACATGTAGTCCCTAAAAAAGAAATTTAACGGTCGATCACCCACCTATCGGCCTCCTTTTTGGTCCCTTAGCCCCCTTAGCTCCTTGCCTTCACTATTGATGGAGGTTGATGATGAATGGATGGTTGAGATGGGAGATGAGAGAGAGGAAAAGTGGGCCACACTTGGATTGGGAGGGAGAGTTTGGACGTTGGGTTTTTTTGTTGCTGTTTCGACAAAGAAACAAGTGCATTTGATTTGAGAAATTGTCTTATTCAAACATAACAGAGAAAGAGTATTAGGAATATTTATCACATTTCATTAATATTGGGTTCATTTACATCCTCTTTACATCCCTTGATTCTAAGATAAATCATTTGAAAATAAATGACTTATGCTTTAAGTATCAAAAATTCATTTCGACAGCCTTTCGGCGCCTGTTTCAACCATCTCCTAGGACTTAGGAGGAATGTCGATTAAATCAACGAGTCTTCGATGAAACAATGATTTTAGCAGCATAACGACATCTGTTTCAGTCATCCCTAATACTTAGGGGAAATGTCGATTCGATCGACTAATCTTCTTCCTTTGCACCTGACAATAGGAGAAGGAAGAGTGCTGAAAGGATAAAAGCCTTGTACAGGCATTTCGGCAGCATGATGGCCCTTGAGCTTTACAGACTGCAGGGCAGTCTGGTTGTACGGACCCGCATAACTGATACTGGTTACGCGGTCCTGCGCAACTTCCAGGAGACTTCTCTCCTACCTTCTGTCTTCTACTCCGCTTTTCTCTTCTTGAAAATCTTCAGTTATCCTTAATGAAGGAGGGGAAGGGGTATTTATAGACCCTCACACGTGTGAAAATCCTGATCTTAGCGATGTGCGACTAATTTCCAATGCTTTAGATCAATCAGAAAAGGACCATTTCTATAATACAATTCGGTGAGCCGTGCAACTGATATTTCGATTGCGTGGACCGGCGCAGAGGAGATAGATTGCGCGGTCCCGAGCAACTGACATTGGTTGTGCGGACCTGCGTACCTTCTTGAAAACTATCTCTATCTTCTTCTTTTCAATTGCTCTTTTTATCTTACCATCCCTCCTTGCTTGATTCCTTTCATCATTTTTTATGCCTCAACAGATGCCCGCTTGATCCTTTCTTTATTTCTTCAAGAAATGAAAAAGGATCAAAATTTCTCCCTTTCTTCTGACTTGCGCAGACCCAAGCAACTGGCCATGTTCATACTCGACTGCGGCAGCCTATAAATACCGCACTTCCTTCATAGTGTGCAATTTCCTCATTCTCTGGTGAAATTTTTTTCTTCTGGCGATTTTCCCGCCCAACCGACATCGTCTGCACGGACCCGCGCAACGAATCTCCCGTTCGTGCAAGTTTACTAAGTGTTAAGACACTCCGCGCAACTGTTTTTGATTGCGCGGACCCGCGCAACCAGGACTTTACTCTTTTTCAAACTTTCCCTACAATCTTCCTTAAGTTTTTAACCTTCTTCTCTTCATGGCCCGCATCAAGAGGACCCTTCATCCCGTAGACCCTCCAACTGACCATCCTTCTCATCCTGACTCACCCGATACATCTTCTCATCGCCCGTCCCCTTCCGTTGATCAGCCATCGACCAAACGTACCAAAACCACCAGTCAAACTCCTGCGTATTTCAAAGAGCTAGTGCTCCCAACTTTTGATTTTACTGATCGCATTGAATCGCTTCCCTCTCCTATTCACCGGGCTATAATCATGGGGAACATAGAATTACCTCCAAAACATGGTCGTGAATATGATTAGGAAGAGTGGGTAAAGACTACCGCTCATATCCGCACAGATAGCGACAGACCCCCTTCCAGAGAAGATACCCCACCTGCTTCTCGCTCCAAGAAGACTTGCCGAAATAAGGCGAAGGAATTTGAGGAGAAAATAAAGGAGCATAATAAGAAAAAGCTCTAAAACTCTTGGGAATCCATTCGAGTAATCGAGGGCGTCATGAAATTCGACAATCCTCATTCAAAAGGCATGACAATAATTCTCATCAATGTTCATCGTCAACAGTCCATCCTTAAATGTGAACCCACAAATTACGTGGATGGAGAGAAATTGATGTATATTGAATCGTGGGCGATGTGAGAACCTCGGATTCTCGAAGGGAAAATACAGGCGCAGAAACCGTGATAAATCATCGGAGAAGCCCATCCCATGATCTTCCTCACTCCCTTTCATAGTCAGCACAATCTCTTTCCAACATATTTCTATGAGACTATCAGACAGCGATTCAATGACTTTAACCCTCTTTTGGGATTGAAAGATTTTTGGACAAGGGGCCTGCTGACTTCTCGTCACTATTATTCTGATTGAACAGAGACAATCCTGAAGAAACATGCGAGTACTCTCGCCAAAGTGGGCCTTTATGATGCGATAGAGGTCACATCCAAGTACTTCTACAAGGAACCCTCCGTGCTGAAAGGTTTCCTTGAATATTGGTCCCCCACTACCAACTCTCTTCACTTACCATTTGGGGAAATGAGCATAACGCTATGGGATTTGCACCACATAATAGGTCTCCCGCTTACAGGAAGATTTTATGACAAGTTTAACCCGATGAACGCAGAGTTGGCATTTGTATCTTCTCCTGACCGTAGACCTTCCATCTCTGAAACCACTATCGAACTTTTCAGAGAAATGGGAAAGTTTCCAAAATTTTACAAACTTTTTCCTTTGCAATGGCTGGATCATTTTTCTAGAACGCTCAGGTATTCCAGGCTCAGAGATTAGCATACTCCTCCATATTAATCCCTTTTTTATTTTACAGATTCCGCGACAGTCGCTGTAAGGAACTAACGATTCTTCATGACAATATGAAGGAACGACCGGATTATAGTTCCTTTGGGGAACTTGCAGCCTTTCTAGCTTACTAGTTGAGCATAGTTGCTCTTTCCAACTCCAAATGGGCAGATGCTATTCGCCCTACCACCTTCGTTGTCGCCGGAGCTCTAGAGGAAGGTCAGAAATATTTCATTGCGCCCCCTATGCTATGTTCTATCTATCGAGCCTTTGGAGAAATATCCACGCACATCAGGAACCCCAGCCTAGGATCTTCTTCTCCATACACTGCCTGGCACTACTTTACGGGATGGTTGGGAGTTTATTTTCCTTAGAATTTCGAGGCGCCAGAGAAGGCGTACGTCAACCCTTCCCATCTTCCTCTCTAGTTTTTTCAACAAAGAGCCATGGCCAAAAGGTCATATGAATGGGTAATCAACAAGATCCAGGACTTTGATCAAGTGAACTTCTTCCAATTCCGCCTCCATCGCTACATTCAAGACACAAATATGGTGGATCAGGGGGCACTGACTGTAGCGAAAAGGGCCTTCTTTCTTTTTATTCATTCTTGCAGTTTGCCTCTTAGGGAAGGAACAAAATTTTAGAGAGAACCCTACTATCCCAGCCATTTTTCTCGCCAATTCGGCTATGACCAAGCCGTACCAGAAGATTGTGGGCTAGTTACTAAGAGAATGCGCTGCTATGGAACAGGTCTTTTGAACTGGGCCATGATATGGAAGCAATTATTAGGCGGTTGTGTCAACTCCTCTTTCATCATCCCTAGTTGCGACCGGATAGTCCACACTTCCTATAGCCGGATGAGATGGTGGGACCATTAATCATTTTTTATCAACAAACGCCTACCAGTGGACTCCCTTCTCTTTCTCCATCCACCTCGGCTCAGGGGCAGAAAAATTGAGAACGGAATTGGCTTCATTCCAGAGAAGAGTCACACTCCACATCATGGTGAAATTTGTAAAAAGATATCGACGGAAGAACCGATTCGTGAGAGAAAACCAATTAATACTTTAGATGGTTGGTTTGCTCATGGAGTTCTGGCAGAATTTGAACATGTTCCCCACGACTTTGGAGGATGAGTTTCAAAAAATGTTGCAGGGAAATCCTCCCCTATTCCTGAAGAAATTACTCCACCTGAGGAGAGTCCAGCTCGAAACGAACCTCCCCCTTCTTCACAACCTCTTCCCCCTAGCTCATCGTCTCCGATGACTAGATCACGAGCACGTCTGTAAACATCATCACTCATTCCTCAGGAAGAGGCAAGAAAGGTCTCCTCATCTCTCTCAATTCCAGTTGGCAGGAGATCTCCAAGAGAAAGCAACCAGCCCATCTCATACAAAGGAAAACAAGTCGTGGTTACGAAAGTAGATGAGGAGGATCTGGCAAGCGAAAGTTCATCTTCTGCATCAGGAGATTCCATTCCCCTGGGGTCTGGAGATGATGATAACGATGATGATGATGGAAATGATGAAGCTTAGGACGATGACTATGAAGAAGGGGAGGTCAACATAGATGACGAGAAAAATATGGCTACCGAAAATGTTGAGGAGGAACATCTCCCCCTGGCTCCCAAAATTTTTCCAATCACTTTTGTTCCTGGCAAGCCACATGCGGTAACCGAAGAGGATGAAAAACCCTTGGACTACGGGGAATATGGGTATTCACCTAGTAAGGGAGTCTGAATTCCTTAAACATTCACATGCTTGTCTAGTGATCACTATCTTATCATCACTATCATTTCCTTTTCAGGTACGCATGTGGCTAATATTGAGAAAAGCGCTGCCCCCTCTGTAAATCTTCATCCAGCTGCACCAATGGCTTCACCACATGTTTCTTTAGTTCCTCTAGTGACATTGAAAAGTGTGGCTCATGAAATTGTATTCCCTGTCGAGACTACTGATCTACCAACTCCTACTACCAGAGACTCAAGCATAGAAGTGAGGGCGCCCTCTCTTGCTGACATGTTGGAAGATGGTATTTCTGCAGCCCTAGAAGTTTCCTCGCTTGCTGGTCACACCTCTGCGGCAGGTATATATATCAATTTGAAGAGCTGCAAATCCTTTCATTTTGCATTGCTTACTCTAACTCTATCTCTTATTCATGTTATAGGAATTCTTCCCTGTAGTGGGGCGGCCAGCTCTGAATCTATGGCCACTGTCTCTCAGCTACCATTTCCTTCAAAGATTCCCGCTCACAAAATGCTTTTGGTGAAAAAATCTTTATCAAGAGTGGTTCATATCTTCAAAGATCCTGAACAATGGTCAGACTTAGATATCGCCATCGAGATTCTAGAAAGCTCTGCAAAGATAGCGAAGATTAATATTTCTTTTTTGCATGATTCCCTCCTCAGATTTCGTGATTCGATAGCTTCTTTAGTATCAGCAGAAAATATTATGATTGCTCCAGAAGTTCTGGAATACGAGAAGCAGTTAGCTTTGTCTAAGGAGAAAGCTTCACTTATTGTTTCTACCATATCTGAATTAGACCAGGAGCATTTGACTCTGCAAGAACAGCTGAAGACCCTCACTGATGACAAGGCACTTATTCAAGACCGTATTGCGGCTTTAAGAGAAGAAATTTTATAGTTGGAACTGAAAGGTCGTGAGAGGGAACTGTCTATATAGGAGGTCAATGAGAAACTTAATGTCAATATTCAGTCCGCCGATGCTGAAAAGTCTGAATTACTCAAGAGTAAGAAAATGATCACATCCTTGGAAGACAAATTAGCTGGCCTTCCTGATCAAACAAAGGTTATTCTTGAAGAGAAGTCAAAGCATGATGCGGCACAGATTCAATTAAAAGAAGACTTGCAACATTATATGAATATAGTAGGCATTACAGAGGAATTATAAGCATGTAATTCCTTTTTTGTATATATACTTTTACTTCTTTCTTTCTTTCTCTTTTTCCTTCCTTTTGAGTGTGTGTTTTCTTTTGACTTGCAATAGTAAATTTCAGTTACTTTTTTTTTCATACACTTCTACATTATGCATTATTCCAGACATATTGTCTATGCAATAACTTCAACATGAATTTGTCACATTTTGAACATTGCACATAGTTTATCATGACATTCTATAAAACTAATCATAAAGCACCAACATTTTATGCTTGTCGGTATGGGATTTCCTATATGACTTCATTCGTTTATATTTTATTGGCGGTGCTAGATTTCAATTCAGTCAGTTGCACACACAGTTTAAGCTCTTGAGTAGTGGAGCGAACTTATTTGGACTCTAGTTAGAGTCGGGTCTTACGTGATGGCCTCTGTAACTCTCTAGAGTTAAGTGGACTTCTCACTGTTTAGGAAGTTCACAAACTGCGATCCATCAGAGGGGCCTAGTGAAGCTACCGGGGCCGTGAACTTGGTTGGTTTTATGCACAGGGTTGGCCACGGTAACTCTCTAGAGTTCACAGAGCTCGTAAGGCTACCTTTAGGGGTACCAAATCCATGGTTGCTAGTCCATCGATGAGTAGGTTTAAGCCCTTTCTCATGAGTTAGTACCGGAATAGAACCACAAATCTTAGGAGTCTTATGCATGGTTGGCCTATCTAAAGCTCACACTGCAGCCCTCATTTTCTTCGCTTGCAAGGTCGGGCCCATTCACGGGAGGGCATTGTCCTCCATTCCCCGTGACGCTACCGAAAAGCTATACAGACGGCATGGGAGTTACGCTGATTGGTCATTTGAGGACTTTTGGTCATTCAGGCTTTTTGTCATTGAGGACTTTTGGTCATTCAGGCTTTTCGTCATCGAGGACTTTTGGCCATTTAGACTTTTGGTCATTGAGGACTTTTGGTCATTGACTCCGTCTGCTGCCCGTATGGGTATGCGTACGATGGCCTTCACCGGCTTTTGAGGGCCACTGGCTTCTCGTCGTTGCCCGAATGGCAATCTTCATAGGTTTCATGCACAGCGAGCCATTGGCTTGACTGGACTACCTTTTTATGATCATAGGTCTCACACACAGAGGGTCATTGTCTTGACTGGACTGCCTCTTTATGATAAGCAATCATCACTGTCGCCAATTTTATATACTTGGTTGTATGATTCATTCTACTGTCATCATATGGTTGATCAATAATTGACATTTCACTGCTACTGACAATGTCATAAGGACTTTTATATCATGTTTAAAATAATGTATCCGCTTAGCGATGATGACAACTTTGATAAGCGATTGATTGGTGACAACAATAGTTACTGTTTATTTTAAAATCATTGAAACTTAGTGATTTTAAAGGCAATCTTTAGCGTCGGTGATGATCATCAATAATGATAGCAATTTTTCTCGCTTGACAGCCGTCATCAGGACTTTCCATTTAAAATGTCTTGAAAGACTTTTGGCGATGATTCAGAATGTTGTCTTGGAAGACGATGATGAGTATTTTCACCTGAAATTGTTTATCTGTATCGTTTGTCTGTATTGTTTGCAATATATCAACTTGATGGTGATATCAATTTCAGGTAAAATTTTGTAGAGCTCACTTGATGGCGCTCATCTTCTTCGTCTTTCTTTATTTGCTATCATATGATCTTGATACGCTCGTCATATGATTTTGATATGCTTATCATATGATTTTCATATGCTTGTAAACTTCTTCCTTATTCATTCTATTCATCTTGCCCCCTTTTGATACAGAATTATTATCTTGATAATGTTTTGTATCAAAATCAGTAGTGCCTTCAGAAGTAATTCTTTTTTGTCAACACGAGTATAGGCCAATCATAGGCTTCCATTTACTCCTTTGAAGAACTTTGCTTTTATTGAGTACATCTTATTTCATTTGATCTTGAACTTGCCCCCTGAATATGATTGTGACTGTTGTTAGAGATATACTCTTTCTTTTTTTTCTCTTCTTGGAACTTTTGAGGCAATATATTTCTGCAGAAGGCTACACGATTGTGATCATATTTATCAACTAGCTTGCCCCCAGCCCTTGAAATTTTCTACGCTTATCCTGATCGATCCCAATGGGGATTTGAATTCCCTTCCTACTGTTTGAGCCAACGAGTTCCTCATAATCAAAACTCATGCTTTTCATGATCTTTTTACTTACCGAGCTATACTTTTGGAGGTCTTGTGGCGTCAACCTACCATGGTATACATTGTTTTGAGTCTCTCTTCCTGTATTTACTACTTCGAGAACATAGAACTCTATTGGCTCAGGGTATTTTTCATTTGCCTTTACTTGAAATCTTCCTGGAGCGGTTGGAAACGGCTTATTTCTTTTAGCATACGGCAGCGGCACCGTGTAATTTGACTGTAAAATTTTCAGTTGTTCAGATGACAGCAAAGTTAGTGGCGGTTGTCCCGGCTGCCTTAAATGTTTTGGCACAAAATAGAACTTCTTGCTTATTTCTGCAATCTCGGATGGCCCTGCTTTTTTTGCTCCTTTTGTGATTGCAGTTTCCTGATCATCCTTCAGGATGCTACTTTCATCCTTACTCATCTTTTCGATGTCAAATTCTCTATAGTAGCTAGCGTTTGCAAAGAAGGACTCGGCTTCTGTATACGGTTTTGCATCGGCCATTACTTTATGTAGTACTCTGTCTTTACAGTATTTAAAACACTGATGCAGAGTAGAGGGTATAATATTGTATTGATGTATCCACAAGCTCCCTAAGAGAAGATTGTATGTCGTCACTGCATTTATAACGTGACACACAACATCAATAGTTAATTCACCTATTTTTAACGTTACCGTAATCTTGCCAAGCGCACGCTGCCCATCTTGATTAAAACCTTATATCATCATTTTGCTAGGGCATAGTTCTGAGCGACGGTAATTCAATTTACCCAACATCGAAAGTGGCAAAAGATTCACTGCAGACCCATTATCTATCATAATCCGTTTGAATTTCTTCCCATGGATATGTCCTTCTATCATCAGTGGCCTGTTATGTTCTTCCTCGCAGATCAGGTCGTCATCAGAAAAGAAATGACTGGGAGACAGTCTTCTTATTCGTCAAGTTCATTGTATTCTAACTCTACCAGTAAAGTTTCTCTAATGTCATGATCGGACAATGCCTGGATCAGACTCTACCAGAATTCTTCTGAAAGCTTAAGCGTCATAAACACTTAATCGGGCCAGTATCCCTTTTACATGACTTACCACATCATAACTCACGCTTGTCATCTCGTTCTTCTCTTTTATTTTGTCGCTATTACTCTATCTTTCAATCGTTTCTTTCCTAATGACTTCTGATTTTTTCTTTAGAGGACTTACTACTTTCTTACCTGACCGTAACGTGATTACCGCAACCTTCTTTGTTGTTTTCCTTCCTTCTTCTTCATCTTTCTTTCGAATTGTAAGCACGTTTACGGTTGCCATGCCACCCCTTTCTTTTTCTTTCCCCAGTACTATCTCGCCCCTGTCAATTAGTCGTTGTATTATACATTTTAATGTATAGCAGTTCTCTGTTGGATGTCTCACCAGATGATGATAACGACAGAAATCTCTTTCTTTGGTTCTCGTTACGTCATCTGGGCGTTTAGGCTCTGGTAATACTATCGTGCCAGCTTTCAATAATTGTTCCATCATAGGGGCGACATCTTCCTTATCAAATGCGAACCCCTCATGAGAATTCAGCATTCTAGGCCTCTTCCCATTGTATCTGTTTCTTGACTGACGCCCTTCTTCACGTCGGTCTGATCTTCTTTCCCTCGAGTCTCTTGTATCCTTACCTCTTCTGTCATGATCAATAGCGTTCATGGCTGTCCTACCAGATACTCTCCTAGTTGTATCATGGTGAAATGCTGGGATCTTGCAAGTCATCAGCTCCAACGTGTGGGCTTTAGTGGCCAAATCATAAAAAGTTCTGATATCGGCGCTAGTAAGTCCGAACGCAATTCCTGTCCCCATAGAATTTAGACACATTTTAACTTATTCTTTTTCTTTCGGTAGTTGTCTACATGCAGCCCCTAACATTTTCCATCTGTCTATAAATTTCTCTACCGCCTCTCCTTCTCTCTGCCGAATAGAGACCAGCTCCGTAATACTGATATCACGTTCTGAAGAGAAGAAGTTTGACATGAAAACTTCTTGCATTTATTTCCAGGCTCGTATCGATTCTGGTGTCCGACTAGAATACCATCGAAATGCTTTGTGCGTTAGTGATGAACCAAATAGCCGCAAGCAGTATTGTGGTATCGTAGAAAAATTTTCCATACTGGTGATGAAATGCATCAAATGCTCTTCTGGAGATCCTTCTCCGTTGAACTTTTAAAAATTCGGGTGCTTGAAAATGGCCGGAAAGGGGATGTCTTCTACTTCCCTAGGATACGGCGTTCGATACCTAAAATGCCCGGTATTTTTACGTTCTCTTTCTGCTCTAACCGCCTCTTCGACCACTTGCCTCACCTCATCTTGTGTCACGGTTCTCGCCGCCGGAATGGACCCCAGTGACCCTAGCCCCTATGGTGGGAGGATGTCAGGATGATTTTCTTGCCCCTCCATTGCATTCTGGGGAATCGTCATTCGAGCTACGTTATGTGCGAGGGTCGACAGTGCTTCTCTGAGATTTCTGCATTCTTTCATTAATGCATTTTGGGCTTCTGCCATTGCATTGAAACAATCCTCTATAGTTGCTCTATAATCTGGGTTTGTTCCAGCCATGAATACTGCAACTTCTCCACTTTTCGACGAAGCGATAATTGAAGGAGAGTAAGAGTATGCTGATGTAATAGGGCTTGCAGAAAAAGGATGGGATGGAGTTTCATTGGACCTTTTCGTGTCCCCTGTGGCATCAATTGACTGAGATAACGCTGATACTGGTGAATCTTTCTGGGATGGCATTGACGATCTGATCGCCAATGCTTTTCTCTTTTGTTCTCTTGCTCATTCAGCCATTGAAGCATTTAAAGCTAGGAAGTCATGTGTTGTCAACTGGGGGACTGTTTACGCGAGATAAATTGCCGAAGGATCAAGCTCAGGATTTCTTTTAACTGTGCTTCGTGTTACAGGACCTCTGATTCTTAATGAAGGCTGATTCATCCTATAACCTCTAACATTTCGTGTTCTTGCCTTACGAGAGGTTACGACGGTCCAGCCTACATTATCTTCTAATGACCGGGGCGAAGCAGAAATGACCCCAGCTGTTACTTGAGCCTTGCTACTTTTACTTACATGACTTGGTGTGTATTATATCACGAACCCTGTCGGGGTGAATCGAAAGTTCACTTTTCTTACGGGAGTCATCATGAGTAATAAGTCGTAGTCGGATTTTAAAACCTTCAATCATGACACATAGTTATAATTAGTAATTGAATGATTAAAGTGATCTATCTTAGAGATGAAGGGGAGGATTTCCTACTGAGAGTCGCCATTTTGGTATCCATAGGATGCCAAACAGTGATGAAAGTTCATAACAACTTTACTGTTAATATTTAAATAAGACAATAAAGTAATATTCCCCAACAGAGTCGCCATTTTGTTTCGACAAAGAAACAAATGCATTTGATTTGGGAAATTGTCTTATTCAAACATAACAGAGAAAGAGTATTAGGAATATTCATCACATTTCATTAATACCAGGTTCATTTACATCCTCTTTACATCCCTTGATTCTAAGATAGATCATTTGAAAATAAATGACTTATTCTTTAAGTATCAAAAGTTCATTTCGAAAGCTTTTCGGTGCCTGTTTCAACCATCTCCTAGGACTTAGGAGGAATGTCGATTAGATCGACGAGTCTTCGATGAAACAGAGATTTCAGCAACATAACGGCGTCTGTTTCAGTCATCCCTAATACTTAGGGAAAATGTCGATTCGATCGACTAATCTTCTTCCTCTGCACATGACAATAGGAGAAGGGAGAGTGCTGGAAGGATAAAAGACTTGCACGGGCATTTCGGTAGCATGATGGCCCTTGAGCTTCACAGACTGCAGGGCAGTCTGGTTGCGCGGACCAGCGTAACCGATACCGGTTGCGCGGTCCTGCGCAACTTCCAGGAGACTTCTTTCCTACCTTCTGTCTTCTGCTCTGCTTTGCTCTTCTTGAAAATCTTCAATTACTCTTAATGAAGGTGGGGAAGGGGTATTTATAGACCCTCGCACGTGTGAAAATCCTGATCTTAGAGATGTGAGACTAATTTTTAGTACTTTAGATCAATCAAAAAAGGACCATTTCTGCAATATAATTCGGTGAGCTACGCAACTGATATTTCAATTACGCGGATTGGCGCAGAGGAGATTGATTGCGCGGACCTATGCACCTTCTTGAAAACTATCTCTATCTTCTTCTTTTCAATAGCTCTTTTTCTCTTACCGTCCCTCCTTGCTTGGGAGATTTTTGAGAAAATGAGAGAGAGAGAGAGAGAGAGAGAGAGAGAGAGAGAGAGTGAAGTGATGGGATGATATGGGATAGGTGTGATGGGTGATGGGTGGAGTGATGGATGAAGTGATGTAAGAGTTGACTTTGGGGTAGCTTGTCTAAGAGAGAGATAGGGATAGGGTATGGGTTGCTTGTACTTGACTTGATGTGTGATGTGTACTTAATTGATGAGATTGATTGATTGATTGCTTAATGGGATAGGTCGTAGAGATTCTCTCGAAGTTCGTAACGTGTGGCGTTTTCCTCGAAATGAATGTGGGCTCACATCTTCTAACTCGAGTATCGGATTGGTGAGTGAGTCGCAGCGTTGGAACCACGGAGACAATGCGATCACTAGGGTATAAGTTTCAAATCTAGTCGACTTTGGTATGCAGGACTCGGCTTAGGATCACGTGCAAATGTCGGATATAGGTTGAGGGTTACAGAAATTTGACAGAAAGACAATGAAAGCCTATAGAATGGTACGGTTTAGGATACGGGTCTTACAACTCTCCCCTCCAAATAAAAAATTCATCCTCAAAATTTACACAATAAACACAACTAGACATAACTCATAAGGAAAGAGAAAATATAGCATCATCATATAAAATCGAAGACAGCATACATGATACAACATATAATCAATCGCTAAAGAGATGGGGATACCACTCTCGAATCTTGGCCTCGAGCTCCCAAGATGCCTCATCAACAGAGTGGTGACCCCACTAAACCTTTACTAAGGGAATAACCTTGGTCCGGAGGACTTGCTCCTTTCAATCAAGGATATGAACTGACCGATCAACGTAAGAAGCGTCCTCACGAACCTCCAACGGTTACCAATCGATAACAGGAACTACGTCTGACCCACACTTCTTCAACATAGAGACGTGAAAAATGTTGTGGACACTAGACAACTGAGATGGTAAGGTAAGCCGATAGGCCACGGCGCCAATGCGCTCAGTGATCTTGAAAGGTCTAATGAATCTCAGGGCAAGCTTGCCCTTCGTTCCAAATCAAACTACGCCCTTCATGGGCGAGACCTTGAGACACACATGGTCCCCTACAGCAAACTCTAAGGGACGACGCCGGCAATCAGCAAAACTCTTTTGTTGGCTCTAAGTTGTGCGCATCCTTTACCTGATGATATCGATAGCCTCTGACGTCTGTTGCACAAGCTTGGGACCTAGGAGACGCCGCTTTCTGACCTCGGTCCAACAATTCAGAGATGTGCATGGTTTGCAATATAATGCCTCAAAGGAGTCATGTTAATGGTCGCCTGATAGCTGTTTTTGTATACGAACTCAGCCAATCGTAGATGCTCATCCCAGCTACCTCGAAGTCAATCACGCAGTCCCAAAGCATATCCTCAAGGATCTGGTTGACCCTCTCAGTCTGGCCATTGGTCTACAGATGATACGTGGTGTTAAGCTACAAATCAGTTCCCATTGCTCTCTAAAAGCTCCTTCAAAACTGAGTCGTGAACCTCAGATCTCAGTCAGAGATGATTGAGATTAGAACGTCATGCAGTCTCGCAATCTCCTCGATGAATAATCTCACAAGCCGATCTAAAGGCCAAGTCGCACGAATCACAAGAAAATGTGTCGACTTCGTTAGACGATCAATGACGACCCATATGGCATCGTAACCACGCTGAGTCCTAGAAAAATTCATGATAAAATCGATAAATATGTGCTCCCACTTCCACATCGGGACGCTTAACGGCTGCAATGGACCAGCGGGTCTCTGATGACCGGCCTTGATACATCTTCGTCGAGCCAGGATGGATAGAAAACTACGATCGATGTACCTCAATCATAAGATCTCTGCACAACTCAGGAATATCCGTGACACACAATCGGCCTCTGAAGCGAAGTCCACCAACAGAACCAATCTGTCAATCTATCTGACTCTCAGATACCGCCTCTGCTCGGTAATCCTATAATGACTCGTCGGCCTACTGAGCCTCGATCACCCTTGCAATAAGAGAGAGTTGAATCGACAAGCTCGGTAGCTGAACTATAGAAGACTGTAGACCAAAATTGAAGTCATACTCTGCTATATCCTCTAGCATCCTCCGCTCCCGAATCATCATGTGTGCCACCAAGCCTCGCGGCTGATGGCTGAGGGCATCCGCCACCACATTCGCCTTACCTCGGTGGTACTGAAGGTTGAAATCATAGTCCTTCAGGAGTTCCATATAACGCCTCTGCCTCATGTTCAGTTCGGACTGAGAGAATAAATACTTCAAGCTGTTGTGGTCGGAGAAGAGCTCGAACCTGACCCCAAAGAGATAGTGCCTCCACACCTTCAATGCGAAGACGACTCCTGCCAGCTCTAAATCATGAGTGGGGTAATTCAGCTCATGGACCTTGAGCTGACAAGATGCATAAGTCACTGGTCTCCCATGCTGCATCAAGACAGCATCCAATCCAAAATGTGAAGCATCAATAAATACAAAAAATCATCACTCTCAGAGGGAAGAGTGAGGACAGGAGCAGACGTCATACGGTCTTTCAGCTTCATAAATACTCACTCATAAGAGTCGCTCCAAACAAAATCTACGCCCTTCTAAGTCAACCTAGTTAACGGGGCTGCAATACGGGAGAAGCCCTCAATAAAACACCGATAGTATCCCGTTAAACTAAGAAAATTGTGGATCTTGGACGTAGTCGTGGGCTGGCCCCACTGATGCACTGCCTTAACCTTCGAGGGGTCCACTGCGACACCCTCCCTCATCACCATGTGACCGAGGAACTTCACCTCCTCCTGCTAAAACTCACACTTCTCCAGCTTGGCATATAGCTAGTGGGCATGGAGGGTCTACAATGCAATCTCCAAATGTTGCTCATGCTCCTCACGGGTCCTCGAATAGATCAAAATGTTGTCGATGAATACCACAACAAACTGATCGAGATATAAACGAAAGACCTCATTCATCAAATGCATGAAGACCACGGGTGCATTAGTCAGTCCGAAAGATATGACCTGAAACTCAAAATGAACATAACGCGTCTTGAAAGCCGTCTTCAAGATGTCCTCCTCTTTGACCCAAATCTGATGATAACTGGAATGTAGGACAATCTTCAAAAAGAATTGTGCACCTTGCAACTGATCAAACAAATCATCTATCCTCGAGAGTGGATACTTGTTCTTGATCGTGACCCATTTGAGCTCACGATAATCCACACAGAGCCTCAACGACCCATTATTCTTCCTGACGAAGAGTACCGGCACTCCCTAAGGTAAACTGCTTGGACGGATGGATCCCAACTCACGTAACTATTCCAACTGTCGCTGCAGCTCATGCAACTCCATCAGTGTCATACAGTTCGGAGCCTTCGAAATAGGTACAGTATCGGGTACAAGATCGATCTGAAACTCAATATGGTGATGCGGCAGTAATCCCGAAATCTCCTGGAACACGTCAGGAAAATCACAAACAATCGGCCACTGATCAATACAAGCGGTAACAGATTCCTCAATGGTGCAGGACATCAAGCAACACAATGGCTCTCCTTGGGGCTCTGCAACGAACTGAAACTGTGGAAAGCCTGGTATGCAAAATGTGATTGTTCTCGCAAAACAGTCCAAGATGGCGTAGTACTTGACAAGTTAATCCATGCTCCAAAATCTGACATCGGCAGCACATACGAGTCGGCGGGTAAGAAGATCTCTCCTACTAACACAAGGCAAGATAAACAGAAATGGCTTAATACTGTAGTCTTCCCCAAGGGCATCGATACGATCAATCCCTCACTAGAAGACTCTGTTGGTAATCCAGTCGATCAATAAAAATCCTAAGACATGAATGAGTACGAAGCACCGAAATTAAATAATACTCGGGCGATACATGAAGAGACTAGAAGTATACCCTCAATGACTCCTCCAGAGGTCTGTGAGTCCTGCTGAGCCGCATAGAATCTAGCTTGAGCTGGCTGGGGAGGTTCCTGTCTCCTCGGAGGATGTTGCTGCTGCTGATATTGCTGAGGTGTTTGAAACTGTTGTCTATGCTACTGTGGCCTCGAAGGTTGTGGCTGATGTTACTGTTGAGGGGGCCTTGGTGGTGGGATTTGCTGTCGCTACTACTACAGAGGTTGTTGTGGTGCTCTCAACTACTACTGGGGAGGTTGTTGTGGTGCCCTCGGCTGCTGCTATTGTGGTCGGGGACACTCCCACCTATGGTATCCTATCCCACCACATCCATAACAGGTATCAGAAAGCTGCCTCTAAGGTGGTGTTGCTGCTAGGGGTGTCAATGGTGTTGTTGGTGCTCTGG
Organism: Magnolia kwangsiensis; assembly: GCA_037074715.1. NCBI lineage: Eukaryota > Viridiplantae > Streptophyta > Magnoliopsida > Magnoliales > Magnoliaceae > Magnolia > Magnolia kwangsiensis. The sequence continues at coordinate 26,143,783 of CM073585.1, read as the reverse complement.
TGGATGGATGGCTCCTATATCTCTGAGGTCGTCAATGCTGCTGGGAACTACTAGAGGGGGCTTGCATCTTTCGACCTCTCCTTTGATCTCGATCGCTCTGTGTGCTAGCCCACTTTGTCTCATAAATCTAAGCCCTCCATACTACCACTTGAAAAGTGGAGAGCTCATGCCTAATAACACGGCCGCGAAGATCGTAACGTAAGTTGTTCTCGAAACGGTGGGCCTTTCGCCCCTCTTCATCAACCAAATATGGTGCAAACCTCGATAGCACCACAAAATGGGCCGTATACTGAGCCATGGACATGTCCCCCTGTACTAGAGTCTCGAACTCTAAAGCTCTCTAATGACGAATGTGGTCGGGGAAGTACTGTTGCTCAAATCGATCAACGAAATCCTCCCATGTCCAGACATAATCAGGTCCTGCGACACGGGTGATGGAGGTCCATCAATGCTTAGCCTCTCCTTGTAGAAGAAATATTGCCAACTGGACCTGCTGTTGGGTCGTACATGCCATCGTATTAAAAATCTTCTCCATATCAAAGCGCCACCTCTCAGCTATAGTCAGATCTGGCTCACCCTGAAAATGCGGAGGATCGAGCTGTTTGAACTCATGAAGAAGGGCGCTCACCTTATCCCTAAAGTGCGCCTGTCATAGCCTGTAATATCTGTTGTAACTGAGAGGCACTAACAGGTACAGTCAGATCCGCGCTGGTCTCAGGTGGAGGAACGACATCCTCAAGCAGGGGATCAGGGATCTGAGGGGGCAGAACAGGAGTCGTAAGTGGTAAGGCGGGTGCCTCAGGTGGTGGAGCGAGAGTCGATCAGGTCACTCTCCTGGGCAGAATGTCCTATAAGAAAGAACAATGACGCCAATCAACCTTAAGAATCGCACATTAGGAAACTCAATCGAAAGGTTACACACTCGGAACTTAATCGTCCTAAACCCATAACAAACATGTGATGTTGTTCTCGATTATTCCTAAGTTAAACTCTGATACTAACTTCTATCATGCCCCGAACTTGGAAACCTGGCTTACAAAATTCTCGATCGTCAAATTCAGTGTCAATAGCCTCCGTAGTACCCTATTCTCAGCTCTCGACACCCATACACCAGGTTTCGATCCTAGGATGCTAAAGGAGGATTCTAATCATCAATTTGATTTATAATGAACATAAACATAAGCATAACACACGAACAATAACCATAAGAACACCATCAAAAAATCCACTATGATCAAAAACTTTGAGTACAGTGCGTATGAAGGGAAATACAAGACAATGATAGTAACAAAAATTCCAAAAGCTCGGCTGCACGCTCCAACTGTGACGAGGCTATGGCTCCATCCTGGCGTCACCTGCATGCATTAATCATGCATAAGCTTATAGAAAGCTTAGAGGATGGTGTAAGTGTGTGCGTAGTATGAACGTGCTTAGGATGCAATGCAGAGTAATGAAGAATCATGTTGATGGGTACATGAATATAATCATCCGTACCAAGGCTATGCGGTGTAAGATATGAATTCTATCGATTATATCAGGACCATGCGATGCAAGATGCAACTCAAGCATGCCAAACCTCATCTGAATCCTCATACAGGTCATCAATATCAGTACAGTTCTCATTCTGGATAATCACCAGGGTCTAGTACACTCTAGCTAGCTTACCGCCCCTATTCGAACGCATAACTGGGAGAGTAGAAGAGACCTCACTATCCACCTGCCAAAATTATGCCTGGTCAAATTCAACCTAGAAATTATCACCTCAGGCAGGTAAGGTCACACCCCTTTCCAATCGACCATGACACAGTGGGGGATGTGGCCACCTAGTATTCAGTCCTCGTGTGCTCATATATCTAGTCGGTCTCGATGTTGAAGTCATCCTCTGGTACCAACGGATTTAGGGACGATGCTAGAAACAGTATTTTCAGTATCCAATCTAGTCATCCACGATATGTCTATGGAGGCTATGGCCCTGATGTTGCTAGGGCATATAATAATCACAATCGCACAAATGTAAGTGCATGAATCACCTTACCAGACATGCAACAATCTTGCGCGTACTACGCGCTCATGAAGGGCAACTCCACCTATTAGGGAACCCATAAACAGTCTGCCCGAAGACATATATTATGATCAGTCACTCCTCATATCAAGCATACATATGATGCATATGAGTATGAATTATGAAATTATACTAAACATGTTATATGACAATGGACTTTATTCATAACGAAGACAGGCTTAAACGACCCACACACTAAAAGTATGAACCTATCATTGGGCCCTAGGAAAAGTGACAATGTGGACATTTAACCAACATCATCCTCACAATGTAGACATCAAACCATCATTACTCCCATGACACGATTGTCAAAACATCATCACATGCATCATGGTGGGATCTCACATTGCAATGGGCCTTATGTACATCCCGTTGGGCCTCGACCCAAGGGGTCCAAATACATCAAATGGTCCACGTCACATGGGCCTCATATATATCCATGTGGGCCTCAACGTCGGGCCACAAATTTATCAAGGTGAGCCTAATCACATGGGCCTTATATATATACCAAGGTGGGCCTAATCACATGGGCCTTATATATATACCAAGGTGGGCCTCGACGGATGGCCACAAATACATCAAGACGGGCCTAATCATATGACCTTATATATATATGAATCATATCAAAAGATCAACTGGACCACACTCCAAATAACTATGGTGACAATGATTTCCACCATTAAAAATCCTACCGGGCCCACCATTATGTATTGTTTTGGGATCCAACCTATTCATTATATACATGGAGATAGATGAAGCAAAAACATTAGCTTGATCGAAACTACAATGGCCCTTAAGAAGTTTTGAATGGTGAATGTCACTGTCCCCACTATTTTTAAATGGTGGGGACTACTTGAATTATAGATCGGTCTTATTTTTAGTCTCAAGCCTTAAGACAAGCTTTCAAAATGGTTAGATGGCTTAGATGCAACACATGCATCATAGTGGGTCCCATAGGGATGGACGATAAAGATAAAGTACATACTTCATGGGGGGGTTCCACACTATTGGAAGGAGTGGGTACAATACATACATCAGTGGGTCCCATGTGGGGCCCACCATAATGTTTGTTTTCCACCCAATCTATTAATAAGGTCACGTGGACCAGATGGGAAATATATATATATATATATATATATATATATATATTTATTTATTTATTTATTATGTTCCAAAACTTCTATACCCCAAAAGGGGTTTCAATGGCAGTCGTTCAATCACCTTTGTTTCCTGTGATGTGGGCCACCTGAGAGTTTTATATGGCTGATGTTGGGGGTGGCCCACTACCCTAAGGGGCCCACCCAAATGTACGGTGTACATGTTCTACATGCATCACAGTGGGGCTCACAACTAGGGCCGCTGCCTCCAGTGCTTGTGCACACCTAGCGTCCAGCGCAGGGGACTAGTTGTGCGTCCTGTGGTCGGTCAGAGGCAACAGCGCCTACTGTTGTCCTCTATATATTTTTTTAAAAAAAATTAAGGTTTTCCTAAGTGGGGCCCGCATCAGGCACATCCACTCCAGCCATTGGATCCTTCGGCTCATTACAGGCTAAATAAGCCCAATATCCAAGGTATTTTGGCGTATAAAAGACTTTAAAGTGTATTTTGACGGTAAGAATCACTATTTTCTATACAATGGCTCGCCAGATAATCGGATTGGCTTCATTTTTCGGCTCAACGCTTAAAATGAGCTGGGGAATGGGATGGACGGTGTGGATGAACCCCATACATCAAGGTGGGGCTTGCATGAGTAGCCCACCCCAAAAGCTCAAATATATTATTTTATATTACATATATATATATTTTTTGTTAGCTTGTCAGTGCACACCCATGTCAGTACATGCACTCCATATTAGCCACCCCCTACGTCCAGCGTCCCTGGATGTTAGACAGCGTGGATAAACACAGCATCATGGTGGGTCCCACGTGGATGTGGCCCACCTGTTTGGACCACCTGATCTTTGTGTTTTTCCTTCCGTCCAGGCCCGCTAATGGGCTGGATGGTGTAGGTCCAACACATCCATTAGGCGGGTCCCACATGACTGTGAATGGCATGGTTAAAGATACACATCGTGGTGGGGTCCATCTCGGTGGGCCACACAGCCAAATCAACTCAAAATGAGAGAGAGAGAGAGAGAGAGAGAAAAGAAGAGACAAGAGAGATAGTGATGAAGAGGAGGGACACCGCCACTATGGGCCCTCCATTTCTTACATTGTATGCTTCAAACGAGTCCCATCATGCAACTCTCTGAAAATCAAGGGTCGAGCAAAATTCAGCTCCCAAGTTCCAAAACATCACTTATGCAACATTTTTAATGATGGATGTATGTTGACTTTATTAGTGCACAAAACATGAATGAGATTCAGTCAAATTAGCATAACATAATTCAGGGACAGTTGTAATATGCAAGCGGAAGACTGAAATAAATATATATAACTGTATAAACCAGTATGGGTCCCCAAAATATGTATGCATTACCAGGTCAATATTTATAAGTATTATTTTCAAAATACAGAATGTCAAAAATGTGATAGTCTACTGCAAGTATAACCCTGAATCCCTGTCGATTAGAACGGTCTATAGAAACCCGCCTGATAACTGCATATAGGAGAATGCCTCCTCATCATCCTATAAGTCCGACTCTGCCTCGTGGGCCGCATCATCATCTGCAACTAAGACAGAGTCTGGTTGGTGTTTAAAACACCGTCCCAGAATGTGGGAGTGAGTGATCAACTCAGTGGAACTATACAGCAAAGGTTAACATGTTATTAATTCAGTCAAGCAGTAATGATATAGCAGTGTAACAATAAGGTCCTAAGTACTCTTGTTAATGCAATAATGATATGTGATAGTGATGCATGCCCTCGCCTACACTCCCTCAGTGTCTTCATCTCATGACGCACATGGCATCCTCTTGAAAGTGCCCTTCCTCGCCAAAGCAAATGCAATGCGGTGCATGCATATGATTAACTAGGTTCTTACTTAGGTTTATTCATACAGTAGGATTGGGAAGCTAAGGTACCTCCCTTATATCAATCCCCAAACAATAATCCATTCTAGGGTCATCAGTTCTAGTAAATCTTATACGAGGTTGCGGTTCTAGGTCGCTACAAAGGGCTAGTCACCTGATCAATGCAGGCCTACTTTATACCATAATTGTTATGGAAAAGCTCGTCCCCTCAACACAGTCTCTGGGTATGCTCGAGGTCACTATAAAGGGCTCGTCACCTAATCAGTGTAGGCCGACAGCTCGAATACAGTGTCTTATACCATCGTATTTGGCTCACGAGTCTAGGTTGCTCACTGGTCACTACGGGTGGGCTCATCACCTCGGTGTAGGCCGACAGCTCGACCACGGTGTCCTATACCACCATGTCCGGCTCATGAGTCTTAGCGGATCCAGGTACCAAGGTTAACTGGTGAGTTTGGTACCAGCAGTAGCGTCCAAACATGGGGAACAAACATCCAGTCAATCGGGTTACTTAACGAGCTCGACTAGCACGAGCGCACATTGAGTTGATCGACATGAAGTGCGTAAGCACTCCGTGTGGCCTAAGCACTGCCGACAACCCAAGTGTGGCTCAGATTCATCGAACACGTCCTATGTGGTGAAAACAACCTCAGCCACCAAAGCAGAGCCTATTACCGATTGGCTGGACTATAATATAGTCCCAACCACGTGCAATTACAACAAGTGAACATATGAGATGATTAAGACAGTAATAGATAAATAAGTCAAATCCTACAATCATTTGAGCATGCTATGGAATATAACTTAATCATGAATATACTGTACATGGAGGAAATCATACACAGTTAAACATGAATAATATACAGTACATGGAGGAAATCATACACACAGCTAAGGTAGTTGGGAATCATATCTCAACTTCCCTATAAATCAAAATTTAATAACTACTACCTCATTCAGACATTTTTACAAACACTTAAGACTACACATTCCAACATACATGACGTATGTTGGTTTTATTACGTATTAGGGCAAACCCTTTCATCGAGGAGTTGTCGCCACTGCAACAAACATATATGCATGACAAATAATCATGTCAACCACAAATCCAAAATCCATATGTATTCAGTTATTTCAACAAATACTTAGAATACACTATACTTGACATAATTCATACGTATTCATAAAGTGAAACAAACGTCACGGTTGGCATGTGAAATGGCACCCACGTCAGTAATAAATCATTAACCGACATTAAAAGCCTTAAAAACCATAACCTAAATGTATATAGTCCACACCTTACGCCGGTAAACACATAACAGATTTGTTTTAGACACGTAGCCTTTTTCAACGGTAGAATGGAAACCTATAGCACGAATTAGGTTAGCTATATCATCACTTATGCTATCTGAAACCCTAAAACAGACTAGGGTTAGGTTCTCTTACCCAAATACGGAATCGAGATCGCCCGTATAGCAATATAAATGGTCAAATTTGGCAAGTAGAGCAGTAGGAAAGAATCTCAGGAATACTCCAACTCTCTCTCACACTTTCTCTCTCTTTCTTCTCTTCTCTCTCCTAGGGTTTTAGTAAAATCATTTGGCAAGAGAGAGAGAGGGTTTAAAACCCTTATATAGGCCCAGAACTGACGGGAATGGCCCCAAGGCCATGGTATACTTAGGTTTTAGCCAAATCGGGTCTGTTCCGACTAACAGAGCACTTCTAGAGGCCCCTTTGCTGAATGCGGTCGAACTTAAGCTCCCTGACATTAGATCCAGGTCAAGCTAAGTTTTTAGTCAGATCAGATTTACAGATCGCCCGTGGCGGACCAGTTTCAGTTCGACGATCACCAACATTCAATCAGGGCCACAAGTGCACTGTCATGTATGGGAAATTTTCCCTGATCCGAGGGTGTAATTGGGTCAGATTCTGACGGTCTAAATTCTTATATTTGGCCAGCAAGCGACACGACTCAAATTACTTAAATTTGGATTTTATTTCTAAAGAAATTCACGTTTGTCACACACTTCGCTCCAGGCTCAAGTAAATAGTTCCGGGATACCTTCTGGACTTGATTTTTAAGATGGTTGTCAAGTCAAACTAGGCGGTCATAATAGGAGTTTCACTGTGCTCCCGAGAGCAACTAGGTTTAGAGATTGATCCTAGGTTTTAGGATAGTGTAGAGTTATCGATTTCACAAGTTTTGGGTCTTGCAAATCGTATTTAAAATGATTAGTGCTAATTTCACAGGGAATCTAGTTTAGCGCCAGTTAATTCTCACTTAATTTCTAAAGGATTTGGTCCTTAGTGATTTTTACCTGAGGTGGTACTCGGGTCTTTGTAGGATTTTTCCAGGATGTTACAATCTACTCCCTTAAAGAAAAATTTCATCCTCGAAATTAATACCTTTTCGTACTCCTCGAGAATCTGAAAGTAGTTCTCTCTGACCTCGGCTTTCGTCTCCCAAGTAGCCTCTTCCTCACTATGATGCGTCCACAGTACCTTCACAAATGGGATAACCTTGCTATGCAATACCTGCTCCTTCCTATCCAGGATACGCATCGGTAGCAGTACATATGTAGCATCCTCGCTCAACTACACCTGCTCCCATCTGATAATGTGTGAAGGATCAAGAACATATTTCTTTAATATAAATATATGAAATACGTTGTGCATGCCTACGAGTGGTGTGGGCAAAGCAAGGCAATATGCTACCGCCCCCACTCGGTCCAGTATCTGGAATGGGCCGATGAATCTCGACGTGAGCTTTCCCTTCTTACCAAACTGAATGACTCCCTTCATGGGAGAAACTCGAAGGAATACATGGTCTCTAACCTCGAACTCTAGCGATCGGTGCCTCGTATAGGCGTAGCTCTTCTGTTTGCTTTGTGCTGCCAGAAGCCGACGTCTGATAACATCGATCTTCTCTGAGGTCACCTGAACTAACTCTAGGCCAATTAGACACTTCTCACCAGCCTCTGCCCAGCAATGCATTGCTCGACAGAGACGCCCATACAAGGCCTCATAGGGAGTCATGCCAATACTCGCCTGGAAGTTGTTATTGTACGTGAACTCGGCATACGGAAGACAGTCATCCTAACTATCCTTAAAACCAAGAACACAAGCTCGCAACATGTCCTCTAACACCTAGTTTACCCGTTCCATTTGCCCGTCGTCTGTAGGTGGAACGTAGTACTGAACTTCAACTTCACACCCATTGCCTCCTGAATACGAGTCTAGAAGATAAATGTGAATCGCATGTCTCGGTCCGACACGATCTCAAGGGAAACTCCATGCAGACGTACAATCTCCTTGATATATAACCGGGCTAACTCGTCTGCAGAGTTTGAAACTCTAATAGGAAGAAAATGAGCCCATTTCGTCAACTGTTCCACGATCACCCAAATGAAGTCATGTCCCTTCCTCGTCTTCGGTAGCCCAGAGATGAAATCCATAGAAATAAAGTCCCACTTCCATTCCACTATGGGCATGGGCTGAAGTAGTCCAGGAGGTCAGTGATGCTCTGCCTTGACCTGCTGGCACATGAGACAATGGGACACATACTCTGCTATGTGGACCTTCATGTTGTCCCACCAGTACGATCTCTTCATGTCGCGAGACATCTTCGTGCTACCAGGATGCATCGCAAGCCTCCAACTGTGGGCTGCCTCAAGAACTTTCCGTCTCAAGTCATGAGCATCTGAGACGCATAAGCGGCCACAGTAACGTAAGCCCCCATCCGTACCAACTCTCCACTATGAGTCCTCATCTGCACTAACCTGTTGTCTCATCTTCGCCAATAGCTCATCGTCTGCCTGAGCCACGATAATCTTATCATCAATGAGGGGTTGTACTCGAATATGTGCGATGCCCTCATACTGCTCCTCCACTATGAGTTTCTAATCAAAGTCTCGCACAAACTCTACCATGTCCCACTCTGCTCAACGCGTTTGCCATAAGGTTCGCCTTGCCCGGATGATAGGAAACCTTAAACTTGAAGTCCTTCAAGGTTTTCATCCACCTCTGCTACCTTATATTTAGGTCCCGCTGAGTGAATATGTATCTAAGGCTCTTGTGGTCACAAAAGAGCTCGAACTCCTCTCCATAGAGGTAATGTCTCCAGAGCTTCAGTGCGAAGATGACGGCTACCAACTCTAGGTCGTATGTAGGGTAATTCTCCTCATGCTTCCTCAACTGTCTCGAGGCGTAATCTATCACCCTATCCTTCTGCATAAGGACACAACCCAGACTAACGCAAGACGCGTCGGTGTATATAGTATACTTGACCCCTTGCTCTGACAATACTAGCACAGGGGCGGACATCAACTTGTCCTTCAGCTCCTGAAAAGCTGCTTCCGCCTTCTCATTCTAGGAGAACTTCAAATCCTTCCGTGTCAACTGAGATAACAGTCTAGCAATATTTGAGAAGTCCCGAATGAATCTTCAAAAATAACCTGTCAGGCCAAGAAAACTCCTCACCTCAGTAACCGAACCAGGCTGCTTCCAGTCCTGAACCGTGGCTACCTTAGTGAGATCGACTGTTATCCCTTCCTTGGACACCACATGTCCCAGGAACTTAACTTCATCCTTTTAGAAGTCGCACTTCTTGTAATGCGCGAACAACTGGTTCTTCCTGAGAGTGTCGAAGACTACTCACAGGTGCTCCTCATGTTGTTCCCAACTCTTGGTATATATCAGGATGTCATCTACAAATAGAATGACGAATCGGAACAGAAATGGCCGAAACATCCTATTCATTAGGTCCATGAACACGGCTGGTATGTTTGTGAGTCTAAACGACATCACAAGGAACTTGTAATGCCCGAAGCTAGTCCTAAATGCTATCTTTTGCACGTCCTCATCCCTGACGTACAACTGATGACACCCCGACTATAAATCTATCTTCAAAAAATACTGTGCCCCCTTCAACTAATCAAACAAATCATCAATCCTGGGCAAGGAATACTTATTCTTCACTGTCACCTGGTTCAACCTGCGATAATCAATACATAATCGCAGGGAACCATCCTTCTTCTTCACAAACAACACAGGCGCTCCCCAAGGGGACATACTCAGTCGTATGAAGCCTGCCTCTACCAAATCATCAATCTGTTTCCTCAGTTCCTCCATCTCACATGGAGGCATGCGATACGTCGATAGTGAAATAGGTGTCGCACCAGGCACAAGATCGATAGTAAAGTCGATCTTATGCCAAGGAGGTAGTCCCAGGATCTTCTCAAATACGTCTGGGAAGTCCTGAACCACAGGCGTATCTCCCAAAGTCGGACCATCAGTACTCTCTAATAGAGAAGCGTAACAACTTAAACGGGAAGGGTGGCTAACCTGAACAGGAAAAGTATAAGTCGTGCCCTCAAGTTCGTGGGCTGTCACCACCCTAGTCTCTCAATCTATCTCTTCCCTCACCTCGGTAAGACAATGCATTCCGAGAACAATGTCGTAGTGCCAGTGTGGGGCGACAATTAGGTCAACGCTCACCATCCTGCTACCCAAATCTACTGTGCAAGCTTCACAAATTCGGGTAACATCTGAAAAGGTCCCTGTAGCGGTAGTGAGTCTCACTCCCTTCGTACGAGTAGTACCTAACCCCAGTAGCTTGACTGTCGTGCATGATATGATGGAAGTAGTGGACCCGGTGTCCACCAATAAAAAGATGAGAATACCTCAGACATGAGTCGTGACCTCCAAGGTCATCGGTGATGCATCTGCTGTCTCGGCTACCCCCGCTGTTAATGAATATACCCGAGCTTACTGCTGGTGGTTCGGCTGTGGTACCATAGGCCGTTGTGGCAGCCTGAAGCGAGGAGCAAGTGGCCTGAAGGATGGATGAGCTGGAGCCGACCATAGAGGCGATGCTGATATGGCCTGAGGGAGGGGCCGGTTGATCCTCTGAGGTGGTGCAAATCCGTTGTCCCTCATCCTAGTGAAGCAATACTGATCTGTATGACCGGTCTTCCTGCAGTACGAGCATCATAAATCTGTCCATCCCAACTGAGTCAGTGACGGTGCAAGCCTGGGAGGTGAATCTGTATGCGGCCTCTTGCTGAGAAATGGCCTTCTTGGCATGTCTGGTCGTGGTCTCGGAGCCATGGGTGCTCGCATATGGGACTGTCTATTTCCGTCTTGCTTCGCTTGCATAGACATACTCACTAGCTCAGCATAGCTGGGTATGCTAGCACAACATATCTTTGAGCGGATATCAGGTCGCAGACCCTCAAAAAATTACCACATGCGCATCGGTTCATCAGCCAGTATCAACGGAGCGTACCTGCCCAGCTCTATGAATCTATTCTCATATTCAACCACTATCATCCCTCCCTGTCGAAGGCGGAGGAACTCACTCTCCTTCTTGTGGTGGTATGTGATGGGATAGTATTTCTCGTGAAAACAGGCCTCAAATGCCTCCCAAGTCCACACATAACCAACAACGATCGTACGAAGAACACTGTCCCACCAAAAGCTGGCCTCCTTCTTAAACATGAAGGTGATCAACTCCACCTGCTCTGCCTTAGTGCAGTGCAGCGCCTTAGCATCTTAAAGATGTGATCAAGCTAATACTCAGCCTCCTTGGGTCTATGAGTACCCACAAATGTGGGAGGCCGTAAGCGTTGGAATCACACAAATATGCCGCTGACACTCGCACTCCCAGCTGGGTACATAGGTGAGGCAGGTGGGGTCACCCCCATACTCTGGGCAAAGATGCCAGCTATGAATGTCAAGAACTGTTATTGCTGCTACTGCTGTTATATCTGTTGTTGCTGCATCAACAGCATCATCTGCTCTAGCCTATCAGGAGGCGAAGTGGACTGTGGTATGTGAGGTGTCGAGGTAGACGCATGGTTCAACTCAGGAACCGATGGTGCAACTGGTGGTGCCACAGGTGGTGCCACAAGTGATGGCCCATTTGTAGGGCCAATAGCCTACTAAAAATCTGGTAGAGTGTCACTGTGAGATGGGCCCATGCTGGGATCCATATGGCTATCACTTAGGGGAGGTGCCCCAATAGTCGGATCGCCAAAGGTGAGATGGGCCGAACTTCATGTGGCCTTAGGTGGCATTCCCTATATACAATATAGGGTGTAACCCAGGTCAGATTCAGCATATCTAAAAAATCATTCACGTAGCATTCAAACACAACATTCAAACACTAAGTAAAGAAACTTTATGCATTTCATTTACCAAAATTGTCACAATACATGGATTAAAGTTCTACATGAATTATGACAGAAATGCATGCGGCTATGCTAAGCTCAAACTGCCAAACACAAACACACTTTCTACCAACCATACTAATAGACCCATCACCCATACAACACAAACAACCTAAAACAGCAACAAAACAAACTACAGGGCGACGTCATGGATAACTAGGCATCCGAATCTAGCGATGGAGGAGGGGCTCCCTTATCCTATAGGCAGCACAAGATAGTTTTCAAGGTGCGAGTCACCTTCTTGAACTTATGTTTCATGAGGGCCCGGGTATCAATGATTTCCTGTCGCAGGGCAACTGGCCATCCTCAAGCCGAGCTAAGCGGGCATCCCTAGCAACCTGATCAGTGTCATGCTCCAATATCGTAGGAGGGGAGCTCTCATCTGTGTCTTGAGCCTCCTCTTCTTCTTCCTGTTCCTCCTCTATCTCATTTTTTCTCTCCTCCTCACTTTCATACTCCTCACTAGATGTCACATCCTCGCTCTCATCCAACCAAGCTTGTTGCTATTGTGGCCTAATGTCCATATGATTGAGAGTAGTTTCATTGATGTAATGGACTGGCACTAGCATTTCCACCCCAAGTCTGAAGCCAAACTCACATGCAATCCGACATATGAGTCGGCCGAATGGGAGAGAATCAGACACTCGAGTAGAGCGTGCAGTAAGAACTATCTGTCATAGGACATACGTAGGCACGCATAACTTCTCTCCCTATCCCACTAGGTAAAGTCTACCATCAGACGTGTGCACTCGCTGCGAGTGCTCCACCTGGGGTAAATATTGAACGTGAAAATGTGGTGAAGCAAGTGGAAGTCATCTATCATATGAGACACCAGGAGGCTATTGTTTGGCTACCACTAAACTAGTCAGCCACAAAGGAAATGCGTGCGGCGATCCCTTTCACATGCACTCCTCAAATTCTTCTCACTTGCATGAACTTCGCTGAGCGGCATCTTCAGAAGCCGAGATATCTGCCCAGCATCAATTGTGGCCTCCCGATCTCTACCCACTGGGATCTTAAACAGCAAGGACTCCAGTGTAGGCTCTCGAATGTAAGCGTAGAAGGCTCAGACAATGCCCACATTTACATTGTACTTGCCCTCAAATATCAGACCCCACCTGGCCTCTACCAGGCGTTCCATCAACAGATGCTCTCCAAAGAGCTTCTCATCCATGTGTGCTTCAAAAAGGACCCTGCGGCTCTCAAACCTTCCATGGGCTAACTCCGTAAGTAGTGTTCAATCAAAGGAAGCCTAGGGATCAAGGTCCCGCTTTGTCCGTACCTCATGCTCAACGTTTACACTCGCGGTGGCACCTCTCGATCTTCTTGAATGAGTGGGGTGACTAGGCTCAGCTTAGTGCACGGGAGCTTTTTTCTTCCCCATAAGGGAAAGAAGTGTGGAAATGAAGAAGAGGGCCACAACAAGCTCGAATAAGGCTATGAAAAAGGAAAGAAAATAGGGAAATGGGAAGGTTTATGGGGTTCCCATGAATTTGAGACATAAAGTGAGGTTTGAGTGCTCAAATGGAAGGCAATGAAAGGGGAAATCAGCTATGGAGGAGGGATTTGAAAAGGGTAGTGTGAGTGGTGCACGAAAATGAAAAAAGAAGCCCTTGGAGGGGCAATTTGTGTGAAAATCTGAAGTTTTCTTGTGAAAAGGAGAGCTTGGAGGGGTGGATTGTGAAGAGGAGCTACTGTGGGAGGGTTTAAAAATAACCCAACATACATCAGTGGGTCACACAACACCCTAAAAGCGTCGGCCAGAACCGGCCCGCCTGGCCAGGCCCGCTGAGTGGCGAGGCCTCCCCGAACCGGCGAGGTCCTCGCCGATCTCTGGACCTTCTGGTGAGGGGTCGCCATTGGGGTGAGGTCCTCCCCCCTAGGTCCCAAAAATGTGTGGGACCCACCTTGGGTCCCCCTAGAAGTGCCCCGTTTGGCCCCCTACTTGATTTTGAGTCATTTCGGGTTCTTTCGGGCATTTTTTTATGTATATCCGCATTTATCGATTGTTGAAGGCTAGGATGGGGTAAATCATGGTCTAAACCCATCGATTGATGGTCTAGGGGTGATAAAAGATCGTCTCAAGCGACCACGGATGTGTACGGACCTGATCTCGGTGATCGTTTTCGGTAAATTTCACCAATTGGTGAAACTGAAAAACCTACACTTGTTTTTACATTTTTCTGAAACCCTCCTACGTCAAATGTGTATCAGCGTAAGTTGTGTGACCATAACCCAAGTCTAGTTTAATCTAAATCATACTTTGATACCAACTTGTAACGCCCTAAAAATCGAAGGTCGAATAAAACATTACTAATGCAACATTTTTAATGATGGATGTATGTTGTCTGTATTAGTGCATAAAACATAAATGAGATTTAGCCAAATTGGCATAACATAATTCAGGGACAGTTGCAATACACAAGCGAAAGATAAATGAATATGTATAACTATATAAACCAGTGGTCTCCAAAGTATGTATGCATTTCCAGGTCAATATTTACAAGTATTGTTTTCAAAATACAGAATGTCAAAAATGTGATAGTCCACTACAAGTATAACCCTGAAGCCCCATCGATCAGAATAGTCAATAGAAACCCACCTGATAACTATATATAGGAGAACGCCTCCTCATCGTCCTCAAAATTTGGCTCCGCCTCGTGGGTCACATCATCATTTGTAACTAACACAGAGTCTGGTTGGTGTTTAAAACAACGTCCCAAAATATGGGAGTGAGTGATCAACTCAGTGGAACTATATAGCAAAGGTTAACATATTATCAATTCAGTCAAGCAGTAATGATAAAGCAGTACAACAATAAGGCTCTAAGTACTCTTGTTAATGCAATAATGGTATGCGATAATGATGCATGCCCTCACCTACATTCCCTCAGTATCTTCATCTCATAGCGACCATGACATCCTCCCAAAAGTGCTCTTCCTCACCAAAGGCAATGTGGTGCATGTATATGATTAGCTAGGTTCTTACTTAGGTTTATTCATACAACAGGATTACGAAGCTAAGGTACCTCCCTTATATCATTCCTCAAACAATGATCCATTCTAGGGTCGTCAATCCTAGTAAATCTCATACGATGTTGCGGTTCTAGGTCACTACAAAGGGCTGGTCACCTGATCAATGCAGGCCCAGTTTATACCCTAATTGCTACAGAAAAGCTCGTCACCTCAACACAGTCTCTGGGTATGCTCGAGGTCACTACAAAGGGCTCATCACCTGATCAATGTAGGCAGACAGCTCGAATACAGTGTCCCATACCACCGTATTCGACTCACGAGTCTAGGTTGCTCACTGGTCACTACGGGTGGGCTCTTCACCCCAGCGTAGGCCTACAGCTCGACCACGGTGTCTCATACCACCATGTCCAGCTCATGAGTCTTAGCAGATCGGGGTACCAAGGTTAAAGGGTTTTCACTGATGAGTTTGGTACCTTAGATTTAAGCAGTAGCGTCCAAACATGGTGAACAAACATCGGGCCAATCGGGTTAGTTGACGAGCTTGACTAGCATGAGTGTACGTTGAGTTGATCGACATGAAGTGCGTAAGCACTCCGTGTGGCCTAACCACTGCCGACATCCCAAGTATGGATCGGATTCATCGAACACGTCCTATGTGGCGAAAATAACCTCAGCCACCAAAGCAGAGCCTATTACCGATTGCCTGGACTATAATATAGTCCCAACCATGTGCAATTACAACAAGTGAACATATGAGATGATTAAGATGGTAATAGACAAATAAGTCAAATCCTACAATCATTTGAGCATGCTATGGAATATAACTTAATCATGAATATACCGTACATGGAGGAAATCATACACACAGTCAAATATGAATAATATACAGTACATGGAGGAAATCATACACATAGCTAAGGTAGTTGGGAATCATATCTCAACTTCTATATAAATCACAATTTACTAACTACTACCTCATTCAAACATTTTTACAAACACTTGGACTACACATTCCAACATACATGACGTATGTTAGTTTTATTACGTATTAGGGCAAACCCTTTCACTGAGGAGTTGTTGCCAATGCAACAAACGTATATGCATGACAAATAATCATGTCAACCACAAATCTAAAATCCATACGTATTCAATTATTTCAACAAATACTTAGAATACACTATACTTGACATAATTCATACGTATTCATAAAGTGAAATAAACGTCACGTTTGGCAAGTGAAATGGCACCCACACAGTAATAAATCATTAACCGACATTGAAAGCCTTGAAAACCATAATCTAAATGTATATAGTCTGCACTTTACGCCTGTAAATGCATAACGGATTCGTTTTAGACACCTAGCCTTTGTCAACGGCAGAATGGTAACTTATAGCACGAATTAGGTTAGCTATATCATCACTTACACTATCTGAAACCCTAAAATAGATTAGGGTTAGGTTTTTTTACTCAAATACGAAATCGGGATCGCCAGTATAGTGATACAAATGGTCGGATTTGGCACGTAAAGCAGCAGGGAAGAATCTCAGGAATACTCCAACTCTCTCTCACACTTTCTCTCTCTTTCCTTCTCTTTCTTCTCTTCTCTCTTCTTGGGTTTTAGTAAAATCGTATGGCAAGAGAGAGAGAGGGTTTAAAACCCTTATATAGGCCTAGAACTGACGGGAATGGCCCTAGGGCCATGGTATTCTTAGGTTTTAGCCAAATTGGGTCCGTTCTGATCCAACAGAGCACTTCTAGAGGCTCCTTTGCTGAATGCGATCAGACTTAAGCTCCCTGATATTGGATCCAGGTCAAGTAAAGTTTTTAGTCCGATCAGATTTACAGATTGCCCTTGGCGGACCAATTTTAATTCGACGGTCATCAGCATTCGATCAAGGCCACAAGTGCACTGCTATGTATGGGAAATTTTTCCTCATCTGAGGGTATAATTGAGTCAGATTCTGACGGTCTGAATCCTTATATTTGGCCCGCAAGAGACATGCTCAGATTACTTAAATTTGAATTTTATTTCTAAAGAAATTCACATTTCTCACACACTTCTTTCCAGGCTCAAGTAAATAGTTCTGGAATACCTTCTGGACTTAATTTTTAAGATGGTTGTCAAGTCCAACTAGGTGGTCATAATCATATAGTTTCGTCGCTATCAGACTTTTGACGTGCGGTCCAGGTTCGATACGGAGTTTCACTGTGCTCCCTAGAGCAACTAAGTTTATAGATTAATCTTAGGTTTTAGGATAGTGTAGCGTTAATGATTTCACAAGTTTTAGTTCTTACAGATCATATTTAAAGTGATTAGTGTTAATTTCACAGGGAATCTAGTTTAGCGCTAGTTGATTCTCACTTATTTTCTAAATGATTTGGTCTTTAGTGATTTCTGCCTGAGGTGGTACTCAGGTCTTCATACAAATTTTTTCGAGATGTTACACATCACATTTAGTCCTAAAAAAATAAATTTAACGGTTAATCACCCACCTATCGGCCTCCTTCTTGGTCCCTTAGCCTCCTTAGCTCCTTTTAACACCCTAAAAATCGAGGGTCAAGCAGGAGCCCAACTCCCGAGTTTCAAACCATCACTTATGCAATATATATAATGCTGATTGAATATTTTTTTGTATTAGTACATTAAACATGAGTGGGATTACACCAAACAGCATAACATACTCTAGAGGCAGTTAAATAATGCAAGTGGAAGATTGAGAGAGATATATATAAGCATACATGGAACATATAGTCCATAGCCGGTCTCCAGAGTATGAATACACTACCAAGTTGAATAATTACATATATTAGTTTAAAAAATACAAAATGTCAAGATATATTAGTTTAAAAAATACAAAATGTCCATAGCCGATCTCCAGAGTATGAATACATTACCAGGTTGAATAATTACATATATTAGTTTAAAAAATACAAAATGTCTAAATAGTTCAACTACAGATGATAAGCCCTATAGCCCCCGTCGATCAGGACGGTCTAAGTGAATCTACCAGAGAACTGCATATACGAGAATTCCTCCTCCTTGTCAAAGAAGTCAGGCTCTGCCTCACACGTCGCGTCGCCATCTGCAACTAAGACAGAGTCTGGTTGGCGTTTAAAACACCGTCCCGTAACGTGGGAGTGAGCGATCAACTCAATGGAACAATAAAGTAAATGTTAAGATGTTATCAATTCGTTCAAGCAATAATGACAACACAATACAACAATTAGGTCCTAAGTACTCTTGTTAATGCAAGAATGATATGAAATAATGATGCATGCCCTTCCTGCGCTCCCTTAGCAACTTCATCTCACGATCACGGTATGAAATACTTCCTCAATGCTTGACCTGCTACACCAAACACACACGTAATGCGATGCATACACGATGATTAGTCAGGTTCTTACTTAAGTTTATTCATACAGCAGGATTGAGATGCTAAGGTACCTCCCTTGTATCAATTTCCAACAATGATCCATTCTAGGGTCGTCAGTCCTAACAAATCTCATACGACGTTACAGTTCTAGGTCACTATAAAGGGCTCGTCACCTGATCAGTGTAGGACTAGTTTACACTCTAGTTGCTACAGAAAGGCTCGTCGCCTCAACGCAGCCTCAGAGTATGCTCGAGGTCACTACAAAGGGCTCATCACCTGATCAGTGTAGGTCGAAAGCTCGAATACAGTGTCTCATACCACCGTATTTGGCTCACGAGTCTGGGTTACTCACTAGTCACTACGGGGAGGCTTGTGACCCCAGCGTACGCCAACAACTTGATCATAGTGTCCCATACTACCATGCCCGGCTCATGAGTCTTAGCGGATCGAGATACTAAGGTTAACCAGTTTTCACTGGTGAGTTTTGTACCCTAGATTCAAGCAGTTGCGTCCATACATGGTGAACATACATCGGGTCAACCGGGTTACATGACAAACTCGACTGGTACGAGCATACGTCGAGCCAATTGACATGGAGCGTGCAAGCAACTCCTTGTGACCTAACCACTGCCGACAAGTAGCGTACGACTCGGATTCATCGGGCATGTCCGTCGTGGTCAAGCAGTTCAACCACCATTCATAGACATTTACCAATTGTCTGGACTACATCGTAGCCCCAATCACATTTAATTTCAACACGTCTTCGCAAGAGATAGTCGAAACAGTAATGAATAAATGATTTTAAATACAACCACCATTTGAGCATTTCATAAGAATACATATTACACATATTATCCTAGGCATGGATTACGTACATAAATCATGCAGTTAGATTCAAGTCACATGAAGGAATTCATACAAATAGTCAAGGTAGTCGGGACTCTCATCCCAATGCCCTTAGAACATACAATTCAGCAAGTACTTACTCTTTCAGACATTTTATCAAACACTTAGACTATACATTTTCTATATATGTCATATAGTAATTATAGCAGTTATTATAGCAAATGCCTTTTTAAAAAAAGGGTTTACTATACGTACAACAATCATGCATGATCAGTTAATAAACATAGCAAGCATAAATCATAATTCCCTACTCACTCAAACATTTTAACAAATACATGGAATGCATGCAAAATCAACATAGTTTACAAATATGCATAATATGCGGTAAACCTTATATCTAGGCACACGTGAAAGCAATCAAGTCAGTCATAAATCATTACTGACATTGAAAGCCTTGAAAATCATAACCTAAACATTTATAATCCGCACCTTACGCCGATAAACAAGTATCGAACTCAGTTTCTAGGTCAGGTCTTTGTCTACGACACGACGACCACCTATAACATGAAATAGATTAGCTATTTCATCACTTACACTATTTGAAACCCTAAAATAGATTAGGGTTAGATTTTCTTACCTAAGAACGGAATCTGAATCACCCATATAGCAATTCAGGAATGGTGGTTACGCATGTGGAGCGGTGGGATTTAATCCCAGGAACAAACTCCAACTCTCTCTCACACTCTCTTTCCTTCTCTTTCTTCTCTTCTCTCTCCTAGGGTTTTAGATAATTTGTATGGAATAGAAATGCGGTGGGTTTAGGCCTTTATATAGGCCTAGAACTGATGAAAATGGCCCTAGGGCCAAGGTATACTTAGGATATAGTCAAATAGTGTCTGTTTCGATCCAACGGAGCACTTCTGGAGGTCCCTTTGCTGAATGTGGTTGGACAAAATCTCCCTGACATTAGATCTATGTTAAGCTAAGTTTTCAATCCGATCAGATTTACAAATCGCCATAGTGGACCAGTTTCAGTTCGACGGTCACCGATACTCGATCAGGGCCATAAGTGCACTGACTTGTGTTGGAAATTTTCCCTAATCTGAGGGTGTAATTAGGTCAAATTATGATGGTTTGAATCCTTTTATTTAGCCTGCAAGCGAACCGACTCAATTCACTTAAGTTTCAGTTCATTTTCTAAAGATATTCACATTTCTCACACAATTCGCTCCGGGCTTAAGTTGTGCATTTCTGGGTACTATTAGGACTTGATTTTTGAGATGGTTGTCAAGTCCAGCAAGGCGGTCATAACCGTATAGTTTTATGAAAATTGGACCTTTGACGTGCAGTTCAGGTCTGATATGAAGTTTCACGATGCTCCCAAGAGCAACTGGGTTTGGGGTTGGATTCTAAATTTTAGGGTAACGTAGCATTAACGATTATACAAGTTTTGGGTCTTGTAGATTGTATTTAAAGTGATTAGTGATATTTTCACAGGTAATCTAGTTTAACACTAGTTACTTCTCGTTTAATTTCTGAAGGATATGGTCCTTAGTGTTTTCTGCCTGAGGTGGTACTCGAGTCTTTGTACGAATTTTTTGCGACACTCCTTGCCTTCACTATTGACGGAGGTTGATGATGAATAGATGGTTGAGATGGAAGATGAGAGAGAGGAAAAGTAGACCACACTTGGATTGGGAGGGAGAGCTTGGATGTAGGGTTTTTTTTTGTTGCTTGGGAGACTTTTGAGAAAATGAGAGAGAGAGAGAGAGAGAGAGAGAGAGAGAGAAGTTATGGGATGATATGGGATGGGTGTGATGGGTGATGGGTTGTAACATCCTGGATTTTTTGCCAACCTGGGGTTAGACGTCCTTAGGCAATGGGTCAACCATATCACTCTCAGAACTAAATTCCAAAGCCAAAGAAATCATTTAGGACTAAATTCTTTAGAAATTTAATGTGAATTAACTAGCACTAAACAGATTACCTGTAAAATTAGCACCAACCACTTTAAATACGATCTGTAAGACCCAGAACCTATAGAATCATTGACGCTACCTTACCCTGAAATCCAAGATCAATCTCTAAATCCGGTTGCTCTCGGGAGCACTTTGAAACTTCGTATTTGACTTGGACCGCACGTCGAAAGTCTGATAGCGATGAACTTAGACAATTACGACCGCCTAGTTGGACTTGACTATCATCTCAAAAATCAAGCCCAAACGATGCTCTGGGACGATTTCCTTAAGTCCGGAGTGAAGAGTGTGAGAAAATGAAGATTTTTAAGAAATTAAATATAATTTTAATAAATCTTGCATGTGTCACTTGCGCTCTATTTTTAAGCGTTCTGACCGTTAGATTTCGACCCAAATTTACCCTCAGATCAGGATAGGTGGCCCTTACATGTCATAGCACTTGTGGCCCTGATCGAGTTTCGGTGACCGCTGAACTGAAACTGGTCCGCCACGGTCGATCTGGAAACCTGACCGGACTAAAAACTTAGTTTGACCTAGATCCAATATTAGAGAACTTAAGTCCGACCGCATTTAGTAACAGGACCTCCAGAAGTGCTCTGTTGGATCGGAACAGACCCGATTTGGTTATAACTTAAGTATACCTTGACTTCAAGTCTATTTTCGTTATGTTTGGGCTTATAAAAGGGCCTTAAACTCTCTCTCACAAATCCCATACGAATTTTCAAACCCTAGCTAAGAAAGAGAGAGAAAAGAGAGAGAGAAAATGAGGGAGAAGTTGGGGTTTTCTCCTAGGACTCTTCCCTGCTGCTCCACATGCCAAAGCCATCCACCTGTATCGTTATTCTGTCGATTCCAATTCCGTTCTTAGGTAAGAAATCCTAACCCTAACCTGTTTTGCAGCCTAGGATAGTTTGAGTGATATTGTAGCTAACGTATTTCATGCCTTAGGTTGCGTATCCACTGTTGACGAAGACTTATCGTCTGAATCACCTCTTATACGCATTTTCTGGTTTAAGGTGCGGACTATATACGATTAGGTTATGGTTTTCAAGACTTTCAATGTTAAGTAATGATTTATTCTTGCCTAGGATGCTATTTCACATGTACAAAGTGTTGTCCGTTTCGACTTTCAGTTATACGTTAATTATGTTGAATATACTGTATTCCTCGTATTTGTAGAAAATACCATATACGTATAAAATTCAAATTTATGCTTGCCATGATTACTTGCCATCTATGTATGCTAGATGCATGTGTATCAACTTTTGGGTGAAAGGATTAGCATAATACATGTTTTACCAATATATGATATGTATTTAGTATGTGTAGTCTACGTGTATGTGAAAATAACTAAATGAGTATAGAATTCGCCTTCGTGCTCGCCATGGATAACTTCCATGGATATATGATTGTTGTATAGGCGATAACCCTTTAACGAAAGGATTTCCCTAATACGTATGATAACTAATATATACCATGTATGATATAATGTGTATGTTAAGTGTTTGTAAATATGTCTATATGAATAAATACATGTAAACTGTTCTTTAAATGGATGTTGAGATAGGATTCTTAGCCACTCTAATGATGTGTATGATTTCCTCCATATACTTTGTTTCATACTCATTGGTTTTACTTAGAAATGCATAAGTATGGATTCATGTTTATGTTGTACTTCATAACATGCTCAAATGATTGTATGATTTGAATCATTGCTCCATTACTGCCTTAAGTATCTCATATGCTAGATCATTGTAATTGAATGTGATTGGGGCTATTGTATAGTCCAAGTAATCGGTAATCATACTCCAAATGGTGGTTGAGGTTATTTTCGCCATGTAGGATGAGTTTAATGAATCTGAGTCGTGCTTGAGGTGTTCGGCAGTGGTTAGGCCACACGGAGTGCTTATGCATTCCATGTCATTCAACTCAACGTACGCTTGGCCTAATTGAACTTATCAACTAACTCAATTGACCGATGCTTGTTAACCATGTTTGGTCACAACTGTTTGAATCTAAGACACCAAGCTTACAAGTGAAACTCCCATTAACCGTGGTACCATGATCCCCTAAGACTCATGAGTCGGGCATGGTGGTATGGGACACTGTGGTCGTGCTGTCGGCCTACGCTGGGGCCTCAAACCTCCCGTAGTGACCAGTGAGCACCCTACTTTGAGCAGATTATGGTGGTATGGGACACTATATTCTTGTTGTCGGCCTACATTGTTTGGTGATAGGAGAGAGGAGCAAAGATTACGTGCAACAACCCTGGCAGCCCTCTGTAGTGACCTTGAGTTTATCCTGACACTGCATAGAGGCGACGAGTCCTGATGCAATCTTAAGGATATAAATAGGCCTGTATTGATAAGATGATGGGGGAGTGGTGTAACGATTGCGCGCAACATCCCTGGTAGCCCTTGCAGCGACCTAGAACCATAATATCGTATGAGATTCCTAGGACTGACAACCCTAGAATGGATCAACATTGGGAAATGATACAAGGGAGGTGTCTTAGCTTTCCAATCCTGTTGTATGAAAAGGACTAATAAGAACTTGGTAAGCATATTCATAACACCACATTGCATGTGCTAACAGTGTTGGTGATAGAGCACTGAGGAAGTGAGTCATGTCGCGATCGTTAGATGATGTCGCAGAGGGGATTGTGGTGAGGGCATGCATCATTCTTCATATCATCTTTGTATTAACAAGAGTATCTAAGACTTGTGTGATTATACTGCTTTATCATTACTGCTTGATTGGATTGATAACATGTTAACCTTTGCTGTATATAGCTTCCACTGAGTTGATCACTCATTCCCACGTTACGGGACGATGTTGGCCACACCAACCAGTCCCTGTTTTAGTTTCAGATGGCGACGATGCTTGTGAGGCAGAGTCGGTCTTTCTTGATGATATTGAGGAGGACTTCTCCTATATGCAGGTTCTGATCGATGGGTTTACAGGGTTACTGATTAGATGCCAATATACTTAGTATTTTTACTTTTTATTTAAACACTCATGTATAATCTTTTCTTTCCATTTTGGAGTATACATGTATTTAGTTAACCTGGTAACATGTTCACACTCTGGAGACTTACAATCAATTATACATTTTATATATTTATCACAGTCTTCCGCTTGAGAAACTTAACTGTCTCTGGAGTATGATATGTTGTTTTGGTCTAATCTCACTCATGTTTTCTGCACTAATATGAACAACATTCATCCATCATTGAAAATGTTGCATAAGTGATGTTCTGGAACTCGGGAGTGGAGTTTATGCTCGACCCCCGATTTTTGGGATGTTACATGGGTGGAGTGATGGATGAAGTGATGTAAAAGTTGACTTTGGGGTAGCTTGTGTAAGAGAAAGGTAGGGATAGGGTATGGGTTGCTTATACTTGACTTGATGTGTGATGTGTACTTAATTGATGGGATTGATTGATTGATTGATGGGATAGGTCGTAGAGATTCTATTGAAGTTCACAACGGTGGTGTTTTCCTTAAAATAAACGCGGGCCCACATCTTCTAGCCCAGGTATTAGATTGGTGGGCGAGTCACGGCGTTGGAACCGCACCGACAACACGGTCGCCAGGATACAAGTTTTGAATCGAGCCAACTTTGGTATGCAAGACTCATCTTAGGATCGCGCATAAATATCGGATACAGGTCGAGGGTTGCCGAAATTCGACCGGAAGGCTGCAGAAGCCTACGGAACAGTACGGTCTAGGATACAGGTCTTACAACCACTATCTATACGAACTACAAGATCCAAAACTATTAAAATCACTAACTCAACAATACTTCAAAACCTAGGAAAAATTTCAAAACTCAGTTACTCTCGAGAGCACATTGAAACTCCATATATGACCTAGACCGCACGTTGAAAGTTTGATTACCATGAAACTATAAGGTTATGATTGCCTTATTGGGCTTGACAACTACCATGAGAATCGAGCCCAAATGGTATCCAGAAATACACAACTTAAGCCTAGAGCGAAGTGTGTGAGAAACGCGAATATCTTTAGAAAATGAACTCAAACTTACAAAATTAGACCATTCACTTGCGGACGAAATTGAAGGTTTTAGACCATCAGTTTCTAACTAAACTTTACCCATGCATGGATCAGGAAAATTTCCCTGTACATGTTAGTATACTTGTGGCCCTGATCGAGTGACGATGACCGTTGAACTGATACAGGTCCTTCACGGTTGATCCAAAAATTCGATCAGACCGAGATTATAACCTAACTTAAATCCATGGTCAGGGAACTTACTCCATGATGCAGGTGAGTAATTGGCCTCCAGATGAGTCCTGTTTGCCCGAAACAGACACCCTTTAGCCTTAACCTTAGTATACCACCTTGGGGCCATTTGAACCAGCTCTGGGCCTATTTAAGGACCTTAAACCACCCCTCTCTCATTCCATATGAATTTCTCTAACCCTAGGAGAGAGAAGAGAGAAAAGAGGAGAAAAAAGTGAGGAGAAGAGAGAGAGATAGGGAGATTATTGTTGGGTTTCACTCCCACTACTCCACATACCGAATCACCACCCCACCATCACTACACCAACGATTCTAGCTTTGATTTGGGTGAAAAATCCTAACCCTAATCTTGTTTTAGGAATCCAAATAGAGGAATTAGTGAAATAGCTAACCTATTTCATGATTCAGGTAGCTATTGTTCTGTAGACGGAGATGTAGGATTCGAAACGAGGAATCTGACAAAAGGTGTGAACCATAAACATTTAGGTTATGGTTTTCAAGGCTTTCAATGTCAACAATGATTTATGTTTGACTTGATTACTGCCATATCATCTTAGTTACAATATATTCAATAAAGTATATATGTGTGTGAACTATTTGAATGTATAATGCATTCCATGTGTTTGTTGAATTATTTGAATGAAAGTGCAATTTTAATTTATGCTTCCCATGACTATCAACCTAGAATACATGTTTGTTGTATATATGACAACTCCTTTGTGAAAGGATTTACCATAATGTATGTTTTAATTGATCT
This sequence comes from Magnolia kwangsiensis, assembly GCA_037074715.1. NCBI lineage: Eukaryota > Viridiplantae > Streptophyta > Magnoliopsida > Magnoliales > Magnoliaceae > Magnolia > Magnolia kwangsiensis. Next base: position 26,117,326 of record CM073585.1, on the reverse strand, counting down.
AGTTTGTGTATGTAGTATTATATAGTCTAAGTGTTTGATAAAATGTCTGAATAAGTAATTGTTTGGTAAATCACTTTTAACAAGGGTGTTGAGATGGGAATCTCAATTACGATATCCATATTGGTAGTTTCTTTTATATAACATAAATTGTTGTTATATGATTTATGGATGAAATGCATATGCATGTCAACATGCTCAATGTGTTTGATAAAATGCTCAAATGAGAATTATGTTTGAATTGTTCGTTAAATGCTGTTATGAGTAACATATATGATTTCCTATGGCATTTGAGTATGTTTGGGACTACCACCTAGTCCAAGCAATTGGTAATGGCTTCTAATCGAGTGGTCGAACTAGTTTCACCACATTAGATACTTTTGATGAATCTGAGCCGTACGCTGATTGTCGACAGTGGTTAGGCCACACGGAGTGCTTACGCGCTTCATGTTGTTAATTCTACATGTGCTCGTACCAATCACACTTGTCAAATAACTCGATTATCCTATTGTGTGTTTACTATGTATGGACGCTACTGTTTGAATCTAAGGTACCACTTACCAATGTAAAGCCCGTTTCAACCTTGGTACCAAGATCCGCTAAGACTCATGAGTTGGGCATGGTGGTATGGGACACCGTGGTCGAGCTGTCGGCCTATGTTGGGGTGACGAGCCTCCCCGTAGTGACCAATGAGCAACCCAAAGTCGTGAGCTGAAGATGGTGGTATGGGACACTATATTCGAGCTGTCAACCTACGCTGAGGTGACGAGCCTTCCCGTAGTGACCTTGACTATAAACTAGGCCTACACTGAGGTGACAATCCTCTCCGTAGTGACCTCAAGTGTAAATTTGTTAACTTACCTATCCACTGCTTTCATCAGGGGTGATTCCCTACTCGTATGTGATTAACTAGGATTGACGACTCTAGATGGATCCTTACTTGGGTTAATGATATAATGGGAGGTACCTTAGCTTCTCGAATCTGCTATATGAATAAGCCTAATAAATTACTTGGTTAACACGACCATGCACTGCATTGCATGTGCTTTGGCGAGGAAGCGCACGTTTAGGGAGTTTACCATGTACGATCATTAGATGATGTCACTGAGGGAGTGCAAGCGAAGGCATGCATCATTACAACATATCATTCCTGCATTAACAAGAGTACTTATGATATGATTGTTGTACTAATTTATCATTATTACTTGACAGAATTAATAACATGTTAACCTTTGCCTTATAGTAGCACTGAGTTAATCACTCACTCTCACTCTGAGACAGTCTTTTAAAACACCAACCAGACCCTGTTTTAGATGCATATTATGGCGAGGCTTATGCGACGGATCCAGACTTCTTCGACGAGGAGGAGTTCTCCTAGATACAACTCTTAGGTGGGTATATTTAGATGTAGAGTTGCGTCGTCAGGATTACGGGACTATGGATTAGTTGAACCTTTACACTTGATATTTTGTTAATTTTGAAACCACATATGCATTTATTTAGCCTGGTAACATACTCATACTCTAGGGATTGATAAACACTTACATACTTTATATATTTATCTTAGTCTTCCGCTTGCTTAATTTAACTCTGGAGTATGATATGCTGATTTGGTGTAATCCCACTCATGTTTAATGCACTAATATGGACAACATTTAATCATCATTATATATGTTGCATAAGTGATGCGTTGAAACTTGGGAGTTGAGCTTTCCTCGACCCTCGATTTTTGAGACGTTACACAAACTGTAATAACCCAAATAATCTTAACCTTTTAATTTTAACCATTAATTTAGATAGATCCAATCCAACTGTTCATTAACTAATAAATCCAACCATACATTTAACTATCCATCCAATGATACAACCATCAAACCGTCCATATGATGAAATCATCAGAATACTTGCCCATCCATCTAAACCGACTGTCCATCTCACCACCAATCCACGGGTACATCACAAAGTCCATCCACCCTATCATACATGAACTCATCTAACCATACATTTACCCATCCATCTATTCATACATCCATCCGTCCATCTATGTATACATCGATCTGTCCATACATCTACATCATCCATCTATGTATACATCAATCTGTCCATCCATCTACATCATCCATGTATGCACCATTGAGTACACACAACCACACACATGCACCAAACACATCACATACATACTTCTCGTGCACACACAAGTGGCCCATGCATGCATCATAAACTATACACTATGCACACTCATCATAACCACACCTTACATACATGGACCACACACACATGTGGCACATGATGCATGGCACCTTCCACTACATTAATGGTGCACGTTGTTTAAATCTAAAGAAAAAAAATTGACCAAATGAGATGGAAACCGAAGCAACAACCGTTGCCTTCTCCCCACGTGTGTAATAGCTAGTGAAATGAATCACTATAAATAGGATAAGAGGAGTAGTTATGTGGGGTGGTAGGTTGTGACATGTGAGGTGAGGTGAGGAAGTGATGAGAGAGAGAGAGAGAGAGAGAGAGAGAGAGAGAGAGAGAAGGTCTTGCTGATTATTCACGTGAGGAAGAGAAAGAAGAGAGAGAAAAAGGAAGAAAGAAAAGGAGGATATATATATATATATATATATATATATATATATATATATATATATATATATATATATATATATATATATATATAAAGTGAGAAAAAAGAGAAAAAGGAAGAGAGAAAAAAAGGAGAGTTTTTAATTATTTTTTAATAGTGAGTTTCTCTCACTTGATATTAAAAAAATGTTATTTATTTATTTATTTATTTTATTCATTTGCGCTTATAATTAATTATTTTTTTGCCATCTTAAATGTTCTTTTAATTTGAAGTATGATGTGTTTAAATTTTATTTTTATTTTTACTTCGGCTGTTGTTATTTTAATATGACTCAATTCGAATTTTATATCGCCTTAATGTTAATCATACCTTAAAAATTCATTTTTTATTTATTTAAATTTTTTAAAAAATATTTGTAGGAATCTTGAGTTTATATATAATTTTTTTACGGATTCTAATATCTAATTAATTACGTTGCATGTTTATTCATTTTTATTTTTTGTAGAAATCTAATCATGTAACAATTTACATTGACTGAAAACTTTATTTTAAGTTTGAGAAATTATTGACAACATATATCATGGATTTAACCGAAGAATAGCGATCGTTGTATATTTTTAGAAACATTTGTTTCATATAATATTTAAATCATACATGGCCAGAATAGTTTTTGAAACATCGAACAATAGGTGGGGCGATCAAGTCCTCTAGGTTGAAAATCCCTAAAGCGTAAATAGTTGGGGCGATCAAGACCCTTTGGTTGAAAGTCCCAGAAACTCAACTGGTACCTCTTGGAGCCTCTACCGTACCCTTTGAATGGGTGAGCATGCTAGGATTGCAAAAGGTTCCCACTGTCAGGTTCAATAGGGTAGTAGTTTTACCACTTAACGAACATATGGGTCCCTTACCAAGTGCTCTTTGGATGGGTGAGCATATCATGCAAGAGGTTCCCATTACCAAGCTAGGTATGAAAGTGCCCTGGTTTGTCAATTAGCGTGAGCGTTGAGTCAACAAGACAAAAGAGCCCCATAGGAAGATCGTTCAAGCATTTGCCTTAACAGGATATGTGCTCGAACTCGTCAAAGGTAAACCTTAGCCTCACATCCCATTTCTCAAAACATCAGGTATATAAAAACTCTTAAAATTAGAACATTCTAGGGTTTATGGTAAGAAAACTATTTTACAAAATCAGGAAATCTTTAAGTTTTCTACCTTTGTCGATTATCGATACATGGCACGTTGAAATTGAACCCTATTAACGATGTCCTCGAAGCTCACTTGATATTATCGAATTGAGGACTTCAGATGTCCGTCAACCACAAAGATCTCTGTACTGAATTATCGATGTAACGTCTCGAAAAAATCCGTACAGAGACCCGAGTACCACCTCAGGTAGAAATCACTTAGGATTAATTCCTTTAGAAATTCAATGTAAGTTACCTAGTGTTAAGCTAGTCTAGCTGTGAAATTAGCACTGTTCACTTTCAATACCTTCTGCCAGACCCAAAACTTGTGGAATTATTGATGCTATAATGCCCTGAAACCTAGGATCAAACTCTAAACTCGTTTATTCTCAGGAACCCTTTGAAACTTTGTAATGGACTTAGACCGCGCGTCGTGAGTCCGGTAGCAATGAACTTAGACCATTATGACCACGTAGTTAGACTTGACTACCACCCCGAAAATCAAGTTCAAATGATGTCCTGGGACTATTTCATTGAGCCTGGAGCAAGGACTGTGAGAAAGGGTAGATTTCTTTATAAATTAAATGTGATTTAAGTAACCTGGCACGTGTCGCTTGAGGGTTAATTATAAGCATTCAGACCGTTGGAATCTGACTCAAATACACCCTCGGATCAGGGAACATTTTTCACTCATGTCAGTGTACTTGGAATCCCTGATCAAGTCTCAGTGACCGCTGAACTGAAATTGGTCCGCCACGTGCGATCTGGAAACCCGATCGAACTAAAAACTTAATGTGATCAGGATCCATCATCCATAAGCTTAAGTCTGATCGCATTCAGTCAGATGACCTCCAGAAATGTTCTTTTGGATCAAAAAAGACCTGAATTGGTTATAACCTAAGTATACATTGGTCTACAGTCTAAATAGGTGACTTTGTAGCCTATTTAGGGATCTTAAACCCTCTCTCATCCCTCACATACGAATTTGAGAGAAACCCTAGGATAGAGAAGAAAGAAAGAGAGAGATTGTGTGTAAGTTGTAAGAGAAAGCTCCTGTCACTTTACCCTACTGCTATACATACTTAACCATCGCGATCTAATCCCTCTTCCGGTGATTCTGACTCCATTCTAGGTAAGTAAACCCTAACCTTAACCTGTTTTAGGTATTCTATCGATGCAAGTAGCGAAGTAACTGACTTACCTTGTGTAATAGGTTGTCATATCGTCGTTGACAAAGGCGTAGAGTTCCTATTCGATTCATTACGCTCCTACGGCGTAAGGTACGGATTTTAGATGCTTAGGTTACCTATTTTCAAAGCTTTCAATGCTATTTAATGGTAGATTATTGACAAGGGTGCTATTTGACATGTAGAACATGCTGTCTATTTTTCATTTCGAATACATACGAAGAATATGAGATTTAGAGTATTTTAGGTATCTGTAGGAAATACTGTATATGTACGTAATTTACCGATATGATTGTCATGAGTATTTGTCATGTACCTATGTTAGTTATGCGTGTATGATCTGTTTGGCGAAGAGATTCGCCCTAATGCACACTTTTGGCCGACATGTGTTATGTAGACAAATGTGTGTAGACTAAGTGTTTGTATAAATGTATGTATTCGTAAGTATTGAGTAAATGGTGTTGTAGTTTAGCATTGCGATTAGATTCTCAACTAATTTGATGATGTACATGATTTCCTCCATTCTTGTTGTGTTTGAATTGATTACCTTATGTGTGAAATACTCATGTATGGTTAACTGCTAATGATATATGTTATAACATGCTGATAACATGCTGAAATTACTTGTATTTCAATTCTGTCTCTCTCATATGATTATTGATTTAGATTACAAGTGTTTGGGGCTATACTCTAGTCCAGGCAGTCGGTAACAGATTTGAATTCGTGGTTGCATTCTATTCACCACGAAGGACGCGTCGACAAATCGGAGTCGTGCTTTGGCTGACGGCAGTGGTTAGGCCACACGAGGTGTTTATGCACTTCATGTCGTTCAGCTTAAGGTGCGCTCGTACTAGTCGAGCTCGTCAAGCAACCCGACTGACCGTTGTATGTTCACCTTGTATTAGTCATAACTGCTTGAACCTAGGGTACTAAACTTACCAGTGATAACCATGATAATCGTGGTACCTTGATCCACTAAGACTCATGAGTTGGGCATGGTGGTATGGGACACCGTGGTCGAGCTGTCTGCCTACGCTGTGGTGATGAGCTTCCCCGTAGTGACCAGTGAGCACCTCAGACTCGTGAGCCGATTGTGGTGGTATGGGACACTGCATTCAAGCTGTCGGCCTACTCTGATTGGTGACGAGCCCTTTGTAGTGACCTCGAGTATATTCTGAGTCTACGTGAGGCGACGACCCTTCCGTAGAAACAAGAGTACAGACTAGGCCTGTATTGATAAGGTGATGGGGGAGCGGTGCAACGAGTACGTGTAACAGCCCTAGCAGCCCTTGCAGTGACCTAGAAATATATCATCGTATGATACTACTAGGAGTGACGATCCTAGACAGGATCTTTGTTGGGAATGATATAAGGGAAGTACCTTAGTTTCCCAATACTGTTGTATGAAAGGACTAATAATAACTTGGTAATCATATTCATATCGCACTGCATGTGCCTGAAAGATGTGGAGCACTGAGGGAAGAAAGCATGTCGTGGACGTAAGATAGTGTCACATGAGGGAGTACGTCGGTGAGGGTACGCATCATTATTGCATCTCATCCTTGCATTAACAACAGTATTTAGGAATGTTTGATTACTTGCTTTACCATTATCGCGTGATTATTTGATAACATGCTAATCTTTGCTCTATAATTTCACTGAGTTGATCACTCACTCCCACGTTACAGGACGGTGTTTGCAACACCTACCAGACTCTGTCTTAGATGCAGATAGCGAGGTGATTCGGGAGTTAGAGCCGGACTACTACGAGGACCAGGATGAGTTCTCGTACATGCAGTTCTCTGACGGCTTCGCATAGGTGGCCTGGATCGATGGGATTTTTCTAGTTGGACTATCATATGACATTTAATTTTGATTTGATATATGTATATGTGACTCAGAGATATGTTCATACTTTGGAGACAGATCGAGATTGTTTTGTTTTATATACAGTGATATATATATCTTCCAGTCTTTCACTTGCATTTTATCACTGGATCTGGAGTATGAATTATTGTTTTGGTATAATCTCACTCATGTAAATGCACTAACTCAAACAACATTAAATTATCATTATTTATGTTACATAAGTGATGGTCTGAAACTCGAAAGTTGAGTTGCTGCTTGACCCCCAATTTTTAGGGCGTTACAAGTTGGTATCAAAGCATGATATGGATTAAACCGGACCTGGGTTATGGTCACATGACGTACGTTGTTGCTCTTTGACTTAGGTGGGTGTGAGAAAAATATAGAAACACTCATAGGATCCCAGTTTCGCCAATTGACGAAGTTCACTCAAATCAATCATTTTGATCGAGTCTGTGTGCATCCCTGGTCGCATGAAATGATCCCGGACCACTTCTAGTTCGTTTATTGATGAGTCTAGACCCTTATTGACCCTATCCCAGCTGTTAAAGATCGCTAAATATGAATGTGCAACAGTTAATACCCGAAACGACCTAAAATGGTTCGAAACAGAGTCGTGGGCCTACCCACGCTAATCCAGAAGGAGCTAGGGTGGGACCCACCCTGGCTAATCCCAAGAATTTGGGGCCCTTGGGGCAGGAGGACCTCGCCCAAATGGTGAGGTCTCGCCAAACAACCCAGAGGTCAGCGATGACCTCGCCGGTCGGTGGGCCCATTTCGGTCAGGCCTTTGGACCGATGGTATTTGGGGGTTAGGGTAACCCCCCGGTACATGGGTCATCCCTTAAAACAACCCTAAACTACTACCTCTTTCACAAACATCACCTCCAAGCTCTCCCTTTCTCTCATGTTTGTTGATTTCTCTCTCAAACCTCATTTCCAATCACTCCCATCATCATTTTCTGCCACAACCCACTCCCTTTCATCATTTTCAGTGGTACACACTCCCCTCTCTCTCCATTCTCTCTCATTTTGGGCTCTTACACCCTCTATTCGAAGTAAAAATCATGTAAGCCTCCAACCCAACCCATCTCTTCCTTTTCCCTTCTTCAAACTCTGTGTTTGGGGCTTTTACAACCCTTGTTGAGGCTCAAACTCATGGAGAATCAAAAACCCCAGCCCTTATTCCCCCTTTCCTTCACTTCCCATGGCCATCTTTGAGTTCGTGGCGGCCATATTCTCAATTTCCACCGTCCTCTCTCTCATGGAAAAGAGGATGGGTGCCGCTGATGAAGCTGGGCCTAGTCGCCCCTCACGTTCAAGAAAGCTGAGAGGTGGCGCTGCTAGTTCAAGTGTCGCCGCTATTCTAGGTGCCGCTCGAGAGTTTCAGATGAAGCGAGATATTGATCCCCGGACTCCTGTTGGCAGAGCTACCCCATGAAATTTATGAGGGCCATCGGGTCCTTTTTGAAGCTCAGGTGGATGGGCTACTCTTTGGGGAATATCAGTTGCTCGAGCACCTGGAATAGGCCCAGTGGGATCCACTATTTGATGTCAGGCATCGTGCCAATGCAAGCACGGTCCGAGCTTTCTATGCCAACATTTGCGAGGCTTCGCTGGAACCCTTGCAGTTCTGGGTCTCATGTGGAGTGGATTTGTGGGCCACAGTTAATGTCAGATTGATATCTCAGCTTCTGAATGTGCCCCTTGGTGAGGTACATGCGAGCACTAAGAATCTAAATATTGTACGTGAAAGAGACTGCCGCACACGTTCCCTTTGCGGTCGACTGGTTGAGTGGCAGCCGAACTAGAGTCTTCTTGTGTCTCATATGACAGACGACTTCCGCCTGCTCCACCACATTTTCACATTTAACGTCTACCCTAGGTGGAGCAACCGGAGCGAGTGTACGTGCCTCATGGTGGACTTCCTGTATCAAGCAGGGCAGAGGGCGAACCTGTGTGTGCCTACGTTCGTGTTGCGATAGAAAGTTCAGGTTGTACTCTCTAGAAGGAGGACTGAGTTGTTCCCATACGGCTGACTCATATGCAGGATTGCACGTGAGTTTGGTTATAGCCTTGGTGGGGAGATGTCGGTGCTGATTCATCATATCAATGAAACTACCCTTAATCAGATGGAGATCGGGCCATGGCAACGCCAAGCTCGACTTGAGGAGAGCGAAGATGAGACTGAGAGCGAAGAAGAAGAGAGTGAAGAAGAAGTCGGGGTCGAAATCCAAGAAGAGGAAGAACTAGAGGCCCAGAGCACAGATGAGAGCTCTCCTCCTACAGCACCAGGGCAGGGTTCTAGTCAGGCTGCTTGGGATGCTCGTATAGCTTGCCTGAAGGAGGATCATGCTACCCTATGACAGGGCCAGACTGTCCTGCGACAGGAAATTATGGATCTGCGAGGCCTTGTGAAGCACAAGTTCAAGAAGGTGACTAGTACCTTGAAAACCTTCCTGTGTTGTCTGTAGGATAAGGGTGCCCCTCCTCCATCACTAGACTTAGGCGAGTGACCCTGTTACAGACGCTGTTGGTCGTATTTAGGCTGTTTTATGTTTTCTGTGTGTGAGCCTTAGAAGGCTCAGTAGTTGGGTTATGTTACAGTTGTAGGTTTGGCTAACTTAGTTTCCCATGTGTTTCTTGTCATGATGCATGTAAAGATATATCTCTTGTATTGTGACAAATTTTGATTAAATGAAATGCATGGAGTTTCTTCGGCTTGCTATGTGAATGATTGTTGTGGTGTATATGTGTTGTTGTTGGAACGGACTGGGTTGCACCCTATTTGGAATATAGGGAATGTCACCTAAGGTTACTCCTACTTTTGTGGGTTCTCACAGACCCGAGGAGGCCGAGTACTGGCTTGACCGCATCTCAAAGATGTTGAGGATGTTGTACTGCTCGGAGTCTGAGCAGGTTGAGTTGGCCACTTTCATGTTCGAGAGAGAGGCCAGCTTATGGTGGGATAGTATACTATGGACAGTTGCAGTTGGCTACATATGAAAATGGGCAGCATCCGAGTTCCGTTTTCATGAGAAATACTATCCGCAAACCTATCGACATGAGTGGGAGAATGAGTTTTTGTGCCTCAGGCAAGGAGGCATGTCAGTTACGGAGTACGAGCATCGATTTACAGAGTTGGGCAAATACGTCCCTACGATTCTTGCTGATGAGCAGATGCAGATATGACATTTTTCTGAGTGCCATATTCGGTCGAAGATGTGCTGTGTCAGCATACCCTCTTATGTCGAGCTGATACATATGTCTATGAGAGCAGAGCATGATGTAGACCGATTAACACGTTCTCGTGGCCCTATAGTTGCTAGGCCACGACCAGATAACCAGAGCAGGCCATTCCTCGGTAAGAGGCCTCGCATCGACTCTCCTCCCAGAATCACAACGTCAGTACTTTCGATGAGGCTCCCAGGTGTGACTTGTACTTACTGTGAGAAATTGGGTCACACTGCAGAGAGCTGCTTTGTTCGGATGAGATATAGCAGATTTTTACCATCGCAGAAGATCGACCGTCCTCGCCCACAGGCTCTATCCGCTCCACCGTTACGGTCAGCTCCTACGCATCCTTCCTTCAGACCTCCTATACCTCAGTTCCGGCCACCTCAATGGCCCATGGCACCGTGACCGAACCGTCCACAGCAGGCTCGTGTGCATGCACTGACAACAGAGGCATCCGAGACAGAGACCGCACCACCCTTAGCCTTTGAGCTCATAGCCCATATCGGAGGTGCTCCTATATTCTTGTTGGTGGATACAGGATCCACGATCTCAGTCATATCTTCTTCAGTAGTCAAGCGCCTTGGGCTGCAGACTACTCGTATGGTTGGGGTGTGAGTTATTTCAGTACACGGGACCTGCACTGATGCCACCACGATGTGTGAGGGTTGTTGGCTAGATCTAGGGAACAAGACAATGGCCATTGACCTTATCGTCGACCCCTCTCTCTATTATTTCGACGTCATTCTTGGCATGGATTGGTTGACTGTGAGGAGGCCCGAGATTGACTGCGAGACTCGTTTAGTAACAGTTTATGAGCCGGAGGGGATGTCCTTTACATTTTCAGTGCAGGTCAGTCACCCCTCTCGAGTGATTTATTTTGCTTCCTTATTAAGGAATGTTGATGTCCCGACACTCGAAAGCATGTTAGTAGTCCGTGATTATGAGGATGTGTTCAGGAAGATACCTGGGGTGCCACCCCAGCACGAGATCGATTTTACTATCGACCTGGCACCCGGTTCGACGCCTATCTCATTACCAACGTATCACCTGGCCCCGTGTGAGATGGACGAGTTAAGGAAACAGATCGATGATTTATTAGAGGTTGGATTTATACGACCGAGTGTGTCTCCTTGGGGAGCACCTGTGTTGTTCGTGACGAAGAAAGACGGCTCATTGCGGTTGTGCATTGACTACCGCAGGCTGAATCAGGTTACGGTGAAGAACAAGTACCCATTACCCAAGATAGATGACCTGTTTGATCAAACGAGAGGAGCACAGTACTTCTCAAAGATTGATCTACAGTCAGGGTATCACCAGCTACGCGTAAGGAATGAGGACGTACAGAAGACGGCTTTCAGGACTAGTTTTGGCCATTATGAGTTCCTCGTGATGTCGTTCGGTCTTACGAACGCACCAGCCGTGTTCATGGACCTAATGAACCGTGTATTTCACCCGTTCCTCTATTGATTCGTCATCGTATTTATAGACGACATTCTGATATACTCCAGGAGTCGAGAGGAGCATGAGGAGCACTTGCAATTGGTCCTAGATACTCTGAGACAGCACCAGTTGTTCGCACAGTACAAGAAGTGGGACTTCTGGAAGGAGGAAGTCAAGTTCCTAGGGCATGTCGTGTCCAAGGATGGGATAGTAGTGGACCTTGCTAAGATAATCGCGGTGCAGGATTGAAAACATCCTGGTTCGGTTACCGAGGTGAGGAGTTTCTTGGGACTTGCTGGCTATTATCGACAATTCATTCGAGACTTCTCCAAGATAGCCAGACCCATGATTCAGTTGACACTGAAGGATCTGAAGTTCGCCTGGAACGAGAAGGCGGAGGAAACTTTTCAGGAGCTGAAAAACATGCTGACGTCTGCCCCTTTGCTAGTATTGTCAGAGCAAGGGGTTAAGTATACGATATACACTGACGCGTCTAGCGTTGGACTGGGTTGTGTCCTTATGCAGAAGGACAGGGTGATTTCATATGCCTCAAAACAGTTGAGGAAGCACGAGGAGAACTACCCTACACATGACCTGGAGTTGGCCGCTGTCATTTTTGCACTAAAGCTCTAGAGACATTACCTTTATGGAGAGGAGTTCGAGCTCTTTTGCGACCACAAGAGCCTCAAGTATATATTCACGCAGCGAGACCTAAATATGAGACAGCAACGATGGATGGAGACCTTGAAGGACTTTAATTTCGAGGTTTCCTACCATCCGGGCAAGGCGAACCTTATGGCTGACGCCTTGAGCCGCAAGAAGGCGATAGAGTTTGCGGCTCCACTGATGGTAGCTGAGTGGGACATGGTTGAGTTTTTGCGAGACTTTGAGCAGAAACTCACTGTGGAGGAGCCATTCGAGTTTATCACACATGTTCAGGTGACGATGACAGGGTCATCACGGCGCAGAGGGATGATGAGCGTCGGACTGAGCTTCGAGAGCAGGCCAGTGACGATGCAGATGTCGAGTGACAAGTTGGAACGGATGGGGGCTTATGTTATCGTGGTCGCCTATGCGTCCCAGATATCCCCGACTTAAGACGAGATATTCTCGAGGCTGCGCACAATTCTAGGCTTGAGATGCATCTGGGTAGCACAAAGATGTATCGTGACATGAAGAGGACCTACTGGTGGGATGGCATGAAGACCCACATCGCAGACTCTGTGTCCCGTTGTCTCACTTGCCAGTAGGTGAAGGCAGAGCATCGTCGACCTCCTGGTCTCCTTTAGCCTATGCCTATATCTGAATGGAAGTGGGACTTTATTTCTATAGATTTCATTTCGGGACTGCCGAAGATGAGGAAGGGACATGATTCTATTTGTGTGATCGTCGACCGTTTGACGAAATCGGCACACTTCCTTCCAATCAGAGTTATGAACTTTGTAGACGAGTTGGCCAGGCTATACATCAGAGAGATTGTGCGTCTGCATAGAGTTCCCTTAGAGATCGTGTCGGACAGAGACACGCGCTTTACTTCTATTTTCTGGACTCACGTCCAGGAAGCTATGGGTGTGAAATTGAAGTTCAGTACAACATTCCACCCACAGACAGACAGACAAACAGAGCGGGTGAACCAGATTCTAGAGGACAAGTTGCGGGCTTGCTTGTTGGACTTCAAAGACAGTTGGGATGAATGTCTTTCATATGCGGAGTTTGCATACAACAACAGTTTTCAGGCCAGTATCGGTATGGCACCTTATGAGGCCCTGTATGGGAATCCTTTCCGAGCACCACATTGTTGGGTAGAGGTCAATGAGCGCAGATTGATTGGCCCAGAGTTAGTACAGGCGACCTTGGAGAAGATTGACATCATCAGGCGCCGACTTCTTACAGCGCAGAGCAGGCAGAAGAGTTATGCCGATACGAGACGGTGCCCGCTAGAGTTTGCGGTTGGAGATCACATATTCCTGAGAGTTTTCCCTATGAAGGGAGTTCTTCGGTTCGGGAAGAAGGGGAAGCTAGCACCGCGATTTATTGGTCCGTTTCAGATTCTTGACCGTGTAGGTGTAGTGGCATATCGTCTAGCTTTGCCTACGCCTCTCGCGAGCGTACACAACATATTTCATATTTCTATGCAGAAGAAATACATTTTTGATCCTTCCCATATCATTAGATGGGAGCAGGTGCAGTTAGGTGAGGATGTCACATATATCCTGCAATCGACGCGTATATTAGACAGGAAGGAGAACGTATTGCGTAGAAAGGTCATCCCCTTATGAAAGTATTGTGGACGCATCACACTGAAGAGGAGGCTACTTGGGAGATAGAAGCCGAAATTAGAAAGAACTACCCACAGCTTCTCGAGGAATACGAAAAGGTACAAAATTTTGAGGATGAAATTTATTGTTTAAGGGGGGTAGATTGTAATGTCTCAGAAAAATCCGTACAGAGACCCGAGTACCACCTCAGGCAGAAATCACTTAGGATTAATTCCTTTAGAAATTCAACGTAAGTTACCTAGTACTAAGCTAGTCTAGCTGTGAAATTAGCACTGTTCGCTTTCAATACCTTCTGCAAGACCCAAAACTTGTGGAATCGTTGACGCTATAATGCCCTGAAACTTAGGATCAAACTCTAAACTCGTTTATTCTCAGGAACCCTTTGAAACTTTGTAATGGACTTAGACCGCGCATCGTGAGTCCAGTAGCAATGAACTTAGACCATTATGACCGCGTAGTTGGACTTGACTACCACCCCGGAAATCAAGTTCAAATGATGTCCTGGGACTATTTCATTGAGCCTGGAGCAAGGAGTGTGAGAATGGGTAGATTTCTTTATAAATTAAATGTGATTTAAGTAATCTTGCACGTGTCGCTTGCGGGTTAATTATAAGCATTCAGACAGTTAGAATCTGACCCAAATACACCCTCAGATCAGGGAACATTTCCCACTCATGTCAGTGTACTTAGAATCCCTGATCGAGTCTCAGTGATCGCTGAACTGAAATTGGTCCACCACGTGCGATCTGGAAACCCGATCGAACTAAAAACTTAATGTGATCAGGATCCATCATCCATAAGCTTAAGTCTGATTGCATTCAGTCAGATGACCTCCAGAAATGTTCTTTTGGATCGAAAAAGACCTGAATCGGTTATAACCTAAGTATACCTTGCTCTAAAGTCTAAATAGGTGACTTTTTAGCCTATTTAAGGATCTTAAACCCTCTCTCATCCCTCACATACGAATTTGAGAGAAACCCTAGGAGAGAGAAGAAAGAAAAGAGAGAGATTGTGTGTAAGTTGTAAGAGAAAGCTCCTGTCACTTTACCGTACTGCTATACATACTTAACCATCGCGATCTAATCCCTCTTCCGTTGATTCTGACTCCATTCTAGGTAAGTAAACCCTAACCTTAACCTGTTTTAGGTATTCTATCGATGCAAGTAGTGAAGTAACTGACTTACCTTGTTTAATAGGTTATCATATCGTCGTTGGCAAAGGCGTAGAGTTCCTATTCGATTCATTACGCTCCTACGGCGTAAGGTGCGGATTTTAGATGCTTAGGTTACCTGTTTTCAAAGCTTTCAATGCTGTTTAATGGTAGATTATTAACAAGGGTGCTATTTGACATGTAGAACATGCTGTCTATTTTTCATTTCGAATACATACGAAGAATATGAGATTTAGGATATTTTAGGTATTTGTAGGAAATACTGTATATGTACGTAATTTACCGATATGATTGCCATGAGTATTTGTCGTGTACCTATGCTAGTAATGCGTGTATGATCTGTTTGGCGAAGAGATTCGCCCTAATGCACACTTTTGGCCGACATGTGTTATGTAGACATGTGTGTAGACTAAGTGTTTGTATAAATGTATGTATTGGTAAGTATTGAGTAAATGGTGTTGTAGTTTAGCGTTGCGATTAGATTCTCAACTAATTTGATGATGTACATGATTTCCTCCATGCTTTTTGTGTTTGAATTGATTACCATATGTGTGAAATACTCGTGTATGGTTAACTGCTTATGATGTATGTTATAACATGCTGATAACATGCTGGAATTACTTGTATTTCAATTCTGTCTCTCTCATATGATTATTGATTTAGATTACAAGTGTTTGGGGCTATACTCTAGTCCAGGCAGTCGGTAACAAATTTGAATTCATGGTTGGATTCTATTCACCACGAAGGATGCATCGACAAACCCGAGTCATGCTTTGGTTGACGGCAGTGGTTAGGCCACACGAGGTGTTTATGCACTTCATGTCGTTCAGCTTAAAGTACGCTCGTACTAGTCGAGCTCATCAAGCAACCCGACTGACCGCTGTATGTTCACCTTGTATTAGTCATAACTGCTTGAACCTAGGGTACTGAACTTACCAGTGATAACCATGATAACCGTGGTACCTTGATCCACTAAGACTCATGAGTTGAGCATGGTGGTATGGGACACCGTGGTCGAGCTGTCTGCCTACGCTGTGGCGACGAGCCTCCCCGTAGTGACCAGTGAGCACCTCAGACTCGTGAACCGATTGTGGTGGTATGGGACACTGCATTCAAGCTGTCGGCCTACTCTGATTGGTGACGAGCCCTTTGTAGTGACCTCGAGTGTATTCTGAGTCTACGTGAGGCGATGATCCTTCCGTAGCAACAAGAGTACAGACTAGGCCTGTATTGATAAGGTGATGGAGGAGCGGTGCAACGAGTGCATGCAACAGCCCTGGCTGCCCTTGCAGCGACCTAGAAATATATCATCGTATGAGACTAGTAGGAGTGACGACCCTAAACAGGATCTTTGTTGGGAATGATATAAGGAAAGTACCTTAGTTTCCCAATACTGTTGTATGAAAGGACTAATAACAACTTGGTAATCATATTCATATCGCACTGCATGTGCCTGGAAGATGTGGAGCACTGAGGGAAGAAAGCATATCGTGGACGTAAGATGGTGTCGCATGAGGGAGTATGTCGGTGTGGGCATGCATCATTATTGCATCTCATCCTTGCATTAACAACAGTATTTAGGAATGTTTGATTGCTTGTTTTACCATTATCACGTGATTGATTTGATAACATGTTAATCTTTGCTCTATGATTCCACTGAATTGATCACTCACTCCTACGTTACGGGATGGTGTTTATAACACCTACCAGACTCTGTCTTAAATGCAGATAGCGAGGCGATTCAGGAGTTGGAGCCAGACTACTACGAGGACCAGGACGAGTTCTCGTACATGCAATTCTCTGACGGCTTCGCATAGGTGGCCTGGATCGGTGGGATTTTTCTAGTTGGACTATCATATGACATTTGATTTTGATTTGATATATGTATATGTGACTCAGAGATATGTTCATACTTTGGAGACAGATCGAGATTGTTTTATTTTATATACAGTGATATATATATCTTCCAGTCTTCCGCTTGCGTTTTATCACTGGATCTGGAGTATGAATTATTGTTTTGGTATAATCTCACTCGTGTAAATGCACTAACTCAGACAAAATTTAATTATCATTATTTATGTTGCATAACTCATGGTCCCCGATTTTCAGGGCGTTACAATCGATGAATCGATAGACTATTCGATATCATCGAATTTTGAATCTGAGTTGACTTGATAAAATCGACATCTGGTTAGTTGTGTCCAAAATACCACTAAGGCAAATCATATGATTCTCGATATATTAAAGGGCTCCTCGATATCCTCATAATTCAAATCTCAATGATATCGGTAGACCTTCGATGATATCGGATTGGGACACAAATCTATCTAGAAAGTTTTTCAGGTTAATCTTTCTCGGATCGAGGATCACTCGATAAAATCGATATTCAAATATCGATCATATCGAGGCATGGTCGATGTCATCGAAATAGGACATAAACTATCCAGTAAGATGATAGGAAAACTCCTTAGGATAGGTCATACAATTTGCACTTATATCATAAGTCATTTGATAATTGTATGGTCATTTTTCAACCAGTCCTAGTCATGGTTCAACTAGTCCAGACACTGGCTCCACCAGTTCAAGAATTCCCTCGACCAGTCCAAGGTTTGTTGTGAATTTTTAAAATTTTTTGTTGGACCCTCGACCAGTCCTGGAGACTGCTCAACCAATTGAGTAAACAATGTTCGACCAGTCGAGCTGGCTCAACTCAAAGTCCAGCAACATTTTTGGGTCCCACTCGACCAGTCGAGTGAAGGGCTCGACTAGTCGAGCAAGCCACTTGACCAGTCGAGTAGTGATCTTATCTTATCGAGCCAGAAATTTTAAAATGCTATTGGTCCTTCGACCAGTCGAGCTAACCACTAGGCCAGTCGAGTAAATAGTATTTTTGCCTATAAATTGAGGACGATTTTCAGAGTTTTTCAATTCATTCAAATCTATTTAAGTCATAACTCTGAGAAACTTGTCCCCATTTTCTAGAAGCTAATTGGTTATTATTTAAGATTCTTTTAATAGCTTTTTTACATTTAATTTTGTGATCTCTATTCAATTTTATTTCTTTTGAAAAGGGAATATTTATTTTATCCCTTTTTAGATCAAAATCAAATCAAGCTAACCCAAGTTGATTCAATGTCTCAATACTTGTGCATTTGAGGTTGCTATTTATTTCTGCTATTTGGGATTGATTAGTGCTATCTTATTTTAGTTTTTTCTTAATTCTGTATTTAAATTTTAATTTGGCAGATTCACCCCCCTTCCCTCTCTAAGACTCGTAGCTCGGCCTTTTCAAGTGGTATCAAAGCCTAATAGCTCAATTATTTGGATTAATTTCCTAAGCTAACTGATTTGAGCTTATATCATGTTAAATTTTGATAGCCTTTCAATTACTAGGCCACCATCATTTGATGGCTCCAATTATGTCTATTGAAAAGCCAGGATGAGAATTTTCTTTAGATCTATTGATAAAAATGTGTGGCAATCCACAGTAACTAGATGGAACCCACCTGCTATTGAAGTTCTAGGCATTGATGGTATTAAAACTCTTAAGGTTGCACCTTATAATACTTGGACCACTCTTAAGAAAAATGAGGGCAATGCCAACGTCAAGGCTTTAAACGCAGCTACTTGAGCACTATCGCCAGATGAATTCAAAAGGATTATATCTTGTGATACTGGAAAACAAGCCTGGGATATCTTAGAAATGACACACGAGGGTACGACTACTGTCAAGAAATCTAAACTACAAATCCTCACCACAAGGTTTGAGGAAATACGTTTGGAAGAAAGTGAAACATTCATGGACTTCTATACTAAATTAAATGATATAGTCAACTCAATGTGGGGTCTTGGAGATAGTCTCCAAAAAAGTAAAAGTTGTGCAAAGATACTACGCTCATTGCCTAAAAGGTTTAATTCAAAAGTCACTTCCATTCAGGAACTTCGTGATACAGATAACATGCAGGTTGAAGAACTTGTTGGTTCTTTACAAACCTATGAGTTAAATTTTAAGGCTCCTAAAGGTAAATCATAGCCCTAAAATATTCTAAAAGTATTTCTCATAATTCTATTGATTCTGATTATGAAAACTCAGAGGATGATATGACACTTTTAGCAAAGAAGTTTTATAAAATTTTCAAAAATAAAAAGAGAGTTGATTTTCAAAAATCCTCTGAAAAGAAAAAGGGTAGATCTAAAACTTGAAAATCACTTAAAGATAGTCAATGCTTCAACTACCATGAATATGGGCATCTAGCAAACAAATGTCCTAAGAAGGACAAGTCTAAAAGAAAAAGTATGTTAGCTACATGGGATGAATCTTCCTACACTAAAGTCTCTTGTGAGTCAGAAGATTCTAAAATTGAGTTGGCTAATGATGTTAAAGCCCTAATGACTCTAGCCAAGTTCACTTTCTTAGATAATGATGATTCAACCAGTGAAGAAAATCTTAGTAACCATGAAAATGAAGAAGATCTTCAAGATGCTTATAATACCCTATACGGGGAAAGTTGAAAAATAATTGTAAAGTTAAAACTTCATAAAGAAAATTTTTCTAAACTAAAAGAGAATTTTGATAATCTAGTCTTAGAAAAATCACACACTTTTCAAATTATTTTAAAAAAACTAAGTGTAACATACATTTCAAAACATTCCAAATTGAAAACTTAAAATCTGAAAATGAAAAGCTAAAACTAGAAGTCTCTTCGCTTTTGAGTTTGAAGGACACATGGAGGTACGCCTAAGGTGAACCTAAATTAGAAAAACTTTTATCCCGATCCAGAAAATGTGGCGATAGATCTAGATTGGGCTATGATAAAAGTATTCCTCCCAAATATAAGAATACTCCACTGAAATTTGTTAAAGGGGAGTTTTCTAACTGTAAATGCTATAGTTGCTAGCCCTTTTTGTTGTCAAATTTGTGGTGCCAATGACACTGTTTGTATCTTTTTATAAAGCTTGCATATGTGAAGAATAAAGCTCTACTTAAGACAGTCACAACAAAAGTCTAACAACATCAACTTCGAAAGACATGTACTGTTCACAAGTCAAGTCTCGAGAAGGCAAGTATGTACGACTTAATTCAAGTCAAGTATAATTCAAGATCAAGATGAAGCTTTCAAGTTCAAGCTACACCAAGATCTCAAGCTTCATTATTCTCAAAGGTCACTCGTCTTCAAGTTTCAATATTTTTACTTCACAATTGAGGTATGACTGACCGTATGTTGATCTTTAGAGTAGGTTATTTTAGATACATAACTCATATGTTTTATATAAGTGAGTTTGGTCTGTTCTAAGACTAGTCCTAGACTTTGTTTGACTAGTCCTAGCACTGCTTCGACCTGTCTAAGAATTTCCTAGATCAGTCATAAGTTTGTTACAAAATTCAGAAATTTTCTGTTAGGCTTCGACCAGTCCTGGAGACTGTTCGACTAGTCGTATGAATAGTGTCGACTAATTCTTCGACCAGTCGTAGGAGACCTACGACTTAAAGTACAGCATTGAAATTCATGGGAGACCTACGACCAGTCGTAGCTGACCTACGACCAGTCGTGAAACCGCCTGATCTTATCGCGCCTGAATTTTCAAATATCTGTTGGTTCTACGACCAGTTGTAAAGATCTTTAGACCAGTCGAAGACGTGATTTGCTCTCCTATAAATAGAGCGTAAATCTTAGAATAAAAGATACAATTTACACTAATCTAATTCGGCCTTCTGAGAGATAAGTCTGTGCTCCATATAAGCTAAGTGTGCATATTTAATATTCTCTTTCTTTAACTTTGTTAATTGATTTTGTTTCTTGTATTACAATCTCATCTGAAAAGAGAAACTTTGATTATCTTTTTTCTAGAATTAAAATCAATTAAAGCTAGCCCATCTAATTTAATTTAAAATTAATTAGAACTTAAAACCATTGTAAAGTGAATATTGGACATTGAACTTGGACATTCAAATCTCTGCTCCGATTTGGTTCTTCTGGGCTGCTACAATGAAGGAGATATTCAGGTATTTTATGTTTACGTAATTTACTTTATTTGGTTTTCTTTTGAGATTTGCTAGAAAAATCTCATTGTATTGGTTATCTGATGAGAGCCAGGAAAACTCAGAAGTGGGGGTTTTTTAATTGTGTGATTTATATTTCATATCTTTCAGTATTCATTTGTGGAATGTATATGTGGATGTGAATGTTCTAATCATTTGTAATAGTTTAGAATTTATTTCTAGCTATTCCTTTATTGCTTTGAGATTCAGTTTCTTTATTTGTTCTAGTAAGGTTGCCCTGCCATTTTTATGGTGCATGGTTGTCCTTAGAACAATCAATATTTTGAGATTGTCTTACTTTTCAGCGATGTGGTTTGATTTATTTATTTGGCTATCTCTCTTTATTTGAATCTGCTGTAATTATCTTAAATTTGGCATTGTCTTATTCACTGCCCCCACCCCCCCCCCCCCCCCCCCCCCCCCCCCCCCCCCCTCTAGGACATATAGCTAGGCCATTTCACTAACACAAAAGGGAAAAATCTAAATCAAAATAATTCTAAAAATACTAAAACTTTTCAGACTTTTAAACCTAAAAGCAATCATATCAACTATAGAAATCAAAATCATAACCCTTTGGCTGAAAAATTTGTGGATCTACTTAAGGAGCTTCTAAAATCTAACTCAGTGGGTAAAACTTATAACAACTGGAAACATAAGAAGACACTATGCTCCTAAACCTAAAATTATAGTGAAATGGGTCCCTAAGGTTGTTTGGTTGCTTACACTGCTTTCAAGGCTTCAAGTCAATCAAAGTGGACTTAGACAGTGGATGCTCTAAACATATGACAGGTGACAAAGATTTGTTCACCAATCTCAAAGACATGACTGATGGTTCAGTTACATTTAGTGACGGTAGCAACTGCAGAATTGTTGGCCAAGGCACAGTTCAACTCTTTAACCTGCCTCTATTGGAGAATGTTTTATATGTAAAAGGTTTAAAACATAATCTATTAATCATCTCTCAAATATGTGATAATAATCATAGTGTAGGATGTGAAATTTTGAATAAAAGCGGTTCTGTAATATTAACTGGTCGTAGGACTTCTGAGAACTGCTATATAATCAGTGATTCAAGCTCATCTAAGCTATTGTGTTACATTGTCCAAACTGATGAGACCGAATTATGGCATAAACACCTAGGACATGTACACTACCGCAACTTGTATAAATTGAGCAAAAGTGAATTGGTAAGAGATCTACCTAAGGTAAAGAATGTGGATAGAATATGTGGCGAGTGACAGCTTGGTAAACAAACCAGGAGTGCTCACAAAAAGGTGAACTTTAATGCCACCTCTAAACCACTCGAACTTCTCCACATGGATCTCATTAGACCAACTAGAACGGAGAGTCGAGGTGGCAAGAAGTATATTCTAGTTATTGTAAATGACTTAACCAGGTATACTTGGGTAGTCTTCTTAAGAGAGAAATCAGAAACTCTCAACGAAGTAAAAAAGGTACTTCAACATATCCAAACTGAAAAAGAATCATAAGTCACTAAGATCCATAGTGATCATGGTTCTGAGTTTGAAAATAAGAGTTTTGAGAAATTTTGCAGTGACCAGGGAATATCACATGAATATTCTGCACCCAAAATACTACAACAAAATGGTGTAGTGGAGAAAAAATAGAGTGCTTCAAGAAATGACAAATGTAATGCTAAATAGTATGAAGCTTCCTAAAAATCTTTGGGCTGAAACCATAAATATTGCTTGTTATATAATTAACCGCATTTATACTAAAAGATCAAATAATAAAACTGCTTATGAAATGTGGTTTAATAAGAAGCCTACTATCAAATACTTTCAAGTTTTTGGCAGCAAGTGCGACATCTTGCATGACTGAGAAAATATGGGTAAATTTGACACCAAAAGTGATGAAGGGATATTTTTAGGGTATGCTCTAAATAGTCGAGCATATCAGGTTCTTAATAAGAGGACTAGTGTAATTCAAGAATTCATTAATGTTGTCATAAATGATCATCTGAATACATCTAACACTAGTTTAGAAGATGATGAAGTCTCATTAATTGATAAACTAAACTCTTTATCCAGTCGAAATAATAACACTGAACTACGATCAATTAAAGACCATCCAACTGATCAAATTCTTAAAAACCCTCTCACTGGTGTGCGCACTCATAAATAATTAAAAGATATCTACAACTAAGTGTACTTTACATCTAAGATAGAACCGACTAACGTAAAAGAAGCCCTTACTGATGAAAATTGGATTGTAGCAATGCAAGAAGAGCTCAATCAGTTTGTTTGAAATGATGTATGGCATTTGGTTCCTAAACCTAATGATAAATATATATTTGGAACCAAGTGAATTTTTAAAAATAAGTCTGATAAATTAGGTAACATTATAAGAAATAAGGTGAGAATGGTTGTACAAGGGTACACTCAGATAGAAGGTATCGATTACACTAAAACCTTTGCCCCAGTAGCTCGTCTTGAATCTATCAGACTGTTCATATCCATTGCCTTTTATAAAAATTTTAAAATCTATCAAATGGATGTCAAGAATGCTTTCTTGAATGGTGATCTGCATGAGGAGGTATATGTAGAATAGTCTAAAGGTTTTTAAGACCCTAAACATTCTAACTATGTTTATCATCTGAAAAAATAACTCTATGGTTTAAAACAAACTCCCAGGGCATGGTACGAAAAGTTAATTAAGTTTCTACTAAGTCATAACTTTGTAATGGGAAGTGTTGATAAGACACTATTTATAAAGAAATACAATGATCACATTCTAATAGTGCAAATATATGTTGATGACATTATCTATGAATCTACTTGTGCTAACATGTCTATTGAGTTTGTAGAATTAATGAAGTCTAAGTTTGAAATGAGCATGGTAGGAGAATTAAACTATTATCTAAGTCTGCAAGTGAAACAGCTTGCTGATGGGATATTTATCTCTCAAACCAAGTATGCTCTAAACTTGGTGAAAAAATTTAGATTTGAGAGCAGTAAGAACTTTGATACTCCTATGAGTACAACATTGAAACTCTCTAAGGATTCAACATGTAAATGTGTTTATCCTAAGTTGTATCGCAGTATGATAGGTAGTTTATTATACTTAATTGGGAGTTGACCTGATATTGCATTCAGCATAGGTATTTGTGTTAGATATCAATCGGACCCTAAAGAGTCACACCTGATTGTTGTTAAGTGCATTTTATGATATGTCACTAGTTCAACTAATCTTAGTCTCTGGTATCCACATGATACTAGTTTTTAATTAGCTTGTTACACAGATGCCGATTGCACTGGTAACATTGATGATCGTAAATCGACCAGTGGTTGTTGTTTCTATGTCGGGAACTGTTTGGTTTCTTGGTTTAGTAAGAAATAAAGTTTTGTATCACTATTCACATCTGAGGCTGAATATATTGCTGCTGGTAATGCACGCACTCAATTTGTGTGGATGAAGATAATGCTAAGTGTAAGACCCGTATCTTAGTCTATACCGTTCCGTAGACTCTCGCGGTCTTCTCGATCAAATTTTGGCAACCTTCGACCCTTAACCGATATTTACGCGTGACCCTGATTCGCATGCCGTCAACCCAAGTCGACTCAACCTAAGACCTTTACCATAGCGATCGCACCGTCACCGCGATTCCGATGTCGCGACTCACGTGCCGAGGCGATACCCTAGTCAAGAGATGTGGGCCAACGTTCGGTGCGAGAAAAATGTCACGCGTTGCAAAACCCAAGAGAATCTCTACGACTTGTCACATCAATCCATCAATCATCAATCTCAACATGTCAAGTACACATCAACTTTCACCCATTCCCAAGCAAGCCTCAAAGTCAAAAAGTCTCTTACACACCCATACCTTTCTTACATAAATGGCCACAAAAGTCAAAAAGCACTTACACCCATCACTCACCACATCCATCACCCATTACTCTCTCTATCTCCCTTTACAAGTCTCTCTCTCTCATTTTCAAACTCAATTCCAAGCAACCAAAAACCTCCATACGTATAAGCCTCTCCAAACCGTTCCAAGAGAACCACAAGTGTGGCCCACCTTTTCATCCTAAGATCTCCCATCCTAGCCATCCATTTCTCATCGTCTTCCATCAAAGAGGAGCACAAGGAAACCGGTAAGCTGAGGGAGCAAGAAGATCAAGTGGTGGGTGCTTGATAATAGTAGTTTTTCATATTTTTAAGATGGGCCAAGTGAGGTCAACCGATCAATGGTTTGGATCTCACTTGGGACCCTAAGATGTGGTCGATGGCCCACTAAGATCATCATGATGTTTATTTCCTTGCATTAAAAAGGTCATCTAGATTTCCCTTATTGGTGGGGAAAGGATCTCCACCGTTGATTTTCGATTTCGACGGACCCATGTGTAAAGGGACCCACTTGATGTATGATTGGTTACAAGGGAGGGCCCATAGTGTCGAAGTCCCTCCATCACGCGTGTCCCACTCTCTATCTCTCTTTCTCCCTCTTTATTCCATTTTTTTTATATATGTGATCATGATATGGTTGTGTGGCCCACCTAAGATGGGCCCACCTCAATGGAGGAGCCACGTCCAAACCATCCAGTGTCCAGGGACGCTGGACGTCAAGGAAAACACTAATATTAGCTTGGTTCACTCCCTTTTTGGGGTGGTCCACTTGTGTAGGCCCCACTTTGATGAATGTTTTTAATCCATTCTGTCTATTCTATTCGCCCAATCATTTTAGGCATTGGGCCATAGAATGAAACTGATCCAACTTTCTAGCAGGCCACACCTTTAAAAATGGTGATTTTCACCTTTCAAATTTGTTTAAAATTTCCTACGCACCAAGATATGCCCAATATTGGACTTGATGGACTTCTCATAGTCTGTAGAGACCAATGGCTGGGGTGGATTTACATGAAGCGGGCCGCACACCCAAAAAACCATAAGAAAATGTATTTTCAAAAAAAAAATACATACATATATAAAGGGGGCAATGCCTGCTACCCTTGACACAGCAGCAGCAACGTGCTGCATATGGGCGGACGGGCCAGGGGCCATGGCCTTGCATATGGGCCCCACCATGATGTATATTTTACATCCACACCATTCATGAGGTGGGCCACTCCCAGCAGTGGGCCCCCTCCAAATTTCAGCTCCATCCACAGCTCAAGTGGCCCACACTGCAGGAAACTATGGGATTGAACCTCTACCATTGAAACCCTTCTATGGGCCATAAAAGTTTTGGATCAAGATGAAATTTGTATTTCCTCCTCATTTAGGTTCGTGTGACCTTATCAATAGATTGGATGGCATATAAACATGGTGGTGGACCCCACGTGGAGCCCACAGTGATGTATGTGTTACAGTGGAGCCCACAGTGCTGTATATGTTTTATTCCCACCGTCCAGCGGACGGTGGAGCCCTGGTGCATGTGTTTTATTCACACTGTCCAGTGACAGTGGGGCCCTCCATGATGCATGTGCTGCATCCAATCCGTCCATCTACTTTGTAAGCTCATTTTATGGTTTGAGCTAAAGAAAGAATCAGATCTAAAGTTCAAGTGGACCCCACCATTTAATGTTGTGGTCAATGATGTCCACCGTTCAAAACTTTCTAGGGACCATAGTAGCTTTCTACTAAGTTTATATTTGCTTCCACTTCATCCATCACTATATTAATTTATGATCAAGTGGATGGGAAACATATGTTATGGTGGGCCTTAGGAATTTTAATGGTGGCAATCATTACCACCACTTATGTTTGGGTGTGGCCCATTTGATGTGCATGGGGCCCAATTGGTGTGGCCCATTTGATATATGTAAGGCCCATGGGTTGAGGCCCATTTGATGTAGTAGGGGCCCATGGGTTAAGGTCCATTGAGATGTGTTAGGGCCTATGGGTTAAAGCCCATTTGATGTACATATGGGGCCCAATTGGTGTGACCCATTTGATACACATACGACCCATGTGATTAGGCCCATTTGATGTATTCAAAACTCAACGAGTTATGGCCCATTGCAATGCACATAAGGCCCATTGGTGCGACCCATTGATGCGGCCCACTTGACGAATAAAAGGCCCATATGATATGGCCCATTTGATGTATTTAAGATCCAATGGGATGTACCTAAAGTCCATTACAATGTGTGATCCCAACATGATTGTGTAAGGATGTTTCATGACGGGCTACGCCTTAGGAGCAGTGTTGGTTTGATGTCCACATTACAAGTATAATGTTGGTTAAATGTCCGCATTACAACTCTCCCTAGGGCCCATTGTTAGGCCCGTACTTATTATGTGTAGGCCATTTAGGCCATCTGCATTGTAAGGATAGTGCGTTATTTTATCACAAGAATAGTATAGTTTCATGATTCATGATCATACGCATCATATGTATGCTTGATATGAGAAGTGACTGATCATAGCATATGCCTTCGAGCAGATTGTTTAGGGGCTCCCGGATAGATGGTGTTGCCCTACATGAGCGCACGTTATGCGCAGGATTGCTGCATGACTGAATAGTGTAATTTATGCATTCACATTGTGTGATATGGTTACCGTATGCCCTAGCGACATCAGGGTTGTAGCCTCCACAGGCGTATCGTGGATGGCAGGATTGGATACCAGAAATCTTATTTTACATGGGATGTTATAGATATCCCTGGATGAAAGTCCCTAAACCCTTATGGTATCAAGAGATTGCTCCAACGTCTAGACCGAGTGGGTACAGGAGCGTCGAGTACAGATTACTAGATAGTCGCGCTTTTCACTGTGTCATGGTCAGTTAGAAAGGAGTGCGGACTTACCTGCCCCAGAGTAGGGGGTAAAGCTAGGCTGAGCTTGACCAGCTCAAGGAATGGGTCCGCTATCGACAAGTCGAGCCCGATATTGGCAGACAGATAGTGAGGTCTCTTTCACTTACCTTATTGCGCGCGATGGGGTGGCGATCTGGTTTAGAGTGTACTAAACCTCGGTGATATCCCAGAGTTGAGTTGTATTGATATGTGGACTTAGATGAGGATTTGTATGCTTGAGTTGTATTCCGCATCGCATGGCCTTAGTATGACCAACATCATTCATGCTTTGCACCGCATGGCCTTGGTATGACCAACATCATTCATGCTTTGCACCGCATGGCCTTGGTATGGCTAATGATATTCTTAGCTTTCATCATTATGTTTCGCATTCTCTGATACTGCATAATTACATTACCACTTGCGCACACACTTTCACCACCCTCTAAGCTTTCCATAAGCTTATGCACGACCATTGCATGCAGGTGACATTGGGACGCAGCAGCGCTGAGGCTTGAGCACGTGGCAGATTATTTTAGAATTTTTGGTCTATCATCATTATATTTCCCTTTATGCTTATTGTACTTATAAAGTTTTTGATCATAGTGGAAATGTAATAGAGTTTTTGGTTGTTGTTTGTGGGTTATGCCTTTAGTTATACATTATTATGAATCAAACTGACGTTGAAAATCCTTCTCATAGCATCCCAGGATCAAAACCTGGTGAATGGGTGCTGGAAGCCGAGAATGGGGTTCTACAGAGGCTGTCGGCGCCAGATTCGGCGATCAGGAATTTTGTGAGTCCGGTTTCCGAGTTTGGGGCTTGACACTAAACGATTACAAAATTGCGCAAGAATCTATGGTTTTATATTGTGACAATTCAAGCACAATTAATATTTCTAAAAATCTAATTCAGCATTCACAAACCAAGTATATTAGCATTAGATATCATTATATTCATGAATTGGTGGAAGACAAGATAATTTCATTAGAATATATTCAAACCAGGAATCAACTTGCAGACATATTCACAAAATCGCTTGACAAAAACAGGTTTACAAAATTAAAATTTGATCTTGATATGTACAATATGAACTGTTGATGTATGTCTATTTGTATTATAATGTATATATTTATTATTTTAAAAAATTTTAAATTCAAATAGATGTGAAATTACATATTTTCAATGGTGCACGACCAGTCGAGTAGATTAGTTATGTTATCTTAAACTTACTTCTTATTCTCATTAGTTGTTGTTCTTATTCTACTCTTATACTTCCATCATTTATACACTCTTTCCTTTATCATATTGTGACAAAAAAGGGGAGAATTTGTGTTGGTATGTCCATTTAATGATATTGGATTCAGTAGAAGATGTAGAATATGTGTGGAGAAGTGGTTGGATCTGTATTTGTTCATATACAGGTTCTACAAGCAATTTCTTCCTTCTCTTAGATTCTATGGAGTAATGTATTAAGGGGAAGTATCTATTTTTGCTAACCAGTTTTTCACTAGTGCATTATTCTTTATTGATCTAACTGGTGCATGATTCTTTATTAATCTAACTGGTGCATGATTCTTTATTGATATAACTGGTGCATGATTCCTTGGTCTTGGTTTGTTTTGTCACAAATTTGACAAAAGGGGAGATTGTGAATGCTATCTTATCTAGCTCCTAGGTTTGTCAAATTTTTTTATGCCAAAATCTCTTAGAATCTGTATCTTGTTTAGAGGTTGTTGTAAGATCAACTTCATGTCATCCTTACCAATCTTGTCTATATTCAAGTATAAGATCAATACATTCAAGTACAATATCAAGAAGTTCACTTTTAAGAACAAGAAGTTCAAGTACAAGATCAATAGGTTCAAGAACAAGAAGTTCAAGTACTAGATCATGTCATTAAGCTTTAGCTACTTCAAGAGAAAGATATGTGATGAATCAATCTCACAAGTAAGGTTGTTTAACCCTAGATTGACCTTAGGATAGGTCATAGAATTTGCACTTATATCATAAGTCATTTGATAATTGTATAGGTCATTTTTCGACTAGTCCTAGTCATGGTTCGACTAGTCCAGACATTGGCTCGACCAGTCTAAGAATTTCCTCGACTAGCCCAAGGTTTGTTGTGAATTTTTGAGATTTTCTATTGGACCCTCGACCAATTCTGGATACTGCTCCACCAGTCGAGTGAACAGTGCTTGACCAGTCGAGCAGGCTCGACTCAAAGTCCAGCAACATTTCTAGGTCCCACTCGACTAGTCAAGTATAGGGCTCGACCAATCGAGCAGCGATCTTATCTTATCGCGCCAGAAATTTTGAAATGTTGTTAGTCCTTCGACCAGTCGAGCTGACCACTAGGGCAGTCGAGTAAACAGTATTTTTGCCTATAAATTGAGGACGATTTTCAGAGTTTTTCAATTCATTCAAAGATATTCGAGTCACATTCTGAGAAACTTGTCCCCACATTTTAGAAGCTAATTGGTTAGTATTTAAGATTCTTTTAATAGCTTTTTTGCATTTGATTTTATGATCTCTATTCAATTCTATTTCTTTTGAAAAGGGAATATTTATTTTACCCTTTTTGATATTAAAATCAAATCAAGCTAGCCCAGGTTGATTTAATCTAAAAATCATTTAGACCTAAGAACCCTTTCATATGTGAGATTGGACATTGAACATCTACATCGAATTGGTTCTACCGGGCTTTATCAGAAGGAGAATCTTCAGATAAGTACATTTCTTTTCTGTATTTGCTTTGTAAGATTGACAAAAAATCTTTTATTTTTGGTTTTGACTGAGATAGCTAGAAAATCTCAGTGGGTAGGTCTTTTAATTGTGGTAGCCCTTTAAAAACACAATTGTGAAGGTTTTGGGCGAACCTTGGAAAACCTATCTCATAGCAAAAGCCAGTATCCCGTGGGTGAGGATATTGGGAGTGGAGTAGTTATATGGCTGTTTTCTAATAGTTGGTGTACACACAAGCGAACCACTATAATTGTTGGAGTTATGGTGAATGTTTATCTTTGTGCATTGTGGTGAATGATCATAATTTACTTTCTGCACATGTGGTGAATGGTGTAATAGCAGTAAATATTTATTTCTGCTTTATTATTTATTTCTCTGTATTAGTTTGAGACTTTAATACACAGACCGTTCTAGAAATCAGGTTGTCCTACCATAAGCCATTGGTTTTTGGTGTAAGGTGGTCCTTATAACAACATCTGTATCAACCTCTCAATACTTGTGCATTTGAGGTTGCTATTTATTTCTGCTATTTGGGATTGATTAGTGCTATCTTATTTTAGTTCTTTCTTAATTCCGCATTTAAATTTTAATTTAACATGGTCCTATTCACCTCCCGCCCCCTCCCTCTAAGACTCTTAGCTCGGCTTTTTCAAAGAGCAATGTTAGGGCTGCACCAGATACATATCAAGCATAGGGTGATGCTTCTAAGAAGCAGAAGATGTCAATAACAAATAGCTTAGCTCCAGCTCAGCCAACGAACTAATTTATGGGTAAATATTATAACTGCGAAATGGAGGGTCACTCCACTCGTTTTTGTAGACGATCGCCTCAGCAGCCACATTATCAGGCACCCCCGCAAATGCACCTGAGACCTCAACCACAGTATCAAGCACCTCAGCAAAAGTACTAGAGACCTCCATATCATCAAACACCGGAACAGTATCAGAGACATCCACAACAAAGACCCCTTCAGCAGCAACAACGCCCACAGCAACAACACCACTAGCCAAGGCAGGAATGCTAGGCTTCTCGACAGCCAACCTAAGGTCATGTGTTCGCCATAGTACCATTAGATGCAAATGTTAATGGAGGAGTGGTGGAAGGTACCGTAATTATCTATTACTCATCCGCTCAAGTTTTATTTGATTTAATAGCTACACATTCATTTATTTTGACTCTTTTCATGCATACATTGGGACTATCTCCTGAACTCCTAAATAAGAATTTAATAATTGCTACACCAATAGGAAGCTCCATAGTGCAAAATCAAATATGTAGCTCGTGCCTTATCATGATTGGAGATTTCTTACTGTTAGCCGACCTTGTTGTGTTAGAGATGCAAGAGTTCAATGTTATTCTGGGAATGGATTGGTTGGCTTTGTTCCATGCAGAGTTGGATTATTTTGAGAAGACAGTGACTTTCTCTATTCCTAGATGACTAAGACTATAATTTCTTAGAAAGCAAAAGGACGGACCATTATGCGATTTCCTAACACTTTAGAAGATGAACCACAAGAAGTGGGTATCAATAAATTCCAGCCGCATGTGAGTTTTTAGACGTATTTCATGACATACCAGGGTTGCCTCCAATAAGAGAGATTAATTTTTTTATAGATATTATGCCAAGGATCTCATTGATCTCCATGGCACCGTACCATATGACACCAGTAGAGCTGAAGGAACTGAATGAGCAAATTCAAAACTGATTGGAGTAGGGTTTCATTCAGTCGAGTAGGTCATCTTATTTGTGAATAATAAGGATGACTAAATGAGATTATGTATTGATTATCACTGAACAAAGTCACCATTAAAAATACGTACCCACTGCCTAGGATAGACGACCTTTTCGACTAGCCAAGTGCCTGTATCTATTGTATCTGATCGGGAGTCCAGATTCACATCTCATTTTTGAAGAAGTTTACAGACGGCACTGGGAACTACTCTATATTTCAGCACTGCTTTTCACCCTCAGATTGATGGGCAGACTGAACGAGTGAATCAAATCCTTGAGAACATGCTCTGAACTTGTGTGCTTTATTTCAAAGGGAGTTGGGATGACCATTTACCATTGATCAAGTTCGCTTATAATAATAGCTATCAGACGAGTATCAGCATGGCACCATACGAGGCTTTGTACGGGAGGCCTTGTAGATCTCCAAATTGTTGGGAAAAAGTTGGAGAAGGTAGTTTGGTTGGACTAGAGATTGTGTAAGAGACAACAGAGAAGATTTGTATCATTAGAAACCATTTGCCCATAGCCCAAAGTTTTCAGAAGAGTTATGCAGACAATTTCAAAAGAGACCTAGAGTTTGTAGTTGGAGATCACGTCTTCTTTAAGATTTCTCCTATG
Organism: Magnolia kwangsiensis; assembly: GCA_037074715.1. Lineage (NCBI taxonomy): Eukaryota > Viridiplantae > Streptophyta > Magnoliopsida > Magnoliales > Magnoliaceae > Magnolia > Magnolia kwangsiensis. The sequence continues at coordinate 26,084,486 of CM073585.1, read as the reverse complement.
AAGGGCATCATGAGTTCAGTAAAAAGGGAAAGTTGTCTCCTAGGTATATAGGTTCGTTTGAGGTTCTAAAGACGATTGGTGTTGTCGCATATAGGCCTGCTTTACCGCCACAGTTGTGCGATATTCATGATATTTTTCATGTGTTAATGTTAAGGAAATATGAGCGGGACATTTCTCATGTTATAGATTGGCAACGATTAGAGATCTGGGAAGATGCTTCATATATTGAACAACCAATATGTATTCTTGACCGGAAAGACCAAGTGATTCGATCTAGAGTTATACCATTAGTCAAGGTTCAATGGAGTCACCATACCGAGGAAGAGGCTTCTTAGGAAAGAGAGGCCGAGATCAAAGAGAAATACGCTCACCTGTTCGCATTATAGGTATGTAAATTTCGAGGAAGAAATTTCTTTTAAGGAGGGTAGAATGTAATAACCCAAATTAATCCTGACCTTTTAATTTTAACCATTAATTTGGACAAATCCAACCCAACCGTTCATTAACTAATAAATTCAACCATACATTTAACTATCCATCCAACGATACAACCATCAAACCGTCCATATGCTAAAATCATCAAAATACTTGCCCATCCATCTAAACTGACTGTCCATCTCACCACCAATCCACAGGTACATCACAAAGTCCATCCACCCGATCACGCATGAATTCATCTAACCATCCATTTATCCATCTATTTATCCATACATCCATCTGTCCATCTATGTATACATCGATTCTTCCATCCATTTATGCACCATTGAGTACATCATAACCACATACATGCACCAAACACATAACATACATACTTCTCATGCACACACAAGTGGCCCATGCATGCCTCACAAACTATACACTATGCACACTCATCATAACCACACCTTACATACATGGACCACACAAACATGTGGCACATGCATGTGCCACACACGTGGCATGCATGCAATGCATGGCACCTTACACTACATTAATGGTGCACGTTGTTTAAATCTAAAGAAAAAAAAACTTGACCAAATGAGAAGGAAACCAAAGCAACAACCGTTGCCTTCTCCCCACGTGTGTAATAGCTAGTGAAATGAATCACTATAAATAGGATAAGAGGAGTAGTTATGTGGGGTGGTAGGTTATGACACATGAGGTGAGGTGAGGAAGTAAGGAGAGAGAGAGAGAGAGAGAGAGAGAGAGAGAGAGAGAGAGAGAAGGTCTTGCTAGTTATTCACGGGAGGAAGAGAGAGAAAAAGGAAGAAAGAAAAGGAGGAGAGAGAAAAAGGAAAAAAAGAGAAGAAAAGGAAAAAAATGAAGAGAGAAAAAAAGGGAGTTTTTAATTATTTTTTAAAAGTGAGTGTCTCTCACTTGATATTATAAAAATGTTATTTATTTATTTGTTTATTCATTTGCACTTATAATTAATTATTTTTGTTACCATCTTAAATGTTCTTTTAATTTGATGTAATTGCTTAGTATGCTTCCTAAAATTTGTTTAAATTTTATTTTTATTTTTACTTCAGTTGTCGTTATTTTAATATGCCTCAATTCGGCTTTTATATCACCTTATTGTTAATCATACCTTGAAAATTCATTTTTTATTTATTTAGATTTTTAAAAAATATATTTGTAAGAATCTTGAGTTTATATATAAATTTTTTACAGATTCTAAGATCTAATTGATTACGTTGCATGTTTATTCATTTTTTATTTTTTGTAGAAATTTAATCATGTACGGACAATTTACATTGACCGAAAACATTTTTTTAAGTTTGATAAATTATTAACAACATATATCATGGATGCAACTGAAGAATAAAGATCGTTGTATATTTTTAGAAACATTTGTTGCATGTAATATTTAAATCATACATGACCAAAATAATTTTTAAAACACTGAAAAATAGGTAGGGCGATCGAGTCCTCTAGGTTGAAAATTCCTAAAGTATAAATAGGTGGGGCGATCAAGACCCTTGGGTTAAAAGTCCTACAAACTCAACTGGTACCTCTTGAAACCTCTACCGTACCCTTTGAGTGGATGAACATGTCATAATTGCAAAAGCTTCCCACTGTCAGGTTCGGTAAGGTAGTAGTTTTACTAGCTAATGTACAAATGGATCCCTCACCAAGTACCCTTTGTATGGGTGAGCATATCATACAAGTTCTCATTTCCAGGCTAGGTGTTTATATTGACACGGGTGTTAGCCAACCGATGCAAACTGGCCCTAGTGTTAAAAATAATAAATCGCACTTATTATTGTGGATTTTAGCATATGTTAATTTCATTCATTCATTTTTCTTTCAATTTGCATTAAAAAAATCTTATTTATTAATCTCCTCATCTGTTCCTTTACCTAAATAGGTATTGTATCTTTTAATATATTCTATTCAGATTATATAATGTTATTTTCGAAACCTGTGTTGAGATTTCTCATGAGGCTTCACAGATTACCCTATTGGGATTTTAAAATTTCAGGATCAGGATCTCATGGAGGCGCTTAAAGAGATTTTCTTTTATTTATTTTGTTTCCTTAGCATTTTCTAAATAAGTATAATGAACATTAAGTATAGTATGATAGTATGGAGATGACATGAGTTTGGAGATAACCTTGAATAATCAGAACATACATATTTTATTCTTCTTTAAATAAATGTTTGATTATTTAATTTGTAGATTGTTATATTTTATGAATGAGATCATTTTGTTAATTTATGTGTGGATTATGAAATGTAAACATACAAAATATAAGTCATGCCTTCGGGTACGGAATTGAGGTCGGTACACCAGGTGCCGGATTTCAGGGTGTGACACAAACTTGCCTTATACTTATCATGTTTTTTCGTGAAGACCCATTTGCACCTGATCGCTTTTCGGCCGATGGAAAGATCTACCATCTCCCACATCTCATTCTTGTACAAGGAGTCCATTTCATCATTTATCATTGCTCTCCACTTTTCAGCATCAGGCTCATTAAGAACAACATTTGAGTTATCCATGTATCTCGTTGGTAACATGCGCTCCCGTAGCAAATTCCTTCTTACAGGTGGTTGCTCCACCTGCTCCTATACATGTGTTGTCGTCTCAATATTAGCTAGTGTATCATCTTTGTCTAACTAACCTTCCAGCTTCTTTGTGCTCACCCTTACAGAACAAGGATCCTTCATCGAATTTGACGTCATGACTACAGATAATTTTATGTGTGACCTGGTCATAAAGTTTATACCCCTTCACACCATTACTATAGCCAACAAAGATGTACTTTTTATCCTTTTGATCCATCTTATCTCTCTCAACCGACAGTACGTGATAGTAAGTATTGCAACTAAATACACACAATCTCGAGTAGTCTACCTACTGACTACTCCACACTTCCTCTAAAATTTTATATTCAATGGTCGTAGAAGGGGATTGATTCACTAACAAGGTGTTAACAGCCCTAGTCCATAATTTCTTGCCCAACCCAAAATTATTGATCATACATTAGGCCCTCTCCAAAAGAGTTTGATTCATCTGCTTAGCCACACCATTCTACTCTGGTGTGTAGCGCATTATGTTGTGCCTCACGATCCTTTCATCCTTATAATACCAATTGATTTCCATAAATGTGAATTTCTCATTGTTATTTATCATCAACACTTTTAGCTTTCTCCCTAACTATTTTTCCACCATCTCCTTCCACTGTTTGAAGTCAGTGAAAACATTAGATTATTTTTCATAAAATAAAACCACACTTTTCTAGAATAGTCATCAATGAGCGTGACAAACCATAATAACCCTCCACCAAAAACTACAGGTGACAGCCCCTATATATCAAAATGCACATAATCTAGAACTCCCTTACAAACATGTTTCCCAGACTTAAAAGATAACAATAACTATTTATCACATATACAATGCTCTCACATACTAAAATCAATGCTTTTAAAAGATGGAATTAAACAATGGTTAGAAAGTATCTTCATGCCCCACTCGCTCATGTGGCCTAATGTGCATGTCACATATGTGTAGACGTGGAATCCATTACAGAAGCTGCAGCCCCACTCAATGAAGCAGTACTGATCAACCTGTAAAGGTTTCCATTCCTCTGTGCCTTCATGACTATAAGAGCTCCCTTTAAAAGTTTAAGGACACAATCAAACCTAGTAAATTTGCACCCTAGTGCCTTGAATGCTCCTAAAATATCAGACTTTTCCTCAAATCAAGAACGTGTCTTACTTTGATCAAGGTACTCTCCATGTCATCAAACATCTTGATGCATACTAATCCAACACCTACCACTTTACAGGCATTATCATTGACATAAACACATGGCTACCATCGTACTCACTGTAACTGGTGAACCAATTCTGATGAGGGGTCATGTGGTACGAAGCCCCTATATCGAAAATCAATTCTTCGTCAAAGTACCCAGATTTTGATGCGGTCAACACATCATTACCATTTGTTTCATCACTTGATTCTTCAGTGTTGGCTTCCCTTGAAGAACTATCTAAATTATCATTTCTCAACTTAAGATTTGGATAATCCTACTTCATGTGCCTTGTCATGCCATAATTCTAGCACTTCAACTTGTCTTTGCCCCTGCCCTTGGATTTGGACCTCAATCGTGAAGATCCATTGTCCCGCTCAAAATTTCTCTCCCTCGTAACTAGTGCATATGTAGAAGCACCCACATCACTATTTTTCTTTCTCATTGCCTTCAACTGAAGGACTGAGATAACGATCTCAATATTAATTTTGATTGCAACCCTATTTTAGTACCAGAATAATCTAAGACTTATACCCTGACGACCACACAAGCACTACGATTCTAACATCATGCGGCATTCCCTATTATGATATCTAGAGTGAAATATGCCTATATGCACACTAATCGAGGCAAGCCATGCTACGTACATGTAGCGTGAGGCCCAGTTAGAGAATCTAGTAAGGAATCTCTAAAAGTAATATATTCTAAAACCTTAAAGTACCCTCGCACCCTCACCCATGCCCTCACAACCACCCCTTACCTAATGACCAAAAAGCCCCTACCAAAGTATCCTACACTCCCTACCCATCCCCAAAATACCACTACACACATCCCTCTCTCTCCCCATTAGTTAACACAACCCACCCCCCTCTCCCTTCAAAGGCATGGGAACCCATGCCTTTGCCCATGCTAACCCATATTAATCCACCTTCCTCTTTCTTTTCCTCTCCGCATCCTACCCTTCATTCTTTTCCCTCTTCCCTCTCTATCCTAAAATTACTACCACAAAGCCCCCAAACCTCTATCATTTCCACCATTTTCCTAGTAAGAGAGAGAGAGAGAAGAAAATAGATTAGAGAAAAAAAAAGTGAGATTAGAGAGATTAGAAAGAGGGAGCTTAGGTAGAAGTAGGGAAGCTTGGTAGACTATCCGATTAACTATCCGGCCCCATCCAATCATTCATCTGACATTGTGAGTGCAATGGAGGAAAAAGTCCCCCTTTTTCTTTCATTGCTTCATTTTATTTTGATGGGCCCACAAAAGGTGGGACCTGCCTTGTGCATGTATGGTATATATGGTGGGCCCCATAGTAGCGGGGGCCCATCCAATCACCAAGATCTTCTTCCCTATCATTTTTCTTTTCCTTCTTTTTTTAAAAATGTTGGTTTGTTGTGGGACCCATAAGTGGGCCACGTTGCAACACAGCGTGTCCTGCACGCTGGTACAGCATGGACCACCATGTGTAGCCCACCATGACATGATTTTAGCCCAACTTGTTGATTGGGTGCACACAGATCTAGATGGGGAAGTATAAAGATCAGATTGATCAAAGCTCCTTGGCTCCACCATGGCCTAGCGAATCTGATGAACCGAATGGATTCCTCTATGTAAACCCACCACCATTTAAATAAGAGAAAAACATAAAAAGGGGAAGAGGGCAGCTACTGCTACCACTAGTTACAAATAGCATCCAAAGACACTGCTACCCAATGCTAGGAGCAACCAATGCTACTGGGTTTTAGAGGGCTATAGAGTTGCTTCACTTGTGGGTCTCACCATGATTTATGTGTCTCATCCACACTATCCATCTGATTCTTCAAATCATATTAGGCATTGGGCCCAAAAATCAGACCAAAACACATCTCATGTGGACCACACCATAAGGAGTAGTGGGTCTAGGAACCCTAGTGTCCCGAACACCAAATGCAGTGGACCTTAGGAGTGGGTCTCCACTCATGGGACCCACTATGAGTCTATGTTTCATCCATGCCACCCATCTATTTTTCTATATCATTTTAGGCGTTTAGCCCCAAAAAAAGCCGATCAACACCTCAGGTGGACCACACCTCAAGGAGTAGTGGTGCCGGAGACCCCTCCCTACGTCAACATCCCTACATGGACATGGGGAGTGGGATCTCTAATCATGGGACCCACGCATTTGTTTCCCATATTATTTTAGGCTATGGTTCAAAAAATGAAGAAGATTTGAATCTCAAATAGGTCGCACAGTAGGAAATAACACCTTTTGTTAAAACCTTCTTAAGACCCTGGTGAAATTTATATCCAAATCTCATATGGCCATTTCTATGTCTAGTAAAGATAACATAAACTTTAAAAGAAGAAATTTGGGAGATCAGTCAAGTTTCCACTTTCATTGCAGATTCCCAAATTACTTTGATTATATATAAAGTATTAATCACAATTTTTAGATTTGATTGACTTACAATGAAAAACCCCTAATCCTTACATATAATTTAAGTTTCTGATGGGCGTAGGAACTACAACTCAGTAGAGAAGAACTCACCATGTTCGATAAATCTTCTGAAACCTTGTGGGCTGAAACATAGCTAAAGACGATAGATACATCAAATCAAGAAGATGGATCTTACAACTAAACAAAATATAGATGGATTTGAGTCGGTTACCTTGCTCTGAGGAGACGAGGAAGAAACGTCGTCGTTGCTACTGATTCACTACTAGGGTGTACATTGAGTCGAACCGAGTCGAGCTGGCCTCAGCTCAACTCGGCTCAGCCACTAACTGACCTCAGCTCGAACTCGACTTGGTCCTCGAGTTTGACTGGCCTGCCAATAGCTCGGGCCAATTCAAGTCAAGATTAAGCCGAGTTTGCCATTGTAGCATTTTCATAAACACCTAAACTACACCTTCAAAATCTCACTGTATTTGAGACAGCAATAATGGTTTTACAAGTATTTTATCAAACACCTTCTAAGCAACATAAAATTTAAGAAAAAAAAAGGGTGTTGGTTTTATATACATACCTTCCTTGCCACCAGCCACACTTCTTTGAGTCATTTCATCAAACACTTGATGAGCAACATCAATATCAAAGTAACCAAGTCACCAAACTGGTTCGATCCCAGTCAAGTCGAGCTGGGGCTAGATCGAACTCATTTTCAAGCTCAAAAAATTAGCTCGACTCGGCACGAACTTAGCTTCGAACCTAGTCAAATCGAGCTTTTTCGAGTCGAGTCGAGCGAGATAACCGAGCTAGCTCGGTTTGTGCACACCTCTATTCACTATCATTCCATTGTATATAAGAGTAAATCCTTATCAAAGATCCCTACAACGAAATGGAGGAGGGCTGAAGGGTCTCATCGTAGTCAATCCCACGTCTATTCAACAAACTATACGCAACTACTATGGGATTTCCTTCTCCTTGATTGAAATCCCTTGGGAGATTTGTGGGATGGGCTATTTGTGGCGGAGATGGAAAAGGGGATTGCAGGAATCCCTTTTTTGAAGGTGACGGATAGGTGGTAAGCGTTGACTTCAATCCAACCATCCAAACACCTACCGTGATGCATTTCAGGATTTAATCCCTCTTACTCTCATTTAAGCAAGCGTAAGCCAATGCACCAAACTAGCCCTAATTGTTCTTGGCACCCTTGATTTAGAATCCATGTAATCTAAAAGTAGCTAGGCATAATATATTTACACTTGTTTGAGTTTAATTATTTAATCAACTTTAATATCTCTAATTAATGCGTGTATGTAATGCATAATAGTTGTAATAAAGCCGTTAAAATATATAATTTTCCTAGAAATGATGAAATCCAAAGACTTGGATTGGCCACAAGTATAGGATCACATCCTAGAGACTAACCAACAGTTTGTAACTATAACACCCCGTGTTTTCAGGACCCGAGTATACGACTTGTTTCCTAAAAACCCAAGTGTTAACCTTTAGAAAGCCAAATTCCATACATACATACATATATATATATATATGTGTGTGTGTGTGTGTGTGTGTGTGTGTGTGTGTGTGTGTGTGTGTGTGTGTGTTTTAAAGTTAGCAGTTTAGCGTAGGATGAACAAATCAACATGAAGGAAAATTTGCATTTACATTTAGAATATAAAAGAGGATGCCCATAATAACTTATACAAATCAATGTCTCTATATTAACAACCGCAAGAATTACATCATTTAATACATGAGAAATATTAAAATACATATAAACGAAAGCCTCAAGATCGCGCAGCCATGCATCCTTATCAATCATAACGGCTCCTCATCAGTCTGAACTTAAATATCATCTAAACCACCTCTGCTACCTGTATGGTTATATATTTAATGAATGAGTGGCCGACTCAGTATGAATTCTCCTCAAGATTACACACTGCCACATTAGGTAAGCATAGTTATAAATAAAAGGCATTCGAAATAATACATAATGCAGTCTTATTAAATGCATGGATGCGTAAATGCATCATTGACCTAGGATGCTCATCCAGTCGGTAGTTGGGCTCATCACCCATACAAACGCTGGCCATTAGCGAAACCCATCATGTGTGTACATCACATACCGCATAATAACTGCCCATCATGCATCACGTACGTAAATCGATAGTTGATGGTCTGACAGCTAGCGAAACAATACCCCCAATAACCCGGAGGGCACATGCTACAACATCTAGAAATATCCAATTGTCATTATCAATATGCCATGAATGCATGATTAGCTAAGTCATTATTATTTCAATTACAATCAGCCAATTTAATAAAGCTCGAGGTTACTATGGGGGGCTCATCACCCAGCGTAAGCCGACAGCTTGGGCATAAGTCCCATACCACCATCTTCGGCTCATAAGGCTACCACCTTAGGATGTTTAATGGAACCCAAGTCAATCATACTTCAACATATGTAATTTACCATCGTATGGTTATGTAGAAATAAGTCATCAAAGCCACATATGGCAAATACTAAGTAGAAGCCTCGTAGGAAAAATAACAAATCGAAACCATATACGAAAAATATTAAATCGAAGCCGCATAGGGCAAATATCAAATAGATGCGATAAAACGAACATCCTCAAAAATCAAGTAAACATAATAACCCATGGATGGTAGGCCCATTTCAATATTCACATCATTCAAGTAACCACTAGATTGATGGCCCATTATAAACACAATCAATCAAGTTACATCCCAAGTATGGGTGTATATTTATAAGTGAGGTTTCCCACTAATTGTTGTACCAGTTAGAGTTCTATAAGCAGTCTACAAGTAGTCCCAAGCATAAGAAAATATACAGGATAAATATTGAGCAAGTAATCCAGCATTTAATTCCAACAACTAGCACATGTAATTATAGGATAAAGATACCCATTATCAACCAAAATTAAAATAAAAACTATCACTTAAGCTAATGGAAAAATGGAAAGCTTAAGGGGAAGAAATCATCACCTGTAGGGCTGTAGTCCTTTCCTCGATTCAAGTTCCCGTGAGTATCTTGCGGCCCAAAATCACGCAAGTAATTTCCTAGAGTCATGGTTTATATTAGACAAGTATTCTCAAGTCTTTTATCTATCTAAATTATTAAAATTGTGTGGGGGTTTGAAAGGACCCATTATCACAGATATTGGGCCTTCATCAAGGTGACTAGGCCTACCAAATCTTGTCCCAACAAAGTGGCATAAACTGGGCCTAAAATTATCCCTAACTAAGGCCCGAACTGGGCCTGGTTTGGCCCAACTTGTGTCATACACGAAGGGCCCAAAAACTAGGTGGGCTGATGGATTTCGGCCCACCAATTGCTACCTTTACAAAAACCTAACAGGAAATAGGGCTAGGCTCATCCAAGCCCATCACTTGCTGCATCCACATAGCCCGAATAACAGCTGTTAGGTTGGGCTCATCCTAACCCAGCAACCATATATAACGCTTCATGGGCTAGGCAACCCATTACTGGCCCAACCACAGACCCATTCACATAGCCTAGTATATGAGCTATTTGTGCTTGATGACGGGATCAACCCAGGCCCATACATGGGACGGATGAAACCCATGCACGTCTCCATGGTAGGACCCAGTATCTGGCTGGGCTGGACCGTTTCTAGTCCAGACATGCGACCCAGATACAGCCTACATCTTGGATGGGTTGGATTCACTGGCCTAACAGCATGGTCGTTGGTAGCCTAGGTTGGCTGGGCCGGATTCACTAGCCTAGCAGCAATTGTATAAGGGAGCTCTATAGGCTGGGCTAGGTTCACTGGCCCAGCAGCATTGTTTCAAGGGGCTCTGGGCCCACTATACCTGTCAACTGCCCCTGACCATAAGCCCTGAGTGTGGCCCATAGCATTGCTTAGTGTGACCCATTGAATTTTCACTCAGGTGCGACCCACTTAGCACGTGGTGTGGCCCACTAAGTTTATACTCGGTTGCAGCCCATCTCGTGTATGATGTGCTCCACTGAGTGTTTAACCTGGTGAGGCCCACTGTGTCATGTGGTGTGGCCCACTGAGATTCATCTTAGGTGCATCTCGTCATGTATGTGGTGCGACCCACTGAGATTCATCTCAGTCGAGGCCTGCTGAGTTGGGAAGGTGCCAGAGCTCGGCCCAGCATTCCCAACGAGTCTGGTCCTGCCCGACTCAAGGTGTTTAAGCTATTACTTGTGATAACCATATGATTCAAACCACCGAGATTCCCTTGGCTTCTCACTTATCTTATCCACCAGATTAGTTACATTCTACAGATAAACGTTATCTACCTTAGGAGATAACTTTTAACTATATTTGAATTTCTGTTATTCTATATCTTTATATTTCAAACTTCTTCTATAATTGTATATAAATGAGAATAGTCACACGGTTTTTGGCATTGAGGCCAATACCATTTTTCAGAGTTTTACATGGTATCAGAGCCATTGGCATATGCCTAATTTCAATTGATCCTTTCCTTCTCACCTATGGCTTCCTCTTCTTCTGTTTCCTCCATTGTTACCTTTGCTCCTCCAAACATTGGCCATCTTGTATCAATCAGGCTGAGTGACTCAAACTATCTCATATGGTCATCTTAGATTGTGCCAGTGCTAAAAAGTCATGACTTGATGGGCTTCGTGGATGGTTCTGAGTCATGTCCATCAAAGTTCCTTTCTGATAGTGAAGGGGGACTAACTCATTCTCTTAATCCAGCTTATATTCTTTGGAATAAGAAAGATCAATGTGTGTTAAGTTGGATCAATGTCACTCTATCTGACAAGGTGCTAGCTTTTGTCTATGGCATCACATCTTCTCGAGAGGTGTGGAGTTCTTTAGCAAACAAATTTGCCTCTCATTCCAGAACCCGTGTGCACCACCTAAAGCGAAAGATGCAGACTCTTCATCAAGGGTCAATGAAGTGCACTGATTTTCTTGAAAAGGAGAAGCTGCTGTTAGATGAATTAGCTGCAGTTGGTAAGCCACTTGACGATGATGACTTAATGTCTTATCTCGAGAGTGGTCTCAACCCCTCATTTAATCCTTTTATAACCTCCCTGTCCTTTGCTACTAGAGACAAGAATGTTTCTTTTGAAGATTTTCAAGCCGAGCTCTTATTATATGAATTATTATTAGAAAAGCAGAATGCTTCTATACCACCTGAGACCAATAATTTTACATTCTTCACTCCCAAATCCAATCAACAGCAGTACAATCATAAACCCAAAAACTCAAGTAAACCAAATTCACGTCCTTCATATTCACCAAATCCTCGTCCATAATATTCACCACATCCTTGTCCTCAATATTCACCAAGACCCTCTGGTTTACCTTCCTCACCTTAGCCAAATCAGATGCAGCACTCCTTTTCCACTCCTAAGTCACCTTATCAAATATGTGGAAAGTTAAGTCACAAGGCATTAGATTGCTTTCATAGAATGGATTATGCATATCAGGGTCATCATCCACTGACTCAATTAGCTGCTATGGTGGCACATACCAATGCTGAGCAAGAGGAAGAGACATGGTTTGCTAATAGTGGAGCTAATCAGCACATTACTGCCAATCTGGAGCATCTCACTCTGCAACAATCATACACAGGACAAGAAAATGTAGCTGTTGGTAATGGTTAAGGTTTGAGTATTGCACATACTGGTACTGCTAAGGATGGATTGCAGTCCTCTGAACCTCTTTCAGTGGTCCCCTCTCAAGGTACGCCTTTACCTTCTCCTTCTTTTTCTTTATCTACTTCACATTTACGACATTCATCTCCAATTATTTCAGATTCACCTGATTCTCTTCTAGAATCCTTACCTACCCCTACTTCTCCTAATCTTTCCACTCTACCTTCTCCCATACCTGGTCCAGCCCATATCTTATCCATATCCAAAGTTTCCTCTTCTTCCAATCAATCTCATCACCCCATGACAACTTGCTCCCAATCTGGCAACCTTAAACCTTGCACTTTTTTAGACTTTAAACTCTATTCCACCAAATATCCCCTCCAAGCATTATCCAGTAATGTGACTCCACTTGAACCAAACTCTTACCGACAAGCTGCTTTATTACCTGAATGGTGTACTGCTATGAGAGAGGAATATGATGCTTTATTGGCTAATGAGACATGGAAGCTATGTCTCAGACCTGTTGATCATAACGTGGTGGGAAATAAGTGGGTGTATAAAGTCAAACAAACACCCACAGGTGAGGTTGACAGATTCAAAGCAAGATTAGTGGCTTTAGGGTTTGCTCAAGAAGAGGGTGTTGATTTTATTGAGACTTTTAGTCTAGTAATTAAACCTTCTACTATATGGGTTATTCTTACACTTTCTGTACAATTTAATTGGGAAATCAGACAGCTTGATGTATCTAACACTTTCCTTCATGGGATCTTGCTAGAGGATGTATATATGGAGCAACCTAAGGGGTTTGTTAATTCATCTTTTCCAAACTATGTTTGCAAACTGACCAAGTCACTTTATGGCCTCAAACAAGCACCTCGTGCTTGGTTTATGTGTCTATCTCACACTCTACTCGAAATTGGGTTCCTATCCTCACTAGTGGATGCCTCCTTATTTATCTATCATAAGGGCAATATTCATCTATTTATCCTCATCTATGTGGATGATATTCTTGTTACCGGTATAGATCCTTCTCTCATTCAATCTCTAATCAAGAATCTGCAAATCGAGTTCAAGATGAAGGACCTTGGTCCTTTAGGCTATTTTCTTGGCATCTAAGCAAGTCGTGACTCTGCTGGATTACATCTTCGACAGTCCAAATACATTGGGGATCTTCTTCATCGTACCAAGATGATTGGGGCCAAACCTGCTTCCTCTCCTTGTACCACAGGCCTTAAATTATCCACTCATGTTGGTGAGCCACTCACAGCTTCTCAAACTACAAAATATCAACAAACTGTGGGAGCTCTCCAATATTGCACCTTGACTAGGCCTGATATAGCATTTTCTGTCAACCAATTATGCCAACATATGCATTGTCCTAATTCTGTTCATTGGACAGCAGCAAAACGTGTCTTGCGATACTTAAAAGGCACCATTGATTTGGGATTGTGGTACTCGAAGGGTGAGCAAACTCTTCAGGCTTTTTGTGATTCAGATTGGGCTGGTAATCCTAATGATCGACGATCTACTACCGGATATGGCATTTTCTTTAGCTCTTACTTAATCTCATGGACTGCCAAGAAACAATCCGTGGTAGCTCATTCTAGCACTGAAGCAGAATATAGGGCATTAGCTATTACTACTGCTGAGCTTTATTGGATTCGTATGCTCCTCAAAGAACTTCACATTTCTTTGCTTACTGCTCCTACTATTTGGTGTGACAATAGTGGTGCTCTTGCTCTTGCTTCTAATCCCGTGTTTCATGCTCGCACTAAACATATTGAAGTTGATTTCCACTTCGTCCGGAGAAAGTTGTTAATCGAGATATCGCCCTTCAGTTTATTGATTCTTATGATCAAACTACTGATATCTTTACAAAGGGACTCAGTTCAGCACGGTTTTGTCAGCTTCGTGATAAGCTAATGGTGGTTTCTCTCCCCATTAGCTTGCGGGGGAATGATAACCATATGATTCAAACCACCGAGATTCCCTTGGCTTCTCACTTATCTTATCCACCAGATTAGTTACGTTCTATAGATAAATGTTATCTACCTTAGGAGATAACTTTTGACTATATTTGAATTTCTGTTATTCTATATCTTTGTATTTCAAACTTCTTCTGTAATTGTATATAAATGAGAATAGTCACACGGTATTTTGCATTGAGGCCAATACCATTTTACAGAGTTTTACAACTTGCTGGTAATGAGGTCCCGATTCCAGCTCCCGAACTTGGAAGGATGAATGGTTGCAGAAGGCCCAGCAGTGTTGCACCAAGGATTCCACGGTCGATCTTGAGTCGACCCGGTCTGGCCAGCTGAGTACGTCAACGGACATCCAGCCGTTGATCACACCGTCTCTCCTCGAGGTGGGACTCAGCTTTAGTGAGATCGAGTCAGGCCCCTCAACGAGACTCAGCTTGGCATTTGAATCACCACCGTGACTGGGCAAAGCCCACGACACTTGAGCTCAGACTCCCTTCTTTCTCTCTTTCACTCGTTCTCCCTCCTTTTTTTCCTTTTCTCCCTCTTTTTCTGGTGCGAATCCCAAGACGAACGCTCTCTCTTTATAGCCGAGGGAGTTTCTTGCATGACCCATCTAACGATTGAGATAAATGACTGAATTCTTGCACATATCTCCATTTCCCGGATGCATGGGGTCCATCCATCATGTGGGATGTGATCTAGTTGCCACGACCTTCTAAAAAAGCACCTTTTTACTCACTGTGGGGCCCATCTTATCGTGGTGGGTCAGACGAGTTATCGGGGAAGATGAGATGGCTATTAATGGTCAATCCTCATCTACGGTATTTCAAAAAGATTTGGTCTATTTGAATGGACCAGATGAGTTTGTTAATCACCACGGGGCCCACTTTTTGGGCCATTCATCCGCGTTTCAGAATTTCTCATGAGATATCCTCCTCGTCATATTCTCATGAGATGAGATGGCCTTCTGATTTCCGATCGTGCTGCCCTAGAAGGGACAGTCGTTACTCATCCACGTGGCCCAGGGAGGGCTCGGATTGAGCCAGCTGCCCTTACTATAAGTGGTAATGTCTCCTTTCTCTTTTCTTGGTGCAGGCGACTGCCTGCCTGTTTTTGGCAACTGGAGAGAGCGTGATTTGAATGGATGAATGGATGGCTAGGATGCATGATCAGGACGATCATGGATTGACCATGTGGCAATGGGTTGGCCCACCATCTTCGAACTTAGCCAAACACTTGGCCTTGATCGGTGTCATCCTAAATCCGAATGGCGTTACATGGGTCCGGACAGACCACTAGGGTGTGGTCGTTTAGGGCCCATACGTCCAATGGACGGTTTGGATTGGCCAGATAGTGTCCAAGGTGGGCCACCATGGGATCAGACGATCCTCAGTTTGAAAGGGTGTTTTGGCGGGAGGTTTTTCGCTTTTTCAAGTGAGGCTCGGGTCAGCGCTGGTCAAACCAGCTTATATTGTCCCATGTGGTGCACTCGCACACTGTGGGGTCCACGGTGATGCTTGTGATAAATCTACTCCGTCCATTCTACTTCTGGGTTCCTAATCAGGGCCCTTGATTGAAGATCAAGCATATCTAAGGCCTAGTGGGGCCATACTCGGTCAATTCGAGTCATTTTGTCGATCCGAGTTGATTCGATGGTCAGATTGACCCCAAATTTGATTATAAATGGTTTCTAGCCCAGTTTAGATGATCCTCGATGGCACCTCTATTGATCAGGCTATCTAAGTGTAGTAGTCGAGTGTTAGATTGCTTGATATAATTGTATATTAGATAAGTGGTGAATCCATCAATCCAAGGTTTGGTATTGATGATTTCAGCTAATCTATTCCTTTCATATGTTTTTTCAACACTAATTGGGACCAACCCAAAAGATGAGGTAGATCCAAGGCCTAGGTGGGCCACACTTAGTGAAACTTAGGTTTTATTGTGTATTTTTGTCAATTGGATGGTCAGATCATTCCCAGATCTGATATTTAGGCTTCCCATAGATTTCTAGTCCATCTTAAATGGAACTTAATGGCCGATTAGGCGATGATTAGTTAGCTTACGTGTTTTAGGTGTGGTTTGATTCATATATTAGAGTGATCGATGATGATAAACAATGGATCTCATGGTCAGGGACTCTAGTCGAAGGTGTGGAGTTAGATCCTATCTATTCAAGGAGAATGAACTCTTAAAGATAGGCTAGTTAATTGATGTGAATGTCTATTTTGAAAATAGATGGCGGATGGCTTGATCTATTGTTAAAGGTTACTTACAACGGTCTTAAGGGTCATGAGGTTTGTCTAGATGAAGATCTATAGTTGGATTGGTGGTCCGATGATTTGATTGTGATGGCCAGGTGGCAGACCTTTAAGTCAGATGTTGCAGATCCAACGAATGGTGGATTTGATGACTTAAGGCCTACGATTGGTAATATATGGCTTGATCTATCTATTAAGGTATGGTTAGACTTCTGTCGCCATTGGGATCCTAGCAACACAGTGGGTTCCTAAAGATCAATGTCTCTTTTGGGATGGGATGATTGTTTGTTCTTAGGAATCAACATCAGATGACTCGATATATGAACGAAGCTTGTACTAAATGGCCTAGATTGATGAATTGATGACAATTAGGTGATGATGTGTAAGGTGAGTCACGCGCATGTAAGATTAATTTAGATCTTCAAGGTAACACCCGAGTACTAAAAAGTACAGGGTGTTACAGCAACCCTTAGGTTCCATCGGCAATGATGAGAAGGTGCAGATCATCATATTAATTATAGTGATGCAGTTGATAATCTGATTGTTTTGGGATATCATCAGTGGGCCAAGTGTCTGATAGATTAGTAGTCTAGTGGCACACATATTACACAGGTGGCCATTTATTCGGGTATTGGGATCACACCTTCGTGTGTGCATTTTATCCATGCCTTACATCCGATTTTTAGACCCTTTTAATGTACAGACTACACAAGGAGTTAATGTTAGTCTAACGTGGGGCACGCCACATAGACATCTATATTTCTAATGGGGCCTGTCATTCAAGTCCTTTATATATATATATATATATATATATATATATATATATATATATATATATATATATATATATATATATATATATAGTGTCAATTAAGGTCGATTGTCACATTATATGTCTGATAACATGCTAGTGTGCTTAACCTATGACACACTGATAACATGCTTAGTGTAATAGATATCATGCCCATACACACCATTTGTATGCTTGTTGTGGATGAAGATTGTTCATAGCATATGCCATTCAGCTTGAGATACTTAAGGGACCTCATACGAGATAGGGTCGCCCCACATGATCACGCAGTATATGCAAGTTTGGTGTATAAGTTGTATAGTGTGACTCATGCATTTCTTATTCTGTATGTCACGATCAACTTCATACCCTAGCGACATCGATGTTGGGGCCACTACAGACATACTGTGGCTGACAATATTGGATACCAAAAATATGTTCAACACTTGGGCGTTATGGATGTCCTAGGGTGAAAGTCTTTAAACCTTATAGTACTAGTAAGATGTTCTAACGTTGAGACTGAGTGGATAACATTAATGCTCGAGTGTCAAATACTAGTAGGTCGCATCTCCCACTATGTCGAATTTGGTTTTAAATGGATGTGACTTTATCCACCCTGGTGTAGGGGATTACAAGATAGGTTGAGTCTGACCAGCTCATGAAATGGGTTTACTATCGACGAGTCGGGTGGGCATTGGTATACCACTGATGAGGTAGATAATGAGGTATTTTCCACTCACTTGGTCATGCGCACGATAGGCAAAAGCCAGTGTCAAAGTGCACTAGACCCTGATGATGTTTTCAGTTATGAATTGTTCTGATACGTGGATTGGTTGAGGATTGGCGTGTTTGTATTGCATCTATATCATATGACACTCAGTCATGTAGGCCTTGCATTGCATAGCCTTGGTATTGCTAACAACATTTATGGACTTGGCATCTTGGCCCTCCATCATTTTTCACTTACTTTGATATTTGTATTTTTATCATACACATTACGCGTGCACACAGGCACTCTACTGAGCTTCATAGGATGCTTATGTGCATTTGTTTACACTACAGGTGATGATAGGGCATCTTAGCAGCATTGAGCCCCAAAGCATGAATATGATCTTTTGGATTTTTGGTTACATCTTATATTTCCCTTTTCAGCACCGTGCTCGAAGATTATATAGTGGATATGTGATGATGATGTTTTTGTTACTTTGGTATACTCATGGTTATGCTCCTTTACAACAACAACAACAACAACAACAATAATAATAATAAAATCACCATTAAAATAATCCTTGTATGGTCCCAGGATCGGAACCTGGCGTATGGGAAGTATGAATCGAAAATGGGGTACTAGAGGGTTGTTGGCACTGAATTCGGCGGCTGAGAATTTAAGGAGCCCAATTCCCAAGTTTGAGGTGTAACACCTTTAAAGACTCATACGAAGATGGGAGAGAATTTAGCAGTATATGTTATGGGAAGATCCGAGCTCATGTGAGATCCGAGAGCGAGATGCCAGACTGAACCAGTTGGGTGCATGAGCGCCAGAGACCATGCCCGTCCGACTCGACATAAAGCATCTCCAGAAAAGAATGAGTGGTATGGAAGCGCCTTCATTAAAGGAGGGAGGGCTGGAAGGGCGGATAGGAGCAGTTCCTACAATCCGACTAACACTGGAAGCTGCATACTTAACGTCTCACGCGTGTGACGTCCGTCAATCAACACTCACTACAATAGCTCTGACTCGGCGAGGCCGATCTGATACTCCGCCCTGAGGTCCGAGGCAAAGAAGGTCTTAGAGAACAACGAGTCTACCACTTCGGGACGAACCTATAAGATCAGCTCGGACCTGGAGATAGGCACAGAGACCGTCCTTGTGCGACCAAATAATTACAAAGGTAGACAACGATTGGACGAGTTATGCCGAGTCGAGCGGATACTTAAGGACATATGTTCCATTTGCCAAATGTGGAAACCCACGACTTCCATAACCAAACGTGGTTGATAACTTCGCTCGCAGATACACATTACATGCCTGATACACCGCGTGATTAGCAGATTGCAGGCAATATCTTCATGATCCGGGAATCCCCTTAATCGTGCCGAGATTGTCGGATCCAGACCGTTCTATAATTAAGTATAAATAGATCACAACGCCATGACGACAGGTACGGGATCGCTAATACTCTTTCCTCTACTCTCCACTTAAGACCCAAATTCTCTTGGCCTGACCTAGGCATCGGAGGGTCCCACGGATTAGCCCGGGTCACCTTTGCCAGTTCTCTTTGTGCAGGTTCAAGACGAGGAGCGTCGAAGTATAGGAGACGTGGGGGGAGTGTCGACAAGATTTAAACCTCAACATTTTTTGGCACCGTCTGTGGGAAGCTGATACTAAAAGTCAGGTTCTTATTTTTTCAACTCAATGGCAAGAAAGAAGAAGGTTATAGCTGTGAAGCCGAATGAGCAAACTCAATCATCATCACCGCTTCACGCTGAATTCACGTCAGGGCCATCTCAGCGTTCTCACACTTGGTCGAACAGATACCAAGTCATGGAGAACGAGATTCAGGCCCTACGCGATAAGATAAACAGAATGAAGCAACAAAGGGATCCACAGTTACCCTCAATTCAGGAGAACTCAATTCCTAAGCTGGTAGGGCTATTCACAAAGACCCACTCTGCGCTGAGGATACCCCAGCAATCCAGGGCGCAACTCTTGGGTCTGAATCCTCCTCTGGCGCAAGTTAGGGTCTCGGCACAGAATACGGCCATTCGGGCTCCTACGAATAACTCGGTTACTTCAGCCCTGGCCCCTTCCGATCTCCGCTACAGAATGGAACGAAGAAGGGTAAGGAGGACTACAGAGGTGGAAGATACCCCAGCGATTGTTGCTGAGAATTAAAATCCCTAGGAATAACGGTTCACGGAACTTAATAACAAATTCTTGACCCTGGAGAAGCAGCAACAACTGTCAATAGTCCCAGCCACAGTTCAGGCCATGATGGAAGAGGCTGAACCTCCCTTCACCTCCACCATCATAGAGGAGGTGATGCCTCAGAGGTTCCAGATACCTCCCATCATCAAGTATTCAGGGTCCGGAGACCCGTCCGAACATCTAGAAGCTTATCGATCATGGATGCAGATCCAGACGGCCACGAACGCAAT
Organism: Magnolia kwangsiensis; assembly: GCA_037074715.1. Classification (NCBI taxonomy): domain Eukaryota; kingdom Viridiplantae; phylum Streptophyta; class Magnoliopsida; order Magnoliales; family Magnoliaceae; genus Magnolia; species Magnolia kwangsiensis. Next base: position 26,063,987 of record CM073585.1, on the reverse strand, counting down.
GATGTGTAGGGGATTTTTCATCATCCTCATGGGGTCCGCTCTGAATTGGTACTGCCAGCTCGAACCCAACTCCATTAACTCCTTTACAGAATTAAGTCGGCTATTCCTTACCCAATTTATCAGCAGTAAGAGAAGTCAAAAATCCAACACTCACCTGCTCACCATCAAGTAAGGTCCAAAAGAATCACTGAAGGACTACATTGCGCGCTTTAACGAGGAAGCTTTACAGGTCGAGGACTATGATGATAAAATGACTCGTTACAATACTTAGTGGTTTAAAGGAAGGAAGGTTTACTTTCTCTATCGGAAAGAGTCCACCGAAAATATTCATGGACTTCGTAGCAAAAGTCCAAAAGTACACCAATGCCGAGGAATTCACTAACTCTCACAAGAACGTACAAGTGACCGACCCGGCCAACAAAGGAAAAAGATCCAGGAACGAAGACTCTCGACCATCCGATAAAGGGGCGGACAACCGCGCTCCCCGCGATCGATGATCGAGTCGAAGGCCAGAAGGGAAATTTCCTTCCTACACTCCTCTCAATACAACCACCAAGAAAATCCTGCTGGACATCCGAGGAGACAAACTACTGAACTAGTTAGTCTGCATGAAGGCCAACCCGGAGCACCGGACAGGCAAAAGTTCTGCCACTTTCACCGAGACCACCGTCACAATACAGATGATTGCGTGGACCTCAAAAATGAAATTGAGTCACCTATCCGTAAGGGACACTTACGTAGATATATCAAAAAAGAGAAGTCCGCTTGGAGAGAAGAGTGACCACAAGAGCAACCAAATAACCCCCCAGAAGAGCTTGCTGAGTTTCGTACCATTTTTGGAGGCTCAGCCGGGGGAGGGGATTCAAACAAGGATCGGAAAGCCCATTCTCGAAAGTCTGAGTCAGAACACCACATCCACCTGACAGCACGTCCGAGCAAGGAGCTCTGAATTAGTCCGTGTAGCCTAAATTTTACAGAAGATGATGCACACGGGATTCAGCATCCACACGACGATGCGCTAGTGGTCACGATGACCATAACAAACCATAAGGTATACCGCATTCTGGTCGACACCGGAAGTTCGGCCGATGTGATCTACTCTGAAGCCTTCAAAAAAATGGGGATTCTACGGTCGCTACTCTGACCCGTGAAGACTCCCTTACACAGCTTTACCGGAGAGAGGATAATCTCTGAAGGAGCCATTTTCCTCCCAGTAACAACGGGAGAGGGGTAACATCAGGTCACACTCCTGGTGGACTTCCTGGTTATCAATGTCCCTTCAGTTCACAACATTATCCTAGGCTGACCCTCCCTCAATGCGATGAGGGTGGTCCTCTCAACTTGCCACCTGATGATGAAGTTTCCAGCCGAAGGCGGCATCGGCTACCTCCGAGGCGACCAACGCGAGGCCCAAAGATATTATGCAATAGCGATTAGAAAAGGAGCCGCCAAGCAGGCACTCACCGTGGATGTCCTGGATCTTCAAGGATCAAATGGGAGCTCATCAGTGGAAGATCTGAAAAAGGTACCCCTCGATGAATCCGACCCGAGCAAAATTGTTCAGCTCGAATCGTCGTTGAATTCTGAGCAAAGGACCGCAATGGTAGCCTTCTTGAGGCAACACCGAGACATCTTCGCATGGTCGCATGCAGATATGCCATGGATCTCCCCTGATGTGTTGGTTCACAGACTAAATGTAAACCTGGATCACAAGCCAGTGAAACAGAAAAGATGGTCGTTTGACGTCGAGCTATATAAAGCAATTGTCGAGGAGGTCTCCATCTTGCTCGATGCGAATTTCATAGAAGTGTACTACCCTAATTGGATAGCAAATGTCGTACTCGTCAGGAAATCCAATGGAAAATGACGAGTCTGTGTGGATTACTCGGATCTAAATAAGGCATGTCCCAAGGACAGCTTCCCGTTACCTCGGATCAATCAATTAGTAGATAGCACGGTCAGACATGAGTTACTCTCATTTTTAGATGCCTATTCCGGATATAATCAGATCGTCATGCATCCCCTAGATAGGCAGAAGACTACCTTTGTCACGGACAAGGGGCTTTAATGTTACCGGGTCATGCCATTTGGCCTGAAAAATGCTGGGGTGACATATCAGAGGTTGGTAAACCAGATATTTGCCAAACAGATCGAACATACTATGGAAGTATACATCGATGACATACTAGTGAAGAGTACCAAAGTATCTGATCATCTTGCAGATTTCGGAGAGACATTTAACATCCTCCGAGAATACCGAATGAAGCTGAACCCAGCCAAGTGTTATTCAGAGTTGAATCAGGAAAGTTTCTTAGATTCTAAGTCAGCCAGCGAGGTATCGAGGCCAACCCGGACAAGATCAGGGCACTCATCAATATGAACTCGCCTCAGACTGTCAAGGAAATATTGTGCCTCACGGGAAGAATTGCACCACTCGGACGCTTCATATCCAGAGCAACAGATAATGCCTCCCCTTCTTTCAGCAGCTGAAGGATCATAGGAAGGCAGAATGGACGTCGGAATGTGAGTAGGCTTTTCGGTAGTTGAAGCAATATTTGGGTTCACCTCCTCTCTTATCCAAGCCTGAAGAAGGAGAGCCCCTACTCCTCTACCTCGCGGTCTCGGCCTCAGCTGTCAGCTCGGCCTTAATCAGAGAAGTCGAGAGTAAGCAATACCCTATATACTATGTGAGCAAAGCTATGATACCCGTAAAGACAAGATATCCATCTTTGGAAAAACTAGCACTTAGCCTTGTTGTTTCAGCTCGAAGATTACGGCCGTACTTTCAGGCTCATTCCATCATCGTCTTGACCGACTCTCCTTTAAAGGTCTCCAAAGACCTGAGATTTCGAGTCGAATGACCAAATGGGCTATCGAGCTCGGAGAGTTTGACATCCAATTTCACCCGAGATCAGCAATCAAGGGCCAAGCTGTGGCTGACTTCATCGCTAAGTTTACAACTCTGAGTACAGAACAATTCAGTACGGAAGTCGAGATGACTCCATCTGTCCCCCTAAACAACCAAGAGGCAGTGTCGGACTCTAGATGGGTTTTCTATGTTGACGGATCATCCAACGTCAAAGGAACAGGAGCCGGAGTCATCTTGGTTGTACCCGATTCAATAACAATCCAGTATGCGATCAGGCTTAGATTCAAATCTTCAAACAATGAGGCAAAATATGAGGTGCTATTAGCCGGACTCAGGCTAACTGCAAGCCTGGGCATTCAGATTCTTCAGGTCCGATATAACTCGCAACTGGTGGTAAATCACATCTCCCCAGAGTATGAGGCCAAGGAAGCCAGAATGATCGCCTACCTCAAAGAGGCGAGGAAACTTATTGTGAAATTTTAGACTTGTATCATCTGGTAGATTCCTAGAACAGAAAACGCATGGCCGACGCCCTAGTAAGACTCGCCTCGGCCTCCAAAGGAATGATCCCGCGGTTTGTTCCTGTCGAATTCATTGAACATCCGAGTATTGGCCAGGTGGAGGAGGTCAAACCTGTTCAAGCTATTCCGAGTTAGATGGACCTAATCTTCAATTACCTCTCATCCGGCGAGATCCCCTCGGACAAACTGGAGGCAAGGCGACTTAGAGTCAGAGCGGCTCGATATATCATACTGGACGGAGTGCTGTATAAGAAGGGACATTCCCAGCCTTATCTTAAATGCCTCTGGCGGGACGAAGCTGACTACGTGATTCACGAAATTCACGAAGGGATCTGTGAAAACCATTCTGGCAGCAGAGCCTTAGCCCTGAAGATACTCCATCAAGGATACTTCTGTCCAACCCTCAAACAAGATTCAAGGGATTAAGTCTGAAAGTGCGACAAATGTCAACGTTACAGGCCAGTAACGAGGCAACCAGTAGAAGAGATGACTCCCATGAGCGGGCCGTGGCTGTTCGCCCAATGGGGGATCGACATCATCGGTCCTTTGCCCACAGGGAAGGGACAAGTCAAGTTCGTCATAGTTGCAGTCAACTACTTCACCAAGTGCGCCGAGGCCGAGCCTGTTGCAAAGATCACTGAGCAGAAAGTAATCGATTTCGTATGAAAAAATATTATCTACCGGTTTAGAATCCCACAAACCATTGTATCTGACAATGGCCGATAATTCGATAATGACGAGTTCCGTGGTATGTGTCAGGGACTTGGCATCACAAATGCTTATTCGTCACCTCGACACCCGCAATCAAATAGACAGGTGGAAGCAATCAACAAGATCATCAAGCACCATCTCAAAATAAAATTGAAAAAGGTAAAGGGTAACTGGGCCGAGGAGCTCCCATTTATCCTTTGGGCTTACAGAACTACAGCCCAGTCCTCGACGGGAGAAACTCCATTTTCATTGTCCTACGGCTCGGAAGCAATGGTGCCAGTAGAAGTCAGCTTTCGTACGACGCGAGTAGGGAATTACCAAGAGGAACAGAACTCCGAGCAGATCGCCGCTAATCTGAATTTACTCGAGGAAGTTCGAAATATCTCCAAGCTCTGAGTAGCGGCTCGACATCAACAAGTAGCGCGTTTCTACAACTCAAAGGTCAAGGTCAGGCATTTTCGCCCTGGGGACTTAGTCCTTCTTCAAGTCTTCCAGAATACAGCTGAACCGGGAGCAAGAGCACTCAGGCCCAATTGGGAAGGACCATATCGCGTGGTCCGATCTACTAAACTAGGATCCTACCATTTAGAAGACCTCGAGGGTCGGCAGCTCCCTCATTCGTGGAACGCCGAGCATCTAAAGATCTACTATCAATAATAGATTGGCCTTGAAGATCTCCAATAAAATGTACGCCTCTGAGCGAACAGCTTTTAAAGCTTGCAATAAAAATCTTGATTCTACTTATACATAAATTTCTACTAAATTGCCTCATTGATACGGGCACGAATGCGATAATCCGATCCCTTAAAGAAGGGGTCGGAACCCAATTTCATGAAGGTTCAACAAGGCATCCCACGAATCAGGGAGAAAGCCTAACGATGACCCGATTCTTCAATGGAGAACTCGGCTCAACATGTGACTGATGGGAGGAATGGAAGGTCCTCGCCAATCATGAGACGAGCCAAATCCCCTAAGGAATTGGGCTCGACTATAACTCGAGCCAAGGAAGCTTGGAGAACCGACTGAATGACAATGGAAGGAGCTAACCCTTCAAGAGGTTAGCTCAGCCATACCTCAGAATAAATCAACGCGACAACAAATTAACTCGACTAAACAGCAATCATCATCAAAAGCGTTTCTCATTCATTTACCCTCCTTGGAGGGACACAAAAATACATCAGTCATTTTTTTAAAAAATGGGGGGGGGGGGGGAGAAAGAACAAATTTTCACGCAGGCGGAAGTGTCTGGGAGTCGGGGGCTTGATCCGAGCGGGCAACCTCGGTAGGAGCATCTTCAGGATCTTCAAGCAGCAGAGGATCAAGATCGAGGTTTGGGTATAAACCCAGGACTACTTTGATACAAGCATCAAAACCGTAGTCGTAAAATTTGGCAGCCTCGACATCTCTCTCCTTGGAAGTCTTGAAGTTATCGATCGCAGCAGCAACGGCCGCTGCCAGCGAGGCCTCGTCCTTGGCCCATTGAGCCTCCATGCCTGGGCAACTGCTTAACTCCGCTCTTCAACCGCCTCGGCCTTAGTCTGCTCCAGGGCTTCACCCAGCCGAGTGGTCTCCTTGGCTAGCGAATCGGCGTGAACTCTGGTGCAGGTCAGCTCGGCGGTTGTAGCGTTACTGAGAGCTTTGAAGTTATCTACCATCTCGTGCAGTTGTAACTCCCTAGCCTCTAGATCAATCACAACCCCCTGCAGCTGACTTCCTCTAGCCCTCTCGTCCGAAAGCTGCCGATGTAACTCGCTCTGCTCGGACCTCAAGAGTGCAGACTCATCTTGTAAGGCCGTCATCTTGACCTTAAGAGCCTCGAGCTCGACCTCCCTCCTCTCATGTTCCCGCGCTCTCTCCCGGGCCGAAAGTAATTTCGGGACGGACTGAACAGGAAACGAGCATAAGTACCTGAACAAATATATATATAGGAAAAATACAAAGGGAGAGGGATCTTTTCGAGAGCGTACCGTATAAAACATGAAAGTCATATCATTCAAAAAAGAGCTATCCGACTTGTCGAGGAGGCGAGCTATGTCTTCCTCGGGGGCATGTTTAGCGATCCACGGTGCTAAACAGGCCAGATGGTAGCCCGGCTCAAACCTCCCGTCACTCGTCCCCACCTGAGCCGAGACTACAGCCTCCTCAGCCCCAATCCTACTACCAGCCGAGGTTTGATCCTCTGCTCGGAGGCCGTCCCCAGCCTTAGGAGGGGAAAGTATGTCGTCGGCCATCCTAATGGCCTCCTCCCACTCAGAAGAAGAAGGCACAGCAATGAAGGGCTCGGGAGCTGCAGTAGGAGCCTCCACGGTGGGGGGAACGGTGGCAGGAGGGACAAAGGTCATGACTGTCGGGCCACCGGCCATGGTCGTATTGGCAGGCATCGGGAAAGGATCTACCGCAGGGGCTATGGTCGTATCGGAAAGCACTGAGAAAGGAGCCACCACAGGGGCCACGGTCGTATTGGAAAACACTGGAAGCGGAGTTGTCGTTGGGGCCATGATCGTGTTGGGAAACACCAAAGTCGGCGATGCATCCGATGCCTATGTATGAGCAAGCACCGCAAGTGTCGAATCGACGAACCTCGAAGCTGGGGCTGCAATGGCCAGTATGGCAGCAGGTTCCCCCCCTTGAGGGGGAACTTGCTTCTTTCAAGTAATCTTCAACCGGGGTGCATCCCTCAACATCTCCGCAGCTGTCGGAGCCACCTTCCTCTTCCGAATGCCAAACGCCTCAGCCATGCCTGCAAGAGAAATAACAATATCAGCGACCGAGCGAGAAAAATCAGGCTCATCAGAAGGATTGAGATGATTTACTGAAAGATGTAGGCAAGGGCTGAGATTTGCAGAGCCCGAACCAATGAAGGTTGGCCGATGTGATCAGGTCTGTCCAGGAGTGGCAGTCCCTTCTGAAAACCTAGGAAAGGAAACAGAGAACTTCATTTCGATTGAAATAAATGAAAACAAAGACTAAAGTACAAAAACTGGTTAAAATCTGACCTGGTTTTGTAAAATGGGTCGGAACCCGTATCGTCAAAGTTCCAAGCTCCACCACTGGCGCCTCCCACTCGCCCGCCACCCAAAATCATTTATTTTTTCAATCCTAATTAGAGGATGAAAGGTTCATCACCAACTCTGACCCCTTGCTGCCTCGGGTCGCAAAGTAGTACCATGGGTCGTTGCTATCGTGCTTGACCAGGTACAAACTCATCAGTTCTTAAGGGGTCAGCTATGGGTTCCCGACTTGTCGCCAGATGATGAACGCGGAGATCAACACCCTTTAGGCGTTGGGCGTAAACTGTCCCGGGGCTAGCCTGAGGTAAGCAGCAATCTTTCGAATGAAGGGGTGAAGGGGGAGCTGAAGCCCGTACTGCAACACGTAAAGAAAGATTGTGACTTCCCCCTTAGCAGGGGCACCAGCAGTGTCTAGAGGCCCGGGGGCCCTTATCTGAACGAAGTTCAGAATTTGAAATTCTGAACGGATCCAATTCATCTAAGACTTCGACAAAACGGAGCCTCCCGAGACTGCCTCCAAGGCACACCCACTAGCGGACATTTCAGTGGCCTCAGCAATGGTAACTTGGCAGGCTCGGGTGGCCCTCTTTTTGTTGGACCGCTGAGTCTGAGCACTTGTCCCCTTTTGTCTCTGAGGCGGGGGGTATAATGGTATGGCCTCGAAGGGGCCTTTAAAAGCCCCTCTTCCGTCTTCAGAACTCCCCGGCCCGGAGTCCTCGTTGAACTCTCGCACAGACTCGAGATTAGAAGACATTGTGAGAAGGAAGTTGAGGATCAACGGGAGAAACTCACCGGACAGCTACCGAAAATCACCTTCTCCTGAAAAGGACTGGTCGGTCGAAATCGCCCACCGGGAACTTCAAGTCGATCGGAATCGCCTTCGTCAGAAATCGTCTTCTCCGATATTCACTCAAATTCGCATACAGGTAGCGAAAATGACTCCGAAGGCGGTTTATATAAGCTACAAGGAATCTCCACATTAATGACAAACCATAATGGCCGCAGCCGAATCATCGTGAGCCGATTCCCAAATACACGTGGATCTCCCTCGTTGGATAAGCTCCTACTAGATGGTATGTTTCTGACATCAAACAGCACACCTCGATATATGAAATGATGCCCGAACAGAGGGAGTCATCACGTACGTTGTTCCTCGGACTAACGTGGCAACCTCTCATAGGCTGTTAATGATCCAGAATCGTAACCGTTGCCACGCGTCCACCCGAAAATAGCCCGCATGCGCGAGATCTCGAGACGTGATGTTTCTAAACTGAAAACCATTAATACTCGATATGAGTAAGAGATCTTCTACGTGATTACTCTCCGAGCCCACAAGTAAACTCAAAGAGTAGGGAGCTTCTGTTATGGGAAGATCTGAGCCCATGAGAGATCCGAGAGCGAGATGCCAGACTGAACTGGTTGGGTGCATGAGCGCCAGAGACCATGCCCGTCCGACTCGACATAAAGCATCTCCAGAAAAGAACGAGTGGTGTGGAAGCACCTTCATTAAAGGAGGGCAGGCTGGAAGGGCGGATTGGAACAGTTCATACAATCCGATTAACACTGGAAGCTGCATACTTAACGTCTCACGCGTGTGACATCCGCCAATCAACACTCACTACAATAGCTCCGACTCGGCGAGGCCGATCTGATACTCCACCCTGAGGTCCGAGGCAAAGAAGGTCTTGGAGAACAGACGAGTCTACCACTTCGGGACGAACCTGTAAGATTAGCTCGGACCTGGAGATAGGCACAGAGACCGTCCTTGTACGACCAAATAATTACAAAGGTAGACGACGGTTGGACGAGCCGTGCCGAGTCGAGCGGATACTTGAGGACATATGTTCCGTCTGCCAAATGTGGAAACCCACGACTGCCATAACCAAATGTGGCCAGTAACTTCGCTCGCAGATACGCATTATAAGCCTGATATGCTACGTGATCAGTAGATTGCTGGCAGTATCTTCATGATCTAGGAATTCCCTTGATCGTGCCGAGATTACCGGATCTAGACAGTTCTATAATTAAGTATAAATAGATCACAACTCCATGACGACAGGTACGGGATCGCTAATACTCTTTCCTCTACTCTCCACTTAAGACCCAGATTCTCTTGGCCTGACTTAGGCATTGAAGGGTCCCCTGGCTTAGCCCGGGTCACCTTTGTCAGTTCTCTTTGTGCAGGTTCAAGACGAAGAGCGTCGAAGTATAGGAGATGTGGGGGGAGTGCTGACCAGATTTGAACCTCAACAGTATACATGCCTGATCTTCATCTTTCATCATTTCTTCCACATCCAACAATTTGCAAATCAACCCATTAAAGTTATTAATATGGGCCTCGACATTAGGTCCATCTGCTATCTTTGGATTGAACAACTGTAGCTTCAAGTGTAAATGATTCTCAAGAGATTTCTTCGTATAGATATTCTCTAATTTCGTCAATGTACTTGCTGCAGTTCTCTCTCATAAAATTATAGAAGACCTCATCCGTTAAGCTAAATTGGATAGAGGTTCTAGTTCTTTTATCCATCTTGTTTCATTCTTATTTTGTCATTGATTCTTGTCGCTTTTCAAGGAGAGCTTTGTTTAATCAATGTTGAACTGGGATACCATTCATCTTAACTTTCCATATTTCAAATTATTTTTATCGGAGTATTTTTCTACGTCGAACTTCGTGTTAGATGTCATTGATACCTTGCTTTTAAATTTGATCTGTTTCCTAATGTTATCTTCGATACCACTTGTTGGAAAGTATGAAAATACTCAGAGAAGTACACGCAATCGCACAACCATGTCTAAACAAGAACAATTTAAATTTTATATGGAAAAACCCTTGCGGGAAAAACTACAGCACTAAACAACGAGTAATGCAATATAAAAGCAGAAATTATAAGAGATAATATCTTATCGATTCTAATAGGCCTGAAATCTCTTTTCACAAGCCCTATTTATGCCCTTGAACCATTAGAAAGGAATTAAAAAGCCTCTAATACATTTCTCTCTATCTCTCAAAACCCGATTACACTTGTTATGTATAGTATTATAACCAGAATAGAAAACAACTTACGCACTTATGCAATTTTGTGCACATCTTCGATAGAACTTTTGATAGCATTGACATCCCATCGAGTATCTATCAATGGCATTGAACTCTTTCGATGTCATCGAGTAACCATGTTAAAATGTTCCAACAATTAACTTGAATATTTCGAAATTTCTCGATGAAATTGAACATCTTTAAATGGCATTAACATCTACTCGATGACATCAAATGGTCTATTGATGGCATCGAGAGACCCTGTTACCGAAAGATTTAGGACATTAATAACAATAATCACAAAAGTGAAGCATGTCCAAATCTTAAGTGGACCACACCACAAGAAAAGGTGTGAATTGAATTCTTCGGTTGAAAACTTCTTAGTGGCCACTGGCGTTTTTAATTAAGCTGATTAATGTGACCTTCTAAACAAATTAATTGACAAATAAACATAAGGGTACTAACTCTTGCTCCAGTGGTAGACTCTAAGGCTATGTTTGGGCATTTGCTTTAGGGTGGTTTACGAGGGGTAGGATTGTAAAATCTACCCCGATTCCATCTCAGGTATGTTTGGGCAACCTTTCATCCATCACAGTTTTCACTTCCAAAATCATCTGTCAACGAGAGGGATTCGGTCAATCCCGCAGGCAAGATTCGAATGGTTTTCGGATGTGCTAGGACTCACAATGATGTATTTGTTTTATCCATGTCATAGATCCATTCTGGATCATTATTCTAAGGATATGATCTCAGAAATGAGGTGTGTGTATATATATATATATATATATATATATATATATATATATATAGGTAGACCACACCATAAGAAAAGTGTCAGATTGTCCTTTACCTCAATCACATACATGGTGGGGCAAGTATTCAAGGCAGGACATCAAGTAAGCCCCACCTTGAATGTGACTGTGTCTAAAAACGAGGTCCATCCAACAATCCCGATGATGATACTGAATACGGACCGTGGACCGTTGATGAAGCTCATCTTAATTTTTATCATATGCTATGTCTTATTAGCCATCCAACCAGCTCCATACCACGATATTCTGTGGGGGGAAAGGAATCCCGTGAATTTCAAACATAAAGATACGTATGCTTCTATGCCAAGACAATCACCGTCTATCATAAATGCTGCAGTCGGCGCAATTCCATCCCACGTGATCGACCCATGGCATATGCTCAAACAGGCCCTTTCAACACATATAATAATATATCGCACGCGGATTTCCTGCGCAAGGATGGTCAGTGGGGCCTACTGCAACGTATGTGAGAAATTCATTTCGTCCATCCGTTTTGAGAGCTCAATTTAGAACGTGCGATCCAAAATTTGGTGGATAAAGAACCTAAGTTGGTCACACGAGAGGGAGAATTAGGAGAAGAAATTCCTACCGTGGAGACCTTCATAGGCTCCACCTTAATGTTTATATGTTATCCAAACCGTTTATAAAATCTTTCCTAACGTGATGAAGTGAAAATACAAAAAATATAGCATGATACAAAAGCTCTATGGCCATGAGAATGCTTCAACGGTTCTTACTGAATCTCCATTGTTTCCTCTCGTGTAGCCCATTTGAATGTTGAATACAATTAATTTTCAATCCTAAGTCTTAAATTGATCTCTAAATTAGGATTGACGGGTGGATTTCTCAAAAACATCAAGGTGGGCCCCACCCGGCATCCTTGCGCTGGGACGCGGATTGCGTCCTACCCCGCCCGGATGGTAATCCGTCCGGGAAGGGCTCTCGGGGTCCACTGTGTTGTAAGCGTTTTATCCACACGCTTTTTCCCAATAATTTTAGTGCGTGAACTAAAAAATGAGGCAGGTCCAGGGCTTAAGAGGACCACACCAAAGGAAGCTGCACCGATAATGACACCCACCGTTGCAACCTTTCTAAGTCCAACGTGATGTATTTTTTTTACCATACAACGTATTCATAAGGTCATTTCGACGTGGATGATGTGAAAACGCAAATATCAGCTTGATCCGAAGCTTCTTCATCTCTCAAGAAGTTTTTAACGGTGAAGGTTCAATCTCGCCTTTGTGATCCACTTAAGCCTTGGACCTACCTCAGTTTTTGTCTCACATATTAAAATTATTGGAAAAATTTGTTTAACGGTGTGGATAAAACACTTACAACACGATGGACCCATAGAGCCCTGCCCGGACGGATTACTGTCCGGGCGGGGGTTGGACGCAATCCGCGTCCCCTTGCGCAGGAGGCTTGCGCAGGAAATCCGCGTCCGTCTTCCACGATTATCGGGGCACATCTCGGCGGGCACGGAACTGCGTAAAGGATCCTCCACCTGCCTTAGATTCTAAAACCCAGGAATATCACCATACTCTCCGGGAGTACGGACAACGGTACGCATGCATACATCCTCCTCACACATGACCGGCCTGGATCTGATCCGCACCATCAAAGTCATTGGATCCTCAAATTCACGGCCATAACCACCCAATCAATGGCCCTTCTCCCCAAATTTTCAGTGGTTTTCATCCTATTAGAGAATTTGATGGATACCAATCAAACGGTCATTCTGTTCTATCACATTGGCCAAGACCTCCAGTTGGGTCTACAAAATGGAACGGTTGGAATTGAGTCCAGATATTCCCGTAGATATGTGGGGTATGTACAAGTAAGATTCTAATGCCCGAGTATCTTTTCTATCACGCCCGAGTATCTTTTCTGTTCTATCACGCCCGAGTATCTTTCCCTGAGAATCGCTTTCATTTTAAAAAATAATTTTTTCAAAAAATGGAGTTGAAAATCTAATCTTGTGAAAAAATAAAAATAAAAATAAAAGCATATTTTTCTTGTATTTTGACATTTTGCCAATGGTTATCTAGTTTGACTCTCTCACTGTGTTTTCCTGAGGATTTTAGTATTGGGTTCAAGAATTTTTTTTAGATTTTCATCAAAAACTCAACACTGATTTTCTTGATGGGGAAAAGAGTAAGTGCCAAACTTTCCAAAGATTCCTATCCAAAAGTACTTTTCTTGATGGGTGAATTACGAAAGATTCCTATCCCCACTGTAATTTTCTTGATGGGTGACAAGAGGGAGTGAATAACTTTCCAAAGATTCCTATCTGTGGGAGGATTCTGCTGTTTCTGACAGTGGTATGGCACTGATTCCAGATGGGTTTTTTCCCTTTTCTAAATTAAGAAGAGTAAAGTCAATGGTATGACTTAAAAATGGGCTATTGGTTGGCAGATTCATGGATGGTGTATAATTCCTTTACAATTTCTGAATGTAGTCAAAGAATGCTGCTGCTGTTATGATTTCCGATCGTTGCATGGTTGTCTCATTTTAAGTTTGTGTCTTCCTTGGATTTTTTATTTTTTTAATTTTTTAATTTTTAATTTTAATTCTTTTTCTTGTTTCTGATTGATTACAGTTTTTAGTGAGATGTTAGGTAAGTGGGCCATCAATATCTTCTGCTAGAACTGAAATCCCTCTCTCTCGTAATTCTTGAAAAAAATAAAATAAAATTCCTTCCAATCGATGTAGTTGCATTGATCTCTTAGGAATATTATAATATTTCATCTCTGCAACTCCTCACCCTTGAAAGCCAAACAGCAATTTCTTGTAGAGAGAGAGAGAGAGAGAGAGAACTAACTTTTCAAAGATTCCTAACCTTTGGGTTGATCTTGTGGTTGGTGAAAGTGATCTTTGGCATTGAAATTCAAATGTGATTTCTCCAAATAAAAGTCAAAGTTTGATATTCTATAGATCTATCTTCTTTTTCTTCTTCTTTTTTTCTGATTTATGTATGGCTTTGTTTGTTTGTGGATTGTTCTGTTTCCCTTGATTCTATAGGCAAGTGGGTTTCTCTTCTTTTTCCATAATTTAGTAAAACGTAATCTATGATTGATTTTTGGTAGTCTCGTTTTCTTCCTTGATTTTTGTGGATTTTTTAATAGATTTTCCCTTTCCTTCTCTTCCATAGTCAAACGGGGTTTTCTCAATCTAGCAGGATTTTTATTATTTGCAGATGTTTTTGTAATTTATTTCCTTAAAATTTTCTTATTTTGTTCTCTTTCTTTTGATTGATGATAGTGTTTGAAGCTTTCTTCCAAGATTCTTCTTCTCTGTTGTAATTAGTATTTATAAGCAAGTAGGTCTGCGAAATTTTGCAGAGAAATGGTCAGAAACTATGCTAATGCCTTCTTTTCTGCATACTTTTGTGTCTCAGGTTTTCTCGCCATTTCTCATTGCAGTTTAAAGTATTTGAATACATTGGGTTGAAGATGTATGTGGTGGAGGATAAGGGAGGCGCTATCGCTTTGATGCTGGCTGCCCTCTTATTCTTGGGTACTTGGCCTGCCGTTCTGACTCTCTTAGAGAGGCGGGGTCGGCTTCCGCAACATACTTACCTTGATTATAGCATAACAAATCTGTTGGCAGCTGTAATTATTGCTCTAACCTTTGGTCAGATTGGAAGCAGCAAGCCTGATATGCCAAATTTCATCACTCAGCTTTCTCAGGTGAATCTTTTCCTCTTATATTGTCTACATAACATGTATCACGGACATCACCAGAATCATGAAAACAATTCTGCAATTGCACCTAACAGGCTTTTGGACATGTTTGGCAGTCCTAGATTTGAGTAAGATCAGCATAGTTCCTCTGTTTTTCGGTATGGAAACTATTTCCAGCCAAACCAGAGAACCGCGCTAGCCTGACTACACCTAGTCAGGCAGGCACATGACTACAACTAACTGAGCACCGTGTGGGGGGAGGATGTGCATGAGATCCATGCTGTCCGTCAGGTGTGCAGTGTGCTGCCTCATCTTCACCTTGGAAACCAAATATTGGGTCAGTCCAAAAGTCCAGTATGCCATACCATAAGGAAGAGTTGAGATGGAATGCGTAGCGTTAGTTGTGCATGGGCCCACCCAATCTATTCATATGATTCTTCTCACCAAGATGAAGGTACTCTCCAAAAATCACAACATTCTGAAAATCAGGTGGAACCCATCACATGAATTTACAGGTTTTAGGCAGATTTTACACTCTTGCAATGGTGAGGCTCACCTGAGTTCTGCTGACTTCTGGTGAAAAGTTGTGAAATGATCAGCATAATTCTGTTTATTTGGTTTTGGAATGGATGAAACCGTGAAATTAGGATTTCCTTGGTTGTAGGTTATAGCAATGTTTTCGAGTTATTATCATGGTTTTAAGTCTAATTAGATTGCATTGAATCAGACTTTGTGGGTAAATCTAGATTAATTGAATTTCCACGATTAATCTAGAAATGGAAATGGCTTAGTTGTAATTCCTTAGCATTCATATTGCTGGTTTGGGATTCAAATTGCGATTGAAGTGAGTGATATTTGGAAGATACTTCCTCTCCCAAGAATTCACTTGTACATCCAAATGCAGCATTAACCATGGTTTCAATGGATGCAATCCATTTTCTAGTTCCTTTCAAAATTTCAATGGCTGTGGGTTTCTATAGAAGTTGGGTTAGCTAGAATCATGGTTTCTCCGTGCACCGTATGGAAATGCGAGATTAGGATTTGAAATTTCAGATCAAGGTGTGATATTCATTGTAGATCAAGGTATAATTTGATGCAGAACAATTAACCACTTGCTCTAAAAGCTCGAACTGTTAGAGCATGGCGAATCAATCCCTTTATCTCATAGCCCAGGTCCCACATCTCATGGCTTAGGACCTCAGCTGAAACCCCCTCGTGGGCCCCAAATCACGAGCCACCTGTCTCACATGGGTGGGGCCCGCCTCACACGAGCCTCCCACCTTTAGTGTGCCCCTGCATCCCACAGGCAACCCCCCTCGAGCCCAGTATGAAAATGCCCCTGCATTAAATTTTTTGTAAAGAAAGCTTTGGTGGGTTCGGGTAGAAGTTGGAGAACAAATCAGTAGAAATGGAAATATTCAGTCAAAAAAGATGGGGTGATGGAATTATGATCTGATTAAATTGCGAGATTGGAGTTTTTTTTTTTCGTATTTGTCATGTGAAATAAATTCAATACACTCTTGAAACATGACTGCAAGTCTATACAACTAAATCAATGTTAGACAAAGAAACTAGGTGTTCATACTCCAGAGAGGCAAATATATTCATCGCACATGCTGAAACATCTATGTACATCTGTTTAGTAAGATTTCACACACACACACACACACTTTGGTGTTTGTTAGTTAATCCGTACATGTGGGCCCCATGGTTGGTTTATCCGATCCATTGATCTTATGGACCCTATTATGGATGAACCGTGACCAAAAAAATTCTTCATTTAGTCATCTCTAACCTTTCCACTAAGAATGTAAACATAAGGTTAAGAAAATTTGCAGCAACAGTCCAATTCAATGGAGAAAAGACAAGATTTGATGGTTGAGATCTTTCAATTTGGGAGATTTTTGGGTCATGGTTCATCCATCATGGGGGAATTCAGATCATTGTATCAGGTAAACCAATTATGGGGCCCCGCGTACAACTTAGATACCAAACAGGAAAGTTCCCTGCTTGTAACAAACAGGAAACTCGGCCTCTGGTACATAGATCTTAAACGCCGAAATGTTTTAGATGTAGAAAAACTCATCTAAGTAGAAATACATTAGAAGTTCCAAATAGTATGTAAATGAAGGTGTTTTCCTGCTGATTATGTCCAACATGAAACCATTCAAATTTTGGATGTCATCTTTTCATAATATGAAAGGTAATATTTATTTGTTTATTTTGGAACACATCAATTCATAGCGAATACTGTATTTTGGATTTTAAATATGGTACGATTTTGTAGGGGTGTCCTTGGATGCACGACTCAATTGAATGGTGAATCCTTCAGTTATTCAAGATGAAATAAGGATATTATGATGATATTTTCAAGTATTCATGTCGTTCTCACTTTATTGAAATTCAAAATGCAATCTAGGTTTTAAACAGTACGAATCTCATTGTCGAGGACTAATTATTTGACATGTAACCCTCAATCTTCACCGGAGTGAAAGAAATTCTTACATCTGGCTCTGCAAAGGTCTGCCCAAGTCTGACCCATTTACTAAATGGGCCCAAAATTGAGGCCCGAGCCTAAACCTGTGACCTGCAATGAGATGACCATGCCCAGCCAATGAGCAGATTCCTAAGCATGGGATCGGCCCCAACCCGACCTACATGTAAAAAAAGTTGCATTGGATGGGCTTGAGGTTTGAGCCCAAAACATTATGCAAAATTCCATGTATTTCTACCAATAAAGCAAGCATACAATTGTTGAACACTGCTTATTTATTATGTCTACATTATTTATGGATAGGTGGGGTCCTGCCAGGCCATGGTCAACCCAGGCCTGGCCTGTTGACTAAAATGTGCCATGTTTCTGACGCAAGGCTAACAACAAGAAGAAGAAGAAGAAGAAAACCCTAATAAACTCAACCCGACCCATCTTTTAAGCTGGTTTAGTTGGTTGGCTGGCCCATCTACCCAACCCCTTCCAGCGCTATTAGTACCACCCTATTTCCCTATATTAATGTAATGTCATTGTGTGATGGGACGTTCTCAATGTGGCAAGGTTATGGTTTGTGCAGATGAAATTGAAGCGCTGTTTGTGCATGTGGCACTAACTCTGAAGTATTTAAGTAACAAAGCTTAATTTTGAGTGAAGAACATGGTGAATAGTTTTAAAGGTTAATGTACCAGACAGACTTTAATACAAACATTGGATATAAATTTTGATAAACCAGGTCCGTTCTGTATGGGAAGGGTTTATAAGTTATAGTACTTTGAATTGCATCGGACATATTTTTTGGTCCAATCAAATGATCTGGACTGGAAATTTGGTTAAGAACACACTTCATGTTCCAGCATGCAAAATCGTGCAGCTCGGATGCTCTTATCCATCAGGACGTGCACATCCTTTTATATCCGTCCATTTTCCAAGCTGAGGGAGAATGGATTGTTATGATCATCAAATTGAAGTGATTCTTATGAACCATTACAAATTCAAGTTGGGGCCCACCAAAATGATTGCTCAGACTGATGATTGGACCTATTTTCAATAGACTATATTGACCATTCAATTTGTAGGCTGTTTATCAAATGGCAAGGAACTTAGGACATCCTACCGGTGTGATTTTTACATGGTGGCACTGTGAAGGGAGTTCTACAATGAATGGATGGTCTAGATCAGCATTGGACCATCCAAGTGTCCACATGTGGCTAGTAAATTAGTAAGTTTGTACAAATATAGGTGCCATGGAACATATATATATATATATATATATATATATATATATATATATATATATATATATATATATATATATATATATATATATATACACACTTATATCAATCAGACCATCTTTCCACACTCTGTGCACAGCAGAGGGTAACTGTCTATTGACAAATGATCAATGATCTGTTGATACTTGATAGATATTAGACTACAATATTCTCTAGCTTTATGTCATCTAAGAGAAGGATATGAATGTTTTTCTTCAATTTATTGGTAATGAACTATTGCAAAATCAATGATGCTTTCATTCATGGTTATACGAATGGTTGTGTTAGATGGCGTAAATATACAAGCGTTTGCCACATTCATGTTAACTGTATCTGGTGATGAAAAAAGGCTCATATTTTATTATTGGATGCAATACAAAACCCATAGCCTTAACATATCTCTGATCCTATCAGTGAAAGATGTAAATATCTCATTAGCTATGGCCTTAACAGAATTCCAAAACATGTCTTGAACATAAGTATGATGCATGATCCTCAGCTCCTGAAATTGGATGGTCTCTATGAGAAATACCCTTCAGTAGAACAATGAATGCTCTTTTTCCAGTCGATTGTCACCGGCTGCCATGGCCAATTTTCTGTTGAATTTGTATATCCATTTCTTTTATAGTCCTCAAATTACATCAGTTGAGATGCATTTTGTTCATGGTATGAAAAGGTTTTTGAGAAATGTCAAGAAGAGAGTGAAGACGATCTTTGCAGCACATCTATTCAATACCCTGACCATTCGTTGGGCGGGCTGACCACATACATTCACTGGCCCAAAAATCAGGCTGGACCACTTATCTATAAGGCAACAGTACGAGAAAACATTCAATTGTGCAACATAAACATGCTTCCCACCAGACGAGTCATGAGTGGAGCAGCCTAATTTCTGCAACATAAACATGATGCCCATCTGATGAATGGACAGGATCTTGTATACATGGAATGTGTACCACAAAGATCCTCTTTATTACTCTTCCACCGATCTCCTTACTTCTTACTTACCCACTGTGGTCCGTCTGATAAATGGAGCCACAAAGATCCTCTTTATTACTTTTCCACTTATCTCCTTAGATCTTACTTTCCTATTACTCTTATGTTAAACATGAATAGGGACAGAACGTGTCATTTTACCCTCTAAAGTACAAATTTGGTGGCTGATGCAGGACAATTGGCTCTCTGTTTTGTTTGCAATGGCTGGCGGGATAGTTCTTAGCCTTGGGAACCTATCTACTCAGTATGCTTGGGCTTTCGTTGGTCTATCAGTGACAGAGGTCATCACTTCAAGCATAACAGTTGTTATAGGTATCTATGACTCAAACTGCTCTATAGTTTCATCATAACACTTCCATGGCTGAAAAGATATAACTTGATTCCATTTCGTGCTAAATTTTCATGCTATGGATTTCATATTTGTAAATATGAAGTCATAAATCTAGAGAATTGGTGAAATCTTGCAAAACTAGACTCGTTCTTCCATTTTGATACATATCTCCAAATATGGTTTTCCTGTAATGGTCTGAGCTCTCTTTTTTTAAAAAAAAAAAAAAATTAATTCAGCCCAAATATCAGTTATTAAACTGATAAGATAGTACTGAGCTCTAGGTAGTACGGATAACATGGAAAAACTGATTTAACATGGACATTGTGTCTATGTCAATTGAAGAATCAAACTCATCTATAATCTAGAAATGCTAGTTTCATGGGTAGACTATTTTTTGAGTGGTTTTGTGCCAGTCGGTTTCATTTTTGCATATCCCCTCTTCATAAAGATGTTATTTTAATGCTCTCATTGTGTGAGTGCAGTCAAAATGTAGCTCTTGTGAATTTGGTTTCCTCTTGTCATTTGGGATTTTGAGGCTTCCTCTCTTATAGTGTCCCTTTGAATTTCGTATGTGTAGTTTGATTATTCTCATTTTTATTCGTGGACCATTTTTTTTATTAACTCGTGTATGTTACTGCTATAGGATCATTGAAATCTGCTCACCATCCCAAAAGTGTCGCATGTAGACTATATCAAGTAAAAGTTCCTCATAGAGCCAAGATGTTGTGGGAAAATGTATATAGATGATTATACATACCAGTCACAAAACTTGTTGTAGAACTCAAGCGTTTGACCAAATTTCTTCTAAAAGAGTGTCTTTCTTGGATATGCCAAAGCTCGAAGAGGATATAACTGCTATTGTCCTCTTTTCTTCTTTTTTTCTTTTTTTAAGTTTGTTACCAAAGATGTCACATTTCCTGTACCTTATTGTTCTTCACAAGAGAATCTCGCTTACAACGAGTCTCCAGATGAGTCGTTTCCTCTTCCAATGATCCCCTCAAAATAAGTCCCACTTAAAATATCTCACTGGAGAAAATCTAAGCATGCGATATTGGGGGCCACCGATTGTTGTCAATGTTCTCCTCCTTGTCCAGATGCACTTGATTACTCCAGATCTCCCTGTTGCATTGAGAAAATTAATAAGAAAAAAAAAAAAAAAAAAGAAGAAAAGGTCAAGCACTTCTCATACGATTAGTATCTTTGTTTCATGTCAATCAAAGCTCTCTCTTCCCTTGTTCTGGTTATTTCTTCTTTCCCATTCTAATAACTTGAAAAATCCATAGAGAGGAATGATGAAAAAGTATGAAACTATATGGGAGTTTATTACCTTCAGAACTTGAGGATGGCTTTACTCAAGCGAGAAGATTCACTCCTAAAAATTTCAGCTGAAAGGAATAATTCGATCACATTGTAACTTTAAATGTTTGCATACACTAAAAAAAATGCAAGAATATGGTTAGAGTTCACCACTGGTTTTAAGTTGTAATGTCCCCTCCACCATACACATGGTATAAATATATTCCAGTTAAAATTGTCCAAATCATTTCCATTGTGGATGTAAAATATACCAAAAATCGCACTAACCTAGAAATCTTAACAATCTTATTTCTCCCAATGGATTTGGACAACTGATCATTTTTATGATCAATTTGAAAGCCACCATTTGGATGGTTAGGAACAGTGTTTTGAAAATGGAGTGAGGTGAGATGTCTAGGCCTTTTGAGAGCCGAGCATAAGCCTCAAGGCATGAGCGCACCTCACTAAAACCCCTTCCATGTTTAACAAAACAAAATACCTTCCTAGCTTCCTTCCTTTAATTTGAAAAAAAAAATAAAAAATACAAAGAAAAGGAAATTAGAGAAAATTAAGAATATGTAAATTTATATAAAAATTGCTCATAATATGTGTTAATATTTCATATGAATTATCTATCATATATAATCTATTCAATTAGTTTACATTCAAATATTAAACTAGTTGTAACATTGACTATTTAATATAAATGCATAACTAGAATATGAATAAACCACAAAAGAAAATGTTGCAGAAACATTAAATGGTTAAGAAAAAGAATAAATTATATTGGGCTCATTCCTTTATTAAATAGGAAAAAGGGATAGTAGAAATTTAGAGAAGTTATAGTGGGGTGAAAAGCCTCTCTAGAATATGTTTTATTCAACTACTTACTCAGCTATTGTTTTCATGGTAGTGGAGAGACAAAAAGATAAAAATAAATCTAAAAAAAAATCAACTTCTACAATTTTCGCACTCGAAAAAAATAAAAGAACTGAGAGATGTTAGCCTCTTAATAGAAGATGTAAGGCATAAAAGAAGCACCCTTCCATATGCTTATCCGATGCATAAGTCTTGAGAACATTAAACCTCAAGGTTTATTCCTCAAGGCATTTTGAGAGAGCCTCACCTTAAGATGAGCCTTAAGATGTAATCCTCACAGGCCTTTTAAAACATTGGTTAGGACCCTTCAATCATGGTCGATTTATAGGTTATGATCGATTGGTAAGCTCTACAAATTGCTTGGTCTAGATTGAAGTGCATGTATGCTGTGTATCTAGTGGATGTGAAATCAGAACTTATAGGGGTGGCAAACTTTCATCCTAGTCTTTTCAATAAACGATTGAAAGCCCCCCAATTGGGTGAATGTGTCCATTTCTCTTCCTGTTTCCCTATTCAAACTCAACAACTTTATTCTCCTCACTCAAAGTCTGTAAGCTTTCTTGGAACCTTTTTAAAACTAATTAAGAACCAAAAGAAACTAATCTTTGACCAGTAAGACTCCTTATTGCTAATTAGACAAACTTAACAGCCAACCTGGATTCGACTGGTACAGAGAATTGGGAAACCTATTCATATTTAAATCCTATTCCAACAAGAGTTGGAAGTTTCTAGAATGCTAGAAACTTCTATATGAAATATGTCTTGAAGCTCCCATAGGGATCACAGATCCAAATCAGCACACATGATGATGTCAGCTCATTAATCCTTCAAATTTACCAGTGTATCAGGCTGTGATTAACCCCTTGCTTACATCAACCTAACACATTTCTTCTTGTATGTTATGATACAATAAGCTGTAGATTTCATCATCATCATCTTAACCTTTTCCCAACATGTTAGGATTGGCTTTTAAATGGTACTAGAAGAAGTTTTTATGATCGGTTGCCCACCAGGCACTTTCCTCTTTAGGCTTTTGGAACTGGTGGTTGCAGATACTAGATGGTAAATTTATGTAGCAAAAAATACAAAAACAATTAGAACCTGTAAGCTATACCTAGCAGTATATTAGTGTATAAAATGAGGTTGAATCCTCTATCAAGAACAGAGGAACTCTGTATATCGTACTTGAATTGGATGTGTGGACACTCTCATCAATTGATCTTGACCGTGCATTATAGGTAGGCCACTCCTAGGACAATATGCAAGAGATTACACCAATCGGATGATAATAACGAAAGAAGATTTGTGGTTTCTCTTTCCTCTCCCTTTTTCTAATTGGAGTTAGGGTCTTCCTTGGATGCTCACTGTAGCTGCTTCACAATGCCTGGGCATCCATCCAATGCATTCTTTTCGATACAGTATGGTACAATGAACACCAACCCAATCTAGTGTTCTAAAGAACCGGATTTGTTATAGTTGCTCCTATCCATTCGATTAATCATTTTTTTATCAAACAAGCCATGAAGGGTATAACGAACATGCGTTGTCTCAACATTGTATCAAGAATGGGTCAGATGGATCACATAACTGTTATTTCACTAGAAAAATGCAGGACGGTTAGTGTCACTTTTTCATAGTGATTCTTGAGAAACATAGGCAAGGTGGGGCATACTGAATATATGGGTAGGAATGGATGTTGAATATTTTTGTTAAATGATTCTTACCACCCTTTTTTCACATAATTGGTTGGATGAATATGATCATCTGATCAGTGTTTTTTGTATGGTATCATGTATTTTGATGTGATGAAGCTTCTTCAATTTTTATTTTTATTTTTCCATTTTAAGGGTAAAAAGAATTGCCTCGTTGGATACATGCTTGGACACGGTAATCACAAAAAGAAGCATTTTATTTGTGTTTCCCATATAGTAGTTTACCCTGAAATATATGCAACTTTCACATACAAATGTGTAATGAATTGTAACTAAATGCACATCTTCATCATCATCCTGCATGGAACAGGCACGACAATGAACTACTTCTTGGATGATCGCATCAATAGAGCTGAGATTCTTTTCCCTGGAGTTGGATGCTTCCTGATTGCAGTCTGTCTTGGATCTGCCGTTCACTCTTCGAATGCAGCTGATAATGAAGCAAAGATTAGTGGTTCATCAAGTAATTACCAGGGCAAGGCTTGGTATGGCACTTTTTGCATTTTCTTGTTAAAGAATAAAATTATGAGAACGGTCTATTGGGATTAGCGTATGAAAATCTCTTCATGCACCTATTTACATTTGGACTTTGCATCCACAGCTTATCTCGACCTTTTAATAGCTCCAGTTCGCTCTTCACGGGATGCATTATAAAAATCATACTGAGTAGATTATCAAAATCATCTAGTCGGTCTCATGCAAAAATAGATGGACAAAATTGTTGGTGGAGATAGGTTCAGTCACAAAAGTTTACGACCACCCAATAGCTGCGATCTTTTGCACTGTAGAAGAAAAGGAGTGGACTAGGCACTATGCATGGTCCAGATAGGCGATGTGGATGCGTAGATGTCCATATGCAAGTAGGTGCATGGAAAGGTTTCCATGCGCCCATTAGATCATTTCTCTAAAATCATTAGTCTTTTTCCTTTTGGTTTAGTGAATCAAGGGATATTTCAAGTTTGCAATTCTCATATGATATTAAGAAGATTGCTACCTAAATCGCCGGCCTACCTACGTTTTCCATTCCAAATCACATTAATTATGGGTCATTTGCATTCTGTGTCGCTATTTTTACTGACCTCAAATTATGGTTCTATACTTTGCATTGATTAAGTTGTAACATAAACTTCTAGTTTTGAGTATGGAGATTTATACTTTGGTTTATGCGATAGTATGTGTGTAATTTCATACTATGTATATGGGTCTATATAATGAGAAATGCTCAAGTGCTCTCAGAGCACTATAAATTATAGCTCTCCTAGTCACATTGGACACTTAGATGGTCCAATATATTGATCTAGACTGTTCATTAGGTCCAACAGACATTTTATGGGCTGCCACACAAACACAACACTGATCTGACAAATACTAACCATTTATCAATGTCCTTTTTACATGGACGGTCAAGATCATTTACACAAAATAGGTCCAATCAACAATTCGATCCAATTATTTGTTAGGAGCCATCATAGATTGCTTATGATTATGAAGAATCATTTTATTTGGCAATTGTTCCATTCCACCCATGGCATGAGAAAAGGATGGCTATAGAAAATATGGCAAATCAAGGATAGATTGGACCGCCCTATCAGTGCCATTTTTACATCATAGCCCATGAAATGTGTTCTGGACTTGATGAAAACTTCAATTTATCGATTGGACTGCCCAAGTGAACTAATGCAATTAGGAGAACTGTAACTTATAGTGCTTTTCATACTTGGATTTTCAGGTTGTACATGTGGGTCCATCACCCAGTAATCCAAACTGCTGATCCAATGGCCCCCACCATGGATGGGATGTGCCGAAAAGTCCTATCAAAGGAAGATTCTGGCCATCCAATCTCTGCCATTTTTTAGTTGAATGTAACAGTTCCTATGTTTTATTGATGTGGCAATTGCCCACAACGGATGGGTTAGGATTGTATATTTTGCATGATGGTCCATCCATTTTTGCCAACATGTTGCTTTTGAAGAAAAATCAAATCTGTTAATCCCGTCTTTTGTATCTTTCAAGTGTGAACATTGACTGACATGCTACACATCTAAATTTTTTCAGGACGACAGAAAATTCAAGGATTAGCAAAGATCTTCAAAAGCTAGGTATTTCTTTAGAGATTCAAAGTTGCAATTTTAATCCTCTAGCATTAAAATGCATCAGGTTGGAAATGGGCCAGGCGAGCCCGTCGAGCCCCCAGGCCTGATCTACTAACTTATGGGCTTGGGCCTGAGCTTTAAGTGCAATTCAGGCCCAATTAATAGAATGGACCATGCCTGAGCCCAAGTTTGTCAAAAATTCTAATGAGACTTGGACTTGAATTTCAGGCCTGATTAACGAAACAATCCAAGGTGTGGATTAGAAAATATCTTGGTTAAAGAAATCCCAACCGAAATTATTATAATTTTGCCATGTTTGGATTGTGAGGAATCTAAGGTGTGGATATGAGAATTGAAATGATTATGCACTATTATTTCATTTTTACTGTAGAAAGTAGGATTCCAAAATTAAGGGTTCTGTTTTGATTGCAAGAGGAAATCCCAGATTTATTATGTCTCATCAAGGGAATCCTGGTAAATGGATTCCAAAAGATTTCCAACTTGGAGAGGTGTTATGTAATAATTGCAGAATTGATTTCTTTTACCATAGAAGTCTCTTATCCAAACTTAATAGTTCTTATATTTTTGGTATTTATCAATGTAGATGTGACAAATAATTTGGAGAATGAAAGCTCAACAACCAAGGTGGAAAATGCAAAGGCTGGAACTGCTGAGTTTCTAATACAACTTGAAAATAGGAGGGCAATCAAGGTCGGTAATCGATATGCATGCCTATTTACTTGTATACATTCATGTAGGCAGGGTAGTATCTGTATTTCTAGAAGTATATAACTCACATTAACATAAATACAGTCTATAAAGATACTCGAATGCAGAGCTTTGCTAAGTCCACGCGCGTGCAATAAAGCTTATGTTAGGTCTGAGATCCAATCATCCATCAGAACTTCACCACAAAAACCACCAATATATGGATGCCCTAGCCAAATAATCAGGTTGATCCACAGTCAGGTGGACCAAACTTGGCAAAACAAATATTCGACTATGAAAAACTTAGCTGAAGTTTTCTATCCCATCCACCTGTTTCCCATATTGGGGCCCACTAGCGGATTGGATTGGATTTTTTTTTGGGGGGGAAACATGTATAAGGTCGGACCAATATTTTAAATAGCGACATCGTGTTGTGTAGCGTTCAACCCTCTATAGCGTGTAGTGTTCACAACCCCAAGTGCAAGGTCGCGATGTAGTAATAACTTGGTAAGATCGAGGTCAAATCCACAGGGACTTGTACGTATTCTGAAAATAAACTAGAACTAGAACTGGAATAAGATTTAAACTAAAATCTGGAATAGTTGAGAATAATTGTGAATAAGCTATCAATCAAAAGAGGAACTAGAGCACCAAGGATCAACTTGTAGTTATTAAGATGATACCTTCCTTGATCTAACAAACACAACTGGAAACGAAGTCCTATCCTATCCAGTTGGATGATAAAATAGTTAAAATAATCTTGAACTTTTTATTGAATTAGTTCTCACATAAAAAACCATTGTGATGATCTGAAAGGAATTCAACCATCCACCATGCGTAGGAGACAATGGTGAATCATGAATTTTACAGATCCCACAACTTAAAACAAGTAAGAAAATATTCAAAGCTGTCCAGCATCTACTGTAATTGGAGTCACAATAAACCATAGAAAACTGAAAATATTCCTTTAATGAAATTAGAAATCAATAGAGTTCAACATAAACTTGAATCAAAGTAGGATAAACATCCAAACAAACTACAAGCTTCACCTCTTGGCTTTAGCTAAGAAGTTTAGTTAACCATAGACATGATTAAGACTAAAACTCTCAAACAAAACATTAAAAATAAGCTAAGGAATAAGAAAAAATCTTTAGGAGGCTGCTCCACCCTTTTGCTCTACTCCTTAAACCCTAATTTTTCCTTAGAACTCCTTGAAGAACCCAAATATATAGGCTTTGTTCAGTCGCTTTGGAAACTGCCTCAAATTTACTCACTTTGCGTAACGCCTTCGATGGCATCGAACAACCTTTGATGTCATCAAACATGGAATCCTAGTTTAAATCGAGTTCAGAAATCGCACCCTTTTCGCACTGCGTAAGAGATCGTTGTCATCGATCGACCTTTGATACCATCGAACAAATCTTCGATGTCATCAAAGGTGTCTTCGGTGTAATCGAAAAATGTCCAGAATGTTCCACTAAGTTTCTTTAAAAATCTCCAAAAATCTGGATGTCATTTAACTGACTTCGATGTCATTGAGTAGGTCTTCAATCAATCAAACATGGCTTTGATGTAATCGAAAAATGCACTCAATAGTCCAACAACCAAACTTGATTTTCATGTAATTCTCGATGCAATCGAACCGATGTCATAGAATTGTGTTCGATGGCATCGATAGTGAAGTTCAATTTTTCTGAATTCCTGCACTTTGTACTTTCGACTTCTTTCCTTCTCCACTTGGTTTCCTTGAATCTTGGGCCCTTGAAATCTTCAATCTTGGTCTCTAAAGAACCATCCCTTGCCTTGGTGATTCTTGAGCATCAAATCCATGCTTTTAACATTCTTTACATTACAAGCTCTTAGATTCACCTCGCAACACAAACATTGTCATGCCCCGAAATTCGAGTATAGAGTGTGCACCCTTAGACCCAAGTTTCGGCCCATGACACATACACTGAGTGTACTAATTTCATTCAATTATACGATTATTCATATACCTTCTATCTCTACCGTAGATCTATATTTCATTCATACTCAACAACATCTCAAGAATAAGAAACGACCATTTATTCAAATAATCAATCATAAACATAGTTAAGGATCCTCACATTCGGGATCTTATGAATGAAATAAGTATGTCCAACAACTTAAAAGAATTGACTAACAATTTAAGAAAACTAAATATAATTAAAGTAAAAATATCATGATTTGTCTAAGGCAGCAACTTCATCCTCTGTCAAGTAGGGTCACGTGTCCCTTAAGTCCTTTCCAGATTGACCACGTATTCCTATTCTTGAGCCACCGGCTCACCCTCATTCACATCTATATGGTTTTTATATCAATAAAAAGGATAAGCTGGCCAGGCCTAGTGAGAATTCCCGACATGGTTCTTTACATCAAATTATAATAGATGCCCAATAATCATACACAATATAAATTTGATAAAAATGCAAATGCAATGCATCAATGCATCAAGTGGGAATCCGTCCACTTGCTTGAGTTAGAAACCCATCAACCCGCATCTGCCCCTTGGCAAGCTTCTACCATCTGGCAGGCATATGCAAGGCTCGCATCTACTCTTTGAGTAGGCTTCCACTAGTATAGTGGGCTTCTGGTAACGATTCTACCAGGATATACCATTTAGGGAGGTCCCCCAGAAATCTAGCACATATTGTGTATGCAATTGATAGATGCACCAAGTAATCATGAATCATGTATTGCATAAATTATTTCGATTATCACATTTGAATTAACATAGTCTAACACATTAATCAAATCATATCATTATTAATACAAAAATCACACAGTCCTTTAAATCAACTAAAAGTACATGTCAATTAAATCATGGCAATTAAATCATATCAATTAAATCAGAATAATAATACAACACATCAAACAATCCATTCATTTTAACTCGATGGATGGGAAACACATCAAGATCACTCACCTTGATGTGGTGGAGATGATTCAGTGAACCAACGGTTTGAATTGAATTAGAACTTCCTAAAATCACATAAATAAGAATTTTCTTTAATCTTATGATTACACTTAATGAATAAAACGTATGATTTATTATTTATCATTTATTCAGATCGATGTTGCCCATCCAATAGTCTGATCAATCCAAAATCTAAGGCCTTGATATATCATAGCCTTAGGAATCATATGGTCAACATGAATCTAATCTAATTAAACTAGGCGATCCCACACCAATCTCTATAGCAAGAGATTTCGCCTAAGATTTACTATTTTCATCATATGTATCAATAGGACAATGCGATGAACGTGTGGTCAATCCAACTCGTTTATTGCATAGATCTTAAAAAATACTTCCAAATTATGATAAAATAAAATTAAAATATCCATCACTAACCTGTATCAAAGGCGACTTAAAGTTTCTTCATTTCTCTCTTGTCTTTCCACTAAGAAGCATTTTGAAAAAAGAATGGTTTTTAAAATACTTCGGATCCAATTCTGGAAGTTTCATTAACAACCAAAGATGTGGCATGGATTTGATGATATCGAGTGGTTAGGATTCGACTCTTCCAAATACGATTCCAAGTTATCGCTTGAAACAACCCACCAACTAGAAAACATACGTAAAGACTACCCAAGGATGTATTTTGATTTAATTAGGGTCCAGAGACGATGGAGAACATTCCATATGGACGGTTGAGATTTGATGGATGAGTTTAACCAAATAGACAGTTATAATTAACTAATGAATGGCTCAGATTAAACAACAGGAGTATCTCCCAAAGATAAAGGAGAGTCTATCTTGAATAGGGAGGGAAAATAGGTAGTTTCCATTTCAAACTTTGTTTGTGTTGGATAAGACAAAATTTTAGGAAATTGTTTCAAAGGAATTCTTTCATACATATATGAGTCTTTTAATTGATGGCATTCCCTAACATGTTATGAGAAATCCACTCCGCCCATTTTCTTTGCCTTGTCATGTTAATATATGGGTCCAAAAATGAAGTATAACTAGTACTCGAGTGGCCCGCTTGATTATAAACCGTGAGCAAGAAAAACTATCATTGAAACTTCTCTTCTTACTATTATTATTATTATTCATTTTTATTTTATTTATACATTATATTTATTTATATTTTATTTTTTACCATCGTACTTTACACGTGTGTGCACACGTGTGGAGGATGGAAACATCAGGTGATGTGTGTGGATAAAATGGTGGATCCGTTTCCTACTATTAATGTTCTCCCCATTTCTTTCTCCGTTATTATACAAAAACCGGATGTTTATCTTCCTTTGTGTTTTATTTTATTTTTAGATGTGATACCTACAACGATGTGGACCAAAATCCACTCCATTCATCAATTTTGTTATATTATGTTGGGCCATTGGCCCGAATATAAGATAGATTTGAATTTTAAGTAGGCCACATACCATATGGTGTGGATGACACATAGAGGGTGGTTTCCAATTTTTTTTTAAAAACAACTCAAGTCTCTTTGTACTTGGAGAGCCGTGAGAGAATGACCCTCTCACATCCTCATTTTTCATATAAAACTTTGGTCTTGCATATCTTTTAATTGTATCGTCCAAATAAGGTGAAATTTTACTATGGTCCTTCATTTTGTGTGATCTATAAACAGACAAAATTTGGAAATTGATCTCTTAAGGATGACCGAGATGCCTATTTAATGGTTCAAGCCTATTTGTAACTCAAAACAATGTTTAACGACATCCTATGTAAAAATTAACCGATAGTTTTGATGTATACTCTATAATCTCCCTAATGAATGGTTCATTTAGACATTTGGATGGCCCAGTTGGCAGATCGGACTGTGATGGATGATCAATTGATGGTTTAAATTTTAAATAAGTAGATGGTTAAAATGTTAATCATATTTATGGGTTATTGTACGATCATTTTTGTAAATGGATACATATAAAGTAGTTTTTGGATGCGATGTATGTTAGAAATGTATACTGTTAAATTCAAGTTATTGGTTCACAAATGTAAAATGCGTAGATCATGATTTTGACGGTAACTTAAGCATATTCATAATTGACAAATAAGATGAACGGATCAAAATGTTAATTTGACATGTGTACGAGTGGATATAAAGATCTAGTAGTTACCTTGATCAAATGGTCCAAATTTAAAGCGGTCGGTTAGATATCCTTATCTAGTGGTAAATAGTTGATTTAACGGTCGGTTTGATGAACAGGTGAGAATACTAAGGAATTCAGGGGTTTGTCCTATTAATCAACTGTTGAAAAATGCTCCCTATGGTTAGATTCAAGTTAAACAACATAAATATTAATGGATCTACAAGTGTAGAGTTGAACAAGTATAATCATATATCCTTATGTATAGGTAAACTCGCACCCAAAATTTCAGGTTGTTACAAACATACATAAAATATAACACTTAAGCATTATCATGTTCATAAAATCAAGATGTAAACAGTGTTCGAAATACCGGTATCGCACAATGTATCGCACCCTTGGGATACAGATACGTATCGGTTATCGCACGGAATATATTGTTTGTATCGCATAGTTTATCGCACTTTTTGGGAAACATGGGGAAACATTGGGAAAATGATTGAATTTTTAAATGAAACTTTGGGGATTGTTAAAAAAGACCTTCATACACACTTTTAAAGCATAAAATCTCAAAAAAGAATGGCACATAATAGGTTTCCCTTGTAGAGGGTCCTAAGCTCTGCATTGTCCGATTGAACTAAGACAACCATATCCAGTATCCACCCCGTCTATCTGTTTTTCTATATCATTTTAGGACATTATGCAAAAAATTATACAGATCCAATAATCAGGTAGACCATATCATAGGAAACAATGGTGATTGACCATTAGTGGGCTACTTGAACTTTGGATATGCTTCACTTTTTGGGCTAAAATCATAAAATTATATGGAAAAATGGATGGACGGAGCGGATAAAATACATGAATTATAGTGGCCCCACAGAGTTTTCCCACCCCAGACGCACGAGGATTTCCTGCCAAAGCCTTCCGTAGGGAGTTCCTGCGCTGGGAACTCAAATGGGGCCCACTGTGATGTTTGTGAGAAATCCTCCCCTTCCATCAGTTTTGTGAGTTCATTTCAGGACAATATGCCAAAAATGAACCGTATATAAAGCTCGAGTGGGCCGTGCTAAAGGAAAATGTGGTTAGGGAAGTTCCTACCGTTGAAACCTACCTGAGTTCGACAGTGATGTTTACATGCCATCCATACCGTTAATAACTTCATTCCTACAGGGATGAACTGAAATCACAAATATTAGCATGATTCAAAACTTTCATGGCCCATGAATATTTCAACTGTGGACATTCAATTATCATGTTTTCGGCCCACTTGAGCTTTGGAAACGGTTCATTTTTGGCATCGTGTCCTAAAATAAACTCACAAAATGGATGAACGGATAGGATTTCTCACAAACATCACAATGGGCCCCACCTGAGTTCCCAGCGCAGGAACTTAATGCGAGTCTTTCGCAGGAAATCCGCATCCGTCGCAGGCGCTCCTCCCACTCAAGTTGTCTGAACGATTCAAAGTTAAATGGGCCCCACAGTAATGTATTTATTATATCTATACCATTCATGCATCTGGAGAGATCATTTTAGATCAAATGAGTAATATCCAAAGCTCAAGTGGACCACACCACGAATAGTTGTGGGGACTGATTCTCACCGTTAAAACATTTGTAGGGCCCACCATAACGTTTATTTTTCATCCAATCCATTCATTAGGTCACAAAAATCTGGATGAGGAGGAAAAAAAAATATCATATCGATCCAAAACTTTTGTAACCCCAAAAGGGTTTCAATGGTAGACCTTTAATCCTCCACTGCTTTTTTCAGTGTGGTCCACTTGATCTTTGGATCCGTCTTATTTTTTGGGTCAAGCCTTACGACAAGCTCGCCAAATGGATGAACGGTTTGGATATAACGCATACCTCATGATGGGACCCACAGAACTCGGTGACGATGTCAACACACCAATCTGTGGTGTGCGCCTGTGCGGTACACTACCCTATTCCAAAAAAAGGGTTGGACTTTTTTTCTAAGCAGAGGGTTCTGGCCCCAAAATCTCCCAAATCTTCGGATTCCGGCAAAGATTCTCTAGATTTCGACGAGGATTACCCCCGATGTCGCCCAAATACCCGGATTTCTTTGGATTTTGACGAATTTCTCTCCCAAATCGAAGATTTTGCTTGCACTAACCTATGAAAGAAGCTTCGATTGGAATGGCCCACTAAATGGAAGCTTTTGATGATGACGATCTCTTGTACAGGTACCGAAATCCAGTTTCTTACTCTCTTTTTTCGATTTTTTCGGATATTGATAGTTTCGAATTTTTCGAGAAAATCGCGTGATATCGTCGAAATATCGTGCGATATCAACGATATATCGCTGACATCTGAATTTGGGATTTTTTGGTATCTTCTGGGGGTTATCGGGGGTGTATTGTCTCGCATGGGTGCGAGACGATAGTATCGATATTTCGAACACTCAACAACGTCATGACTTCTTCTTCCTTTTTCTCCCAATTCTTACAAATTCTAGTGGAAATTTTTGAATAAGGGATCGATTCCTTTCCCCGTTCATATCTCCTCCACGATCCATACCCTTTCCTCAAGGATGCAATTAAAGCATCTGAGACTGATGGACCCCTCCTAGAGGTCCTTAAGATCATCTCAGAACTCCAACAACTTGGAGAAGTGTACTCCAGGGCCGATTCTGAGCTCGATCGATGCACTGCCCCATTTATGGAGCTATCGGCCCTCCGCACCGAGTCTGCGGTCCTTTGAGCTTGCTATGATACTATTCACAACCCCAAGTGTAGGGTCATGATGTAGTAATAATCTTAGTGAGATCGAGGTCGAATCCACAGGGACTTGCCTTGTACATATTCTGAATTAATTAGAATTAAAACTAGAATCTAAGATCTGAAAATTTGGAGGGAAATTGTTGTGAATTAAATCTATCAAAGTAATGAAAACTAGAGTGCCAAGGATCCACTTGTAGTTATTATGATGTTACTTTACTTGATTCAAAAATAGCACAACTGGAATCAAAGTCCTATTCTATCCAGTTAGATGATGGAGCAATTAAAAGATAATGTGGTGCTGAACTTTATTGGATTAATTCAACAGAGAACTCATGCATCAACCATGCCTGTAGGTATTGAAAACCTTTTAATATCGGAATGCAAATTCTAATTAAGTAGGTAGTTTTTTGTAAAATTCCCTAAATAAGTGATTTGAGGGAATCAAGAAAGCATTTCAAATAAAATTTTGTTAATGCTCATTTCAAAATTCTCAATAGGAATCCCACCCACCATTATTTGCTAATTTGATATATTTGCACACTAGCTCTTAGTGCACGCTGTGCTTACATAAGCTTTTCCATAGATGTTCCTAAACTTGCACATAGCACCATATATCCATCTAATGTAATTCGGGACTGCTCGAATTGGATTCCTAAAGATTTTTTATTTGCAAGGAGAAAGGAAGAAGAGAGAAGGAAAACATGGGAAAATTAGATTGGGTTGCAATTTGGTTATCTAAACACCTCACACACACACACATAGGAGAAAATCCTCTCAATTTCTTTCAAATTTCTCTTATAATTGCAAAACTGAAAGATTCAGCACAACAAAAAGAAAAACATGATAAAATGTATTATCAAACTTCTCCTATTTCATTCCTTAAGGATATAGAGAACTCAAAAAAGTCTCTCAACTGAATCTATTCCCATCATATCCATTCTGTGTATGCATAGTAACAATAAGCAATAAACAAAGCATTAATGAAGAAAATATATATATAATTCATTGGAATAAATGGGCATACATTCTAATAAAAAAACCCTTCTGCAAGGCTTATTGCAATTTATAGACCAGTTACAGACTAACTACAACTTTTCCAACTACTCATATAACTAATCATGATGATTAGTCACTAATCACAACTAACCCGAGCAAACAAACTCTAACAACCCTTGTTACTTCCTAACTAACAACCAAATTAACAAGAAAAAAATTATGAAAATACCCCCAAACCCAAAATTACAAAAATGCCCAACACAGGACTGTTTCACTCCAACCCGGCCTGGTTACTTGGGGTGCAATCCAGGCCCTCCAAGTAGTTGATGGCCAAGATGTCCACATCAGAATGTGATAAATCAAAGGGAAAATTTTCACCTTTAGCTCTCATCCATTTCCTGTTTGATTTATTCATCATGCCTTGTCGGTCTAAATGTTTTGAGTTTCACCAATGAATGTGGACTGTTTCTGTTTCTTCTTTTAAGTTGACCATCCCTTTCGGGCTCAGGTTTCCAGGGCATGGGCCATCCACATTGTGGCCCACTATACCCTACTTAAGTTCCACATGTACCACGTAGATGTTTTTTTTTTTTTTTGAAAGATATGTACTATGTAGATGTTACGCCGTGCTATCATAGTTGCATTCCTATTATATTTCGCAACATTCACGATTGGCGATCTTTTATTACGCAGGTTCTGGGATCGAGCACGTTGATAGGTCTTGCCATGGTGTTCTTTGCTGGCATTTGTTTCTCTCTCTTCTCACCAGCGTTCAACCTGGCGACGAATGATCAGTGGCACACTTTAAAAGATGGGGTGCCCCACTTGGTCGTCTACACTGCATTTTTCTATTTCTCCTGCTCTTGTTTCGTCCTTGCGATCATTCTCAATGTCTACTTCCTGTACCATCCAATACTTGGCCTGCCAAGATCGTCTTTCAAGGCTTATCTGAATGATTGGAATGGCCGACAGTGGGCACTCCTGGCTGGGTTCTTATGCGGGTTTGGGAATGGATTTCAGTTCATGGGCGGTCAAGCAGCTGGATATGCAGCGGCGGATGCTGTTCAGGTGAGCATTTTTCAACTGTATGCCATCCATATATTGCAAAATGGATACATTCAAAGGTGTGGATTGGAGAGGAGATTTTCATAGATTTTCAATAAGTGGAAGATCCAATCCAGGTGTGGCCCGCTGTGAGCATGCCCATAATCAGTCCAGACAACTCATGAGATGGGCCACACAAGTATGCTGAAAATGAATTGTTAGAAGAAAAGAACCAATATTCTTATGTGTGACCCACCTGATGAGTTAATGAGCGTGATCAAGGGCATGATCATGATGGCCCCACATAGTGAATGGCTTGGATCTTGCACACACTTCACCAAGTCTGCTAAATCTACCACGAGTCTACTCTTCATCCAGATGGGAATCAACTACAGCACCTGTTTTACACAGCATGTAAACAACCCAGTTTTGTGGGGTCCACCATTTTATGTGAAATCCACCGTCTCCATCAGGTGAGAACTATTATTTGAACTGTGCATACAGGAGATCAGCCTGATTAAAAACTCATATGGGCCACACCAATAGGAACAATGAAAAATTGTTCCCAAAACTGCTTAGTTCACACATCGTAGCCTGCCTGAGTTTCTTGATCAGGCTGATTTTTGTATCCTCTCTTTAACCCAGTGTGTTATACCTGATTAACAGGTTTGTTGAAAGATATACACCATGGTGGCCTCACACACAAACCTATGATTGGCATCCCATCCCCCATTGTTCCATGTGGTGTGGCCCATTTGCATTGTGGATCTAGCTGATTTATTGGCCTTGTAGCTCAACGAGGAAGATGAACCAGATGGACAGAGTGGATTTTACATTTACAACATGGTTGGCCACACAGACTGATGTTTTACACACTGCGTACGAAAGTTGTAGAGGATTTGGGTCCTCTTCATCCTGCCTTTGCAGTGAATCTCCTCTGCAATTTTCACACTTTCATTTAGTTTGAATAAAGTCCAGAGTCTGCAGGCACTACTACTGTACTACATAAGTTTTTTGAAGCATAAAAATGGCATTGACATTGAAAAATGTACAATGAGTGGACCAAATTGCCAGCATTTTTTGTTGGAGCCAGCATTCCATATTGGTGCGGCCCACCTTTCAGTGACTCAAACTATTTGACTGGTGGGTCCCACAGTGGATGGGGGATTCTGAGAAAATAAAAAATAAAAAAATCTCTCACGTGGAATCTCAGAAAGTGAACCGATCATTTGACTAGGATTGTCCACGGGCTACCCCACTCGAGTCTGCTGTGAAATGCGCATTAATCACCCCTGGTGAAGAGTCTCAAACGCGATACCTCTCCCATGGGCCCCAAATCACATGGGTCACCCACCCTAAGTGTGCCCCTGCATCCCATAGGTGACCCCACTCGAGCCCAGTGTGAAAATGTCCTTGCATTAATCACCCCCGATGAGGAGTCTCGAACACGAGACCTCCCGCTCTAATACCAATTTGATGCAGGACAATCAACCACTTGCTTTAAAAGCTCAAATTGTTAGAGTATGACAAATTAATTCATTTATCTCATAACCCAGCACCCGCATCTCATGGGTTTAAGACCTCGGCCGAACCCCCTTCGTGGGCCCCAAATCACATGGGCCACCCACCCTGAGTGTGTCCTCACATCCCATGGGCTACCCCACTCGAGCCTGGTGTGAAATGCGCATTAATCACCCCTGGTAAGGAGTCTCGAACATGAGACCTCTCCTGTGGGCCCCAAATCACATCGTTCACCCACCCTGAGTGTGCCCCTGCATCCAACAGGCGACCTCACTTGAGCCCAGTGTGAAAATGCCCCTGCATTAGATTGTTTGGTGGGTCCCGCTGGATCAACAATTTGTATCTCTCTGAAAGTGAAGCTTTTTGGCACAGAATTTGTCCTGAATAGAAACTCCAGTAATTGAAGATGTGGTTTGACGAAATGTCTCATTGTCGCTATGTAGTATTGAGACTAGCTATGCACTATGCATGGATCATTAAATTCAAAATTCATGAAGGGAAAGATCACATAGTTTGAGATCTCTCTGATGTGTGCCAGGAATTCAACCCATCCATTGTGTGCTCCCCATTAAACCGGCCTGATCCATATCTCAGGTGGACCACACCATGAAACACTGGGGAGCAATGCCCACCATAGGTTTCCGTGTGGGGCCCACCCCGTTGTTTATATGCCATCCAACTTGATCATGATGTGAGCCCCATGTGTATGAGGGACAACCCAAAACTTAGGCCGTTCCAAAACTCACGTGGCCACACCATGTTTTAAAGGTTTTATGCATGACTTAACAGTCCCTAGTGATGTGGTCCACCAGCTGGTTTTGTGGTGTTGTATCTGATGCACGATTTGAATGCCTAAGACACATTATGTATTTGTATACATGGTTTTAAGACTCGGACGAGTCTGATGTAACTTGTACGAGTCGACTCAATGAGGTAGAACCGGATCCAATTCGACAACATGATTCACTCCCAACTCAACCAGGACCTTGTGTTTTTTTATTCGATCTAATACCATATTTATTCTATATCTAAATTGTGGGTGATGGAATACAGGCACTGCCGCTGGTGAGCACCTTCTGGGGCGTATGTCTATTTGGAGAGTACCGGAAGGCATCGAAGAGGACGTACGTGTTGCTCTTCAGCATGTTATTCATGTTCATTGTTGCTGTAGCTGTGCTCATGGCCTCATCTGGACATAGGAAGACATGATGTTGCCCATCTCAAGGCATTAGATCCAAACCATTCATTTAAAGCTGGTATATGTGCCATTTCTTCTCCTCAATGGTGTTGTTATATATGGTCCATGTGCCCCATTTTCATGAAAATATATGTAATGCCGGCTGAACAGTTGCTTCCATAGAAAGAGGAGGAATTGTATCATACTAATGTGGGGCCCAGATGGTCCAGGCCACTGACTGGGCCTTCTCTATCCATGATCGGGCAGAGTAAGATCATTGCATAATTCACTTTTGAGATTGCCCAACATGAATCTTCCATATTAGTGATTGTACAATCAATATGGACAAAAGACTTTTATACCATTGATCGGATGTTAAGATCATCAGTTCAAAGTGATGTTTGGGAGGCATTTTAGTCAAAGGTCAGGCTACCCATTACAGATGGTTTAGGTAATTGATTGAAGTTTTTCTGTATAATAGATATAGATAT
This sequence comes from Magnolia kwangsiensis, assembly GCA_037074715.1. Lineage (NCBI taxonomy): Eukaryota > Viridiplantae > Streptophyta > Magnoliopsida > Magnoliales > Magnoliaceae > Magnolia > Magnolia kwangsiensis. The sequence continues at coordinate 26,024,509 of CM073585.1, read as the reverse complement.
TAATAATCCATTTTCCTAGCCATTGATTGGTTGGCTAGGATCACCATATCAAACCAACTTGGAAGAGAGTATTAGCAATCAAAGTTGAGCCCCACATGATGGACAATTCAGTTAATGCCCACATGTTTTATAATCAATAGGAACCATTCATTTTTCTAGACATTTTTATATCAAATATGATCACTCAGTTTTTCTAGATATTGTTTGGATTATTAGGATCATCCAATCAAAGTCATTTCTAGGAAGGATTGCAATCAAGGTATGCCCCTCGTGATGGACCATGGGTGGGCCATATGGCTTGTTAGTTGTGATGTATCATAAATTTAGTATAGTCCCTTAGATTGCCTTACATTTTTTTATGGTTCTAAACAGAGGAGTGGGATGGGATGATACCTAAAACCCTAATTTACCAAAAGTCCATGTTATCAGAGCTAGGTTTTTTCTAACATCTCTCTCCCTCCCTCCCATCAGCATCGCCAGAGGCAATTAATTACATAGCAGTGACAGGATTGCTAATCCTCCACAACTACACAGCCATGCTATTACATAGCAATGGCATCACCATGAATCCTCCACAACTGCACACCAATGACCGTAACCCAATAATGGCATTGCCACTATGATGTAATTGCATCACATCCCATACATAAATGCTCCAAATGTGTGCATAAGAAAAGGCTCCCTTTTTTTTTGTTTTTATGTTTTACTTATTTTCATATTTCTATGTTAGGAAAATATCTATATTGTGGGGAATAAATATCATTGGATTTTCAGAAATCTTGACTAGTAAGTAATTATATTTTTATATTTTTTATTTTATGTATAGAGATTTTAAGGAGAAGACCTTGTAAACAATTATTATAAATATGTCTTATGGAATAAGACATAGTTGAATGATATTTTTCTTTGAGCGAGTTCTCTTACTTCCATGTGGTAGTGTCAAAGGGGAGGGAGGTGGTGATCTTTAGAACAAGACTAAGACTATTGAGCTTTCTCATAGTCATTGAACTTTTCTCCATGTGGTAGTGTCAAAGGGGAGGGAGGTGGTGATCTTTAGTACAAGACTATAAGACTATTGAACTTTCTCATAGTCATTGAACTTTTTCTCTTTTTCTCTTCTGTGATTCGAACTTTCGATCTAGCATATTGAACTTCATTACAATTATTTTATTTCCCTAAATATAATTGCATTTTTTTTTGCATCAAAGAAAGTTCTACTCTTGAAAGATTCTTCTCTTTTACTTTTCTCTTTTCTTCTCTTTCTTCTTTCCACAAATTATATCCCCAACATTCATCCCAAACCTACCCTCAATTCCTTAAACCAGCCTATATATCAACTCTTCCACTACATATTATATATAGCCTCTATCTCACTTAAGCCATCAATCCCCAGTAGTACAAAAACCTTGCCCGATGTTTAACCAATAAACAACACATGATCCATTATAGAGTCAAACCTTCTTAAAACCTTTCCATTCCCCATATGTGTGTGTGTGTGTGTGTGTGTGTGTGTGTGTGTAATCCACACAAAACCATTCTTGCGTAGTTTGCATATTCCACTGTTGTATGAGCACCAATAGAGGTACAACTTACAATCATTGGATGACTACTAAATCTTAGGAGGGAATTATATCAACCTTGTAGCAAGTAGTTGATTTGATCACAAATTTGTTGGAAAAAATGGAGGCTCCTTTCACAACCAAAGTAGATACTTTGGAAGGGTGTACTAGTGTTCCTAAAGAAGCAAGAAAGGAAATCAATTTGAAAACTATCAGACTTTGACCCAAGGCATCCTATCTGAAATGGTGATTTTCACATGGAGTTTGAGTGAAATTATGGGATACAACAACATCATTACACATAGCCAGGAACAAGAGGAATGAAAAACCTTTGACATGACTATTCGAATATCCTGAAAGAGGGTGGAATGTTCACACTATGGACCAAGGAGATCTTCGATTATTAAAAATGCAACAAAATTTAACATGTTTTCAAAAGTTTATATTTTAAGAGTAACCCTAAGAGTCCCTGTCCCTTGGTCAGGGCAAGGTTGACACAAAGCCACCCATAGGATGGACCCCATATGCACCTAGTGTGCACATTGGTGGAAGGGGGATCCTCTCTCTCTCTCTCTCTCTCTCTCTCTCTCTCTCTCTCTCTCTCTCTCTCTCTCTCTCTCTCTCTCTCTCTCTCCTCTCTCTCTCTCTCCTCTCTCTCTCTCTCTCTCTCTCTCTCTCTCTCTCTCT